>CM053029.1:512249191-513449191 GCA_028564925.1 Lithobates sylvaticus | reverse complement strand
AATCTAATGGAATCTCTGCGTCCAATCATAACCAGACTTCTTCAAGCTGCTACCAGGAATCCATAGTGGAGGACACACTAGTTCTTCATTAAATTACCCCTAGTGTCATAACCAGACTTCTTCAAGCTGCTACCAGGAATACATAGTGGAGGACACATTAGTTCTTCGTTAAATTACCCCTAGTGTCAATGTCAAAGGAGAGGTCACCTGAGCACTTTATTGAGAAAAATAGAGCAGCTACTTGGGCTAAATTTAAAATAACCTGCCCCTTATCACCATCAAAAGGTCAATGGTGATAAGGTCAGTTCCCTACAATCCCTTACAGGTTTAATGAACAGCTACTCATTTATCTGATTGCAGTAACATACAATTTTTCAGGACACGCATTCAGGGTATGTCTCCTTCTTCAAGGTCCCAGCAGTACTGATTCACAAAAGTTTTAGTAGAATGTTAAAAAAACACAATCTCTGAGGTAAAGGAAAAAAGAAAAACAAACACACACAATCAAGTGTACATGGCAATGGTAATAAAGCTAGCATAGTTAGTGAGATAATACAGTGGGAGAGCTATAGACTGATGTGATAATCACAGAGGGAGTCATATAACTGTGGGATAATGGGCAAGGAAACCCATATCTAAATTTAGAGTTGAGGCCATTATTTTTTTTGTGTCAAATAGAAGTATGATTCTTAGTTTAAAAGTTTTCCTGGATCGTTCTGGAATTTACTAAAACTAAAACATTGAGGTCTTCTATAGAGTGGTCCAGTTGTGAGAAATGATGTCCCACAGGTGTGTCTTCTTTATGTACTTTGATGGTATGTCTGTGCAGATTCATCCTCACTTGCAACTTCTGTCCTGTTTTTCCAACATAAGATCCTTTGCTACATTTTTTGCATTGGATGAGGTACCCCACATTATTGGAGGTACAGCTGTCTGATCCTGTGATATTGAAGGTCCCCTTTGTGTGTGTGACACTTTTAGATAGATTGATCTGGTTGCACAGTTTGCAGCGTTTTTTATTGCAGGGTTTGCTTCATAATCAAAATGAAGTTTCCTGCTGATTAGTTTATGTCTGAGGTTGGGTGGTTCTCTGAAAGCCAATACTGGGGGTTGTTGGAATATTTCTTTCAGAGTTTCATCCTCTGTTATGATGGGTTGTAAATCTTTGATTATCTTTTTTTATCCCTTCTAGTGCTGGGTTGTATGTGGTAACTAGAGGTACACGGTTATTTGTTTTTTTCTCTTTGTATTAGAGGAGACTTCCTCTTCACGTTTTCAAGGCAGTGTTTACGCTGTTGTCAATGGTTTTGTCTTTGTAACCTTTCTTATGGAAGGAGTCTGCTAGTGGTTTGAGATGTTTATCTCTGTCTTCTGGGTCTGAACATATTCAGTGGTATCTGATGGCCTGGCTGTGTATGATGGCCCATTTAGTGTGTTGGAGGTGATCAACATGTTGCAGTGCTCCCCAGAGCTCTCCACAGCAGGTCAAAGGACACAGAAACCGTATGATCTTTCCCTAGGCTTATATGTGGTACCTCAAAATAAGGCAATATGGGAGGCAGGCATTACATTTTTGAATTAATGGGCTACCTATTTACTAAGGACTAGTCATTTCAAAGCAAGACCGGAAGTACAGAACAGTTATAAAAGTACAGATACGTGTTACCACTATAAACCACAAAGCAATAAGGACATGTTGTCTTTTACAAGCCAATAGTAAAAGGGAGACAAATAGCTTACAGTTATGCCGTGTACACACGATCGGAAATTCAGCCAGCAAAAGACCGATGAAAGCTTTTGGTCGGAAAATGCGACCGTGTGTATGCTCCATCGGACTTTTGCTGGCTGAATTCCAGCCAGCAAAAGATTGATGCCACGTACACTTGATCTGAATTTTGGCCAGCAAACGACCGATGAGAGCTTTGCGTCGGAAAATGCGACCGTGTGTATGCTCCATCGAACTTTTGCTGGCCAAACTTCTGCCAGCAAAAGTTTGAGAGCATGCTCTCAATTTTTCCGATGGAAAAATTTCCGATCGGAAATTCTGATCGTCTGTAGCAAAACCGACACGCAAAATTCCTACGCATGCTCGGAAACAATTTGACGCATGCTCGGAAGCATTGAACTTAATTTGCTCGGCTCGTCGTAGTGTTGTACGTCACCACGTTCTTGACGGTCAAAAGTTCAGCGAACTTTCGTGTGACCGTGTGTATACAAGCCAAGCTTGAGCGGAATTCTGTCGGAAAAACCATCCAAGATTTTTCCAACGGAAAATCCACTCGTGTGTACGGGGCATCAACTAAAATATTTACATAAGGACTACAGCAGTAAATATAGTAAATTTGCAGTCATGATCGAAAAAAAAACGAACCTAAATAATTATAAGTGGCGTTTATCTGTTAGTACATTTTGTTTGTGCATTTTTAGATATATATTAATCTTTGATTAAAATGGTAACTTACAGTCTTTATCTGTGTGTCTGTTAATCCACCCATGCTGCATAGTTTTATTTAACATTTAAATGTTTTATACATGCTAAAGAAAAAAATATCAGTTAGCTAATGTTGGGAAAATATGTTATGAAGAATGTTAATAATATAATAAAGGATAAGTGACATGAACTAAACTTATTACCATTCAAATAGGGCAGTAAACAACAGGAAACGGCTTTGTATCTGATAGATTTGTCAACATGAAATGAATAATAATACCAGGAACTGTAAAACTGCACATTAATCTGCCATAGTTAATTGTGGGAGATAGTAACTGTTGCGTGCTATAATGATGTGTCATGCTTTGTCTGAAAAAAAATTACATTGGTGTTTTTAGAAGAAAAGTCATACCATTGTTTTTATATATGTGTCTGTATTAAAGTAGACTTATTAACCCCTTCAATACAGGGCACTTAAACACCTTCCTGCCCAGACCAATTTTCAGCTTTCAGCACTGTCGCACTTTGAATTCCGACCGTGTGTAGGCTCCATCGGACTTTTTCCGTCAGATTTTCCGACGGACAAAGTTTTATCTCCTGCTCTCAAATTTTCCGACAAAAAAGTCCGATCACACAAATTCCGATCGTGTGTAGCGAATTCCGACGGACAAAATGCCGCGCATGCTCAGATCAAACTACAAGACCAAAGCTATTGGCTACTAGCCTCTACATAGTTCCGTCGTACGCAACGAACGTCACCACGTTCAGAATGATCAGATTTTCGGACAACTTAGTCCGACCGTGTGTATGCAACACCAGTGTCGGACAAAATCCGTCGGAAAAAATCTGACGGATTTTGTGGTCGGAATTTCCGACCGTGTGCATGGGGCATAAGACTGGGATGCCATTAAAGTTCATGCGCGTGTAAAGGCATGCGTCCCAATACTTTTGGTAATATAGTGTATTATCCTGTGCCCTGCTGCTTACTCCTGCTCCTGGTTCCTGTACCCAGTCTTGATCTCCCCCTTATTTTCATCCCTGGTATTCATTCCCTGTTACCCTTGTCCCTCATTGTGTATATATTTTGTATATAGTTCGTTGTTAGGTCTCTGTTAGGTTTATTAGATATATTATCACTGGGGTTTATTAATGTTCACTGTTTACTGGGGTGTGCTTGTCTCTTGTTTCACTGTAAATAAATCTGACTTAAAAGAAATATACATTGTTTGGTCTCAGTTTCTGTGTGTAGCTACATACAGTATATCTGCCAAAGCAAAAAGGTCTTCTATCTAGCTTATTTTGTTGTGGTGATCACATCAAGGCCAAGCAGAGAGAAGCTCATGAATATTTTCTGATTGCCAAAGCAGAAAGGAGTTCTGAAGAGTTTGAAGAGAATGCATTAGGTAACTTTGGTTACACTGTCCAATGCTTGTGGCAAAATCATCTTTTTAGGGGAAAGAGAAAGAAATACATATATTAATCTGTTTATGCAACTTCTTGTGTAAGGCCAAAGTGTGCTTACAAAGCTAATAAATAATTTATTGTTAAGATACTGCAAAGAATACAGCAGTGTAACATTGGACAAAAGCAGAATGATTTTAATCGGGGATAATAGGCCAAACCAGTGTTTGCCTAAATTTTTTGTGAAGTTGAAGTACACTTATTTTTTTTTGCAAAAAAAGATTGTAAATGGCCTGTCAGCAACAACTGCCTGACCGCTCTAATTACCCCATGCTCAAAGTTATTTTTTTAACATTCTTTATTTTAAAACAGATGATATACATATTTGCCAACTGAAAGGTAATCCATCGTTACCCCCATCATTACAGTTGTAATACAGTATTTCACAGAGAGAAAAGAGGTTTCCACCATGTCAAAATACTCAATGTAGTGGCCACATCCCTGGAATTTATAGAACAAAAGAAATATTCTCACAAACATTGATGTGCGTATAAAAAAAAATTTATTACATAAAAAAGATTATTCCAGATCAAACAAGAGATCAAACATTAAAAGATGTCTGGCATCTAATACTGTATACATATGACAAACATAAGAGAAAGCAAAATGCCACAGTACATATAAAATGACACTAGTACTCTCCAGTGGATGGTAATCCCTAGTACCATCCACTGGAGAGTACTAGTGTCATTTTATATGTGCTGTTGTATTTTTCTTTCTGTCATGTTTGTCATATGTATACCGTATTAGAAACCAGACGTCTTTTAATGTTTAATGTTTGATCTTTTGTTTGATCTGGAATAATCTTTTTTATGTAATACCATTATTTTTCTACGCACATCAGTGTTTGTGGCCTTTAAAGTCCCACTCAAAGGGGAATATTTCTTTTGTTCTAAACAGTATTTCACAATGTACAATACAAGGTATTACTAACAGTTTAATGAAGCTCAGATCCAAATGTCTTATCTTAATTTCTGTTGTTCTTTACTTATAAATGAATAAACATTTAAACCGTATGTTATTTTTTTTATTATGTGTGATTCTAGTGTGTTGCAGGTGGTGCAATTTCAGGATGTGTATCTGAAATTTATGATTTTTGTGTATTTGTTAGATTGTGTGAAATTGTCTTGACCCACCTCAGGCGCCTGAGAATTTATTTTTCTGTCGATGTGCTATTCTGTTGTTTTGTCTGGTTATGTGTACAAGCATGCATAGTTATTCACGTCAAACCATGGAATCCTAGTGAGGAACCCCTTAAAATAGAAAAGAGGAGGGGGAACCAGGAGGAAGACAAGAAAGGGAAAGGGGAGAAGGAGGCCAGGAATAGAAGAATGATGGGAGGAAAGGGAAACCCCCTTCTTATAATAGCTGTCTGTATGTCATGGGTAAGTAGATCAGTGAATAAAATTAGTCCTGGTAACCCAACCATCACTGAGTTAGAAATATACTCCACTCGCTATTAATGAATCTTAAAGTGGTTGTAAACCCTTACACACCACTTTTACCTACTGGTAAGCCTATAAAAATGCTTAACTGTTGGTACCGGAAATATCTCCTAAACCTGCATGGTCTAGGAGATATTTACCATATACCCTTGCACCAACGTCATCGGCGCATACGCACTAATCGTGCCGTTTCTATAGGGCTGTGCCATGACCGGCGGCTCCCGCGAACATGCGCGGGAGCGACGTCACGTGATTCTGGCCAGTCACAGAGCAGGAGTCCACGGCCCCTGAAGGAAGAGGGGTGAAGATGGACACGGCCACCAACGGGGACATCGGGGACATTGCGGGCTTTGTTTGCAGGTGAGTGGCAAATAATGGGTGCATACTAGCCCATTATGCTTTTACTTTGCAGGGTAATAAAGAGGGAATAAAACCCATTAGGGTTTACTTCCTCTTTAAAAAGGTTTAACTTTTAAAAGGTTGATTTTGGGATCTATCCGTGGCCCCATGGATGGAGTAGATCCAAGATAATAAATAGTTAAGATGTAAACAATAGAAAAGCTAGCTATCATTTGTTGCTGACAGATATTGGCCCTGAAAAGAGATTTGTGGATGTACAGGTTACATACAAATGTATTTAAGCACTGCAATTCAAATCTGTATACATAAATAATAGTGCACTTCTTGATAATTCAGTGCAAAAGTGAACAGTACTGTAAGTGTACAAAATATGCAATTAAAACAGTGAAATAAATAATTCAGTAAAAGTTAGTAGTCCATATGCCATAAACAAATGAAACATATAGTGTTTTAGAAAACTGGAACAATGATCAGTTATTTAAATAGTGATATGCTCTACTAAACACCAAGCCATGTGAAAAGTTTGGGAAGTCCACCAAGCACAGGTGACCTCCACCGCAATAAAAGCAATTACAGTACACTGGGTCTAAGCATATAATATCCACCAATGTAATTGCCTTAACCCCAAATCATGAAGTCTCAAAAGGCCACCATAAAGGGAAAGGAATAAAGGGCGCACATATATGTAATGTATGTTTATTTAAAAATGAAGGAAAAAAATAAATCAATGTTTAATCAAAATGTAAACAATACTGTAGACACGTGCATGTGGAGAGGCTGCAGGACACCCTCAAATTCCTTAATATACACATCATTTTACGGCAAAGCCAACTTTCTCACGCCCATGGTGGATAACGTTACTTGATGACTTCTTATGCCTCTTCAAGACCCCAGTTAAAACATTTTAAAGCAAAAATGAGTCTCTACCACCTCTGTAAGGCTGAAATTAAGGTATCACTTTTTTGTGCTCCTCTTTTTTAGCATACATTACAGAGAATTCAGCAAAGGAACTCAACACTGTTAAGCCCCATACACACGGTCGGACTTTTTCATGGATTCTGTCCGATCGGACAAGGTTGTTGAAAAATCAGACCGTGTGTATGCACCATCGGACAGTGTTCGTCGGTTTGTCCGACGGACAAAGTCTTATCTCCTGCTGGAAATCTTTGCCGTCAACACGGTCCGATCACACCAAATCCGAGCGTGTGTACGCTTGTCCGACGGACAAAGTGCTACGCATGCTCAGAAGAAATTCTGTGACGGAAGCGCTCGGTCACGTAAAACTACCTTTCCTAATCGACACAGCACATTCGTCACGCTGCAATGTTAAAATGTCTTTAATGCAGCACATTCTCTTTTTCTTTACAATGCAACAAGAATGACATGTTTTAGCTGCTCCTATTCACCCGCACTTCTCACAAACTTACTTCTTTATTACTTTGCAGCATTTATACACTACATGTTTATTTTTACTCAGATCGTAATACAATCTTTGTTATTTTTTTACCATGATTTTTTTTTTTTTTTTTTTTTGGGGGAATACATATTTGAAGGAGAATTTTTTTGTTTTTTGGAGGGGGTTTGTATGTCTCAACTTAGCAAAACCACATTATTAACATTTGTATTTCTTGCTTAAATTTACTAGGAGTTTGTTGGTTGTTGGTGCCCCTTGTTAATTCTACTTTAGGATTAGTGAAATGTACCTGCCTACTCAAAGTAAAACACAATAGTCAATGATTATTTCAAATCCAAAAAACATTTATTTAGGTCTCAGCAACAAACCAAAGAGGAACGCAGCCATGGTGAAACTTGGGGAATTTGCAAAGCCTTGGACACCCATGGCAACCATCATTTTACAGACTTAAACAATTGGGGGCATGAAGAGTACCTATCTAAATAATAAGGGAGCGCAATCTGGTCCTGAAGTCCAAAACATCCGGAACTGCAGCAGATGCCATCTAGGTCCCCAGGCTCTGGTCCTACGAGAGGCTCCATCTTCTCTCAGACCAGACTGAGTCCAGGTCGTCACTCTCTTGTCTTCCTTGTACGCTTCCTTCCACGCCGTGGTGCTGGTGCTGGTGGGGTGGCAGAAGGAGGAGGAGGAGGCGGAGCAAGGTCACTCTCGCAAACATGTGTGAGGGGAGTCATCTCCCCAGCCATCCCCTCATTTAGTATTTTGAGGATGACCTCCTCACACATGCTGCGTTGCCCCGCCTCCATACCCGTAAATTTACTGGTAACCAAGGAGGCAAAGGCCTCCTCGTAGGTGGGTGTGGCATAGAGGGAGGCTGAGGCATCTCTGATCAGCTGGAGCGCTGACTCTCCCACCTCCCCCATGTTTTTCGCCCTTCTGTAGGGAAGGCGGAGGGGAGGGACTTGGGAGACAGTCAGGCTCCTACGCCTACCCCCCTCTTGGCTGCCACTACCCCCTGCCTCCTCCTGACTGCCACCTTCCACAGCCACCTCCTGGCTGAGGTCTTCCTGTGTATGAAAAAGGGACATAGTTTCAGTTATTTGTTCATCAAACACACACAATTCTCATCTAGTGACTGTTGCAAAATGTTTTCAAATACAAAACCATACAATTCTCAGCCCTGCAGTTTAGATTCTTCCCAAAAATGTCTCCCACACCACTGTCTGTTGATATGTCAATCACGTTAGGAAATAAGCAATTGGGGATCCTGAATTAACTGAACATCATTCATTATTCCCCAAACTGGTTCCAAAACTACTATACCTGGAACAAGCTGGGCACCTGCACATCTTCCATACTGGAAGGCCCAGGTTGGTCCTCGGAAGCCTCATCAGGGGTGGCGTGCGTGGAAGGACGCGTGCAAGGAAGAGTCGAGAGTGACTTCCTGACAGTAGCCTGGTCTTTGAGAAAGTGGAGCCTCTCATAGTACCAGAGCGTGGGGACATGGACATCAGCTGCTGCAGCTCCAGATGCTTGTGACTTCAGGACCTTATTGCGCTCCCGGAAATAGGTACTCTTCATGTTGTTGATCTTCACTTTTAAGTTTGCCACGGTTGCCATGGGCAGGGTAGGCTTTACAAATGCCACAAGTTTCAGCAGGGCTGTGTACCTCTTTGGTCTGTTGCTATAATCCCTGTGTTTCGCCTGCCATAAGAGGGGGAATTGCCGGTATTTATCAATGAAGATGGGTAGAAAGCTCACGTTGTAGAAGGCCTCCATCACCTCTGCAAGACACAACGCCACACCAAACAATATAAATAATGTCAGCCTAAACTCTCCTAATCTTCTCCATAAAGAAGCCTCAAGTTCTAATCAGTCTAGGCTAGTTATGTACCAACGTCAAATTGTACCTTCGTTTGTAGCGATCGTCTCGTGCGTGAGCTTTCTCTCCCCTCGTCTCCCAGATTGTGGCTACGACACAGGCGTGTGACGTTTTATATACAGTGCGCATGCGTCAAACTCCGCCCGCCCCTGACGATCTTTCTCGTCTATTCCCCACCCCTTCTCTTTACGGCGCAGTGGGGAGAGCACATGGCGGGGACACAGCAGGTGCGCCCCAAATATCCCCCCAACGAGGAGGTGGACGAGGAAAGTCCGGAGGCACAAACGTCCCGATCCCGGAGCCTGAAATTCAAGGCCTCAAATATGTCATTTGGAGAAATGTTGGAGATGGTGGACATATTAAAGAGGAGCGACTATGATGGGAAGTATGGGCCTTACCTCAACCCCAATGTCCGCAAGGCCAAGATCATGTCTAAAGTTGTGAGAAGGCTGTACAATCATTTTGGGGTACAACGATCCAAGGAGCAACTGAGGAAACGCTGGTCAGACCTGAAACTGAGGGAGGCCGATCAGTACAGAAAGATCAAGCGAATTCTTCAAAAAAGTAAGTAGTTGTGTTTTGTGTTTGATTTCTTGCTTGCATACTGCTCCATGTGGTTTGATTTTTACAAAGTTGTACATTCCAAAATGGCCACTTTCATGTTCGTCTGTGCATTCGATCGTACTCAGCCTCGATCTTTCTGCCACTGTCATGGTCGTGTGTGTGTCCATTCGATCGTACGCAACCTCGAACGTTCGGCCACTTATAATACGTGGTTTGGTGTTTTTTTTGGGGAAAGGAAGTTTGTTCTCACTAGAAATGTCATCAAGAATGTCAAGCCAATTTATTCAATGTAAAGGAGAGGTCACCCAGTAGCTGTTTACCCATCTGGACTCTAGAGCACTAGTGCTGGGACACCCAAACCCACTTTTTATTAGGCTTTTCCACACATGTGCTCCAGTGGATACTAGAGGGGGGTCTCCATCACACAAACTTCTACCAAAAAGCTAGTCAGTTTAGCACCTTTACAAAGTGACTACATTCATGTTGTTGCCATTTGTAACTGGCCAAACTAAAATAGTGTCCGTCACTTTCAAGCAATGTTTGTCATTTCCTATTTCTGCCCTCAATAGATAGTTTTGCTAAATCTTCCTTTTGTACATTCTCATAGGGGAGAGAAAACTTGGGCCGTCTGCGGAAACCCCCAAACCAACACCTCCCAAAAAAGGGGAAAGAGCAGAAGCAGAGGAGGAGGAGGAGGAGGAAGGAGAGATCATCGAACTTGGAGAAATTGTCACCACAACAGGTGAGTGTGTGAGAACACAGCTACTGGTAAGCTAATCCATGTATGGCTGCCTCATTTCCAACACCCCATTTTTGTTTGTTTGTGGTTTTTAGGTGACGTGGATGTTGTGGAAGAAAAATCGCACTTTACCACAGAGAGTGCCCACGTACTCATCGGAGAGATAATGGTCTGCAATAGAGATCTAGATTACATAAAGCAAAACATCAATGATGTTCAACAAAAATTGAAGAACATCATTGATGTTTTAGGAAAAATATGAAAACGCACCAAGTAATTAACACACATTTGTGCCAGCTTCTGAACACATTTGCAACTTAAAAACTGTGTGAAATTTGGAACATGCACACATTGTGTCCACATGTGCTAGCTCCCATCATGGTCAATGAATGCCAACGTTTTTTTGGGGGTGCAAACACTTTACGAACTACGAAAGTGGTTGTGGTGAAGGGGTTGCACCCCCAAAAAACGTCCATTCATCCCCATTAGGGATGGGCCCGGTGCTCGATGCGAACCCACGTTCGCATCGAGCACCGGGCGTTCGCTCGCTCGGCGAGCCCAGAACTATTTTGGCCGCTCGCATCACGTTCGTGTGATGCGAGCGGCCCCGCAATGCATTGCGGCCGGCGCGGCCGGCGCAGTGCATTGCTGGCTGATGATTGGCCAAGCATGCACTGTGACCCCGCATGCTTGGCCAATCACAGCCCCGGAAACTCGAAGAGCCATAATTGGCTACAGGCAGGACGCCTGTAGCCAATTACAGCTCAGGGGCTGTAGTACACGCCCCCCCCCCCTATAAAAGGCCGCCACGCCGTCTGCGCCGGTCACATGCTGTTCCGGCGCAGATAGAGCAGGCTAGATCTGTGACACTCTGCTGGATTTAGTTAGTTAGAGAGATTTACTTAGAGAGATCGAGTTAGATAGATTCATTCATTTAGATTGATTTAGAAAGAGGGGCTTGTAGTGTGCTCGTGGCAGGCAGGCAGAGCTCCTATATTTTGTTCCCAGAAGCACCTATAGGACTTGTAGTGTGTTTGTGGCAGGCAGGCAGAGCTCCTATATTTTGTTCCCAGAAGCACCTATAGGACTTGTAGTGTGTTCGTGGCAGGCAGGCAGAGCTCCTATATTTTGTTCCCAGAAGCACCTATAGGACTTGTAGTGTGTTCGTGGCAGGCAGGCAGAGCTCCTATATTTTGTTCCCAGAAGCACCTATAGGACTTGTAGTGTGTTCGTGGCAGGCAGGCAGAGCTCCTATATTTTGTTCCCAGAAGCACCTATAGGACTTGAAGTGTGTTAGTCCCATCACACAGACCTACATTTTCTTCCCAGAAGCACCTATAGGACTTGAAGTGTGTTAGTCCCATCACACAGAGATCATATATTTTGTTCCCAGAAGCACCTATAGGACTTGAAGTGTGTTAGTCCCATCACACAGACCTATATTTCCTTCCCAGAAGCACCTATAGGACTTGAAGTGTGTTAGTCCCATCACACAGAGATCATATATTTTGTTCCCAGAAGCACCTATAGGACTTGAAGTGTGTTAGTCCCATCACACAGACCTACATTTTCTTCCCAGAAGCACCTATAGGACTTGAAGTGTGTTAGTCCCATCACACAGAGATCATATATTTTGTTCCCAGAAGCACCTATAGGACTTGAAGTGTGTTAGTCCCATCACACAGACCTATATTTCCTTCCCAGAAGCACCTATAGGACTTGAAGTGTGTTAGTCCCATCACACAGAGATCATATATTTTGTTCCCAGAAGCACCTATAGGACTTGAAGTGTGTTAGTCCCATCACACAGACCTATATTTCCTTCCCAAGAAGCACCTATAGGACTTGAAGTCTGTTAGTCCCATCACACAGAGATCATATATTTTGTTCCCAGAAGCACCTATAGGACTTGAAGTGTGTTAGTCCCATCACACAGAGATCATATATTTTGTTCCCAGAAGCACCTATAGGACTTGAAGTGTGTTAGTCCCATCACACAGAGATCATATATTTTGTTCCCAGAAGCACCTATAGGACTTGAAGTGTGTTAGTCCCATCACACAGACCTATATTTCCTTCCCAGAAGCACCTATAGGACTTGAAGTGTGTTAGTCCCATCACACAGAGATCATATATTTTGTTCCCAGAAGCACCTATAGGACTTGAAGTGTGTTAGTCCCATCACACAGACCTATATTTCCTTCCCAGAAGCACCTATAGGACTTGAAGTGTGTTAGTCCCATCACACAGAGATCATATATTTTGTTCCCAGAAGCACCTATAGGACTTGAAGTGTGTTAGTCCCATCACACAGACCTATATTTCCTTCCCAAGAAGCACCTATATGACTTGAAGTGTGTTAGTCCCATCACACAGAGATCATATATTTTGTTCCCAGAAGCACCTATAGGACTTGAAGTGTGTTAGTCCCATCACACAGAGATCATATATTTTGTTCCCAGAAGCACCTATAGGACTTGAAGTGTGTTAGTCCCATCACACAGACCTATATTTCCTTCCCAGAAGCACCTATAGGACTTGAAGTGTGTTAGTCCCATCACACAGAGATCATATATTTTGTTCCCAGAAGCACCTATAGGACTTGAAGTGTGTTAGTCCCATCACACAGACCTACATTTTCTTCCCAGAAGCACCTATAGGACTTGAAGTGTGTTAGTCCCATCACACAGAGATCATATATTTTGTTCCCAGAAGCACCTATAGGACTTGAAGTGTGTTAGTCCCATCACACAGACCTATATTTCCTTCCCAGAAGCACCTATAGGACTTGAAGTGTGTTAGTCCCATCACACAGAGATCATATATTTTGTTCCCAGAAGCACCTATAGGACTTGAAGTGTGTTAGTCCCATCACACAGACCTATATTTCCTTCCCAAGAAGCACCTATAGGACTTGAAGTGTGTTAGTCCCATCACACAGAGATCATATATTTTGTTCCCAGAAGCACCTATAGGACTTGAAGTGTGTTAGTCCCATCACACAGAGATCATATATTTTGTTCCCAGAAGCACCTATAGGACTTGAAGTGTGTTAGTCCCATCACACAGAGATCATATATTTTGTTCCCAGAAGCACCTATAGGACTTGAAGTGTGTTAGTCCCATCACACAGACCTATATTTCCTTCCCAGAAGCACCTATAGGACTTGAAGTGTGTTAGTCCCATCACACAGAGATCATATATTTTGTTCCCAGAAGCACCTATAGGACTTGAAGTGTGTTAGTCCCATCACACAGACCTATATTTCCTTCCCAGAAGCACCTATAGGACTTGAAGTGTGTTAGTCCCATCACACAGAGATCATATATTTTTGTTCCCAGAAGCACCTATAGGACTTGAAGTGTGTTAGTCCCATCACACAGACCTATATTTCCTTCCCAAGAAGCACCTATAGGACTTGAAGTGTGTTAGTCCCATCACACAGAGATCATATATTTTGTTCCCAGAAGCACCTATAGGACTTGAAGTGTGTTAGTCCCATCACACAGAGATCATATATTTTGTTCCCAGAAGCACCTATAGGACTTGAAGTGTGTTAGTCCCATCACACAGAGATCATATATTTTGTTCCCAGAAGCACCTATAGGACTTGAAGTGTGTTAGTCCCATCACACAGACCTATATTTCCTTCCCAGAAGCACCTATAGGACTTGAAGTGTGTTAGTCCCATCACACAGAGATCATATATTTTGTTCCCAGAAGCACCTATAGGACTTGAAGTGTGTTAGTCCCATCACACAGACCTACATTTTCTTCCCAGAAGCACCTATAGGACTTGAAGTGTGTTAGTCCCATCACACAGAGATCATATATTTTGTTCCCAGAAGCACCTATAGGACTTGAAGTGTGTTAGTCCCATCACACAGAGATCATATATTTTGTTCCCAGAAGCACCTATAGGACTTGAAGTGTGTTAGTCCCATCACACAGAGATCATATATTTTGTTCCCAGAAGCACCTATAGGACTTGAAGTGTGTTAGTCCCATCACACAGACCTATATTTCCTTCCCAGAAGCACCTATAGGACTTGAAGTGTGTTAGTCCCATCACACAGAGATCATATATTTTGTTCCCAGAAGCACCTATAGGACTTGAAGTGTGTTAGTCCCATCACACAGACCTACATTTTCTTCCCAGAAGCACCTATAGGACTTGAAGTGTGTTAGTCCCATCACACAGAGATCATATATTTGTTCCCAGAAGCACCTATAGAACTTGAAGAGTGTTAGACCCATCACACAGACATACATTTTGTTCCCAGAAGCACCTATAGGACTTGAAGTGTGTTAGTCCCATCACACAGACCTATATTTTCTTCCCAGAAGCACCTATAGGACTTGAAGTGTGTTAGTCCCATCACACAGAGATCATATATTTTGTTCCCAGAAGCACCTATAGGACTTGAAGTGTGTTAGTCCCATCACACAGAGATACATTTTTTTCCCAGAAGCACCTATAGGACTTGAAGTGTGTTAGTCCCATCACACAGACCTATATTTCCTTCCCAGAAGCACCTATAGGACTTGAAGTGTGTTAGTCCCATCACACAGAGATCATATATTTTGTTCCCAGAAGCACCTATAGGACTTGAAGTGTGTTAGTCCCATCACACAGACCTACATTTTTCTTCCCAGAAGCACCTATAGGACTTGAAGTGTGTTAGTCCCATCACACAGACCTACATTTTCTTCTCAGAAGCACCCATAGGACTTGAAGTGTGTTAGTCCCATCACACAGACCTATATTTTCTTCCCAGAAGCACCTATAGGACTTGAAGTGTGTTAGTCCCATCACACAGAGATCATATATTTTGTTCCCAGAAGCACCTATAGGACTTGAAGTGTGTTAGTCCCATCACACAGAGATCATATATTTTGTTCCCAGAAGCACCTATAGGACTTGAAGTGTGTTAGTCCCATCACACAGACCTACATTTTCTTCCCAGAAGCACCTATAGGACTTGAAGTGTGTTAGTCCCATCACACAGACCTACATTTTCTTCCCAGAAGCACCCATAGGACTTGAAGTGTGTTAGTCCCATCACACAGACCTATATTTTCTTCCCAGAAGCACCCATAGGACTTGAAGTGTGTTAGTCCCATCACACAGAGCTCCTCTATTTTCTTTGCAGAAGCACCCACAGGACTTCTAGTGTGTTAGTGGCATCACACAGAGCTCCTCTATTTTCTTTGCAGAAGCACCCATAGGACTTCAAGTGTGTTAGTGGCATCACACAGAGATCATATATTTTGTTCCCAGAAGCACCTATAGGACTTGAAGTGTGTTAGTCCCATCACACAGACCTATATTTCCTTCCCAAGAAGCACCTATAGGACTTGAAGTGTGTTAGTCCCATCACACAGAGATCATATATTTTGTTCCCAGAAGCACCTATAGGACTTGAAGTGTGTTAGTCCCATCACACAGAGATCATATATTTTGTTCCCAGAAGCACCTATAGGACTTGAAGTGTGTTAGTCCCATCACACAGAGATCATATATTTTGTTCCCAGAAGCACCTATAGGACTTGAAGTGTGTTAGTCCCATCACACAGACCTATATTTCCTTCCCAGAAGCACCTATAGGACTTGAAGTGTGTTAGTCCCATCACACAGAGATCATATATTTTGTTCCCAGAAGCACCTATAGGACTTGAAGTGTGTTAGTCCCATCACACAGACCTACATTTTCTTCCCAGAAGCACCTATAGGACTTGAAGTGTGTTAGTCCCATCACACAGAGATCATATATTTTGTTCCCAGAAGCACCTATAGGACTTGAAGTGTGTTAGTCCCATCACACAGAGATCATATATTTTGTTCCCAGAAGCACCTATAGGACTTGAAGTGTGTTAGTCCCATCACACAGAGATCATATATTTTGTTCCCAGAAGCACCTATAGGACTTGAAGTGTGTTAGTCCCATCACACAGACCTATATTTCCTTCCCAGAAGCACCTATAGGACTTGAAGTGTGTTAGTCCCATCACACAGAGATCATATATTTTGTTCCCAGAAGCACCTATAGGACTTGAAGTGTGTTAGTCCCATCACACAGACCTACATTTTCTTCCCAGAAGCACCTATAGGACTTGAAGTGTGTTAGTCCCATCACACAGAGATCATATATTTTGTTCCCAGAAGCACCTATAGGACTTGAAGTGTGTTAGTCCCATCACACAGACCTACATTTTCTTCCCAGAAGCACCCATAGGACTTGAAGTGTGTTAGTCCCATCACACAGACCTATATTTTCTTCCCAGAAGCACCTATAGGACTTGAAGTGTGTTAGTCCCATCACACAGAGATCATATATTTTGTTCCCAGAAGCACCCATAGGACTTGAAGTGTGTTAGTCCCATCACACAGAGATCATATATTTTGTTCCCAGAAGCACCTATAGGACTTGAAGTGTGTTAGTCCCATCACACAGACCTATATTTCCTTCCCAGAAGCACCTATAGGACTTGAAGTGTGTTAGTCCCATCACACAGAGATCATATATTTTGTTCCCAGAAGCACCTATAGGACTTGAAGTGTGTTAGTCCCATCACACAGACCTACATTTTCTTCCCAGAAGCACCTATAGGACTTGAAGTGTGTTAGTCCCATCACACAGACCTACATTTTCTTCTCAGAAGCACCCATAGGACTTGAAGTGTGTTAGTCCCATCACACAGACCTATATTTTCTTCCCAGAAGCACCTATAGGACTTGAAGTGTGTTAGTCCCATCACACAGAGATCATATATTTTGTTCCCAGAAGCACCTATAGGACTTGAAGTGTGTTAGTCCCATCACACAGAGATCATATATTTTGTTCCCAGAAGCACCTATAGGACTTGAAGTGTGTTAGTCCCATCACACAGAGATCATATATTTTGTTCCCAGAAGCACCTATAGGACTTGAAGTGTGTTAGTCCCATCACACAGACCTACATTTTCTTCCCAGAAGCACCTATAGGACTTGAAGTGTGTTAGTCCCATCACACAGACCTACATTTTCTTCCCAGAAGCACCCATAGGACTTGAAGTGTGTTAGTCCCATCACACAGACCTATATTTTCTTCCCAGAAGCACCCATAGGACTTGAAGTGTGTTAGTCCCATCACACAGAGCTCCTCTATTTTCTTTGCAGAAGCACCCACAGGACTTCTAGTGTGTTAGTGGCATCACACAGAGCTCCTCTATTTTCTTTGCAGAAGCACCCATAGGACTTCAAGTGTGTTAGTGGCATCACACAGAGCTCCTATATTTTCTTCTCAGCAGCACCCACAGGACTTCTAGTGTGTTAGTGGCATCACACAGAGCTCCTCTATTTTCTTTGCAGAAGCACCCACAGGACTTCTAGTGTGTTAGTGGCATCACACAGAGCTCCTCTATTTTCTTTGCAGAAGCACCCATAGGACTTCTAGTGTGTTAGTGGCATCACACAGAGCTCCTATATTTTCTTCTCAGCAGCACCCACAGGACTTCTAGTGTGTTAGTGGCATCACACAGAGCTCCTCTATTTTCTTTGCAGAAGCACCCATAGGACTTCTAGTGTGTTAGTGGCATCACACAGAGCTCCTATATTTTCTTCTCAGCAGCACCCACAGGACTTCTAGTGTGTTAGTGGCATCACACAGAGCTCCTCTATTTTCTTTGCAGAAGCACCCACAGGACTTCTAGTGTGTTAGTGGCATCACACAGAGCTCCTCTATTTTCTTTGCAGAAGCACCCATAGGACTTCTAGTGTGTTAGTGGCATCACACAGAGCTCCTATATTTTCTTCTCAGCAGCACCCACAGGACTTCTAGTGTGTTAGTGTCATCACACAGAGCTCCTCTATTTTCTTTGCAGAAGCACCCATAGGACTTCTAGTGTGTTAGTGGCATCACACAGAGCTCCTATATTTTCTTCTCAGCAGCACTCACAGGACTTCTAGTGTGTTAGTGTCATCACACAGAGCTCCTCTATTTTCTTTGCAGAAGCACCCATAGGACTTCTAGTGTGTTAGTGGCATCACACAGAGCTCCTATATTTTCTTCTCAGCAGCACCCACAGGACTTCTAGTGTGTTAGTGGCATCACACAGAGCTCCTCTATTTTCTTTGCAGAAGCACCCATAGGACTTCAAGTGTGTTAGTGGCATCACACAGAGCTCCTATATTTTCTTCTCAGCAGCACCCACAGGACTTCTAGTGTGTTAGTGGCATCACACAGAGCTCCTCTATTTTCTTTGCAGAAGCACCCACAGGACTTCTAGTGTGTTAGTGGCATCACACAGAGCTCCTCTATTTTCTTTGCAGAAGCACCCATAGGACTTCTAGTGTGTTAGTGGCATCACACAGAGCTCCTATATTTTCTTCTCAGCAGCACCCACAGGACTTCTAGTGTGTTAGTGGCATCACACAGAGCTCCTCTATTTTCTTTGCAGAAGCACCCATAGGACTTCTAGTGTGTTAGTGGCATCACACAGAGCTCCTATATTTTCTTCTCAGCAGCACCCACAGGACTTCTAGTGTGTTAGTGGCATCACACAGAGCTCCTCTATTTTCTTTGCAGAAGCACCCACAGGACTTCTAGTGTGTTAGTGGCATCACACAGAGCTCCTCTATTTTCTTTGCAGAAGCACCCATAGGACTTCTAGTGTGTTAGTGGCATCACACAGAGCTCCTATATTTTCTTCTCAGCAGCACCCACAGGACTTCTAGTGTGTTAGTGTCATCACACAGAGCTCCTCTATTTTCTTTGCAGAAGCACCCATAGGACTTCTAGTGTGTTAGTGGCATCACACAGAGCTCCTATATTTTCTTCTCAGCAGCACTCACAGGACTTCTAGTGTGTTAGTGTCATCACACAGAGCTCCTCTATTTTCTTTGCAGAAGCACCCATAGGACTTCTAGTGTGTTAGTGGCATCACACAGAGCTCCTATATTTTCTTCTCAGCAGCACCCACAGGACTTCTAGTGTGTTAGTGGCATCACACAGAGCTCCTCTATTTTCTTTGCAGAAGCACCCACAGGACTTCTAGTGTGTTAGTGGCATCACACAGAGCTCCTCTATTTTCTTTGCAGAAGCACCCATAGGACTTCTAGTGTGTTAGTGGCATCACGCAGAGCTCCTATATTTTCTTCTCAGCAGCACCCACAGGACTTCTAGTGTGTTAGTGGCATCACACAGAGCTCCTCTATTTTCTTTGCAGAAGCACCCACAGGACTTCTAGTGTGTTAGTGGCATCACACAGAGCTCCTCTATTTTCTTTGCAGAAGCACCCATAGGACTTCTAGTGTGTTAGTGGCATCACGCAGAGCTCCTATATTTTCTTCTCAGCAGCACCCACAGGACTTCTAGTGTGTTAGTGGCATCACACAGAGCTCCTCTATTTTCTTTGCAGAAGCACCCACAGGACTTCTAGTGTGTTAGTGGCATCACACAGAGCTCCTCTATTTTCTTTGCAGAAGCACCCACAGGACTTCTAGTGTGTTAGTGGCATCACACAGAGCTCCTCTATTTTCTTTGCAGAAGCACCCATAGGACTTCTAGTGTGTTAGTGGCATCACACAGAGCTCCTATATTTTCTTCTCAGCAGCACCCACAGGACTTCTAGTGTGTTAGTGGCATCACACAGAGCTCCTCTATTTTCTTTGCAGAAGCACCCATAGGACTTCTAGTGTGTTAGTGGCATCACACAGAGCTCCTATATTTTCTTCTCAGCAGCACCCACAGGACTACCGACTACAATGGCTGGAAGACCGCCAAGGGGAGGCAGAGCGTGCAGAGCCAAGAACACAGGGCAGGCAGGCTCTGTTTCTAGTGGACGTGGCCGTGGACGTGGACGTGGTCGTGCATCGTCATCAGCACGTGGCCATGGGACACGCGCGTCTTTGTTTTCGGCAGCTGGACATGTGGAGCCGCATCATGCTGAAGGCTTGGTAGAATGGATGACCAAGCCCTCCTCATCCTCCTCATCCTCTCTCACCCAGGCTCAGGATACTGACAGAGCATCATCAGCCACCCCTTCCCTAGACCCACCATGTCCTCCTGAGGAGTCCCCCGAACTCTTTGAGCACAGTGTTGGGTACATGCTCCAGGAGGATGCCCAACGATTCGAAGGCTCGGATGATGATACCCAGCTTGAGGAATCTGGCAGTACTGTTCCACCAGCTGCAGCTTACTGCCAGGTTTGCTCTAGTGGTGAAGAGGGAGGGGATGATGAGGTCACTGACTCCACGTGGGTGCCTGAAGGGAGAGAGGATGAGGAGGAGGACGAGGAGGAGGAGGATGCGGCGTCACATGTCCAACGAGGCAGGATGCCCCCTGGAGGCCAGGTAGAGGCCAGCACAGCAACTGTACAACACCGCAGAACTCCGCCTGTGCAGGGCGCTGCCTCTGCACGTTATCAGAAAAGTTCTTTGGTGTGGGCCTTTTTTGAGACGAGTGCAGCAGATCGCACCACTGCTATTTGCAATATTTGTCTCAAGCGTATCTCGCGTGGCCAAAACATCAGCCGCTTGGGCACCACAAGCATGACCAGACATATGGCGACCTGCCATGCAGCTCGTTGGCAGGCACACATAAAAGACACACACCAAAGAACTAAGCGGACCTCTCCTTGCTCCTCCTCAGCTGGGATCTCCATCCCCACTACACCTTCAGTCCTCTCTGAAAGCTGCTCTGAGAGGACTGAAGGTGTAGAATTAGGTGTGTCACAACCAAGTACTTGCAGTACACCGACGTCCGATTGCAGCAGGCAAATTTCCCTGCCCCAGCTGCTGGACCGTAGAAAGAAGTACACTCCCAGCCATCCACATGCCCAGCGGTTGAATGCTAGCCTGGCTAAATTGCTAGCACTTCAACTGCTGCCTTTTCAGTTGGTAGACTCGGCCCCCTTCCGTGAGTTTGTTCAATGTGCGGTTCCTCAGTGGCAGGTTCCCAAACGCCACTTTTTCTCACGGAAGGCGATTCCGTCTCTCTACCGGCATGTGGAGGGCAATGTCCATGCCTCGCTGGACAGGGCGGTCAGCGGTAAGGTGCATATTACCGCTGAGTCATGGTCCAGCAGGCATGGACAGGGACGGTACCTTTCTTTCACGGCCCATTGGGTCACTCTATTGGCAGCTGGGAGGGATGCAGGACAAGGTGCAGTAGTGTTGGAGGTTGTTCCGCCACCACGCCTCCAAAACGCTACTACTGCTACTGGTTGTGACACACCTCTCTCCTCCACCCCCTCCTCTTCTTCTTCCTCCAGTGCTCTGTCCTTGGAACCAGCGGTGCTCCGTAGGCGTACAAGGGGCTACGCAAGTACGCAGGCAAAAAGATGCCATGCCGTGCTTGCGCTGGTGTGTTTGGGGGACAGGAGCCACACTGGGCCAGAGGTTCTGGCAGCTCTGCAGGGGCAGGCCGAGAGGTGGTTGAGGCCACGTCAGCTTAAGCCAGGAATGGTCGTTTCTGACAATGGCACCAACCTCCTCTCCGCCCTGCGACAGGGGCAGCTCACCCATGTGCCCTGCATGGCTCACGTCCTCAACCTGGTGGTGCAGCGGTTCTTGGGCAGGTTCCCAGGCTTACAGGATGTCCTGAGGCAGGCCAGGAAAGTCTGTGTGCATTTCCGCCGATCTTATAATGCCAGTGCTCGGCTGACTGAGCTGCAAAAGGAGCTGAACCTGCCCAAGAACCGCCTAATATGTGACATGCCCACCAGGTGGAACTCAACGTTGGCCATGCTGCAGCGACTGCACACGCAGCAGAGGGCCATCAATGAGTACCTTTGCGACTACGGCACCAGGACAGGGTCAGGGGAGCTTGTTTTTTTTTCCCCACGTCAGTGGAGCATGATCAGGGATGCATGCACTGTCCTCTCACCATTTGAGGAGGCCACGAGGATGGTGAGCAGTGACAGTGCATGCATCAGTGACACTGTCCCTCTTGTCCACCTGTTGGAGCATACGCTGCGTGGGATAATGGATAGGGCACTTGAGGCAGAACAGAGGCAGGAAGAGGAGGACTTCCTTGCCTCTCAAGGCTCCCTTTATCCGGACAGTGTTCCTTCTGTCCCACCCATCACACAGGAAGAGGAGGAGGAGGAGGAGGAGGAGGATTGTGTGAGCATGGAGGTGGAGCCTGGCACTCAGCATCAGCAGCAGCAGTCTTTTAGGGATGATGTACAGTCCCAACAAACCAGTGGACTTGTACGTGACTGGGAGGAGGTGGCTGGCGATTATGTCATCCTCAGTGACCCAGAAGACTCCGGACCGAATGCCTCAGCTAACCTACGCTGCATGGCCTCCCTGATCCTGCAAAGCCTGCGGAAGGATCCTCGTGTTCTTCGGATCAAGGAGAGGGACCATTACTGGCTGGCCACTCTCCTTGATCCGCGGTACAAGGGTAAGGTTGCGGACCTTATCTTGCCGTCGCAGAGGGAGCAGAGGATGAGACATCTCAGGGAGGCCTTGCAGAAAGGTCTGTGCAACGCGTTCCCAGAAACTGGGAGGCTACAAACTCCTGGTCCTGGGCGACGAGTTGCTGAGGCTTCGGTCAGTGGCAGAAGGAGCGGTGGGGAAGGTGGACGTCTGACCGATGCGTTCAGACAATTTTTTAGTCCGCAGCCCCAAGGTATGATCGGTTCCAGCAACCATCGCCAGCGTCTGATATACATGGTGCAGGAATACCTTGGGGCAAGGTCAGACTTGGACACCTTTCCCACCGAAAATCCTCTGGCTTACTGGGTCCTGAGGATGGATCACTGGCCAGAGCTTGCACAGTATGCAATTGAGCTACTGGCCTGTCCTGCCTCCAGCGTTCTTTCCGAACGCACATTCAGTGCTGCTGGAGGATTTGTGACTGATCATAGGGTGCGCCTGTCCACCGCCTCGGTTGATCGACTGACCTTCATCAAAATGAATCAGTCTTGGATCACCACCAGCTACCAGGCACCTGAGGCGGATATAACCGAATAATTTTTAATGTCACATCCCTTCAAGACTGCCTATGCTGATGCTGAGTGACTGTCCTCTTATGTTCACTGACTATCCTCTTCCTCCTCCTCAATGATCCATGCCACCACACCAGTGCCTAAGGCACAATTTTTCAGCCCCTGTTTAACAGGGGCGTGTACATACAATTTTTATAAAAAAATGCTTCGCAACACGTGTGACTGCTGTGCTCCAAGTACAGTATCTGTGAGGGGTTGCAGTGTTGTGGCACCAGCACCAGTGCCTAAGGCACAATTTTTCAGCCCCTGTTTAACAGGGGCGGGTACTTACAATTTTTTAAAAAAATGATTCGCAACACATGTGACTGCTGTGCTCCAAGTACAGTATCTGTGAGGGGTTGCAGTGTTGTGGCACCAGCACCAGTGCCTAAGGCACAATTTTTCAGCCCCTGTTTAACAGGGGCGTGTACTTACAATTTTTTAAAAAAATGCTTCGCAACACGTGTGACTGCTGTGCTCCAAGTACAGTATCTGTGAGGGGTTGCAGTGTTGTGGCACCAGCACCAGTGCCTAAGGCACAATTTTTCAGCCCCTGTTTAACAGGGGCGTGTACATACAATTTTTTATAAAAAAATGCTTCGCAACACGTGTGACTGCTGTGCTCCAAGTACAGTATCTGTGAGGGGTTGCAGTGTTGTGGCACCAGCACCAGTGCCTAAGGCACAATTTTTCAGCCCCTGTTTAACAGGGGCGGGTACTTACAATCTTTTAAAAAAATGCTTCGCAACACATGTGACTGCTGTGCTCCAAGTACAGTATCTGTGAGGGGTTGCAGTGTTGTGGCACCAGCACCAGTGCCTAAGGCACAATTTTTCAGCCCCTGTTTAACAGGGGCGTGTACTTACAATTTTTTAAAAAAATGCTTCGCAACACGTGTGACTGCTGTGCTCCAAGTACAGTATCTGTGAGGGGTTGCAGTGTTGTGGCACCAGCACCAGTGCCTAAGGCACAATTTTTCAGCCCCTGTTTAACAGGGGCGGGTACTTACAATTTTTTAAAAAAATGCTTCGCAACACGTGTGACTGCTGTGCTCCAAGTACAGTATCTGTGAGGGCCGGGTTGCAGTGTTGTGGCACCAGCACCAGTGCCTAAGGCACAATTTTTCAGCCCCTGTTTAACAGGGGCGTGTACTTACAATTTTTAAAAAAAAATGCTTCGCAACACGTGTGACTGCTGTGCTCCAAGTACAGTCTCTGTGAGGGGTTGAAGTGTTGTGGCACCAGCACCAGTGCCTAAGGCACAATTTTTCAGCCCTGTTTAACAGGGGCGGGTAATTACAAATCTTGATCTAATAGTTCACAGCAGGGCCCATTCCTGCGCCCACCAAGAGTAACTATGAGGGCCTGCAGTCTTGTGGCAACACCGTCCACCACCACCGCCAAAGGCCCAATTTTTCTGCCCTGTTCATCAGGTGCTTGCAATTACAAATCTTGATCTAATAACTCACAGCAGGGCCCATTCCTGCGCCCACCAAGAGTAACTGTGAGAGCTTACAGTCTTGTGGCAACACCGTCCACCACCACCCCCAATTTTTCTGCCCTGTTCAACAGGTGCATGCAATTACAAATCTTGATCTATTAACTCATAGCAGGGCCCATTCCTGTGCCCACCAGTCTTGTGGCTACACCAACATCTAATAGGGCAAATTTCTGCAGAGTATATACGCCAGGGCCCTACTTTCAAACATCCAACTTACAAACGACTCCTACTTGCAAATGGAAAACAGGAAGTGAGAGGAAATCTACCCCTAGGAAGGGAAATTCTATCCTGTTAGATTTAATTTGGGAAAAAGGTATCTCCTCTCTACTGATACTTTATCACCAATCCTTGTTTCAATTAAAACCCCACTTTTCCAAAAACATTTGTCATTGGGACGGAAAGTGAGGTGACATGTTCTGAACAGATGTGCAAAGACAGCAAATGTTACAGGGGTGATAACCCCTCCCTATGTTCTCCAAAAAGCTTAAAAATAGATTTTTTTGGGATGGAGCTACACTTCATAATGTACCTGTTCAGATTCTACTTAAGAACAAACCTAAAGCCGCAAGTGGTTTTAAATGGCTTCTTTTTTTCCTTTACAAATGTCATTTTGTGCAAGGACAGTTCTAAACACGGGAAACACATGCCACTTCACAGGCATACTTTAGACACCCCCCAGGTACCATATTTAAAGGAAAATTTCACTTTTTTTTTTTTCACTTTATGCATCATTAAAATGACTGCTCCCGAAAAAACGTTAGTTTTTAAAAGTTCTTTTTGCATTGATATATGTCCCCTGGGGCAGGACCCGGGTCCCCAAACCTGTTTTATGACATTAACATGCATATTGGCCGTTGTAATTAGCACTTTTGATTTCGAACGTTCGCGTCCATTATAACGTATAGGGTTCGAAAATTCGCGCGAACTTTCGGTCGGTTCGAAGGTTCTGGTGCGAACCGAACCCGGGGGTGTTCGGCTCATCCCTAATCCCCATGATGGAAAATGGCACTTTTGAAGCTTCTAGGCATGTGTTTTACCATCTAATGACCATTTTCAGACCCAAATTGTGTGCATGTTCTAAATTTCCACTTTCCGGGGGTGACCCCCCATGTGATGAAGGCAAGATCAAACACACTTTGAACATATAGTCATGTCTGATCTTGTCTTCACTTTACAAAGTTGAACTTTCCTAGTTCATAGGTTCTGTTTTGCTCCATGCCTGGTTTTACCAATTGCGGAATCTTTGTAAACAATGTTGTAAATAACCAAGATGTTGTCAGTTTTGGCGTGAAGATTGTAAACGCACTTGTGAAGGTTTTCCTAGTAAACTTTTTTATTTTTCGAAATGTGTGGCTTCCTTATTTAAAAAACACAATGCATTATGTATGTAAAATGTAAAGGATATGGGGGGCAATGGGTGTTATTTACTAAAGGCAAATCCACTTTGCACTGCAATTGTCTTTCCCAGGGAACTTTTTCAATGCACTTGTAGAGCATAGCGGATTTGACTTATGTAAATGACACCCACAGTGCTTTGTACGAAAACACGGAGCCCAGCATTTTTCAGAATACACACATGTCAGACCTGGTGCTGAAAAGGAGTATTTTGGGTGTCAGTTATGCAGGACAAATCTTCTCTAGACCAAAGATTAGGTAGCAAACACACAACATGAGAATAATCTTTTTGGGAAGAAGAGACTGTTACCTCCTTTTGCCCAGAAAGTGCATTCCCACTGTCGAAGGCAAAGGGAAAAAATGTCAAGGTAAAATAAGCTAAAAACAAGACTGAAATGACAAGAAATCATAGGTTGGTTCAAATATCAGATTTATTAAAAAATGCCTCTCACACATCGTCAGGCAGAGCAATGGCCCCCCTACCCACAAAGTACTCCATATATTGGTCGCGGACCACGCGGGCATTTAGAGGGGGCAAGCCTGGACGTGCCACTCGAAGGGCTGTGAGGTCCGCATTTGGAGGGCCCTCCACATCTGGGCCAATGGGCACCACATAGTTCCTGTTATGTCTTTTGAGGAAGTTGTGCAATATGCAACAGGCAAGAACTATGTGGTTCAGTTTGTATTCCGCCAAGTTAAATGCCGTCAGGAACAGGCGGAAGCGGCTGGCCAGGATGCCAAAAGTGTTCTCCACCACTCTTCTGGCTCTGGACAGCCTGTAGTTGAAGACCCTCTGGTCCGGGGTGAGGGTCCTCATCGGGAACGGCCTCATCACATGGGGAGTCAACGCAAACGCTTCATCTGCGACAAAGACGAAGGGGAGTCCTTCGGCATTCTCCTCTGGAGGTGGCAAGCACAGACTGCCACTTTGGAGACGCCAGTAGAACTCCGTGTGCGTAATGGCACCACCATCCGATATCCGGCCGTTCATCCCCACGTCCACATACATAAACTCGTATGTTGCCGACACCACCGCCAACATCACTACACTATTAAACCCTTTATAATTATAATAGTAGGACCCCGAGTTGGGCGGTGGGACGATGCGGACGTGTTTCCCATCAATTGCCCCTCCGCAGTTAGGAAAGTCCCAACTGCCGGCAAAGTGGGAGGCCACAGTCTGCCATTCCTGTGGCGTGGAAGGGAACTGTGGCGTGAAACAAGAAAAAATAATTAGTCACTTTGCACCTAAACATTGCAAGCAGATTAGACAATCAACATCTTGGAACAAGAGCATTGTATAAAATTGGAGGCTGGAAAGTATTTGCACAGAAAAGTAGAGGCTCCCCTTCACAGATGACTCACCCCCCCCATCAATCCCCACACTTCTGATGGGCCATTGGCAATAACTAGGGTTTTGGGGGGGGGACAGGTAACCCTCTGCACTTCATTGATTGGCAAATGGCTCAATAATGTGTGCTAGTTTGGCCAGACCCTCTGTACTTAACACTATTGGCAGCCCCCAGGAAAGATAAAATAACATTAACCCCCCCCCCCACCCACAAAAAAAGGCAAGCACATTGTGACATTATGAAATTAACAAGCAAGCTAATAGGAGGGAAAGAAGACAAAAAAATAGGAAATGGAAAGTATGGAGGCAGCCCCTTGCACTACATGCTTTGCAGAATTCATCCGTAAAGATGCCCACTATAAAGAGGTAGGTATATAGTGTGTATTGACCTTGGGAAAGGCAGCAGATAGAGGATTGGTAACATCTGACAGAGCAGTTGGGGGAGGGGGTTCATAATGAGTTTGCCCCCCCCCCCCCACCAAAAACAAATAAAAAAGGGGCTCTACATGAAGTAAACCACACAGCAAACATTTGTGCATATTTTAGGGGGTGTTTGGGGGCAAACAATACTATGCAGCAGACAAAATACATTGCCTAAGTGACTAGGCCATAGGTGTCTATTGGGGCAGAAGAGCATGCTGGGGAGGTAAGTGAAGGGAAAAATGCATGAAGGAGAAAAGGGGCACAGCATATTAGAGCATATTGCAATCATGGTAATTAGGGAAGGAGGTCAAAAATAGAAGACATTAGCAAGCAGAGCATACATAGAAGGGAATAGTCAAGTAGAAATGTTACCTTAATATAGTCCTCCTGCAGGACCTGAATGATGGCAGAACAGGTCTCTGGAATAATGATTCCCAGGGCCTGGGGAGAGATACCTGAAGAGAACTTCAAATCCTGAAGACTTCTCCCTGTCGCCAAGTACCTCAACGTGGCAACAAGCCTCTGCTCCGGAGTAATGGCTTGTCTCATGCAGGTATCCTGCCGGCTGATAAAGGGGGTCAGCAAAGCCAAAAGACGGTGAAAATCGGGGTCCGTCATCCTGAGAAAGTTCCTGAAATCATCAGGATTATTCTCCCGGATCTCACGAAGCAAAGGCATGTGCGAGAACTGGTCACGCTGAAGCAACCAATTCTTGGTCCACATACTCCTCGTCACTCTGTTCATGGACGGGTCTTGGGTCAAAGCTAAAAGCCCGACACCAATTCCGCGTACAGCACGAACTCGGCGACGAGTACGCACGGGAAACATCGCTCAGAAGGTCACAAAAGGTCGGCTGGTCAGAACGGACAAACAGAAAGCACCGATAAACAGCAAGGCCTGAAAGAACGAACTGAATACCAGCAACGAGCAGACAATAAGCAGTGCAAATCAAAGCGTCCTATATCAAGATATAGGCCGCAATGACCAACAAATGCGAACTGACTACACGCACTAATAAACAGATACGCACGACAAGCACAAACTGAAGAGCAGTAACGATCTGAGTCAGAAAACTGAGAAGCGCGAATCTTAGGTCACCAAACTTCCACTAACTCTCGATAAACACGGGATCAGCAGAAGGAGCCCAACGGGTGCCTGACGTGGTGCTGAACTTCCCTTTTGTAATCTCGTGGACGACGACTTACGTCACGACGTTCTTCCGGACCGGATATTCCGACAACGTAGTCCGACCGTGTGTACGCAACACCAACATTGGACAAAGTACGTCGGACAGAATCCGACCGACCTGGTCCGCGGATTGTCCGAGCGTGTGTATGGGGCTTAACTCAGCTTGGTGATAGCCATTCCAGTTGGTGGGCAATATCACTGCCAGAATCTTAGAGAGGTATGATGCCTGGGGGTAATTAAACCTTTCAGCAACCAAGCAAGACTCAAATATTTGTTTTGTGTAAACCTGGCCTTTAAAGTTACATTTACTTACATTCTGGTATACATTACAAATTACTTTAACAGATAAAAATATTTGTAATTACAGTAATTCTAGGGAAACACAGCTTGAAATTTCACCAAAATAAATAGTTTATTTTTTTTCCTGTCAGCTGAAATATGGTTTCCATGTTTGTAACATTAAAGGAAGCAGCTGGCTTACCTCGCTAACACTAACATGACAGCTAGTCTGGACACAGATGCACATTTATTACACAGCAGCAGTTACTATATGCTAGACATACTAGACAGTAAAGCACAGTATCACTTACCTAAAAAAATAGAGTGAATTTGATCTAAATAATCTCTGTATTCGAGAGCTCTGAATTGTGTTTTATTTAGTAAAATCTGCTGGTATTCTTAAAAATATATTGATTGAGTTTTATATATGTCATTTATTTTAAGACAGGTCTCCACATTACATTAGCCTTAGTAATCTTCCATACAGTTGTGATGGCTATTTGAGGGCACTGTGAAGAATTGCCATGATCCTTAGGATTATTTCCTGCATTTGCCCTGAATGTGCTTTTCCTTCACTCTATTTCTCTGAAGCATATGCCTGGTCTTGACCTCTTGATCTCCTCTTTCAGAACGTGCAGCGATCTATATTCCCTCTACCTGAGGCTAAGTCCTTTGTAATACTGTATACCTCATGGTGTTTTTTTAACTGCTTGAAAGATGAAATATTTTCTCTAGAGGAATATACCTAAAAATAACAGGCCTAACAGGAACTTTACATTGGCTTTTCTGTACAATTAAATAATAGTTTAGAAACAAAATGTAGACCCATCTGAGACAATAAAATAATAATTCCAACAATAATTATTGAAACCAATCAAAGAGCTTGTGTAAGTAGAAGAGTTGGTTCATTGCACTTGCAAATAACTTCAGCTACTTATTCCTCTGTAAATGTTTGACTTATAGTTACATAGTTATATAGTAGGTGAGGTTGAAAAAAGACACAAGTCCATTTAGTTCAACCTATGTGTGTAATTATATGTCAGTATTATTATGTATATCCCTGTATGTTGCGGTTGTTCAGGTGCTTTTTTGAAACTATCGATGCCCCCCGCTGAAACCACCACCTGTGGAAGGGAATTCCACATCCTTTCCGCTCTTACAGTAAAGAACCCTCTATGGAGTTTAATGTTAAACCTCTTTTCTTCTTATTTTAGTGAGTGGCCACGTGTCTTATTAAACTCCTTTCCGTGAAAAAGTTTTATCCCTATTGTGGGCTCCCATGTATGGTATTTGTAAATTGAAATCATATACCCTCTCAAGCGCCTCTTCTCCAGAGTTAATACGTTCAGGGCTCGCAAACATTTCTTCATAACTAATATTCTCCAGGCCCTTTATTAACTTTGTTGCCCTTCTTTGTACTCGCTCCATTTCCAGTACATCCTTCCTGAGGACTGGTTCCCAGAACTGGACAGCATACTCTAGGTGAGGCCTGACCAAAGTCTTGTAGATTGGGAGAATTATCGCTTTATCCCTGGAGTTAATTCCCTTTTTAATGCATGCCAATATTTTGTTTGCTTTGTTAGCAGCAGCTTGGCATTGCATGCCATTGCTGAGCCTATCATCTACTAGGACCCCCAGGTCCTTTTCCATCCTAGATTCCCCCAGAGGTTCTCCCCCTAGTGTATAGATTGCATTCATATTTTTGCCACCCAAATGCATTATTTTACATTTTTCTACATTAAACCTAATTTGCCATGTGGTTGCCCACCCCATTAATTTGTTCAGATCTTCTTGCAAGGTTTCCACATCCTGCGGATAAGTTATTGCCCTGCTTAGCTTAGTGTCATCCGCAAATACAGAGATTGAGCTGTTTACCCCATCCTCCAGGTCGTTTATGAATAAATTAAACAGATGCACAGAATACTGAGGGACCCCACTTCCCACCCCTGACCATTCCGAGTATTGCCTTTTTATCATCACCCTCTGAACTTGCCCTTGTAGCCAGTTTTCAATCCATGTACTCACCATATGGTCCATGCCAACGGACCTTACTTTGTACAGTAAACGTTTATGGGGAACTGTGTCAAATGCTTTTGCAAAATCCAGATACACCACGTCTACGGGCCTTCCTTTACCTAGATGGCAGCTCACCTCCTCATAGAAGGTTAATAGATTGGTTTGGCAAGCAGATGCCTGAAGGAGCATGCATGCTCCGAACGTGTGCACGACGATTACGTCACTACACGGCGACTCCTGTGACTCCGCGGACCATACGATCCCACAGCCCTCTGCAGTCTAAAGCCTGGGACACTGGAAACCACCGGCGCCGCCAGGCCAAGACACACACAGCGCAACAGGATCAACCCCCCCTTCCTCTGGAGCCACATTGCCTGCTTCTTATAAAGACATGCCTGCTTTTACTCTACACAGCCTTCAGCCTGCTGCCTCCTGCTTTGTGTCAGTATTTTCTTTACCTGGGATAAAACTACCAGGCTAGAGATTGCTATAAACTATTGACAATAATCCCACCAGTACAAGGAGCCATCTTTTGAAATAATTTGTCTATTGACTCTTTGCTGCCTCTGCCAAACAGAACCAGATTCCTGGACATAAACAGGAATCTTCTGTCCATCATTTCTCCCCTCCTTTTCCCTTCCCTCTCCACATGTAAAATACACCCATGCATACAAGTCTTGTCCTTTAGCGCAACAAAAATTAGTTTTAGTTGGCTCTTTTGAAATTTGGTGTTTTTGTGTTCACCTTGTGTTTCCTATTTGTGTGATTTATACTGAAGCCAATTGACCTGTGATCGCTGTTTCCTAAATTGCCCCGTATTTCCACATCCGTGATCAGGTCTGTATTGTTGATAATCAGTGGATCTAGTAACGCTTTGTTTCTAGTTGGTGCGTCTACCATCTGACCCATGAAATTGTCCTGCAAGACATTTAGGAACTGGCGAGCCTTAGACAAATGCGTGGTTCCCTCCACCCAGTCAATGTTTGGATAATTAAAATCCCCCATTATGATAAAACTTCCCATCCTTGCTGCTAATACAAATTGTGATAGGAGGTCCGTCTCCCCCTTCTCCCTTAGGTTAGGGGGCCTATAGCGTACTCCCAGTATTATTTTCCCCTTAGCTTCATCCCTTTGGAGATCTACCCATAAGGATTCCACCTCCTCCCTAGCTCCCTTATTGATGTCATCTCTCACATTCACTTGTACATTATTCTTGATATATAGACTTACCAATACAATAGTTGTTGAAACTTAATATTTATAGTCTGTTTCACCTAAAGGATATGGTTGCTTTATTTTTTTATGGCCGAAACTGGTGCATGCATGACTTTTTACAGGATGATACACCATGTAAATACTGCCTGATCCTGGGCAGGCTGCGGCACTCAGAAATGTAAGTGCTGGGTACGTGAGGTGTGTCATCTTCAGGTGTTCAGCGAAATCACAAAACAGTTCAGTGTCTCCTCTGAAGGTAGCGCTACCCCTATTTGTGTAGATTCTGTTTGTTCATACTTACAAAATAAGGTGATGTCCCCCGACCAGTAAATTTCTGGAAATAGCCTTTCAGTTTAGTGATATTCTCGGAGGAGCTCATCAGCCATTTCACTTGATAATTGATGTGTTCTTTCTGTCTTATTAGACAAAGTACTGTAAACATAAGTTGGACAAGGATTCATCTGCTACTTATGAGGGCAACATGAGATGACTTCCAGTTTCCTCTTAGCCTGGAAAACCCCTTTAATGCTCTACTGCCACATGTCTTAACCAAGCTTAACCACTTAATACATTGAAGTGTAATATTACATTTACCAATTCTAGTAACAATTACTATGTGTTGCCTACAAAATTCAATAAAATTGGTTCAGGAAATAAAATGTCATTATTAAAATACATCTAAAAATGTTTCTCCTATGGGTTCACTATGCTCTGTCATTCCTTGATAAAACCATCATTTTTATAACAGGAAAACATAAAACAAGGCAGAATGACTCACTGCTCAACCATTGTATTCATGAGAAGCCTGAGCAAGATGAACTGCCATCCATACTCAATTAAACAGTTATGATAGGCCTGGCCAATAAAATCTCATGGAGGGAAACAGATTGGTAGGAATGAATTCAGGACATAAATAAAAATGTTGAACTACTCCAATAACTGATGCTATTCCTCACAGAGACTGGCATATATCTCCACCTAATTAATCTATGCCTTCAAAGTGACAAAAGCCATTGCTGTGCCTTACAGTAGAGTCCCTTGAGGAATTGTAAGACGTCTCACTCAAGGGCTTTAGAAATGGGGGTTACTGGGCTAAAGCAAGAGTTTACTGAGTTTTCAAGGACAGGGTATTCCCTCAGATTAAACAATATTCACACTTTGTCACTTGATCTCCATGCATAAACTACCAGGCATCAATAAAATTGTCCCTTCTATGCATGACAGGGTAAATCTCCATTTCCCGGCTTCCGGGATATGCAATTATGAAATGTTCTTTAATCTGTGTCCCTTCCAGGCACATTTCCCACCTGCTGTCTGTAATGTACAAAACACTCAGCAAGTTCATTTGACATGCTACCTAATTACATATTTATATTTGCAGTGACTGCTTTATTTCCTGTAGATAACTACTTTCTAAGAATATTTTTTTCAGCCATGCCATATTTTAGAAAAATAACATATATATATAATAAAAGACTAAAAGATTTACAATAATTAAAAGATAACACCATCAGACATAATGGAATTTGCGAGCACAAAGCATAAACCAAAGTTTTTGGTTTCTCATGGCAACCAATTATTATCAACAGACTAGTTATATAAGTGCACCTACAGCAGGAGTAGCAATATTGCTTTAGAACTGAACATTGGGCTATATTGATACTAAGTTCTTTGGTCAGAATCCGGGACTATATTGGTGCTTAGAGAAAAATGTAATTCAGAATGTTATTCTAACCCAGTGGTTTGCAGCTCTACTCTACTTCTTTGGCTAGGGCTACACATGCCTTTTTTTGTCTCAGATATTGAAATAAATCTGGTCATTTATCTATTTATTGCAGGAGATTTTGGATAATTAAAGTAAAGAGATCTGAGTGAGTCTTTTGAGAGTAATTTTATAGGGGTATATAAATTAGTGAACATGAATCCCCAAAAGTATCATAAATGATACTGGTTGGTGCACGGTTCTTTAGCGATTATTCCCCCTACACAGATTCTGGGAAAATTAGAGACTATCATTTAAAAAGTTCTACTATGCAATTAATTTGCAGTAACATGCAATCAAGGGCGATTGATCAGACAAAGACTGATAATCTTTTTTAAAGCAGCTCACATAAAAGAAATATGACAAAAAAAAAACTATCATTTGCAAAAGAATTTAGTAGCAAGGCTGAACAACAACATTTTGACTTATATATTCCTAACCTCCAGTTGCTTATTTTTTTTTTTGGTTTTCTTCAGAGACACACAGGACACAGGTGAGCTAATGTTGTTCTCTTAGACTGGATTGCAGTTATGCACAGGTCCTATGTGACTACAAATAATGCATAACATGCACTGCAGTGTCCTTCATTTAGTTCTTTCAGACATTTATTAATACTGGTTGCTAGAATTCTCATTAAGAATGCCACCCAAATGCACATTCCCAACACACCACAATGCACAGTAAAAAAGGTGTGGATCCATTTTAAACCCACATTGCCACACATTGATAACCCATTCAAAAAATGAATGTGATGCCTTACCATAATGTATGATAACTTGAAATATAATGCACATTAGGGATGGGACGAAAACCCCACTGTTCAGTTCGCACAAGAACATCTCGAACAGGCAAAAAGTTCTAGCGAACATGCAAGCTCTATTAAAGTCTATGGGACATGAAAAATCAAAAGTCTTAATTTTAAAGGCTAATATGCAAGTTAATGCCAAAAAAGTGTATGGGGACCCGAGTACTGCCCTAGGGTACATATATCAATGAAAAAAGAAGGTTTTTAAAACAAAATTTTTTTAAGGAAAGTGAAACAATATAAATTAAATATTCCTTTAAATATTGTGCCTGGGTGGTCCCCTTAGTTTGCCTGTAAAATTGCACATCTGTACAATGTATAGAACATGCCGCAGCAATAATTACATTTCTAAAGAAAAAAAATGTAATTAAAATTTGCTCACGGCCGTAATGTATTTCCGGCTCCCAGGAATATAGATGAAAAAAAAATGAAAAAAATGGCGTGGAGTCCCACCCCAGTCCATACCAAGCCCTTCGGTTCTGGTATGGATTTTAAGGGGAATCCCACGCCAAAATTAAAAAAAAAAGGCGTGGGATCCCCCCAAAATCCATACCAGACCCTTATCCAAGCAAGCAGCTGGGCAGGTCAGGAAACAAAGGGTCCCCCAGATCCCGTCCCCCCATAAGAATGGGTATTGGGTACATCGTACACCTACCCATTCACCGCAAAAGGGGCCAAAATGTAAAAACCACAAGAGACAGTTTTTGACAAATCCTTTATTAAAAAGAAAAAAAGTGTCCAGCGATGTAAATCCACTGTCAATCATGCCTTCCGACTGCCCCAAAATATAGCAAAAATTAAAAACACTCTGCCTCCATGGGAGGCCTCCCACGACTGCTCTTTCTTCGCTTTGACAGTTTCAGGTCACCTGAGTCCAGGTGATAGATGCACACCTTTGGAGTCAGGAGTGCACCGCTAAGGTAGTGGACCCTACGACTGACTGCTGCGGATGGAACTCTGCGAGGTTCAGGAAGGCAGGTCCACTGGAGCACCAAAAGGAATCCCCCTGGGAGCTAGAGCATAGATTGCCCAAGATGCGGAGTCTAAGAGCCAGCAGGTGTTCACCAGAGCCTCTAGTGGTGAGGATGGACTGCGCTCATACTCACGGTAGGCTACAGGAGGTAGGAGGTCAGGGTAACAAGCAGGCAGGGATAGTCAAAGAACAAGCCAAGATCGATAACAGAGACAGACGTAGCACACGGCAAGCAGGAGACAGGAAACCAAGCACACAATATTGCTCGGCAAGGCAGGCTAGGAGAACACAGTGGTAAATAATGGTTCCTGTTAGACTAGGGTGGGAGAGTGAAAGCCATAAAGCCTCGTACACAAAATCGGATTTTCCACAGACAAAACGTCCTTCTGCTAATTTCGTGTTAGTAGAAGTTTGGTGAGTGTTGATTCGCGCTTTTCATTTTGCACTTTTCAGTTAGTTTCTGAATGGCCGTTCGTCAACCAGCCATGTTGCGGAATCGGAGGAGATAACCTGTTATTTATTATTGGCCTTGGGTTATTGCTTTGACCCAAGTCCAGGCCAGGAACAGGAGGAGGAGGACTTCTTGACCAAAAATTGGTTGCTTTATTAATCGTTACCAATTATGTCATATGCCTTTGCTGCGGGAGCTCCAAGAGAATAATCCGGATGATTTTCGGAATTCTCTGGATGACGGACCCCTGCTTTCACCAACTCTTGGTATTGTTGACCCCCTATATTAAGAAGCAGGACACATGCATGAGGCTTTTATTTAATTTTTTTGGTTAAACAATGATTTGATTTGGTATATTTTCTATATTTTTGGATGCACTTTTTGGTTAAGTTCTATTGGCAGATAGCATGTTTAATTTTATTTGTTTTCTTTTTTTAATGCACAATAAAAAACATTGTGTAGAATAATACTTGGCTATGTGTTTTACTTCAAATGACAGTTTGGGAATAGGCAATTACATTTAAAAAAATACAATGTAAAATTAACAAGGGACACCAACATAGTTGTATCTTTGATCTTGAAAGAACGGGATAATGGTGTTGTCGTAACTTGCCCAAAAAAAATAAAAAAAACAAGCATAATAATATTACTCTTGATATCACTAGAAAAAAAAAGCCTTTGAAAATACGTTTAGCAGAACTCCATCAGTATCACCAGCAAGGCAGCTTCATTATTATCACATTAAAGAAGAAGAGAATTGTGCGCTGCTTTTCTAGATTTCATAATTTGCCACGTCACGAATGTTAATTCTCCATTACGTCCTTGCTTCCGAGCATGCGTGTTTGTACTTTTGTCTGACGGACTTGTGTACACATGCTCTGAAAATCCGACAACAGACATTTGTCCGCGGAAAATGTAAAACTGCCATCCAACATTTGTCCACGGAAAGTTGGCCAACAATTGTCTGATGGAGTGTACAAACGGTTGGATTTTCCGCCAACAGCCTGTCATCACACAATTACCGTCAGAAAATCCGATCATGTGTATGAGACTTTAGGTAGACCAGGTAAGAGACAGACAGGGCATGAAAGTATCATGACAGACAGCTCTTTTATAGGTAAGAAGAACAAAAGATTATAGCTCACACATAAAAAATGTCTTTTAAATCCTACAAGGCTATTTAAAGCACCTGAACATAATAAGCAAATAAGCAAATATGGGGGTTTGGTCATGCCATATGGCCATATAGTGCTTAAGCCCACTACTGTGTCAATGTACCCCATTTTCAGTGGGTCCTACACTAATCACAGAATGAAAGATCCCACTTCTCAACCATAGTGCAGTGCAGAGCATATAATACTGTGTAGTGCAGAGTATATAATACAGTATAGTGCAGAGTATATAATACAGTATAGTGCAGAGTATATAATACAGTGCAGAGTATATAGTGCAGTGCAGAGCATATAATACAGTGCAGTGCAGAATATATAATACAGTGTACTGAAGTGGTTAAGGGAAACCCTATGACAGAATTAAAAAAAAAAACGGCATGCAGCCCGGCAGGCCAGAAAAGGGGGGACGAGCGAGCAAACCCCCCCCCCCGAACTGTACCAGGCCACTTGCCAGGAGGGTGCTTTGGGGTGATCCCCAAAGCACCTTGTCCCCATGTTGATGGAGACAAGGGCCTCTTCCCGACAACCCTGGGCTGTGGTTGTCGGGGTCTGTGGGTGGGGGGCTTATCTGGACTGGGGGGGTGATCATACGCTGTTTTTTTAACATTTTTCTATTGCAATTACCAGCATTCTTTGTCTTTATATTCATCTGTCAGTGGGGAAGCCCGCTGACAGATGATGACTCATGGTTGTTAAGGATGCGGGCGGCCAACTTTCCGGCCCGCTGCTTAACAACTAGCTATTTCTTCACACTTTTTTTCACAGTAATTGCTCTGAAAAGTTGTAATTCGTTAGAAATCGAATAAACAAAACAAATTTTAACGGATTTTAATTAAATTTGTTACTGTTCGTTACTATTTCATTCTGAAATTTGGATACATCAGAATCTCCGAATAACCAAAAATGTGTCTGAATTCGTATTCGGACCGAAACGAATTGCATGTGTCTATAAATAATTTCAGAACTTTTTAAATATGACCTATAAACTGTACAACTCAATTGAAAAACAAACTGAAATCTTTTGGGAAGGGGAAGTAAAAATAAAAATCTAAAATAATGTGGTTGCATGAGTGTGCACAACCTCTTATAACTGGAGATGTAGCTGTGTTTAGAATTGAGCAATTACATTCCATCTCATGTTAAATAGGAGTCTGTACACACCTACCATCATTTAAAGTGCCTCTGATTAACCCCAAATAAAGTTTCAGCTTTACATTTTTTTGGTCGCATCCTACAGCAAAAGCCATGGTCTGCAGAGAGCTTCCAAAGCATCAGAGGGATCTCATTGTTAAAAGGTATCAGTCAGGAGAAGGGTACAAGGCATTAGATATACCTCGGAACACAGTTAAGACAGTCATCATCAAGTGGAGAAAATGTGACACAATAGTGACATTACCAAGAGCTGTAAGTCCCTCCAAAATTGATAAAAAGACGAGAAGAAAACTGGTCAGGGAGGCTGCCAAGAGGCCTACAGAAACATTAAAGGAGCTTCAGGAATATCTGGCAAGTACTGGTTGTGTTGTACATGTGACAACAATCTCCCGTATTCTTCTTATGTCTGGGATATGGGGTAGTGTTACGTACCTGGACGTAGAGCCTGACTTGTAGGAGAAGACCTCTCATACAGCGCTGGTTCACGGTCCACTGGAGTGGGAACAGTGGTCACGTGAGCACAGTGGGGTAGGAGTGCCTGGTTTGTATGTAGAGGAAGGTGTTGAGATCAACAAGGAGGTCCTCCAGAAGTATCCGTATACAGGTGGCAGGGTGTAAGTCTGCAGCTGTGGGTGGTGAAGCTGGATACAACAGAACCAGGCAGCAGGTGGATCAGACAAACGGGAATCGGTAAGGCAAGGTCAAACAGTCCGGTTGGCAACAGCAGATCAATCAGATGATAGGAGCAAGCAATGGCAGAGTCGGTAGGTAGGCAGGAGTCGGTAACCAGAAGTAGATGTAGACAAGGTCAGGCAGGCCGGGTCGGATAGGAGAAGGCAGGGTAGTCCAAACAGAGCCGGGTCGATAACGGGAATCACAGGTTCAGATCAGGTTTCAGATAGCTGACAAGCAGGATAGCTGAGACAACACAGCACTGGCTGAGTGTCACCGCTGGGCTTTTAAAGCCCGTTTTGGCACCAATTGCGCCCTCGCGCACGTGCGCACGGAGAGCCCGGAAGCGCCTGGTAAGTCCTTGACATTGCCCCCCCACAAGGGGCAGCCTCCGGATGCCCATGCGACTTGCTTTCTCAGGGTGGGAAGTTAAGTAGGTACGAACCAAACGTTTAGCATGTATGTTACTGTCCGGTTCCCAGGAATTACTTTCTGGGCCGTACCCCTTCCATTTTACCAAAAATTGTACTTGCCCGTGTCTTTTTCTACAATTGAGGATCGCCTCCACCTCGTATTCCTGGTTACCATCCACTAGAATAGGTTCAGGCGGGCTGGTTCCTCTGTCAGGGAAAGGATTAGGCATAGCAGGTTTCAACAAAGACACGTGGAATACTGGGTGAACTTTAAGCGAATCAGGCAAAGACAGTTCATAAGCAACTTCGTTAATTTTCCTCTTGACAGGAAAGGGTCCCATAAATTTAGGTGCAAGCTTTTTAGAGGGACAAATCAGCTTAATGTTGTTCGTAGACAGCCATACCTGATTTCCAGGTTGTAGAATCAGCTCCCCCCTCCTTCTTTGGTCGAAATTTCTCTTACTGTCCGCCTGGGCCTTGGACACAGCTTGTATCACCCGGTTGTTGCGGTTGAGGAATTCTACCGTCTCCTGGACTGCCGGAACTGGAGATTCTGAAACAAAATCTGGTAAAAAGGTTAGGTGGAAACCATAGTTGGCAAAGAAGGGGGATTGGTTAGTGGCCGAATGACTGGTATTATTATAGGCGAATTCCGCTAGAGGCAGTAGGGAAACCCAATTGTCCTGTGAAAAAGAAGTAAAGCATCTGATGTACTGCTCGAGGGTTTGGTTGGTCCTCTCTGTCTGCCCGTTGGTTTGAGGGTGATAAGCCGAGGAGAGGGCCAGCTCGATCTTCAAGATCTCACAAAGTGCTTTCCAGAAGCGTGAGGTAAACTGCACCCCTCTGTCGGAGACTATATTTGTAGGTACTCCGTGTAGTCTGACGATCTCCTTGATGAACACACGGGCCGTTTCTGCAGCAGATGGGGTTCCCTTCAAGGGCACGAAATGGGCCATTTTAGATAGGCGGTCCACAACCACGAAAATGGCCATGCACCCTTCAGAGCGAGGTGATTCGACAATAAAGTCCATAGAAATCTTTTTCCAGGGTCTGTCCGGTATAGGTAAAGGTTTTAACAGGCCTCAGGCTCGGTTCCTTGAAGTCTTGTTCCGTATGCAGACAGGACAGGAACTGACGTATCTCCCACAAAACTCCTTTAAATTGGGCCACCAAAATGTACGTTGTATGAGTTCAAGAGTCTTCCGGACCCCAAAATGCCCTGCTAAAGGATGGTCATGAAGCAGTGTTAGTACCTTAACCCGGATACTTTCCGGAACAAAGATTTGACCTCCCTTCCATAGCAAGCCATCTCGTGATGTCAAGGTGGTTCCTGGGGGTCTTGGAGAGTTGGTAGAAGCTTCCTTGATTAGAGATAAGAGGTCTGTTTGTAAAAGCAAGAAGTTACTTGTGGGCAAAATCGTGTCAGGTGCAGGTGAGACTTTTGGATTATCATGCATGCGTGACAATGCGTCTGGTTTGACGTTCTTTGATCCAGGCCGATAAGTGATGTGGAAACAGAAGTGGGTGAAAAACAAGGCCCAACGGGCCTGCCGGGGTCTCAAGCGTTTGGCAGATCTCACGTATTCTAAGTTTTTGTGGTCGGTATATATTAATACCGGATGGACCGCGCCCTCTAACAGATACCTCCACTCTTCCAAAGCGATCTTGATGGCAAGAAGTTCCCGATCCCCTACGTCATAATTTCTCTCAGCTGGAGATAGTTTTCGAGAGAAAAATCCTACAGGGTGAATCAAGTCCTCTTTACCCTGTCTTTGAGAAATGACCGCTCCCACCGCTACTTCGGATGCGTCTACTTCTAATAAAAAGGACAAGGAGGGATTAGGATGGCTGAGAATTGGAGCTGATGTAAAAAGTCTCTTAAGTCTCTCAAATGCATCCTGAGCCTCCGAACTCCAATGAAACCTGACGTGTTGTTGGGTCAATCGTGTAATAGGTGCAATGATGGCAGAGAATCCCTTGATAAATTTTCTGTAAAAGTTTGCGAAGCCAATGAAACGTTGTATGCCTTTCTTATCTACTGGTGCAGGCCAGTCTAAAACGGCAGACACTTTTTGGGGATCCATTTTAATACCGGTTGAGGAGATTATCAAGCCCAAAAATTGAATCTCTCGTTGCTCGAACTCACACTTCTCTGCCTTTGCGTACAGTCCATGTAGGCGAAGACGGTCAAGGACTCTGCAGACGTGTTCCCGGTGCTGGCTGAGTGACTCAGAAAAAAACAAAATATCATCCAAATAAACAATTACAAAAACATCTAAGAAGTCTCTGAATACATCATTAATAAGATGTTGAAAAGTGGCAGGTGCATTACATAGACCAAAGGGCATGAACAAATATTCATAATGCCCGAACCGCGTTCGGAACGCCGTCTTCCACTCATGCCCGGCCCGGATGCGGACCAGATTGTAGGCCCCTCTTAGATCGAGTTTTGTGAAAATAGTAGCAGACCTTAGTTTCTGGAATAATTCGGGTATTAGGGGCAGCGGGTAACGGTTCTTGACCGTGATTTTATTTAATTCCCGATAGTCCACACACGGGCGGAGAGTCTGATCCTTCTTAGTCACAAAAAATATTCCAGCACCAGCTGGGGAGGTAGATGGGCGGATGAACCCCTTTTCCAGGTTTTCGTTGATGTAGACCTTTAATGCTTCCTGTTCTTTTTCTGATAAGGGGAAAATACGCCCAAAGGGAATTTCGGCCCCGGGTAGAAGTTCAATTGGGCAGTCGTATGATCGATGGGGTGGAAGAGAGTCTGCTCCCTTTTTGCTGAATACATCGAGGAAGCCATGATACGGTTCGGGTACTGATTGGCGTAGGTTCTGATCAATGTCCATGCAAAATAGGGTGACAGGTGATTGAGTAGATTCGTGTTGACAGTGTTCTTGGCAGTAGGGGGACAAGAACCTGATCTCTCTGGTAGTCCAATTGATGGAGGGATTATGGGCCTGAAGCCAGGGAATGCCCAAAATGATTGGAAACAACGGGGAAGAGATGACGTCAAGGATCAGGAGCTCCTTATGCTGGGAGGAAGTGGTGACAGGTAAGGGAAAAGTCTCTTGGGTCACCTGCCCAGAGCTGATGCGGGAGCCATCGGCCAAGAAGACTGAAAGTCGGTGGGTTTTATTCCGTAAGGGGATGTTGTGTTGGCTGACGAAGGCGGAGTCAATGAAGCAGCTGCATGCTCCGGAATCAATAATTGCCTTAACTGGAATTGTCCTTCCTTGGAGCTGTAATGAGAGAGGGAGAGCAATGTGGGTTGTGTTAGCAGATAATGCTGAAAGACTGTCAGGAACAGAGGAGGAGCACTTACGCATCTTGACCGGGCAGTTGCGCACGTAATGTCCTGTTGCCCCACAGTACAGGCAGAGGTTCAGTTGTTAGCGACGCGTGCGCTCTTCTGGGGTTAAGGTGGGTCGGATCAGTCCCAACTGCATCGGCTCGGAGGTGTCAGGCACAGAGCTGGTCGGTTGAAAGTTGGGTGGAGGTAGGTAGCGGGCAGCAGGAATTGGAGCTTTAGCAGTCACCCAAGTAGGGCGGTTATGTTGAAAGGACCGTTCAGTGCGACGTTCCCGAAGGCGGCGATCAATCTGGATTGTTAGGGTGATTAAAGCCTCAAGAGTATCAGGTATGCCTACCCGGGCCAGTTCATCTTTTAGTCCTTCTGATAGGCCCATGTGGAACTGATGCCGAAGAGCCGCATCGTTCCATTGAGTGTCTGCACTCCAACGTCTAAAGTCTGAGATGTAATCCTCGGCCGCCGGCGACCCTGCTGGAGCGTAGTTAAGGTAGCTTCTGCTGTGGCTACCCGTTCAGGGTCTTCATAAAGCTGGGACATAGCTTCAAAGAAGGCCGTCAATGACTGAATCAAAATAGAGTCCTCTTCAAGAAGTCGGTGTGCCTAGATCTGTGGTTCTCCTAATAACAGGGAGACCACAAACCCCACTTTAGTGGCTTTGAGTGAAAAAGTCCGGGGTTGCAGGGCGAAATAAAGTTGACAAGCGCTGCGGAAGGCCCGGAATTTCGTTCGGTCCCCTGAAAACCTCTCAGGTATGGGGTCCCTTGGTTCAGGTGGAAGCATAACAACAGAAGGAGAGGAAGCAGCCTGAGCAGGGGCGGCAACGGAAACAGGAGCCACGTTTACAGGGTTGATGAGGTTCTGAACTTGACCCTCCAATCTGGTGTAACCGTCTTGTAAGGATTTTACGGCCTGGGTGAGGGCTGACAGGTGTGAGCAAATCTCCGTCATGGGGGAGGTCTCTCCTGCAGGCTCAGTCATGGCTGTGTTGTACTGTTACGTACCTGGACGTAGAGCCTGACTTGTAGGAGAAGACCTCTCATACAGCGCTGGTTCACGGTCCACTGGAGTGGGGACAGTGGTCACGTGAGTACAGTGGGGTAGGAGTGCCTGGTTTGTTTGTAGAGGAAGGTGTTGAGATCAACAAGGAGGTCCTCCAGAAGTATCCGTATACAGGTGGCAGGGTGTAAGTCTGCAGCTGTGGGTGGTGAAGCTGGATACAACAGAACCAGGCAGCAGGTGGATCAGACAAACGGGAATTGGTAAGGCAAGGTCAAACAGTCCGGTTGGCAACAGCAGATCAATCAGATGATAGGAGCAGGCAATGGCAGAGTCGGTAGGTAGGTAGGAGTCGGTAACCAGAAGTAGATGTAGACAAGGTCAGGCAGGCCGGGTCGGATAGGAGAAGGAAGGGTAGTCCAAACAGAGCCGGGTCGATAACGGGAATCACAGGTTCAGATCAGGTTTCAGATAGCTGACAAGCAGGATAGCTGAGACAACACAGCACTGGCTGAGTGTCACCGCTGGGCTTTTAAAGCCTGTTTTGGCGCCAATTGCGCCCTCGCGCATGCGCACGTGCACGCACGCACCACCGCGCACGCTAACGTGCACGCGCGCGCACCGCGCACCTGTGTGCGCACGGAGAGCCCGAAAGTGCCTGGTAAGTCCTTGACAGGTAGAGTGACAAAACGGAAGCCTTTTCTTATGAAGAAAAACATCCAAGCCTGGATAAACTTTGCAAAAACACATCTGAAGTCTCCCAAAAGCATGTGGGAAAATGTGTTAGGGCCTGATGAAACCAAGGTTGAACTTTTTGGCCATAATTCTAAAAGATATGTTTGGTGCAAAAACAACACTGCACATCACCAAAAGAACACAACACCCACAGTGAAGCGGCATCATACTTTGGGGCTGTTTTTCTTCAGCTGGAGCAGGGGCCTTATGCCCCGTACACACGATTGGAATTTCTGACAACAAAACCATGAATTTTTGTTCAAAGGATATTGGCTCCAACCTGTCTAGCATGCCCACGATCACACAAATGTTGGCCAACAATTACGAACGTAACGTAGTGACGTACAAGTCATACGTGATATCTCCATTACGAACGCTAGTTATATCTCCGGCTTGTACTTGATACCGAGCATGCGTGGACTTTTTTCTGACGGACTTATGTACGCACGATTGGAAAGTCCAACAACAAACAAATGTTGGCGGAAAATTTGAGAACCTGCTAGCCAACATTTGTTGGCGGAAAGTCCGGCAACAAATGTTCGATGGAGCATACACACGGTCAGACTTTCCGCCAACAAGCTCACATCCAACATTTGTTGTCGGAAAATCTGATCGTGTGTACGGGACATTAGGTAGAGGGAATTATGAACAGTTCCAAATACCAGTCAATATTGGCACAAAACCTTCAGGCTTCTGCTAGAAAGCTGAACAATAAGAGGAACTTCATGTTTCAGCATGACAATGACCCAAAGCATACATCCAAATCAACAAAGGAATGGCTTCACCAGAAAAAGATTAAAGTTTTGGAATGGCCCAGCCAGAGCCCAGACCTGAATCCAATTGAAAATCTGTGGGGTGATCTGTAGAGGTGTGTAGCACAGGAGATTCCCTCGCAATCTTAAAGTCAAGATGTGCTATGCTGATAGACTCATACCCAAAAAGACTGAGTGCTGTAAAAAAATCAAAAGGTGCTTCAACAAAGTACCTATAAACTGTACAACTCAGTTGAACAACAAACTGAAATCTTTTGGGTGGAGGGAAGTAAAAATAAAAAAATAAAATTAATATGCAACCATATTATTTTATTTTTTTATTTTTACTTCCCTCCACCTAAAAGATTTCAGTTTGTTGTTCAGCTGAGTTGTACAGTTTATAGGTCACATTAAAAGTGGAAAAGGTTCTGAAATGATTTATCTTTGTCTCATTTTTTTACATCACAGAAACTTCACATTTTAACATGGGCATGTAGACTTTTTATATCCACTGTATATATATATATTTTTTTTTTGGGGGGTTAAAGGGGTGGGGGGAGATTAAAGTACCACTAATGACAATCATTAATGACAAACACAAACCCAGTAGTTATTAAATAGTACCAAACAAAATCTTTATCTGTTTAAAAAACAAATATATAATATACATGTGGGTACATTGTTGTGTGACTGAGTTATTGTCAGTCAAGCTATCACAGCACTGAAAACTGAAAAATGGACTGATAATAAAGGGGTATATGGTATACAGGCTAGTACTCAAGTGATTAATGGATGGATCTGTACCTGTTGACTGCTATAAACCAAATACAGCCATCAGAAGTGTTAACGCTCATAGTATCTATGAACATTCAGCCCATTTATTATGAGCATCCCTTCTTTAGTTGTGAATGGGCTGAATATTTGTAGACACAGAGGAAGGAGGCAAGGAGGATCGGCATTTCGAAGGTGAAGGCAGGGAGTCTTGCAGGCCGTGCAGTGCCTCATGGAACTAGTAGTTCCACAACAGCTGAAGGGACACAGGTTGAGCACCCATGTTATAGAGGGTTTAAAGTGCCACTGACCACCAATAATGTGGGATTGTTTTTTTAAAGGCAAAAGAAATGAAAGGTAAATGTAAGCAAACCCATATTATTGGTCGTGTTTTCTTTATATAGTAAAAGTAACAAAACAGGGGTTATTAAATACCACCAAAAGAAAGGTCTATCTGTCTCAAAAAAAATGATCTAAAATTAGTTTGGGTACAGTGTTGTATCACTAAAAATTGAAAAACGGCCTGGTAATAAAGGTATATACAGGCTAGTACAAAGGATGCACTGTGTGATTCTCACAGCAAATGTTTGCTGGACATTCCTCCACGTTTTACTGCATTCACCTATCATTTTTAAAGAGGATTCACCCTATTTGCCAATCAATTTAAAAGAGGATTCGCTGATCAGAATAGAATGCAGGGTACCTCGAAAACAAGATTTTTTGGTCGCCACATTACATATAGGGTGAATGACAATGACAGCCCAGTTCTGTACAATACAGATGGATGAATGTCCTGCAAACATTCACTCTGCAAATTGCATGGTGAATCCTTTATAAACATTCTTGTATCTTCTGTAAAAAAAAAAAAAAAAAAAATTCTCCTGTGCTTTTAACAGCTTCTAGTCCTAAGCGTTATCACGGTTACTATAAGAGATAGGATTACACAATTAAGCTGCGCAGGGATTGTTTAAATACAAATATCAGGAACTGAAGATGCCTACTGTAATAATTATAACAAGCTTGTTGAATTTAGGCAGTATTTCCGGCTAAATGCAAGGGATTAAAACATACAAATAAACAAAACCAATTTCAAATAAATCATTTGTGAGGAGCATTTTACAAACAAGCTGCAGGTCAAGAAAAGCTCATTAAAATGATTCTGTGCAAGGAAGAGCTTTGTACAAAGCTTCTGCATTAGATATTGCGCATTTTAGTTTGCAGTGCAATGTGCATAGTGTTGAAAAAAGATGACAAAGATCTAGACAGATGGATACAGGTAAGTATGCAGGTAAACAGATTTGCTATTTTTTCTCACAATAACTAATAACAGTGAATATACTTGTAATACATTGCTATTCACATAACTTTCATTTACATTTTGAACCACCTACAGATCATGGACTTGGGCATTTCTTCATCTGCTGCTAAAGCTCTTTCCAGACCATTTTCTAGAGTTTTCCAATTACTTTTAAGGGACTCTCAAAGGGGCACACCCCCTCTTCCGCCACTGGCAGCAGGAAACGGCATCACCAACAAGTGTAGGAGGAACTTGGAGAACATCTGTTCCCCAATACCTCCTGCGACATATGACCCCGGAAATGGTGTGTATTACACTTCTGGTGTCCAAGTTGTCATTCCTCGACAAGTGTACCCGAGGTTGCAGCTGTTCTAGCATTGTCGGCATACAGCTTATATATCTCGGCATCAGCTAATTGGAGTTCATTCACATAATTTTCAACTAGTAGATCCATCATTTTCTTGGAGCAATCTTTTAAATTTAGCTCCCAACGATTTTTAAATCAATGGCCCATACATTGGAGGAAGACCTGCACCCTCAAACCTTTGGGGCTCAAGCTCTCCCCCATGTATTGCTCGAAGTATCTGATATGCCAGAACAGACTAGATTTTCATTCAAACACCTTAACAAGTTTGTGAAAAAGAATCTCCAACTTCAACTCTACCTCTGTCCCCTGAGATTGGGAACAGGACTTGTGTATCTGCAGCATAAAACCCTCCCAACCATTGCCTGCAAGGTCCAACATAACGTTTTATAGAAAGTAAAAATTGTAACCGAAACTATTTAATTAATTTATGGTTGTATCACTATAGCTCTACAAATACGTACTAAAACATTTACATCCAATCATAAGAGTGATTATTACAGTGATCTCCCTTCCGGGTCCCATGCTGAGTGGCTGCCCTGCTGCACTGTCCATTGGTCCCGTCACTCACTTTACACAGCCACCATTCAGGGAACACATTGCATTAATTAAAAAAGTGCAAAATGTTCCCTGAATTGTACCCATGCTGAGCAAGGAATCTCCCGTGTTCAGTAAGCAGCAGGGCAGCTGAATGGCATGGGACATGAAAGCTAGTGGCAATCATTTTAGTAGCAGTGTCTACTATAGTGATTTCCAGCTTCCACAGGGATCCTATAGGTATGTAATACAAGTAAATGGCGCAAAAACTAAGGTAATAATCCACAGTAATTTTCAAAAGAAAAACAACACAGTGCTGAATAAGCATAAACTGTAGCATACGAGAGGCTATAGGTCCGCTCTATATGCATGCACAATAGCAATAGGCACAATATAAATAAACAGGATAAGGAGGGGAGGGGAGAGGGGAAGGGGAGAAAGCAAAGCGAGCTTGAGAAAGAAGCGTGGCCATCACGCTATTCACGCTCAGCCAGCTCGAGAAACACGCCTCATTTCCAGTGATGTCATCACCCTCCGCCTGGATTCCAGTCTGCATTCCAAGCCTTGTTCTGACGCCCATTCACCGATGTCGGCCAGAAAAACATCTAGCGGTGCTGGAGACGAGCACAGGAACAGCACATCCATCCCAGGGACTGACTACACTGATGCCCCCCGTTGTATGGGACCTTACTTTGCCTGTCTTTCACCACAATAATGTGAGTGTTGCTACAACTACTTGTAGATTAATAAAACTGTCATACAGTCTGCACCCAGAGGCACCTCTTTTTCTCGTTTGATCCTATAGGTATGGCCTATTCATACTTCCATTGATCTAAGCAGGACCAATGTAAACATTGCCATACCTAAACTTCAGCTTTAAACTTACATTTTTGGTCCAGATCAGGATGTAAAATAATGTGTTTGTAAAATACACTATATTGTCAAATGTATTGGGACACCTGCCTTTACACGCACATAAACTTTAATGGCATCCCAGTCTTAGTCCGTAGGGTTCAATATTGAGTTGGCCCACCCATTTGCAGCTATAACAGCTTCAACTCTTCTGGGAAGGCTGTTCACAAGGTTTAGGAGTGTGTCTATGGGAATGTTTAACCATTCTTCCAGAAGTGGAGGTCAGGCACCGATGTTGGACGAGGAGGTCTGGCTTGCAGTCACTGCTCTAATTCATCCTAAAGGTGTTCTACGGGGTTGAGGTCAGGACTTTGTGCAGGCCAGTATAGTCCCTCCACCCCAAACTCTCTCATCCATGTCTTTATGGACCTTGGTTTGTGCACTGGTGCTCAGTCATTTTGGAAAAGGAAGGGGACAGCCCTAAACGCGTACACACAATCGGAATTTCTGATGAGAAATGTTCGATGTGAGCTCGTTGTCGGAAAGTCTGGCCGTGTGTATGACTTTTGGCTGTCGGAATTTCGGCTGTCGGAATTTCGGCTGTCGGAATTTCCACACACAAATGTTTGAGAGCAGGTTCTTAAATTTTCCGACAACTTCACTTGTTGTCGGAAAGTCAGATCGACAGTACACAAGTCCATCACACAAAAGCTCACGCATGCTCGGAATCAAGCAGAAGGAGCCGCACTGGCTATTGAACTTCCTTTTTCTCAGCTCGTCGCATGTCTTGTACGCCACTGTGTTCTTACGTTTGGAATTTCCGACAACATTTGTGTGACCGTATGTATGCAAGACAAGTTTGAGCCAACATTCTTCGGAAAAAAATCCACGGTTTTGTTGTCGGAAATTCCGATCGTGTGTATGCGGCATAAGAGATTCCTTCACTGGAACTAAGGGGCCAAGCCCAACCCCTGAAAAACAACCCCGCACCATAATCGCCCCTCCATCAAATGATTCGGACCAGTGCACAAAGCAAGGTCCATAAAGACATGGATGAGTGAATTTGGGGTGGAAGAACTTGACTGGCCTGCACAGAGTCCTGACCTTTACCCAATAGAACACCTTTGGGATGAATTAGAGTGGAGATTGCGAGCCAGGTCTTCTCATCCAACATCAGTGTCTGACCTCACAAATGCGCTTCTGGAAGAATGGTCAAACATTCCCATAGACACACTCCTAAATCTTGTGGACAGCCTTGCCAGAAGAGTTGAAGCTGTTATAGCTGCAAAGGGTGGGCAACTCAATATTGAACCCTACAGACTAAGACTGGGATGCCATTAAAGTCCATTTGCAATTTCCAATATAGTGTATGTATTAAAAATATATGACAATTTTCAACCTTTTTTTTTTTTTAATATAAGAAAAATAAAGTACATTTCTAAAATATATTTCCACTGGGTTGTGGCTTTTCCTTTATGCACAAATTATTTGTTTTATTTTCATACAGGATAACCTAATCCTTTCTGAGAGTTCATGCACACATACTATTATAGTCATTTTTTATGCCTAGTTTTAAATCTCCCTGCACTTTCCTGCACCCAGGGACCTGCATAAGCTGTAAACGCCCATACAATGCACTAATAAATACTGGCGCAAAGAAGCATCAGTGGCCTTGTAGGAAATCCGGCCCTGCCTGGAGGAGCTGCAGAGTTCCACAGCAGAGATTGGAGTATCTGTACATAGGACGACAATAAGCCGTATGTTCCATAGAGTTGGGCTTTAGGGCAGAATGGCCAGAAGAAAGCCATTACTTTCAGCAAAAAACAAAATGGCACATTTTGAGTTTTTCGAAAAGGCATGTGGGAGACTCCCAAAATGTATGGAGGAAGGTGCTCTGGTCTGATGAGACTAAAATGTAACTTTTTGGCCATCAAAGAAAACGCTGTCTGGCGCAAACCCAACACATTACATCACCCAAAGAACACCATCCCCACAGTGAAACATGGTGGTGGCAGCATCATGTTGTGGGGATGTTTTTCAGCAGTCGGTCTGGGTAACTGGTCAGAGTTGAGGGAAAGATGGATGGTGCTAAATACAGGGATATTCTTGAGCAAAACCTGTACCACTCTGTGTGTGATTTGAGGCTAGGACGGAGGTTCACCTTCCAGCAGGACAATGACCCCAAACACACCGCTAAAGCAACACTTAAGTGGTTTAAGGGGAAACATGTAAATGTGTTGGAATGGCCTAGTCAAAGCCCAGACATCAATCCAATAGAAAATCTGTGGTCAGACTTAAAGATTGCTGTTCACAGGCGCAAACCATCCAACATGAAGGCGCTGGAGCAGTTATGCATGGAGGAATGGGCAAAAATCCCAGTGGTAAGATGTGACAAGCTCATAGAGACTTATCCAAAGCGACTTGGAGCTGTGATAGCCGCAAAAGGTTACTCTACAAAGTATTGACTTTAGGGGGGTGAATAATTATGCACATTGACTTTTTCTGTTATTTTGTCCTATTTTTTTGTCCTATCTTCAAAGTTGTGGGCATGTTCTGTAAATTAAATGATGCAAATCCTCAAACAATCCATGTTAATTCCAGGTTGTAGAAACAAAACACGAAAAATGCCAAGGGGAGTGAATACTTTTGCAAGGCACTGTAACTGCCCTACCTCTTTACGTGTCCAATCAGAGAACGCTTTGCATTCGTTAAGAAAGTGCAAACTTTTACAAGAATTGCACCTGTTTTAAGCGAGCATCCTCCTGTCTTCACAATGCAGCAAAGCAGCTGCTCGGAATGGGACCTGGAAGCTAGTGGAGATCATGGTAGTAGCGGAGTCTACTTCAGTGATTTCCAGCTTCCATAGGGATCCCACAGGTATGGCACCTACGTACTTACATTGATCCAAGCTGGGCCAATGTAACTTTGGAAAAATTGTGATACCTACACTTCAGCTTTAATGTGATTGTCACTTGTGCATGTTTCATTGCACTTACATTTTTAAATTTAAAGATTTCTGTTAAGTGTGTGCTATCTGAGCTACGTTCAAGTTGCTAAAGTAGAACACCCTGTTGATCGAAATGTTTCTTTTTACATTTGCCTGTTCATTTTTATGTAGCAGAGCTACAAACTTCTACTGATAGAATGCAGTTTCTTTCTGATATTCACAAGTATTGTAAAAAACATATTTATTATATTTTGGAAAAATAGAGCTAGTAGTGACCAAAAACGGATTCCTTTCCAAGCTTCTTTAACAAGCCTCTCTAAGGCAAATGTTTAAGAAATCATTATAAACATGTATGATGAGTATATGTGTGTGCAAATTTAATGTCTGAGAACTGTGCACACAGTTTGCGTGAACACATATTAAATATGAGGGACAATTACTTTAAAGTACAGTGCATTGTTTAAATATTTCATCACCATTCAAAGACTGCTGGAGGATGTTAAATAATTGGGAAGAAGATTTGAGTCTTGAAATACATAAATCATTACAAGAAAAAAGATCTTAAAAGAGAAGTGTAGAGACTCATGTAGATCCAAATTTAAACACACAACTACTTAAATAAAGTGACAGTAGTAGATTTCTATTGTCATTTGTTTAAAATGTTGAATATTTTTGTTTGCACAGAATTTACCTTGTCGCTGTGTTAAAGCAGGTAATGAAAAGAATATTAACCATGAGCTTACACTAATTTTATGTAAGGTAAATCATTTATAGGAATGAGCTTTGGGTTTGGGTCAACTATGAGTTTGACCTGAACCCGAGCTCTTTACAGATGAATAGCCAGATTTGGTATTGTTATGGCCACTAAATGAAACTTCTGGCCACCCGCCCACTAGCTTGATTCAAAGTGTAAACAAGCTGAGGGTCATGATGGGTAATGCTATTGAGCAAATATGGTCATGACCATATATGGTCAAGGACATCACTTCCCTGACCATTTTGTTGGCATTCATCTACTAGCTGGGGAGCTGTTTTTTGTGGAGAGAGTCTGACAGGAAAGCTTTGTCAGAGATAGTTGATGTGTTAGTGTTGGCAATCCGTTGCTCATTGTGATTGACAATACAAATAAAGAGAAAGGTCTGGTCCTAGCCGTGACACACCTCCATCCCTAAACAATATAACAAAGCAAAAATAGCCCATGGGACTTTCAGTGAGGTGAGCATGGGGGACAAAAAAAGTAAAAATAAACATGGTTATATAGTTTAATAAAACATGAGTAAATACATGGACATAAAAGCCAAGCTATTGAGGTAGCATAATGTCAAATTGCTTAAAAACATTAACATGTGTTGTTGTATTGGGTATAAAGAGTTATACAAGCATCTAAAGCTCTACGCGTTTCACGAGCCATTGCTCGCTTCTTCAGGAGTAGATCTTTGTGTGCAGTATGTCTAAAAAACTAAATATCAATTGAAAGTATATATCACAAACAATATATTTTTGCAAATAGAGGCCCATACTAACAAATCGGCAAAGCTGAGGTTCCAAAAAGTGATCTCTCAGGAGGTCGGCCACATGAAATGCCTGGGATGGAGCCAACAGCAAACCACTGAGGGAACACGTGGGGGCAGGCATGGTTCAAAGATGAAAGGGGCGTGTCCACGGATGTACCTCATTGTTCAAGATAGACAACTGCAATATAGGTAGGTATATATATATATATATATATATATATATATATATATATATATATATATATATATTATTATATTATTATACACGATTTATATAGCGCCAACCGTTTACGCAGCGCTTTACAATGTATAGGGGGGACAACACAACTACAGTTGTTGTTAGGTGGGGGTGTGGGATAGGCTTCCCTGAATAAATGAGTTTTCAGGGATCTGTTAAAGGTGGACAGGGTAGGGGCTGATTGTACATAATGGGGCAGGGAGTTCCAGAGGATGGGAGAGGCTCTGGAGAAGTCCTGAAGGCGAGCATGGGAGGAGATAACAAAGAGCTAGAGAGCAGGAGGTCCTTGGAGGAGCGGAGGGGATGATTTGGGCGATATCTGCAGATGAGGTTGGTGATGTAGATGGGGGCGATGTTGTAGATGGCTTTGTATTTTATGGTTAGCATTTTGTATTTTACACGGTGGGGTAGGGGAAGAGTTTTGATATATATATATATATGGATGCAGCTGCGCTTCCCCTGTGAAAAAGCTGCCAACACAACAATATGACCGATTGTGAAAGAAACTAAGAAGTGATTAAGTGTGGCGCTGTGAAGCTTGTATCTGATCGGTAGCTATAAGGAAGAATGCAATCTTCATTACATTGCTATCATCCAGATTTTAGTGACTAGTCACCATCTGTAAAGGATGGTGAAAAAAAAGGTGAATACAAACAATCCACGTCAGAACTGTTTATAAAAAATAACAAATAAAAATAAAAATAAGAATCACAAACCTATGTGAATCACGTGGGTGAACTAATTATAGTATAAAGGCAAGAAAGTGCTACAATATGTAGTAAGACACTGAGATAACATGTCCTTCTAAAGATAAAAATAAAAAATAATGCAGAGCAATTCCTAAATACTGTGGACATAAATAGAAGGGGAGTGCTGTGAGTTACAAGCAAAGGTACCGTGATATATAGATTCAGGTGTCCCAGATGGAATATCTCATATGTAATGATATATTAATATTCCTATGATGCTATATAGTGTTCATCAACGTATCATCCTCATGTACTTTGGACGGCGTCAAGAACTGTGAGATGTAGAAATAAGGTCGGGTACGCTTACCGTCAAGGATGGACCCACTGACCTTTGGTGAGGGGTCAAACAGAGCTTGGGTATGCCGATGGATGGCACTGGCAGGATGGTAGGCCGGAATCAGGAACTTGGGAGGGCAAGACTGGGCCGACACCACAGTCTGTACTCACCGAATCACCGGTCACAGTATAGGGACTGCGCTTTAAAGGACTGCACAGGAACACGATAATTACCCACGGGACCCCTCAGTGGGTCAGGACCATGAAAAAAAGAGAGATAGAGAGGGCCTCCTCATGGTGTAAATCAATCCGATAACGGAATGGATTTATTTAAAAATTCTTGTTTGTCAAAATAAAAACGGTCAAAGTAATACATATATATGTATTTTTGGAAAAAATGCTATGGCAGACTGTAAATAGTAATGGATAAATCTACATATTATGCAGAGCAATTCCTAAATACTGTGGATATAAATAGAAGGGGATTGCTGTGAGTTACAAGCAAAGGTACTGTGAATGTAGAGAAGGAATAAAAAAAGTTATAACAATAGGAAGCCTATGGCATAGAAATAAAACCCATAAAGCATAACCTAAAGTGCAAGGTGTAAAAATGTGCATGGGAGTATCTCAACAAATGGGATATATAGTGCTTACCAGTAAGTAAGTCCTCCATGCCAATCCTCCCACTCAAATCCCCCAGTGGGTGCCGCAGGCTACACCCCTAATGCCATGTGAGATGGCTAATTGGGGCTCACCACCTGGCGCGAACGGGGCTCACCACCTATTTCTGAACTCATTCTAAATTTACAGCATTTTTCACACCTGCCTAAAACTTTTGCACAGTAAGGTATATTTTTTTATTTTTGTTACAATTAGGGGAGGTAAGAGGAATCCAAGAGGTATGGGATTGGCCTAATCGAAAAACAGTAACCAAACTTCATTCCTTCTGGAGGTACCCAGGCACTATTGGTATTTCATTCCAGACTGCTGCTTCCCCTACACAATCTAACCCACTTGAAAGACAAAACTTCCCATACCATATAGTACAGCTGGCAATCAGACCATGCAGAGGCTTTTCAGACACTCAAACAACACCTCTGGTATTTTTCTGATTACATATAAACCTTTCAAATGCACAATGATGGCAGCTCTCAGGGACTTGGGGTTGTACTTTCTCTGTAACATAATGAGGTTATGCATCGTTTCATATGCTAGTCAAAGCTTATGGCCAACTGAGTGCAATCTTCATAACTATAAATCCTTCTAGCTAGAGTTAAAAGTCACAGAATATCTGTTGGTAGGACAGGTGGACATTTACACCAACAACCATCCCCTCGTACACCTGGAGACTGCCAAAATTGGCTGCTTAGAGCAACTGTGGGTGGCTTGCCTGGCTTGCTTCAGTTATGCAATTCACTACAAGCCAGGACGTTTACAGAGTAATGTCAATGCTCTGTATCAATATCTACAGGAATGACTATAAGGAGAAGTGGATCAACACCTAGAAGAAAATGAAGTTATCCCCTCTCAAATAGGAAATCTGAAAAAGCTTGCTACTTTGGCTGTTCAGAATAGAAAGCAAAGTGTACCCGAAATATACATTCCAGTACAATAGAATGAATTGCAACAGCACAATCCCGACATCTCTCAGACTTGGAGATTCTTGTTTCACATAAGTGTGAAAGCACACTTATCAGGAACTAATCCTGCTTACTTCCTCAGTGGCATCTGCTCCAACAGTGGGACAGGCTAGACAGGCGAAATAGACTGTTATATCTACTAGCCTATATTCCCAATGAGGCCTCATGCACACTGGGCAATTAGAATAACGCTATAAAAACGCCAGTAAAATACGTTATAAAAACGCCAGTAGCTTTGCAGTGAGTCTTTCAACGTTTTTCAACGTTCTTGCAATAGCGTTTTTTAGCGTTTATTATAATTTTTTGGCGTTAGCGTTTTTATTTAAAAATGGATCAAGAACGTCAAAAAACGCTGGTGAGACGCGTTTTTGAGCATTTATCTGAGTTTATCAGCTTTTTTTGATGTTAGAGTGTTTTTACAGCTCCTCTCAGAACCCACTAGTTTTTTTTTTTTAAAGCCAAAAAACGTCCCAGTCAAAAACTGTTGATAACAGCCTATGTGTGCATGGACACATAGGATAACATAATGGGGAGTTTATTGACAGTAGAAAAAATCATCCAGTGTGCATGAGGCCTGAACAGCAGGATATTTATCAGTTAATGATTCCCCAGTCAACTGCTTTAGGAGTCTGGCAGATACTCCCTCAAACCAGAAGACATTTTGGTGCTGACTGTACATAAGCCCTTACATATTACCGTCAGTAGTGCTGAAATTGTTCTCCTGTAGCACAGGTTTAACAGACCACTCCTCTCAACATTACAAAAATCAGTTGAAATATTTATAATGGACTTCCTGAATGTGGCAAAGAGATCCCCTGGATGTTGTTAAGCTTTGGAGTTTATAAACGACTTTTCCAAATTTGTCATCGTGGTGCCAACATGAGATTTAACAGCTGTCACCACTGCCAAGCTCTTTTGAACTAATTTAGTACAGCCATATGAATTCTGTTCAATCAAGGTCCCAATTCTGAATACGTTTTTACTGAGTGGCATAACACTTTGGGTGGCACAGTGGTGTAGTGGTATAGCAAGGGAAAGACACATTGGAAGGAGACGCGTTTCGACCCATAGTATTTGGGGTCTCTTCAGAGGATGAGTTTGCTAGAAAAGAAAAATTTGTAATAGTATATATATCTCAATTAAAAAAAAAACAAGATATAAGATAAAAATTTTTTAAAACAGATGTTTAGTAACTTATAGTGCATAGTTACCAATGTATTTGGAGATGCGCCTCCATGTCACAACGAAATACCAAGAGGGGGATGAGGGTACACTCAATGCTGCTTTCAAGGAGTCACACGTGAAAGGTTGTCCCCCACCACAGCGTTCCAGAGGGGGAGAGGCCAGGACCTACGGCAGTTACCAGAGCGTTAGCTCATGGAGAACCCATATATAAGTTAAAAGTTTTATTATATTGTCTATGTTTGACATTGACTGTTGGACAGTCAGAAAATATTATTTAATATTGACATGATCCATCAAGAGTTTTAAGTAGTTATGAATTTAAGTAGTTAGATGTATAGAGGGAAAAGTGTAAATGATAGTAAATTGTTAGTGATATGCAAATAAGGGGGAGGTGATGGTAAGGTCAAAGGTTTAATCAATGATGTGAATAGGCCAAAATTGGCCTCATCTGTGTACTCAAGAACTGATGTGATGAGTGATGTCATGTAAAGTGTGAAAGAAAAATAAAAGGTGAAGAAAGGGGGTTTAAAACGTGGTTGGAAATAGTGTTAAAGGGGATGTGTAAGAACTAAATGGTTGAGAAAGGGGAATGAATTGGTGTGAATGTGGTGTGCGGATGGGGTAACAGACGTGGTCATGAAAGGAATAATGAACAGTGAAAAATGTATATAAAAAAAGATTATCATAGGGGGTATGGGACTAATAAAGCTTATAATGAAAAGTAAATGAATGTAGAGGATTGAGAGCTACTACAATCTGATATATTGTCTAGAGAATTAATGATGGATAGTTGTAACTTACTCTTAAGGTTCAAGAGGAGACGTCTGACCGTCCAAGAAGAGTGTGAGGGGATCACCTTTTGATCGACCCTCATCACCGGAATTAAATAATATCACTAATTACAGGGATATTGGAAGATGGGTAACAGGTGCCGCAGGTTCCGCCCCCCACCCCTGGCGTGCAGAGGGGGGCAGTGGCCGCCGATGGCGTGCCTCGTGTGGCTCCCCCAGCGTCCCTGAAGGCATAGCCCTGGCCGCTGTCATCACTTCTGTCGTAAACTACGTGACGGCATGCCGTCATACGTGCGCGCGGAGGGGCCCGTCCGCGCGCACGATGACGCCAGGACGTCCGGAGGTGATCAGGGACGCCGCCGGCAGGGTGATCACTCCCAACTGTGGCCGAGACCAGCTCAGCCACCTAGTGGGACGAAATGGGAGCGCAGTTGTAAAAGCTCCTTACCCTGCCGGGAAGACGCATTTAATAGTAGGACCCCCGACCCAAGGCAACGTGCAACCATGAGGGCGTCACAGGGATCCAATGGTCCGAAATGCCAGTGGGGAAGTGGTAGACAAGAGGAATATAAAAACGGGCTCACTGGACACTAAAAATGAATAGAAAACCAAAACTAGTACTCTTTAGTCGTATAGCATGGATATATGAGCCTGTACAGAGTGAATTCTAGTGGTGTATTTCAAAGTGAATAGTTGCTCAATTCACCCCATAGTGGCCATATTGTTTGATCACTAGGGGGGTTTTTTGGAAAGATGGTACTTCACCAAATGCAAAAAGCAAAAAGCGAAGGGAAAGTACAAGCATTTGGACAAAAGGTAAAGGATAATGTGGGGTCCCTAGTGTTCCTCTTTGCACATAGTGGGAGTAGGGTCTTTAGTCCAATCTCCACCATGGTCGAGGATATGAGCTCGATCAAGTATGGCAAGAGATACATATTTTAAAGAAGAGCATAACTAATTTAGCGAGCTTTAAGGAAGGAAGGAACATAACTAGAGTGTATTCCCCGCATTGGAGGTCTACTAGGTATCCTAATATACAATTTGGCACATGTGCTATCCTATAAGAGAAAAAAAGCAAATAATGATATAATATGATATGATATTCACAGTTTGTACAAAGGAATACACACAGAGGAACGCACAGTGCACGGCTCATATCGTAGCTCTCATGTGTCAAAGGGGGAAGGGGTGTTTAGCCACCCAAAATTGTATAGCAAGGGAAAGACACATTGGAAGGAGATGCTGGTGCTGCTCACCCTGATAAGAAAAAGGAAATCAGAAGTTTCCCCCATGGGGGTTTTTAGGCAGCTAGGTGTAGGTAATGATAAAAGTAAACGTTTGGTAAAAAGTAAAACATTTTTTCTCTTTATTAAAAAAATGAGTTGTTACATGAGTGTTAGGATGTGAGCTCGAACAGGAATATATTTATGCCAAATACATAAAATAGCAAACATAAGGGTCATATACAGCATATTATAATGACTGTTACAAGACATTCTGACGCGTTTCGACCCATAGTATTTGGGGTCTCTTCAGAGGATGAGTTTGCTAGAAAAGAAAAATTTGTAATAGTATATATATCTCAAATTAGTTAAAAAAACAAGATATAAGATAAAAATTTTTTAAAACAGATGTTTAGTAACTTATAGTGCATAGTTACCAATGTATTTGGAGATGCCTCTCAGTCATGGAGTCCCCCACATAGCTATCAGACCATTCTGTGCGCCTCCATGTCACAACGAAATACCAAGAGGGGGATGAGGGTCCACTCAATGGGGCTTTCAAGGAGTCACACGTGAAAGGTTGTCCCCCACCACAGCGTTCCAGAGGGGGACATGACTGAGAGGCATCTCCAAATAAATTGGTAACTATGCACTATAAGTTACTAAACATCTGTTTTAAATTTTTTTATCTTATATCTTGTTTTTTAACTAATTTGAGATATATATACTATTACAAATTTTTCTTTTCTAGCAAACTCATCCTCTGAAGAGACCCCAAATACTATGGGTCGAAACGCGTCAGAATGTCTTGTAACAGTCATTATAATATGCTGTATATGACCCTTAGGTTTGCTATTTTATGTATTTGGCATAAATATATTCCTGTTCGAGCTCACATCCTAACACTCATGTAACAACTCATTTTTTCAATAAAGAGAAAAAATGTTTTACTTTTTACCAAACGTTTACTTTTATCATTACCTACACCTAGCTGCCTAAAAACCCCCATGGGGGAAACTTCCGATTTCCAGTGGTGTAGTGGTTACCTAGCAGTAAAAAGGGTCACTGGTTCAAATCCCAAACACAACACTACCTTCCTGGAGTTTGCATGTTCTCCCTGTGCCTGTGTGGGTTTCCTCTGGGTACTCTGGTTACCTCCAACACTCCAAAGACATGCTGGTAGATTAATTGGCTTCTGTCCAAAATTGGCCCTAGTATATGAATGGGGACCTTGGATTGTGGGCTCCTTGAGGTTAGGGACCGATGTAAGTGTACAATGTACAGGGATAAGGACAATTGTAGACATGCACCCACACTCTCTCAGGTTGAACTGGATGGACTGGTGTATTTATTCAACATTACTAACTATGTAACTCCATACTATCTGCAAGTTAAAATGTAGCATCAGAGTACTTTAATTGGACTCTGCTAGGCATGTTTCACATCCTGGAGCAAGATGTGATTGAAGGCAGCAGCATGTAGTTGATATTCTTTGGGCCTACAATCAATTAGTTAAAAATTCCACAGGGTATACACTTTTCTTTCTATTGTTCAGATGAAGTAACGGGTTACCTGTGGATCTGCTCTTGGACACACCAGAACCTGTGTCCTAAAGATCACCCGATGAGTGGGTGCAAGAGCATTGTCACCACCTAATGAAAGCAGGTGGCACTACAACAAAATCAAAACTTAGCTCTATCACCCCTTTGACCTGTGGTACCCATACTGCATTGAAAAGCAACCCTTTCCAGATCATTTTGATGTTGTTTCAGAAGACCAGTTAGGGCTTCACAAGTGATGCCACCTTGTTTTTCCATGCAGGCTCCCTTCCATCACCCTCCAAGTCTGTTTTTGGTTCGGGGTTAAGAGACTTGACTCCACTGGAGTGGTATTTGGTACCAATCAAGACTCAATTTTCCATTCCGTAGATGGTTCACAATGTGCAGCCTTTCCCCACTACAGGAGCCTTACTGTTGAGGATGCTTTACCTTTTTCAAATATTAAGGTGGATGGTAGGGCCTGTTTCCCTGCAAGGTCCACCAGAGGACTTATGCCTGCCAAACACCTTGACTATGCTTTATAAATCATTGTATGCTGTTTTTTTACTACTGTTTCATACACTGTATGATCGTCTGTTATATCAAGAACTGCTTCCCTTAAGAGTGGGGAAGTGTAGGCAACTGTTGGCATTATGCTGGCAGGAAATCATTGGGGGCCTACTCTATTTGTCCCCTATTATGGGCTCCAGGCAGCCTTCCTAGGGAAGGCAGAATCTGCTATTAGATGGCACGATTCTACAAGATTTGGGTGGCCATCCTGACACAGAAGTGCAGTTTCTGCATCATTAGGTGTGCCTGTAGTGTGGGAGTAGGTAAGGGAGAGCCCCTGCTTGTTGGGGAAAGAGTAGGAGTAGTGCCATGCTATTGTACATTACCTTTTTGCTTGAAGAAGTGTGTAACCTGCAACATATGTGATGCCAATACTATAAACTACCTTTTTTTTGATCATTCAATTTCTACAAAAAATAATAATATTTCAGTACCAACTTTAGCTAACTCTTTCTAATTTTTGTGTACACTGGTTTTAATCACATCCAAACTTTTGCAAGCTTCTTTTTGTATTTGTTTCAAGCAACATTCAAGCAAAAGCAATCAATTTAGACATGGTGTATGTGTCAGAATTTATCTCCTTATAGTAAAGTTAGATGAGGATGACTCTTTGCCATGCTATTTTTTCCCCATTTATCAATTGGCTTCTAACATGGCAATTAGAGGGTTATTTTAGCCAATCTGCTTCAACTACCTATCTTTACTGCATATCCATATAGTTATCAACCAGGGCTGGTTATTAGATCTTAAATAGTTAAGAATTTTATCTGCACCAAAAAAAAATAAAAAAATGAAAACAAATGTATGACAGTCATCCAAGATCTTTTTCAAAATATCTAATACCAGGAAAAAACACCAGTTTCCCCTCCGTTTTCTTTTTCAAGTATAATAACTTAGTTTATGAATATGAATGCTTTCCTCCAATGGAATCCCCTGGCTCCTCTCGGAACATTTCATCTTGTCCTACAACACATGATAAAGCATTTTGCTTGGTATAATGTCACAATGGCACTACTGTGCACAACAATTTGAGCCTGAATATACTGCAAATGAGGAATTCTTAAAAGTAATTTCCACCTAGATATAAAGAGCTAACACAGAAAATGGAAAGTGAGATTAAGGAAGATGTATTATTAACATAGCTACAAAACAATACTCTTCAGATAACAATGCAGCATAGAATAGTATAGTTGATGTTTAAATGTTACAGAATTATTTAAGGACTATGCTGTAAAATACAAGATCGGTTGTAACAAGTTAAATGTGTTTGATTCATACAAGAATGTGATTTATTATAAAAAAAAAAAAGCATATTATGTCTTGCAGTGGGTTTAGTCTGCATCTGCAGTCAACAAATTGTACATAATGCACATTGGATCCCATCTACAGGGTATATAACTTATTTACTAAGCCTCTCTGCTGTAAACATGCAAAGTATCACATCAAGTAGACAACACATGCTTTTTGAGTCAGTAAGATTATTTTTCTTTGCTCAATACAGCTGAGACTTTCACAAGTGAAATGCAAATACAAATGGAAATCTGGAATAATTTACAGACAAAAATAACCATATTAGCACAGCAGGTGATAATGCATAACAAGTATGACAACCCTCTGTGGTAGTCTTTAGTGGAGTATTTAGCTCACTAGCTCCAAACAAAAAGATTAATAGAACAGTCTTTCAATTCAACTGCTTATGTCACACACTGTGCTGGACCTGTGAATAATATTCTTACCTACCTGCCTTCCTTCTGTCATTATACATAAAGATTGGACACACACACACATTATAGCAGGTGCTAAAAGACATGCCCACTCAAATATATCCAAAAATACAGGTGCAGCAACAGATGAGATAAAATAGTAAATGAGTTCTTTGTAAAACATCCTTGCTCCAAAATGGTCTAAAGATTCCTCATTTAGGGCTTGTCTACAGTATGCATTTTTACCACCCCACTTGCCCCTCCATCGCATTTAGCAGGCAGTACCAATTCCAAATGCAAGTCATTCAAGCAAATGCCCCACCCCCCCCCCACAACCACTATTTTTGTGACATTTAAAGGGTTAAAATAGGTAGTGAGGTGGTGACATATGGCCTCCTTACTTCCTGTCAATTGCCTCTGAAAGCAGTCTGACACAGTAAAATCCACATGTGTAAACATAGCCTTAAAATGGTAGTATACTTCGTATAAAAAATATAAAAAATTGCCCCCACCGAAGGTTAAGGTTATAATGTGTCAGTATGCACCAAGTACTAGCACATTATGGCAGACTTACCTGTTAAAGCGAAGGTTTACACAAATTTTTTACATAATCTTACCCCCTTCAGTTAATTGCATAGATGTTCAAATGCCGCACAAATTTTTTTTATCGCTGTAATTACCTTTATATTGTACTTTATTGTGGCACTTCCTGTCTCGCTTCCCATGGGAGTAGGCATGTTCATTGCCTTTCCCCTGTGCCGCACTCTCCTGGGAGCTTAGTGTCAGGCTTCCCAAGATTCAGTGTGGAACGTATATATGTTTGGTTGCCATCACAACGGGGTGGGAACTTCCGCCGCCGCCGCCCATTGTGATGGCAACCCAGAATTTTACACCGCTGCTCACTGTAAACAATGAGCATGTGCAGGAACGAGCAGTGAATTCTGGGAGCACAGCATTCACTGCATCCTGGAGATCAATGCTTGTGGACTTTACATGCCCACAAGCAAGATGGAAATGGCCAACATCACATTTTATAAGTTATTCTTCAGTACGAAAACAGACAGAGGCGGAAATATTACACCCAAACTGTGAGTATTATTTTGTGATTAGCAAAGTGTCTCAATGACCTAAAAACAAAACAAAACGATTGGTCGCCGGACTTCCGCTTTAAACAGAGCCATCCAGTGTTTCCATCTTCACCCGGTCTTTTTTCTGGGTTCCATCTCTTCAGCTTCTTGAATGGCTGGGCCGTGATGACATCGTTCCTGCGCATGGGCACAGGAGTCACTTTACCGCAGCACACAGTAGGTGCAGTAAATGCGGTCTGAGCTGCGCATACACATACCACTGATAGGCAGGGGGTGTCATTTATGATATAAGAGACCCCTAGGATTTATTTTGTCATAATAACTTTGCCAGTTGACGATTTAAAAAAAAAATATGTTCAATACTGTACCACTTTAATGATTCTCTGCTTTGTATATGTTGAAACAGTGAATGTTTTCTCATCAACATAACTGGGAAACTTTTTGACAACACCAGTACACAGGCAGAGCACTCACATGACCCTAATGTTTACCACAGAATCTTTAAAGCTGAACTTTAATATTGGCTATACACACTTCGATATAGGATCATTTTCTTTTGGATTGATCTTTCTTGATTGAAATCGGGGGTAAAAGGGGGTAGCCTATTTATTCCTGACAGGAATTGTTGCCAGTCGCCAGAGAGGAGTCGTCGCTAAGGATGAGCCGAACACCCCCCGGTTCGGTTCGCACCAGAACATGCGAACAGGCCAAAAACTTGCACGAACACACAAACACCATTAAAGTATATGGGACACGAACATGAAAAATCAAAAGTGCTAATTTTAAAGGCTTATATGCAATCAATGCTAAATTTGTTTTTTAAAAACTGATGTTTTTTCTGGGTTTGAAGGGAAACAATAAAAGTGAAATATTCCTTTAAATTTCGTACCTGGGGGTGTCTATAATATGCATGTAAAGTGGCACATTTTCCCTGTGTGTAGAACAGTACCACAGCAAAATGACATTTCTAAAGGAAAAATTGTATTAAAAATTTAAAACTGATCGCGGCTGTAATGAATTGTCGGGTCTCGGCAATATAGATAAAACTCATTGAAAAAAACAGCATGGGTCCCCCCCCCCCCAGTCCTTTACCAGGCCCTTTGGGTCTGGTATTAATATTAAGGGGAACCCCGAACCAAAAATTTAAAAAATTGCGTGGGGGTCCCCCCAAAATCCATAACAGACCCTTATCCGAGCACGCAACCTGGCAGGCCACAGGAAAAGAGGGGGGATGAGAGAGCGCCCCCCTCCTGAACCGTACCAGGCCACATTCCCTCAACATGGGGAGGGTTCTTTGGGGTCTGACCCCAAAGCACCTTGTCCCCATGTTATGGGGGTATCAAAATCTGGATGCCCCCTTTAACAAGGAGACCCCCCAGATCTCGGCCCCCCATGTGAATTGGTAACGGGTACATTGTACTCATACCATTTCACAAAAAAAGTGTCAAAAATGGTAAAAAAGACAAGAGACAGCTTGGGACAAGTACTTTATTAAAAGATAAAAAAATAAAAATGTCCCACGATGTAAATCAACGCTGCCCAACGGGCCGAAAAAGAAGAAAAAAAGCCGCAACAGTTCCACCTCCACGAGAGACTCGTGCCGAGTGATGCTTTTTCTTGGTGACAGCTGTTTTATATAGTTGAGGGTGAGGCCACCAGGTGATGTAAACGGGTGACCCAGCCCGCCTCTGATGCCACGAGGGCTTAACTTTATGCTATTTTTCCTTCTCCAGATATCCTTATCATTCACCTGGGTGGGAATGATATTGGTAAAACTAAGACGTTTGAACTAATTTCCAACATGAAGGATACGTTTAGGTTCCTTAACCGCTTAAGGACCGCCTCACGCCGATATACGTCGGCAGAATGGCATGGCTGGGCACAAGCACGTACCTGTACATGTCTCTTTAAGAGCCCAGCCGTGGGTCACGCGCGTGCCGCCAGCGGCGCGCTCGCGACCCGGTCCTGAGCTCCATGAACGTGGCCGCAGGACCAGCGGACGTGATCACCGAGGGTGTCCCCGCGATCGGGTCACAGAGCTGAAGAACGAGGAGAGGTCTGTGTAAACAAACCTCTCCCCATGCTTCCTAGTGCGACTGACACTGATCGTCTGTTCCCTGTCATCGGTACAGACGATCAGTGATGTCAGACGCCAAGCCACGCCCCCCTACAGTTAAAAAAAACACACACACACACGTAACCCCTCCATGCCCCCTAGTGGTTAAGTCCTTCACTGCCAGTGTCATTTACACAGGAATCAGTGCATTTAAATAGCACTGATTGTTATATAAATGACAATGGTCCCAAAAATGTGTCAAAAATGTCTGATGTGTCCGCCATAATGTCGCAGTCACAATAAAAATTGCTGATCGCCGCCATTACTAGTAAAAAAAAAAATATATTAATAAAAATGCTATAAAACTATCCCCGATTTTGTAAACTCTATAACTTTTGCGCAAACCAATCAATAATCGCTAATTGCGATTTTTTTTACCAAAAATATGTAGAAGAATACATATCGGCCTAAACTGAGGAAAAAAAAAACGTTTTTTTTATATATTTTTTGGGGATATTTATTATAGCAAAAAGTTAAAAATATTGCATTTTTTTCAAAATTGTCGCTTTATTTTTGTTTATAGCGCAAAAAATAAAAACTGCAGAGGTGATCAAATACCACCAAAAGAAAGCTCTATTTGTGGGAAAAAAAGAACGCCAATTTTGTTTGGGTTCCACGTCGCACGGCCGTGCAATTGTCAGTTAAAGCCACGCAGTGCCGAATCGCAAAAAGGGGCCTGGTCCTTTGGCTGCAAATTGGTCCGGGGCTTAAGTGGTTAAGTTAGTTAATACCAAGGTTAAGATTGTTGGAAAAGTTTGTAAGAGAGTGAACAGATCTTTAGAGAAGTTTCTTGTTCCAGATTTAGGGATTTATTTTTGTCATATTGACCTTGAGGGTGGAATTCAAGGTATGTATCATTTCGATGGTAAACATTTAATAGATGTAGGAATGGGCATCTTTAATCTGAACTTGAAAACATACATTGAGGCGACCGCGGTACGGGATGATGGTGACAGCAGGGCTGGTTTTTCAAGCCCTCCTGTCGTTTGGGATATGTGAGAATATGTTTAAAAAGAGATGATGGTCAGCCCAAGGCTTAATGGCTGGGTTGAGCTTTGGTGAATTCTGGATGATTTTGGTTTATAAAATTATTTAAGTAAATAAAGTTTATGGTGTTATAAATAATCCTGATTTAAACCAATAAACCAGGCCTATTTTGTTCCAAATATTATGTGTGGAGTGTTTTTCTTGATAAGTTATGCATGTTTGCAGGTTTTGGCCTGGTGTCTGCGGTCCCATAATTGATCTATAGTTGACAACCCATTTGACTGATATGCCACACACAGGGAAGTGGATTTTGATGGACATTAGGATACTGGGGGGATTTACTAAAACTGGAGCGTGCAAAATCTGGTGCAGCTCTGCAAAGAAACCAATCAGCTAATTGGCTACCATGCACAGCTGCACCAGATTCTGAGTGCTCTAGTTTTAGTAAATCTCCCACAGTCATAATTTACAATCAATATTTATCAGTCATACCTCTGTTACATCTCTGTTACCACCATGTAACCTCATAATCTGATCTATCAAATACAATCATATTCATGAACAAAGTATCCTTGGACTGCCGATTGATGCAAAACGATCAATAATTGGTGATTTTGATCAAATCCAATCTAAACTGAGTCTTAATCGATCAATAGGGAAATTATGTCTACTTATTTTTTTGCTTTTGAATAATAAAATGTGATTATTTAATAAAATCGAAATGTGTAAAGCAGCCATAAAAGCAGGTACATATATAGTTTAAATGCATACAGTATATGGGTGTTGCTTTACTTGTCAAAGGATTATTATTTCTGTCTAGTGCTCATTCTTACACAGTCCTCCCAGAATGCTTAGAAATGCTGGTGACCTGACTTTTCTTTGCTGAAGTTAAAGTAGAATTATAGGCAAATTAAAAAAAAAAAATTTTTTGGATAGAGTAAGGTAGGGTCATAACCCCAGTGAGTTTATTTTTTGGCATCTGTGACCTATTGGGGAGATTTCCCTTTACGTCCTGTCCCATATCCAAAACAGGAAGTGAGAGCAAATTGCTGCAAATTAATGGAATCACTTGGGGACCCCCAGCTCACCAGAACTAGTGTCCCCATTGGAATATTTCCCCTCTATTATTTTTCTGAGGACAACCCTAAGCCTAGGTTCACATTGCTGCGGGTTAGATTTCAAATCGGCAATGCAGTCCGAATTCAGGAGCGATTTGACAGCCATCAAATCGCCTCCCGAAGTCACCAAGTGTAGTACAGGAACTACTTTTGTGAATCGATGCGGTGCCGCAAAGTCAGACAGTGCCATTGCAGGCAATAGCTGCAAATCATACCAATGTGAACCTAGGCTAAATTTTGGATTTTTTTTTACTTTCACTTTCAATAATAATGGTAAACAGGACAAATAGAGAGTATGAATCCATAACAGAGGCACAGCAGGTGTTCTAATTTATCTATATTCTGTTAAAAACTTTAAAAAAAGTTTTTCCATTATTTGTACTTTAAGCAATATAGCTAGGTCACCTCCCATCTCCCAGCCTGTGATTAGACAGTTAACGAGCAGTAGCTGCTTACCCTTTTGCTCAAACCAATCTCACCTATGTCACCATGTTTCTTGACAGCACATATGCATGTAGCAGTGCATAATTGGCTCCTAATGCTGTCCCTCCCTCTCTCAGTTTGAGTGCTGCATTGCAAATACAGGAGGCTTATACAAAATAAAATTTGGATATGTAAAATTGCTATGTTTATTTTTTTATCTAATAACTGCAATAATTAATGCTTCATATCTGCTTGGAATTCAGCTTCAAAGTGGTGGACCTCATAATCCATCGTCCCAAACTAACATTATTGGGCCCTAAGTGGAATACTTCATAGTTAGCTAGGCTGAAAAAAAAAAAAAAAAAGACACAAGTCCACCCAGTTCAACCATAAAAAAAGAAATAATAAAAAAAAATAAAAAATATCATACAATCCAATATACCCAATTCTATACCCACAGTTGATCCAGAGGAAGGCAAAAAAAAACCCCAGCAGAGCATGCTCCAATCTGCTACAGCAGGGGAAAAAAATCTCTTCCTGATCCTCCTAGAGGCAAACGGATTTTCCCTGGATCAACTTTACCTATAAATGTTAGTACCCAGTTATATTATGTACATTTAGGAAAGTATCCAGGCCTTTCTTAAAGCAATCTACTGAGTTAGCCAGAACCACCTCTGGAGGGAGTCTATTCCACATTTTCACAGCTCTTACTGTGAAGAAACCTTTCCGTATTTGAAGATGAAATCTCTTTTCATACAGACATAAAGAGTGCCCCCTTGTCCTCTGTGTTGACTGTAAAGTGAATAACTCAACACCAAGTTCACTATATGGACCCCTTATATATTTGAACATGTTGATCATATCCCCCTTTATTCTTCTCTTCTCAAGAGTGAATAAATTAAATTCCTCTAATCTTTCCTCATAGCTGAGCTCCTGTATGCCTCTTATCAGTTTGGTTGCCCTTCTCTGCACTTTTTCCAGCTCCCCGATATCCTTTTTGAGAACTGGTGCCCAAAACTGAACTGCATATTCCAGATGAGGTCTTACTAATGATTTGAACAGGGGCAAAATTATATCTCTCTCCCTGGAGTCCATACCTCTCTTAATACAAGAAAGGACTTTGCTCGCTTTGGAAACCTGCAGCTTGGCATTGCATGCTATTATTGAGCTTATGATCTACCAAAACTCCCAGATCCTTCTCCACTATGGATTCCCCCAGTTGTACTCCCCCTAGCATGTATGATACATGCATATTCTTAGCCCCCAGGTGCATAACTTTACATTTATAAACATTAAACCTCATCTGCCACATAATTGCCCAATTAGACAGAGCATTGATGTCGGCTTGTAAATTGGAGACATCCTGTAAGGACGTTATTCTACTGCATAGCTTGGTGTCATCTGCAAATACAGAAATGTTACTTTTGATCCCAGACCCAATATCATTTATAAAGATATTAAAAAGTAAGGGACCCAGCACTGAACCTTGGGGTACACCACTGATAACCTTAGACCATTCAGAGTAAGAATCATTAACCACTACTCTCTGAATTCTGTCATTTAGCCAGTTTTCTATCCATTTACAAACTGATATTTCCAAGCCTGTAGACCTTACCTTACACATGAGCCATGTGTGGGGAACTGTATGGAACGCTTTTGCAAAATCAAAGTATTCCACGTCCACAGCCACGCCTCTGTCCAAGGTTTTACTTACCTCTTCTTTAAAGTGGATTCACAAACTATAGAGAATAAAAATCTGAATATGCTAGACCTAGGGGTATTTATAGAAAAAAATGCATAGCCATTCACACATCAAAAGTGCATTTGTGTACATTTGTGTGAATGGGATAAAAAATATGTTTTTAGACTATTTCCTGCACCATTTGAATGTTTTTCATTGCTTTAAAAAGACAATACAATTTTTTTGGCTGCTAGATTGTGCCAAATATCATAGACATTTCCTATTATAGTTAGTGCCATCTAGTGGCCAAATATGGTATTTTTCATTTTAAATCAATATAAAACATTTAAGCAGCATTGGAAACTGACAAAATGACACACATTTTTTTTTACCTATTTGTACAAAATGAATAACCATGCACTTGCACTGAGTTAAGTGCTATACGGGCAGTGTTAGCACTTCTGTCTAGCAGCCCTATGGTTGTTGGTTCAAGTCTGAACCATGACACTACCTGCATGGAATTTGCATGTTCTCCCTGAGTTTGCATGAGTTTCCCCTGTGTACTCTGGTGTCCTCCTACACTCCAAAGACATGCTGGTAGGTTAATTGGTTTCTGTCTAAATTGGCCCTAGTATGTGCACGTATGGATTTGAGTTAGAGACCTTAGATTGTAAGCTCCTTGAGGGCAGGGACAGATGTGAATGTACAATATATATAGATGTAAAGCACTGCGTGAATTTAAGGTGTTCTATAGGTCTCTGTAATAAAAACATTTTTTTTGTATAAGCACACCCCTAGTGTTTGAGGAAGCACAAAAATACTGAGAGTTGCCATGGACAGGGAGGGGTTATGGTTACCATATAAGTGTAGAGGATTTGCTGGTTTGTCAGTTAAATTAAAGTGGATGTAAACCCGATTCATGAAATTTGACCTGGGCACATATGTCTGTAGTGTTTTCTTTTTTTTTTTTTAAATTGTATTTTTATTTAGAGTAAAGATCAAAAATACATCAACAACAGTGAGAACAGAGGGGTAATAACAACATGGATGAGAGTAGAGGTGATTGTAAAATAACGTACATTACATTAAATCTTGCATGTTTCATGTTACAAACTTCAAAGCAATCTAGGTATGCTTGCAGTGTTACCAGCAGACATCTTCAAATTTTAAAGTGCAAAAGAGTTGGGTCGAATAATAAGAAGGAGGTTAGGAAGGAGGAAGGGAAAGTAAGGGAAAAAAAAAAAGGGGGGGGGGATGGATCCAGTGAGAGTGCTGTACAATCAATAGACATAAGGCATATGCAAGAAAAAAAAAATGTAATTCACTGGGTGTAGTAGAGGCAAATTTTTCAAGGTGCCCATAACTGAGGGAGGGGCACTCTGTCGAATTTTCATTAAAGTGCATGGACAGGGGGAGAGGGGTTTTGGGGGATACCATGAAGACCTTGGGTAGGCTAGCCAACGTTTCTAAGCTAACAGCTTAAGAGGCGTATATAAGGTAGGGGAAAATTGTATGTTTAGGGGATCAAGGGGATGGCATTTGGATTGCAGTCTGAGTGGTCCCATAAGTCCCAGATTTTTGAGAATTGAGGGAGCATGTCAGTAACTACTGCGGTAAGGCGTTCCATTCTATGGATTTGTTCCAGTATTTGCAGTGTCTGCGGGAGATCTGGTGGTGTGGTGGATAACCATTTGGAGGGTATAGCCCTTTTTGCTGCGAGGAGTATAAAGGAGCTTAATTTCTGGGAATGTTTGGAGAGGCCGGGAAATGGCAGGCCTAGAAGAAAATGTACCGGGTCTAGGGGAAGGGCCACTCCGAACAAATCTTGCAAAAGAGTCTGGATAGAACACCAATATGGTTGAATCAGGGAGCAATCCCAGAAGATGTGGTATTGGGAACCAGTGTCTCCCCGACACCTCCAGCATATCCGAGGGAAATTAGGGTCATATCTGTGGATGAGTTCCGGGGTTCTGTACCAAAAGAGCATTATTTTATAGGCTGTTTCTCTGTGTTCCACACATCTGGATGATTTGGAGACAGCTTCCTAGATCCTCTGCCATTGATGTGTAGAGATGGGTCGGTCACAGATCTGAGACCATTTCAGCATGTAGGAGTGGGATGTGTCTGTGAGAGGGATTGCGCTGTGTAGTAATTTATAAATATCCGAAATTAAGTGAGTCTGATATGGACCCTGTGCACAAAGAAGTTCAAATGGGTTAGGCTTATCTAGAGTCAATGTTGAAATTGGAGATAAGAGTAGTATGATTGATCTGGGATCTGGTGTTTCTCTTGAAGTTCGACAAAGGGCATAAGAGTATGAGTGCGTGGGTGAACCAAGTTTCGGAGTTGAAAAATTCCGGCTTGGCACCAAGGAAGCATTCGAACCCGGGATAGACTGTCTGGGATGTCTGGGTTGAACATCACATTTAATAAAGGTGGGCAAATAGTGTTTTCTTATCTCTCTCCAAAACCGTAAGTCCTGTGTTTGTATGCTGCTCCATTCTTATGTTATCAGCATGATAACGTCTGACAAGTTCTCCTAGATAGGAGATAAAAGCAGCTGAAAATTTGTGACAAGGGATGTTGCTATGAATAGATTAGCAAAGAGCTTGTCTTGTCACAGCACAGCTCTGAAAGTATCTTCATTCTTCTGCCAATGTGCAAGGGGGGTTGTGTGCCTTTCCTCCAATCAGCTGTCTCCCAGTGTAAGCCAAGACTACACTGCTACAGCTGAACGAGGAAGTAACAATTCTAACCCGGTGTTAGAATTCTAAAGAATATTACAAGCTAAAGACAGCAGATATAAAACTTACAGTGTGTAGGGAGATTTGTTTCATCCCTGTGTATGAACTGAGGCTGTTTACTTCACTGGGTATATGTGAGGGTTTACACCCACTTTAACTACTTGCTGACCAGCTTTCGTATAACATTATAGGGTGGCAGGTTGGTTCCCCTGTGCAAGTCGCCGTAGCTGTATGGCAGCCGCTTTAAGGGCTATAGGGTCGCAATGCCAAAGCCGGAGCCGATGTGCGTGGCTGGCGGCCGCAATGTCTGCAATGTCAATGTATCCTCAGAGAGACAGAATGGGGATCTGTCAATGTAAACAGACAGATCCCCGTTCTCTCAGGGAAGTAGAGAGAGGTCTGCTGGTCCTAGTGATCAGGAACAGCAATCTCTCTCTACTCCCAGGTAGTCCACTCGTTCCCTGCCAGTAACATTTATAAAGTAATCAGTGGCTATTTTTAGTTCTAATCGCTGCATAAATGTCACTGGTCCTAAAAAAGTGTCAAAAGTGTCCAATCTGTCCACCACAATGTCGCAGTTCTGTTAAAAATCGCTGATCACCGGCATTACTAGTAAAAAAAAATTGATAATAAAAATGCCATAAATATATCCCCTATTTTGTAGACTCTATAACTTTTGCGCAAACCAATCAATGTACACTTATTGCGATTTTTTTTTACCAAGAATATGTAGAAAAATACATATTGCCCTAAACTGATGAAGAAATTCCTTTTTTTTTTGGTGTATTTGTTTATTTTTTTGGATATTTATTATGGCAAAAAGTAAACAATATATATTTTTTTTTTAATTGTCGCTCTTTTTTTGTTTATAGCGCAATAAATAAAAAGCACAGAAGTGATCAAATACCACCAAACGAAAGCTATATTTCTGGGAAAAAAAGGACATCAATTTTGTTTGGGTACAGCATTGCACGACCGCGCAATTGTCAGTTAAAGGGATGCAGTGCCGTATTGCAAAAAATGGCCTGGTCAGGAAGTGGGTAAATCCTTCCGGGGTTGAAGTGGTTAAACCTATACAGAGAAAATACAGAGGCTGACCTCTTCTGAAAATGTAAGCTTCCAGTCTTTCTAATCCAATGGCTTAAGAGTATCTAAAGCCAAATATATATATATATATATATATATATATATATATATATATATATATATATATATATATGTATATATAAAAATTCTAATAAAATGCTTTAGAAATATACTGAATGATGTATTTTAAGTCTATGGTCAATTTCTAACAACATGTTATTTTGCTTTCAATAAAGTAAAACATTCAGAAGATAAACAGGAAAAAACATAAATGATTGTCATTTTTAAATATAGATTTTGCCCACACATAGCATGGTTGGAAAACTGAAAATGTTGAAGTAATACTAATTTCTTTGAAATCGCCAAAGGCTTTAAAAAAGCCGTCCCAAAAATGATTGATGTATTGAGCTAAACCACAAGTAACCCCATGAAATCTGCTTTGAATAGCAACAAATTCCTTACAATAAGTTGCCGGCTTTAGGCAAAGAAATATAATCTCAGAACTTCTAAAGGTCAAGATTTGCTCTCTGGCAGCATGGCTCAAGTGTAAATGCTCTGTAATGCTACACAGGGTGATTGCTTTGCTCTCTAGACTATGTCAATTTTGTCAAAGTAGCTGCAGATGCATCTCGTATTAAGTCAGAATGGTGTCAAGAGCCTCTCTTGAGCACTGACAGATTCACAGAGAAACTGATCCAAAACCCCCGGTCTATTATAGCCTCAAACCCAAAGAGGGAAATTTAAGGATTATAGTTGATTGGAGAAAAAGACTACATTATATATGTAATATTTTGTAAGACATGAGACTTTGGAAATGAATCCTCTTGTGTTTAGTGTGTCCTTTTTGTCTTGGTCTCCTTAATTAAGGTGGTGCCACCTCAGCTACACAATCCTTCCCTAAAGCAAGTTTCAAGCTAAACCATTCATCAAAGCTTTGACCCATTCAAACTTGGAACAAGGTACATCTGTCTAACGAACTCATTAAATCATAATCTAAATATGATAAGGAAATAGTAGCAAAGGAACTGTATGGGTGCATGGTGCCATTGTATTATTACAGTTTATAAAAAAATATGGTTGATGTATTACTGTTTAAAGATTTTTTGACAAGAAAAAGTCTTTCTTTTTTATAACTGAAAGTAATAGTTTTGTTTAGGTGAGGATTTTGATGCTTGTGGTTTGTCACATTTTACAAATTTTTTCAAGAAATATGTTTATAGGTTTAATTACAAAATAAATGTAATTATTCTTTAGTGGCAGATCTACTAACCTAATTCTACCAATTTGAGGAACTGAAATGAGCAGGTTCATGGACAAAGCTGGGTAGGTCTTGCATAAGTGAGCAGGGAAGGTGCTGTCCCTCTGCACTGCTCACACCTTAAAGTGATTTTAAGGATCGTTTTATTTTTTTTTAAATAACAAACATGTCATACTTACCTCCACTGTGCAGCTCGTTTTGCACAGAGTGGTCCCGAACATCCTCTTCTGGGGTCCCCCGGCGGCTCTTGCGACTCCTCCTGCATAAGATAACCCCCTAGGAGAAGCGCTCTCCCGAGTGGGTTACCTTGCGGGCACACTCCCGAGTCCAGCATTTGCGTCCACAGACACGAAAGCCGGACTCGGCTCTGCATCATTGGTTTTGATTGAAAGCAGCAGGAGCCAATGGCTGTGCTGCTATCAATCTATCCAATCAAGAGCCGGGACCCCGTGGAGAGAGGGACAGCATGTCCACGCCGAAGAGATGTAGGGGCTCAGGTAAGTAAAATAGGGGGGGCCATGACTGCCAGGTGTTTTTTCACCTTAATGCATAGGATGCATTAAGGTGAAAAAACACAAGGGTTTACAACCCCTTTAATACACTCTCTAGAGCAGTGATTCTCAACCAGGGTTCCTTGGAACCCTAGGGTTCCTCCAGAGGTTGCTAGGGGTTCCTTCAGCATTGGGCAATTTCTGTCTCTCAGATAAGTTCCCACTGTTCCCAAGATCCCATTGATCTTTTTAGCTATCTATAAGGAGGTCATTCTTCCCAATGACCACAAGTATAAGGACCATTCTTCCCACTGACCATCACACTAATGTATCAAGAATTGCAGATTTCTAATTTTTAGCAGGGGTTCCCTGAGACCGGAGAACTATTTTGAGGGTTCCTCTGCGTTGAAAAGTTTCAGAATGGCTGCTCTAGAGTCTATAGGTTTTAAAATGGATACACTGGCGTGATGCAGCATCTGCAGTTTGCAGGATCAATTGGATGCTGCCTACTGCTTTTTTTTTTTTGGAATTAAACGTCAAAATCAATATGTTATGTTCTAATACCTACAGTTAGAGTATATTTTTCAAATAATAAGTGTATCTTTTTTACAGTTTTGGATGGAGTTTTGTCAGATGAGTTTTCTTGCAATCTAGAGAGAATTAAACTCTATATTTATTTTAAAAACAATTGTTACTGAGACATAGTACCTGCCAGGTAAACATGCATATAAAAATGACAGTTGTGTCACACATATTAGGTATCACCATACACAATACAGTGAAAGAAATAATTCTGGTGCCATCATTCATGGTTAACTATAAATCAATGACATGTAAATGCTTTTAAATCATAGCCTGTAGATAAATATGAGTACTTCAGTTTTGTGCCATCTTACTGTTTATACAGTATTTGGTATCTATTTATTTTTTTATTTTATTTAAACTTCTCTTTATTCAAGAGTTATTTAAGTGGTTACAAAACATAGCCTTGGGGCTGAGGTACATAACACAACAAGGTAAATTAGGTAAATTACCTTAACCAAACCTTAGATGCTTAGGTCAACCCCTTCCAAAGGAATTATAAAGAGAATAACAGGTCATACTCATGTCCCATCCCTTGTTTTCACATCCTGATAATAAATAATAAAATAATAAAAATAATAAAATACGTTCAGTTCCCTGCTACACTCACTGAAAATACAATAAAATTGGAAACTCTTGCTGTAGGACTAACTACCAACCCAGTTAGGTTAACAAATTGCACAAAACAAAGCATCTACTGCCCATCTTCCTGATCATCTTCTGCAGAATCAGAATTAATCCGAATATCCCGTACCTTCTCAAACTTTTTGTGACAGCCTTGGGAGTAATAAGTGGTTTTATAGAGAGGTATGATCGAGTTGACTAACTGCTTCCAAAAAGACAAGGTAGCAGCTCTATCAGATTTCCACCTGAGCACAATAGACTTCCTAGCATAGAACAATAATAACTCTAGTAGTGTGCGGATAGCCCTGGCGAAAGCCAGTGAATCTACTAGTCCCATAAGACAGACACTGATTTTTAAGAGAATGGATATAGTAGTCAGGGTGCACTGACACCTCTTGCCAGTATAAATGGATCTGCGGCACTCCAAAAAGATTTAAAGGAAGCCAGCAGGATCCATTGGACATCTCCAGCAGTGGGCCGGGATGCTTGGATAAATGCGATGTAACCGCTTACCTACTCCTATCTGTTAGTAAATGTTGTATACCCATGCGTCCTCCCAATCTTCCTCATCCAGCTCTTGTTCCTCTCTGTGCCACAGGGTTTTCAAAGCATCTAGACCTACATGAGTAGATGGCAACAACGCCTAAGAGGTTTGCAGAGATCATCATTCCAAAGGAGCGATTCTAGGTCATCTTGTTCAAGACAAATTGCTGTAGAACAAAACTGTGACCCATAAAAGTGGCGGAGCTGCAAGAATCTGAAGAAGAAGGAATTTGGCAGTTCAAGTTTATTTTTAAGTCTATCAAATGTAACCAAGGTACTGCCCTCACTTAAATCTTTCAAGTATTTAATCCCTCTATTGGCCCACATACTTGGATCCTGTAGCAATTAAAATTCTGTCAGTGTCGGGTTTAACCAGAGTGTTTTTTGGGGGACCAGCAATTACGATTGATATTTGGTTTGAATATTACTGTAGGCATGCCCTAATGTTCGCATGCATTGCAGGGGTTAGGTATGGGTGGGAAGTTCTCAGGCCTCTGTAGAGTCAGTTGCGCAATGCTTCGTATGAGCCTGTGAAAGCTGCCTCCAGCACCACCAAAGCATTTGTGTCATCAGAAACAAGCTGGGCATGTGGAAGCATAGCCACTAAATAATAAGTATATAGGTCTGGACAAGCCAGTACCCCTTGCATCCAGGGTCTACGTAAAATCTTTTTACTGAATCTGGCCAGGTGGGATTGCCAGAGGAGTGAATTTATGTGGCAATCCAATTGCTTAAATAATGATTTGGGGATCCATATAGGAGAATGTCTCAAGATGTAACACGAAAAGAATTTTTATCTTGATCAGATTGATTTTCCCTATAAGGGAAAGAGGTAAGTGGGACCATGCCTTCAACTACTGCTTACTTCATTGTAATGCTGGAAGCTGGTTTAGTCTACAAAAGTCCTTAACATTGGAGGAGATATTGATTATTGGATTGAATATTCTTAAGGTAGTGATGAATGTTACATTTGTGCTGTGAAAGGCAACCTAAATATAACAAAATAGCAATTCACGCACATTAAAAACATTGGCAAGTGTAATATTCACTACTTTTGCACTAATGAGGATACATATCCATTTTTTTATAAATAGAACCCTTATTAACCACTTCAGCCCTGGAAGGATTTACCCCCTTCCTGACCAGAGCATTTTTTGCGATACGGCGCTGCATCACTTTAACTGACAATTGCGCGGTCGTACAACGTTGCACCCAAACAAAATTGACGTCCTTTTTTCCCCACAAATAGAGCTTTCGTTTGATGGTATTTGATCACCTCTGCAGTTTTTAGTTCTTTCTCTATAATCCAAAAAAGGGCGTCAATTTTGAAAAAAAAGCAATATTTTTAACTTTTTGCTATAATAAATATCCCCCAAAAATATATAAAAAAAAAAATTTCTTTCTCAGTTTAGGCCGATATGTATTCTTCTACATATTTTTGGTAAAGAAATAGCAATAAAACAAATGAATGGATTAATTACAAACCGCGCTCCCTTTAAAAGTGCAAGTGCAAAGAAAAAGTGCAAATAGTAATAATCACACATATGCCAATGGAAATATGATGATCACAAAGTGTGAGCAATTATATATCATTAGTGATAACCATATGTAACTAACGTATTATAACATTAGTAACTAGAAAAGCTACAATTTCTGGGGAAATTGTGACGTGTTCTTGCCTCCACCTACTGGAGTGGGCGGAGTAACTGGGTGGAGTGGCTTGAGTAGCTAAACTTATTTTTTTTTTAAATGATTTTTTTTTCAAAAATGTTTTTTTATTTAATTTATTTTTTTTTTCAAATTTTTTTTCAAAAATGATTTTCTTTTTTTAGAAATTATTTTTTTTTTTCAAAAATATATATATTTTTTAATTATTATTATTTTTTTAATGGGGGGACATAATGTTTTGGCTGATCATGGGGGGATCATAATGTTTTGGCTGATCATGGGGGGGTCATAATGTTTTGGCTGATTATGGGGGTTGTCAGCTTTTGTCACCTCTCACTCTAGTTTTGAACATTTCTCCATTTTTCTTTTTTTCTTTTTTTCCAAGAAAAGTTTATTGAAAATAGTAATAACAACAAGCAGTTTTACAGTCAATGCATACAACGTAGTGTATGTTACAGGTAAACATCAAGCGATTTGAACACTGCAGGTAAAGCAGAACAGATAAGTTTCCTAAGCAATATATCTAAGGCAGGATTGTATTGTAACTCGCGCGAATAATCCTTGTACCCAAGAACTATTGAGCTAACGCTAATGGAAGGGCAGGGGCCTCATTGGCGAGTAGTATAGATAAGCTACAGTAAAATACTAGCATAATACTAAGCGCTGGGCAAACAAGAAAAACCTCAAAGGGATGAACGGGGGTGAACACTATACCCGTTCCTAACTCTAGGAGTGAGGTTGTAGCAATGTCGGGAATGCGGTCTCGGACCACAAGCATTCTCCGGTGTATGACAGTAGAAAGGCACGGGCAAACCTGGAGTGAGGTAAGAGAAGGCATTGCGGAAAGCAGCGGGGGTGGGAGGTAGAACGGGGAGGATGTGGACCTACGTTATAGGGAGATAGCCTTGGGCAGCCCGCACCAAAGGTCAAGAGGTGTCATTTATCGGGAGAGGGGGAAGGGTTGAAGCGAACCTGTCGGGGCAGATTTGAAGCATTAGTCCTGGCTCAGGGAGTCCGGGGGTCTGGGAAGACAAGGAGATCGGAAATGTCTGTATTCATCCGTGGTGGTAAAGTGGTGCCAACAGGACCATACGGTACTGAAATTGGAGGGGGAGTCTTTAGATTCTTTTTTTCTTTAATTTTTTTTTTTTTTTTTTTTATGATTTTTTTTTCCCAAATTTTTTTTTTTCTAAAATAATTTTTTTTAAAAAAAAGAGGAGGGGCTATAATTCCCCTCAGAGCTTTTGTCACCTCCCACTCTAGTTTTGAACATTTCTCCATTCATTCCTATGGGACAATTTAAAAAAAAAAAACAGGCTAAAAAAATGCGTATACCACATGTAGGTCTATGTGGACAATCAAAACAAAACAAACGCAGCTACAAACTGCATGCGAGCGGAAGTCACGTGTCACGTTCGGTAAATCCGACCGGTTTCGTCAGTACGTTCTGACGTAAAAAAAAACGGCTAAAAAAACGTGTATACCACATGTAGGTCTATGCGGACAATCAAAACAAAACGAACGCAACTACAAACTGCGTGCGAGCGGAAGTCACTTGTCACGTTCGTTAAATCCGACCGGTTTCATCAGTACATTCTGACATCATCAGGGATCATGAAATGTGCATTTTAAGATGTGTGCAAAAAAGTTGACTTCAGCATCAAAGGGGCAAAACCATCTAAATCACTAAGAAATGCTAAGCATGCTAACATTATCCCCCAGATTACCCTGTAGCTGCTAGGAGTGGCTTGGGGGCATCACAGGGCTTGAAGCAACATAGGAATATTTTCTAAAATTGTGAATCTTTTTGTTCAAACAAATGTTGTTTAATCAGTGTAGCACAGTGAAATTGGAGAAACATTTTGGCAACATTAACCAAATCACTATGCTGTTTCATAATGGACTCTGCATTGCAAACTGGGCCAGTTTAGTTCACTGATCTATCCTGCAGACCAAGTAATTCATAAGTCATCAGTTAGTACATTTGCTGAGCCTTCACCATTCTTGGAACTCACCACATCCTGTTGGTCATCACCTTGATCTCTCTGCTACAATTGGGAAGATGATAAAGCTAACCAATAAACAACATATTCTGCTTGGTCTTGCTGCTAATTTGAAAGAAAACTGAAAATAGCCACAATTTTGTTGTAGACACTGGTGAAAGTCCAAAAAAGACATGCACATAAACATATAGCAGTTCTCAGCTGATAAGTTCCTTTCCCAAGTTCCTTTTCATTAATGATATATGCAGATTTTTATTGTAAGGATGACATTGTCTGCCAAGAGACTTGGTTTATATTAGTGATCCGCTTTCATTACCCCTAAGATGTTGGGAGATTCTCTAATACGTTGAACTAACAGTTCTATGGCTAAGGCAAAAAAAAGTGTGTGGGGTGGGGTGTGAGCAGGCAACCCTGTCAAGTGCCTTGTGAGATTGATTTAAAACCAGCATATTTTATGTAAGCTAATGGGGAATTATAAAGTGCAGTAACCCAGCCTCATATCTCCAAGACATAGAAAAGGTATGGCCAGGACACAGAATCTAAAGATTTTCTAATGTCTAATGCTAGAGGCATAGGTGGAATGTTTGGATGCAACATTGGGAAGGGTCATCACTAGCTTAAATAGTTGGCATTAGGCCAACCTGTTCACAATGGTTTGGTCCTCCAATACATTGGTTCAACATGGTTACTAGTATTTTGGCAAAGATTTTGATGTCAACATTTAACAAAAAGATAGGCCTAAAGTTAGACCAGTTTGTTTCATTTTACTTGGCTTTGGGGACCATAGAAATCATCACTAGAAAAGATTCTGGGTGAAAGGAACATTGATTGTGAAGATCCTTGAGGGTGTCTTGTAATAAAGGAGCAACTTAGGGTGGAGATATTAAAAAAAGGCATCAGTCACCTCTCGAGAAAGGTATCTGTAGAGATGTAAAGTTCCAAGAGATGTTGTCGAAACAGTTGTACAAATGTACTGATGTAGGTATGGTTTCCCATCAGGTCAGGTCATATTTTTCACAATCCAGTTGTTAGAAGAGAATCTTGTTTATTAGCTTTAAGATAAAAGATATGTTTTCTTCTTATAGACTTTCTGGCTTGATCTACAAGAAGGAGATTTATTTTGTGCATTGCATCTTCTAGGGCAATTTTATGACATTTGGTGGGATTATTTTGGTATGGCCTGTACTTTATTTTGAAATGTGCATCCAAGTCAGCATGGATGTACAGTTTGTTCCTTTTTAAGGGATAATACCAGCTGATTACAGTGACCTCTTATTACAGTTTTATGAGCTTCCCATAGTGTAGGGGCAGAGATGATAGGAGATTTGTTAAGTGCTAAATAATTAGTTATGTATGAGCGCCCCCAGCGCATGGGTCTTGATGACTAGATTAATATTATTCCTGCGCTATCAAGTGTAAATGCAAATTAGATGGTGGAACTGCTGCAGACACTGAAAAAAGGGTCAAACCATACCCTAAAAATTATTGGATAAAAGTGGGGGTGGTGCTGCGCTGTCCCTGAGGGGTATAGTTCCAATAGGCTAATTAAAGGATAAAGGATATAGCACTCCTAACGTAGAGGTTACACTACTCCTAATGGTTAAAATGTCTAAAGCTTGAATAAATTAATATCACAGTACACTCCTGGTATAAAAGTATAAAACAGTGCATAACATGCTAAAGTATACTTCTAATAAATGGAATAAAAAACAGTGCATGGCATGCTAAAAATACTGTAAAAAATATATAGTGCATAGAAAATATATATAATTAAATGTACACTGGGTATTACCATCACAGATTTACCCCACCTGGTGCAAATAACAAATAAATTGTGCAAAGATTTAAACAATAAGTGCAAAGACCAAAGAATGCTATGTGTCACATGAACTAAAAGAAATGCATGGGCAACAATAAAGCAGCAAATCCTGGTGCAAAGGGCAATGTAATCCGTGTGAACACAGTGGCAGATGCTGTATATAACTAGTGCCAGCATATATTAATACAGTCCATGAAATAAGTCCAAAACTGCAATATGCAAAGGAAATCCAACGGTGTCTAATCAAGCTGTGAGCAACAAGTCTTGATGACTGCCTCCTCCGCCCGTGTTCTTTTTACCCCCCCCCCCACCATGTACCGCGCGACAGGAGATTCAGTTTGCTGTTCCTGGCCGGATTGAAAGGAAGTGAGCACTCAGTGTGTACACTTCCTGTCAGTCCGGCCGGGAACAGCAAACTGAATCTCCTGTACCGCGAGGTACCCGGCCGGACTGCAGTAGGAAGGAAAATGGGCTTGGCCACGCTACAGGCTGCAGAATTTATAGGAAGCGGCAGCACGGTGAGGGCCCGCCCTGCTGGGGCCCCAGGCCAGCTCGGGGGCCCCAAGCAATTGTTTGGTTTGCTTGTCCTGTTGTGACGGGCCTGAGCCAGCAGTACCAGCAGTACCAGTACCAGCCAGCAGTACCAGTACCTGCAAGCAGTACCAGTATCCGCCAGCAGTACCAGTCATCAGTACCAGTACCAGCCAGCAGTACCAGTACCCACCAGCAGTACTAGCCAGCAGTTTCAGTCACGCCTGTGCGTGTTATACGCCGATAAATACGGTAATCACTTTAATTGCAGCCCTCTTTTTCGGTCTCTGTGAGATATTGACAATTATTTATACACATAACCAGTTTGATTATTTTTTTTAATAAATTGTCTTTTTTTTTAGTTTTGCATTTTTTGTTTACAGGTTTTACAGCAGTATGCTTCTTCTGTTAGCTACTTTCAAAAAACACTTTCTCTTTCTACTTCACTGTCCTTTCTACTTCACAGATTTATAAATACTAGGGATGGACCAGGTGTTCGATTCTAACCCATGTTCCAATCGAACATCGGCCGCTCGTCCGCTCGTAGAGGGCAGAACTCTGAGGGCCGTTCGCATCAAATTCGTGTGATGCGAACGGTCCACAATGCACTGCGCCAGTCGCAGTGCATTGCTGGCTGGTGATTGGCCAAGCATGCACTGTGACCCCGCATGCTTGGCCAATCATAGAGCCAGTGGCGAGGAGAGCAATAATTGGCCACAGGCAGGATGCCTGTGGCCAATTATAGTTCAGGGGGTTTAGTACACGCCCCACACTATATAAGGACGCCGCACCGGCGGCCTCGTGTAGTGTGTTCCGGCTTGAGGAACAGTGACAGTGTACTGTACATGTACACACTATATGTGAATCATTTCTGTGTGGGGAAAGTGTAGGGAAAGAGGAAAAATAGGCAGGGATAGTGTATTCTTCTCAGTGCTGTTCTCTACCAACCCAGCCATCTGCAGGAGTTAGTGTGTGTGTGTGTGCTGTGTAAGTATAGCACAGCAGTAGCACACTAAACCACTTAAGTCACCTAAGACAGCCATCTGCAGGAGTTAGTGTGTTTTGTGTGCCTCCAGCACAGCACAATATACACCAACAGTCCATACATACATACATACATACATACAGTATATACCTACAGTCCCTGTCTTGTTTGCACCGCCTGTATACTGCGGTTCAGAGTATATAGGGTTTGAGGTATAGGGTTTTATTTTGGGTGCAGGGTTCCCCTTAATATCCATACAAGACCCAAAGGGGCTGGTAATGGGCTGGGGTAGGGGGGGGATTGGGTAGCCATGCCATTTTTTCTCAAAGATTTTCATCCATATTGCCTGGACAAGACATGACATTAAAGCCGCAAGCAGTTTTAAATGGCTTCTTTTTTTCCTTTACAAATGTCATTTTGTGCAGGGACAGTTCTAAACACGGGAAACACATGTCACTTCACAGGCATACTTTAGACACCCCCAGGTACCATATTTAAAGGAATATTTCACTTTTTTTTTTTACTTTATGCATCATTAAAATCACTGCTCCAGAAAAAACGTCCGTTTTTAAAACTTCTTTTTGCATTGATACATGTCCCTATGGGGCAGGACCCGGGTCCCCAAACCTTTTTTATAACAATAACATGCATATTGGCTGTTATAATTAGCACTTTAGATTTTGAACGTTCGCGTCCATTGTAATTAATAGGGTTCTAACGTTCGTGCGAACTTTCGGTCCGTTCGCAGGTTCTGGTGCGAACCGAACCCGGGGGTGTTCGGCTCATCCCTAATAAATACTAATAGTATAATACTAATACTATTAACATAAGAAGGTGCAAAACTGAATGAATTTGCAACATCTTTTGCAATAGGTCCCATTTTTTTTTGCATTTGGTTCACAAATACTTTTTTAAGAATATCAAGGCAAAACTATGTCTATGGGTTTCGGACATTGCAATATATATCTTTATTGTCTGTATCGATCATTTAAAAAGGTATATATTTTACAGCTGTTCAGTACTATTTGGCAAGCACTTTTAATTACTTTGTTACAGAGCAGGGATACATAGATCAAACTATATTAACAGAAGAGCAATCCATTACAATAGTCAAAATATCTATCTAAAATCTGAATTTTCCAGCACATTACCTTTTTAATTAACATAATGCATGGGCCCGCACTAAGGAGTCATTAACATGAACAAATAACACACTTACAACTTCTTTATCTTTTAACTTTTTTATTGAGTTTCTTGGTAAATAATATTTGGCCCTGGTGTTGTTTAAAGGGGGGTAATCCTCATAAATATTTATAAATTAAAATAAATGAAGCCATCTTGGCTATAACACAATCATCAAAATTTATTTATCTTTTGTCCATCCAGCCGATGCTGGACGACTAATCCCCAGTAAACAACACCCTGACTATCGGAATAAATAAAAAAGGGGGAGGGAGGGTGGGAGTCCCGGTCCTGAGGTACTGTGTCCTTCCCGCGGCCGGACGGCCTCTTTTATCACCTCTGTCCTGCGGAACATTGCTCCCGCCGAAACACCACCAATCAGCTACTGTTGCTGCCCTGGCTCCAGCCAATAGCACCTGTAACACACCAAACTGCATTCCCCTTATGCTGTCCCATGTCGGCCCTGCACATTGCAAGGACCTGTCATGGGCCCGCACTAAGGAGTCATTAACATGAACAAATAACACACTTACAACTTCTTTATCTTTTAACTTTTTTATTGAGTTTCTTGGTAAATAATATTTGGCCCTGGTGTTGTTTAAAGGGGGGTAATCCTCATAAATATTTATAAATTAAAATAAATGAAGCCATCTTGGCTATAACACAATCATCAAAATTTATTTATCTTTTGTCCATCCAGCCGATGCTGGACGACTAATCCCCACAGACCAAGGGCAGTAGAGTATCTACTGACTGAGGTCCCCCCAACACCATAGCACTCTCGATCAAATTTTGCAGACCCATATTAAATATATCGACACCAATTACTGAAAGGTGGACCAGATCTTTTCTGAACAAGCCCGGAAGGAAACCTTCCAGCTCCACATGGCGGAAAGATAAACCGCCCAAAGAAATTATAAAATTATGGATTGTTCTATTTAGCCGTCTCCTAACCTTATCAAGATAAAATAGGCCTCCACTGGGAGACCAAAGAAGACGGGGGACCATCTCTGAGAATGCCAGAATGGCATTTGGAAATGATAATCTAATATCATAAAAATCCTGTTTTATCTGACAGAGAAGATCCCAGGTATGAACCTTACCGATATCGTTGGCACCCAAGTGGAGGACCAAAATATCAGGGGACGGCCAAACAGATGCCAAATAGGCTAAATGACTTCTTAAATCTCGCCAGCGAAGGCCCCGGACACCTGACCATAAAACATAAAATTCTTGAAAGTCCAAGCCCAAATTACTAGAATAACTCCTAGATGCAGCCTGCTTACCAGCCCAGTAGATATAGGAGTGGCCTACAATCCAAACTGTATATTTAGCTGGATCTGCAACAAAAAAAAAAAAAAAAAAAAAAAATTATCAGATAAGTAATTCAGGACGGACATAAATTTTGTATCTGTTACTAGCCCATCTACCAACCCTCTTCTGGCCTTCCGGATCAAAACCCAGTAGATTGGCAGTTGTGGCTGCCCCAATACGGAAAGAGTGCGAAGAGAATTTAAAACCAGATAGGTTAAGACTTTTTAGGCAAGATGAGAGAACCGCCGAAAATTGATATCTGGTTAATGGGGTCTGGTCCTGGTGGATAAAAAAAGGAACCTGCACAAAAAGGACGAACAGATAAGAAATTCCTAACATTAAACAACGGGCAAATTTTGGGGTTAGGAGACCTTAACAAAACCACCCATTGCCCGTTACCGATCCTAAAAGTCTTAGATCTACATATAAACAAACGTAGACAATCCTGTTCCAAAACTACATGACCCACCAGAAGGAAAGAGGAAGTTGTCCTGTTTGGGGACACCACTTCTCCCATCCTTAAGGCGCCGAAAAATATGACCGAAAAAACTGCTCTGAATAAGAGCATTTCGAACGTGGAGCTGCAAACGGTCTCCAAAACCGCCAGCAGCTCGATCAATAAGCCCACTGAAATGGGACGCCTGCCATCCTTAGCGGGAACAGATTTACGAAAACCTTTAAGTACCTGACAAACTTGAAAAAAGGAATTCAGAGCTGGGCGGCCTGCAAATTTTAGGAAAAACGATACCCCTGCTAAAACTTTACTGACCGAAGCAGGACGCAAATGTGATTCAATCAAAAAGGATACAAATGCTAAGGAAACAAAAGCATTCACCTCCAGCGTGTCAATATTTTCCTTATCACAAAAAGAGCACCACTTGGCCCAGGCCAACTCGTATTCGCGCCAAGTCTTCCTTGCGACAGAATTATGGAGGTAGGTTGATATCAATCCCATATCAAGCCCCAGAGGAAGTCTGGGCAGGCAGTGCCGTGTAGATCCGCCAACGGAGCCAAATTCCGGAATCTTTCGAACTGCAGGCGAGACAAAGCGTCAGCTATGTTATTCTCCAAACCAGCTATATGACGAGCTCTTAACCAAATATTGCAACGTAAACAATGCAAGACTAAGAAGCGCAGTAGTTTGAGGACAAGTTCAGACTTGGAAGAGAGCATATTAATAGCAAAGAGGACACCTTTGTTATCGGTATGCACTAACACCCTGCGATTAATAAACTGATCTTCCCAAATAACAATCGAGACTACCACTGGGAATAATTCAAGCAACACTATATTTTGCAGAATATCCTGATGATGCCAGCTGGGGTGCCATTTAGCGGCACACCAACGGCCATCCAAAAAAGCCCCAAAGCCAGAAGCACCTGCGGCATCCGTAAAAAAGTTTAGTTGTAAACTATCTATAAAATCATGTTGCCATACTGAAGAACCATTAAAATGGACGAGGAAAGTATCCCAAATTCTTAGATCTTCCTTAATTCTAGCCGAAATGCGCACATGTGCGTATGGGTTCTTCAAACCTCTGGTAGCCAGAGCAAAGCTTCTAGAGAAAACTCGAGCTATGGGGATAACCCTGGCTGCAAAAGCGAATAAACCCAACAAGCACTGTACCTCCTTCAACCAAACCTTCCGTTTGGTCAAAAAGAGGGAAATCATGAAACGCATTCGGTGCAATTTCTCCTCCGGCAATCTGAATTCCATTGATGACGAATCAATGGTAATACCTAGAAATTCTATTATTTGCGAAGGCAAGACCGTTTTCTCCTTAGCAATAGGCACCCCAAATGACTCGCAGATCGTCAAAAATGTATTCAAGGAACTAAGGCAAACCTGGGAGTCAGCGGGGCCAATGAATAAGAAATCGTCTAAATAATGCAAAGAACCTCCTTCCGGGAAACACTGGGACAAAACCCAATGCAAAAACTTTGAAAAGGCCTCAAAATAAAAACATGATAAGGAAAACCCCATGGGCAGGCATTTGTCAAAATAAAATTTCTCTTGAAAATGCAGACCCAGGGAATTAAAGCCTTGAGGATGCACAGGTAGCAAGCGAAAGGCTGACTTAATATCTGCCTTTGACAACAAAGCCCCCCGCCCGAACCGTCTCAATACTACCAATGCTTCATCAAAAGAGGAATATGAAACCGGGGCCACCACATCAGACACTTCGTCATTAAGCGAAGAATCCGCTGGATATGACAAATGGTGGATAAGTCTAAAGCTTCCTTGCTCCTTCTTGGGTACAATGCCCAAAGGGGAAACTCGGAAGTTTGAAAAGGGTGGATGGTCAAAAGGCCCAGCAACCCTACCCTCCAACACTTCTTTATTAATTTTCTCTTGTACAATATTCGGATGCATCCTGGCTGAAAGCAAGTTTTTAACCATAACACATCCATTCCCAGAAAAACCCGGAACCAAGAACCCTTCTTGAAAGCCATCAATTAGTAACTGAGCCATCGTGCGGTCTGGGTATTGGTCTAGCCAAGGCCGCATTTTTGGCAAGCTCACCGGGATCATGGCTTTTCCCAGTAGAATCGCGGGGCAATGGGGTGGCCGATAATGCTGTGTTCTTGCGAAAACACCTGCTTGCGGGGTGATTACCGTTGCAGTAAGAGCACTCGTGCCTATATCTGCAGCTGGAAAAGAATTTGCATTGCCCTTCATTAAAGGCGAAGCAGAAGCCCTTGCGAAAGGCCTGCTGAGGATTAACTGGCCGAGCAACAAACTGAGGCTTTTGCGGCAGCATGAGGTTCAGCCAGAGACCTACATCCTTACAACCCCATTGCAACGTCGGGTGGACCGCTAATTTCTGTCTGAAATTCTCGTCATAAGTGAACCATGCCGAGCCGCCAAAGTGGCGAAAAGCTTCAGCAATGATGTCCACATGCTGGAACAAACCTGAACATTTCTCTGGGTAATGTTCACCCAATACGGCTGCATATATGCAAAATGCCTGCAACCAATTTTGAAATGTCCTAGGGATAGATTTCCGTTTATCGTCATCAGCCCTATCCTCTAATCTCTTATCCACTTTAACCACAAATTCTTTAGAAGAAGGCAGTAATGACAGCAAATCAATAAACTCTCCTTTCCAAATTTTCTCTTTAACTGAGTCCGCTAGGTGGAAACCCAGTGGTGAGATGTCACATGGCATGGGTAGCTTGAAGGAGGATTCCACCACCGTGCGTGGAGAAATAACAGGCTTCATCGCCTGCTTCCTAAAACTGCTGTCTGCCACGTTCGCATTAGCTGGTAATTCAGACACATTGCGCCAGACATGACTGACATCATCCATATTTTGCTGTGTCATATTGTCACTGTTTGGAAAAACACTATGCAACCGTGCATCCCTGTTAATAGCAGGCATACCTGAATTATCTTGAAAAGCACCAGAACACTGTGCCACCTCAGTTTCTTTTAAACCACCACACGCACCAGAGTGTAATAACGCACCAGCAAGCTGTGCCCCTGAATTATATTTAGATTGAATATCATGTATAGCACCAGAGTACTGTGCCCCCTCATTTAATTTAAAACTATTATTAGAATCTTGCAAAGCACCAGAATACTGTGCCCCCTCATTTAATTTAAAACTATTGTTAGAATCTTGCAAAGCACCAGAATACTGTGCCCCCTCATATCTATTAACATTAGCGCCAATAGTATGCACCCCTTTAAGGTCATTAACGATGTTAGATAATGACAATAGAAAAGCATTCAATTCAGGTACAGAAAGAGAGCATGTCTCACCACTAGGTGAACTCCTGTCAGGCACGCTGCTGGCAGCTGCTGGCTGTGATGTCCTCTCCTGGCTCTGGGATGACACTGCTGCTGGAATGCTGCTGGCTCTCTCCTCACTTCGCTTAGGAGAAGCTGGGGACTTAAGTCTCTTCTTCCCTCTATTAGGCTGGCGGCGCGGACTGCGCATGCGCTCCGCGGACTCCTCCATTTTCTCTGACGAGGAGAGAGCAGAAGGGCCAGGCGGAGCCTCTGACTGACCGGCCCCCAGGCATAAACGAAGCCACTCCTCGCCACCGGCGCCCTCTGCCTTCTCAATGAGGCGGCGTAACAGGCTCTCTCTGCCCTCAGGTGCGCGCTGCATCTCCGACGGTCCTGTGGGAGTCCCGGTCCTGAGGTACTGTGTCCTTCCCGCGGCCGGACGGCCTCTTTTATCACCTCTGTCCTGCGGAACATTGCTCCCGCCGAAACACCACCAATCAGCTACTGTTGCTGCCCTGGCTCCAGCCAATAGCACCTGTAACACACCAAACTGCATTCCCCTTATGCTGTCCCATGTCGGCCCTGCACATTGCAAGGACCTGTCATTATCAGGAAAAGATCTTCTTTACCAGAATAAGATGTATTCATCTTAGGTATGTGAAAGTGTACAAAACAAAGGTAAGAGTTTTGTGATATGGCACCCTGGTTAGTAGGCTTATCAAATAATTGAACATATTAATTACTTGCAGTACAGGTGTTATTTTAAGCGTATGTTAATCTTTCTTTATTTCTTTTTCTCTTTTTATAACTTTTCTTTTGATACTGATCTGCAACTTTCTCCTTCCCCTTTAGCACATCCAAACTCGGAGATAAACTGAGCTCTCGATTTAACATTTTTAAAGTAAAATTTTCATGAGAAAATTCATTTCTTTAAATATCCTCATGTTGTTTGGGTAAATCTGCATTTTTACCCCTTATGGACCAAAGCAATGTTAGCATTTCATCTTTGAACCTATTGATTTGGCAATAGCTTTGTCGATACTTATGATGCAGAAGTACGTACATCTACCTAACGATTTACAGTTGTGGTCTGTGTCTTCAACTGTTACTGTTTTACAGCATCTGGAAACTGTATATTTCTTTATGAATCACACTGTAATGCATATTTCATTGAAATTTTTTTTTTTTTTTTATATCTACGTACAAGAAGACATAACAGAATGATTTAAAAAATACAAAGGTTTAACCAGTGATAGTTTTAAAGCAGCTAGTGTTACTGTAAATTAAAATACAAACTGTATTCTATAATTTGGCCTGTTTATAATGACCCTAAAATAATCTGATACAAATTAGGTGGAAGTTAAGAAGGTTTTTTCAAACATTGTTTAATGTGATGCTACAAAAACAAATGTACAACATTTGAAAAAAAAAAAAGAAACAAAAAAACATGTAGCAGCATACATATTGGCCTAAATTTATGAAGAAATTTGATTTTAAAATGTTTTTATTGGATGTGTTTTTAACAGCAGAAAGTAAAAAAATATATATATTTTTTCAAAATTGTCTGTCTTTTTTTTGTTTATAGTGCAAAAAAACAATAAAAAAGCAGTGGTGATCAATTACCACCAAAATAAAGCTCTATCTATGGGAAAAAAAGGACAGAAATTTTATTTGGGTACAGTGTCGAACGACCACCCAAATTGTCAGTTAAAGTAACGCAGTGCCGTATCGCAAAAAATGTCCTGGTCACGAAGGGGGGTAAATCTTCCGGAGGTCAAGTGGATAAAACTATCCTATACACTTAAACCCAATAATAAATAAACTTCCCCTTTCCTGAGCACAACATTTAACCTAACATCTAAAACAATCCGCACATTTTTTAATCTCTTAAAAGATACACTTGTCCTTTAACCTAGCCGCCATCCTTACACTACATATTAGTTCACTGACATGGAACACATTTGCAGATCGGTGACTTGTTCCTAATCAGTGAACTGCTGAGTAGTTCAGCAAGAATAAGGATGCTTGTAACTTCAAAACAGCCAGACTTAGCCTATCATCAGGATGGAACAAGCAAGCAAAATATAAGGAAATTGAAATAGTGAGCTAATGCATCATATAGCTAACCTTGACTTACTGTAGTATATGTAAGCTTTGTCAGTTTTTCATAAGTCATGGACTCCTCAATCTTTTTTTTTTTATCTTGTTCTTCACTTTCAGAAATTCAGGACAGGACATCTCCATGCTTAAGCAATAGTTTCTTTAGTGCCTTTAAATTTGAAGACCAATCATTTAACCACTTCAGCCCTGGAAGATTTGGCTGCTCATTGACCAGGCCATTTTTTTTGCGATACGGCACTGTGTCGCTTTAACTGACAGTTGCGCGGTCATAAGACGCTGTACCCAAACAAAATTTACATCCTTTTTTTTCCCACAAATAGAGCTTTTTTTTGGTGGTATTTGATCATCTCTGAAGTTTTTATTTTTTGCACTATAAACAAAAAAAAGCGAAAATTTTGAAAAAAACACAATATTTTGTACTTTTTGCTATAATAAATATCCCCAATTTTTTTCTCAGTTTAGGCCGATATGTATTCGTCTACATATTTTTGGTAATAAAAATCACAATAAGTGTATATTGATTGGTTTGTGTAAAAGTTATAGTGTATATTGATTGGTTTGTGCAATAGTTATAGAGTCTACAAAATAGGGGATAGATTTATGTCATTTATATTAATATTTTTTTACTAGTAATGGCGACATTATAGCGGACACATCAGACACTTTTGACACATTTTTGGGATGATTATACGGCGATCAGTGCTATAAAAATGATTACTGAATAAATGTCACTGGCAGGGAAGGGGTTTACACTAGGGGGCAATCAAGGGGTTAACTGTGTTCCCTCATGTGTGTTCTAACTGTAGGGGGAGGGGACTGACTATAGGAGATGACAGATCGTGGTTCCTAGCTATTAGGAACTCACGATCTGCATCTTCTCTCCTCACAGATAAGGGATTTGTGGGTTTACACACACACGTCCCTGTTCTACCTCTCATGCCCGCGATCACGCGTGGCCAGCGGTCATCACGACCACAGGTCACGAGCTTCGACACCCCTGCAGTGCAGTGGGAGCACGCACCTGCTATCGCGCTTAAAGAAGCCGACGTATAGCTACGACGGTTCGCGGGATCGTGCCGACCTGCCGCATTATAATGACAGCAGCTGGTCGGCAAGTGGATAAACTGATTAGAATAAATGATTTTTGGAGTAGTGGTTTTGGAGTAGTTTTTCCCGTAGTTGTGGATTAAACAGGCGGCCTAAAATGATGGCTATATATCTTATCAGGGATACGCCGACAATTCAGTCTGAACCTAGGTTCGAGCGAGACTTTTGCTGTATGAGCATATGCCCAAACTTTTGCCCATCTGGATCCAAACATCATATACAGAAGCAGTATTTTTACTACTTGTCAGCACCCAAATCTGAAAACAGGACCTCTGTTGCATCTAACAGTAGCTCTTCCGAGTTGCTGGACAGCTCCCTGCCTAACCCCTGGACAACCTTGTAAATACATCAAAAAGAAATCTATGCGCCACTCCTATAACGTGATATTGAAAAGCCTAAAAAGCTGCTGACACTAATCACAATCCTACATGTGTATCAATAACATTTAAACAATCAACTGTGCAACGCTTTAAACTAAACACACTAAAGTGGACATATGGTGAAAATATATAAGTATTCTGATGTTACCACAAATATCACTTGATATGTGAAACCAATACTAATCATGCAGTGCATAAACACTTAAAAACCTGGTAAAACAGTAAAAAAATGAATTCATATACACATATAATTAAACATTTTATATAGAAGAAATTAGTCCATAAAGTCCCCACAATGCAAGTACTTCATAATAAGTGCTCAAAATGAATCCACTCCTCAAAAAAGATCCAGGATGTATATCACCATACGTGCTCCCCCCCTGCAGGAGTATTCTCACATGGATCAGTGTGATCACTACAGCTATGTAGAATCAGAAACAGCTTTCTAGGCTCACCATGGGCTATAACATGACAACTCCAGTGCTCCTCTCCACTCCTTGCTCCCAGGTGGCCAGTAATTGCCAATGGTAAACAGCAGAGAAAAAAAAAATGATAGTGCTTATATCATTTAAAAAGCATTTATCTGCATACAAAGCGATGACAAGGTACTCACATTTTTCTGGTGCTACAAGCTCACCAGTCTGTAAACAGCAAAGATAAAATCTGTGTTTGGGAATCGCCTCTCCAATTCAAGTGTGAGCTACTCTACCCTCTACATCAGGGGTCTTCAAACTACGGCCCTCCAGTTGTTCAGGAACTACAATTCCCATCATGCCTAGTCATGTCTGTGAATGTTAGAGTTTTACAATGCCTCATGGGATGTGTAGTTCTGCAACAGCTGGAGGGCCGTAGTTTGAGGATCCCTGCTCTACATCAACCTATACCAGGCCTACCTAAATATTGATGACTGCATTTGTACAAACCTCATGTCAAGTTACAGTTTGACCTATGAATGGTTATGGTGATGTTTATATGGTAGTTTTGCTAGGAAGTTTCACTTCACTTTGTCATTTTAATATTTTTCTGTCTAAATAAAATATCTATTTTTAGATGTCTATGTGAGTTGTGGTGCCTTAAAAGTTAATTTGGAGCCTATTGGTTTCATTTTGTCCACAGCTTGTTGAACTTTCGAGAACACCCACGAGATTCATTCAGGTTGAGCTAGGGGCCTCCTTAGACATCCACTTAATGGGCATAAAAAAGCAGCAGACTGGCAAGGGTTCTAAGAGCCTGACAGGGGATCAATGCACCCACCAGCCCGAGCAAACATACATCAACAGGGGGATTTCAACAGTGGTGAGCTGCGTGACGAAACCAGCAACCTCAGACCAAAAAATTTAAATATTTGGCCAGGTCCAGAAAATGTGTTGAAAATCCGCATTTGTCACAAACACATCTCCAACACTGAGAAGAGACCCCAGGGTATATTCTATGTGATATTTGGCAGTGTTTGCAAAACAATCCTCATCTGTATATTCTGAAACATTCCAGTATGGGAATTTTTTTTTGAAGTAGTATATGTTTTAATCCAGCATTTAAATTACTTTTGGGATTCTGTGTATGGGCTAAATTAGAGATTATTCAAGTAAAACAATAAAATGAGGTGTAGTGAGATAAGACAGCCTAAGTAATTAGTAATAAGTAAATCCCAAACTCTAAGGAAGTGAACTATGATAGGTTTATGTATTCTAGGTCTAACACTTGGTGAAAGCTATAGAATATTATCTATCCTGAAGGGATCAATTCACCTCAATGCTCACCCACAAGGGTGTTTCAACAGTAAATTATTTTGTCAGCATTGAAAAAATTTGAATGCTTAAACTGTCACTAAGTCTAGGAATTTCTGAAGTGTGGGTTGGTGCATTAATATTATACAGGATTTACACATTGCCAACAGTTTGCACAGTGTTTTTACAAAATGAAGGCAGACAGTACAGTTAAAATACAAGTCAATACAAGAGGAATCAGAGGGCACTGCTTGTTAGAGCTTACAATACAAGGTTTTTTTGTATTGCAAAAAAATTGATGAATGGGTGTTTGCAAGGTTTTGAGTTTTAAATTAGATGTGATGAGACATGGACCAGGAGGACCCAGAAAAGATAAAGATTTATCAAAAACATCATGTGTGGAGGAGGGATTTTAATATATATAGCTGGGTAATTAGTGGCAGATTATAGTCTATCATATGCATCAGTTAAATAAATCCTAGGTATTGTAAATTGTCTGTGGACACATAAAATACAATGTTCTGTTGTAAGGTGCAACGAGGCTGTGGGAAGACGGAAATATTGAAGATTTAGTGTTGATATGAGGGTTAGACACAAAAAATAACACACAAAAAAGAATTAATCATCAGAGATTAGACAGTACTTATGCGATAGGCCCATCAATTAAGATCCTATATATAAGGGTTTCGTCTAACCATTTGAACCAAGAGCTCTATGTCTAGCACAAAAAAAAGCGGGGACATCACCGCCTACTGCCACATAGAATATCAACCGTGGTCATTTTAAAACCCATGTATCACATAAAGACTCTTGGAGAAATAAGAAATTCAGTTTGTGAAATGTGGTGGAAAGTTCAATTTGTGTAATACATAAAACAAATACTGCTATGAGAGGTATTCAATGCCCTCTTTCTTTCAAAAGATAAAAGCACAGAGGATACAGAAAATGTCTTGGCTAGATGAGTGAGTAAAAGTATATGTCTAATGTTGTCACTGGCTTGGTGGGTTGGGATGGTGGTCAAATCTTAGCCAATATTTTTACATCAAAGTTGTGTAGATTTTTCACAGTGTACCAGCTTGTTTGTTATTTCGGGTTGTATCTAAAGGTATCAATTAACACCTTCATTGGTTATCAAGAGCAGCTAATTACATTTTGTAGCTGAATAGAGGCCCACGAAGAGAGAAGCAAGATGATTCCAAATGAAAGCTGTTTAGGAGGGTGAAAGCTCAGCCCTGCAAGTTGATTTTTAGTAAGGATGTGGTTGAATAAAGACACAAGTCCATCCAGTTCAACTTGAGGGGGTGTGTATATATTTATGTCACTATCATTTCCCATGCCCCTGTATATTGCATTTACTAAGATGCCCATCTAAAAGTTTTTTAAAGTTATTAACACTGCTCGCTGACCACACCAATTCGTCCTTACCGCCCTAATGCCGTGTACAGACAATTGGAATTTACGACACCAAATGTTCAATGTGAGCTTGTTGTTGGAAATTCCGACCGTGTGTATGTTCCATTTGCTGTCGGAATTTGCTGTCGTAATTTCCGACAACAACTGTTTGAGAGCTGGTTCTCAAATTTTCCGTCAAAAAAACTTGTCGGAAATTCCAAGCATGTGTACACAATTCCGACACACAAAAGTCCACGCATGCTCGGAATCAAGCAGAAGAGCCGCACTGGCCATTGAACTTCATTTTTCGGCTCGTTGTACGCGTTGTACGTCATTGCATTCTTGGCGATCGGAATTTTTGACAACATTTGTGTGACTGTGTGCATGCAAGACAAGTTTGAGCCAACATTCATCGGAAAAAAATCCACGGTTTGGTTGTCTGAATGTCCGATCTTCTGTACGCGGCATATCAATAAAGAAAGCTTTACACAGTTTAAGGTTAAACCGGTTCTCATTGAATTATATAGAGTGGCCACATGTCTTCTTAAGCGACCTGAGACTGAATAATTTGAGATCCATTTCCGTCCTGCGGACAAGAATGTCAGGGCCAACGCCCTGTCACGTTCCACCGATTCTTCTGAGTCCGAGCCCCCTGTACAACACATTATACCTCCTGAGTGTCTGATCTCTTCAACTCCTGCCTCCTTGGTGCAAGTTCCTCCTGGGAAGACTTTGGTTCCCCCACGTCTTCGTCTTCAGATCCTCAAATGGGGCCATTCCTCTCATCTGGCCGGTCATCCTGGAATTAGGAAGTCCTCCCAACTGATTTCCAGGTATTACTGGTGGCCCTCCTTAAAGAAGGATGTGATGGACTTCGTACAGGCCTGTACTATATGTGCTCGAGACAAGACCCCTCGCTAAAAGCCTGCTGGTCTTCTTCACCCTCTGCCCGTGCCTGAACGACCTTGGTCCCACATAGCTATGGACTTTATCACGGACCTTCCTCCTTCCCTCGGCCATACAGCCATTTGGGTGGTCGTTGATCGTTTCTCTAAAATGGCACATTTTGTCCCCCTTCCAGGTCTCCCTTCTGCACCTAGTCTTGCTAAACATTTCTTTCTCCAGATTTTTCGTCTTCATGGACTTCCATCTCACATCGTCTCGGATAGAGGCGTTCAGTTCGTGTCCAAGTTCTGGAGGGCCCTCTGCAGTCAACTGAAAGTCAAACTGGACTTCTCCTCTGCTTATCATCCACAGTCCAATGGACAAGTGGAGAGAGTCAACCAGATCCTTGGGGCCTACCTGCGACACTTTGTCTCTGCTCGTCAAGACGACTGGGCTGACCTCCTGCCCTGGGCCGAATTTTCTTACAACCTGAAGGAGTCTGAGTCCTCCTCCAAGTCACCCTTTTTTGTAGTATACGGCCGCCATCCTCTTCCCCCCTGCCCATCCCCACTTCTTCCGGAGTCCCGGCCGTAGATGAAGTCACCCAAGAGCTGTCGTCCATCTGGAAGGAGACCCAAAAGTCGCTTGCCCTGGCCTCTTCTCACATGAAGAAACATGCGGACTGTAAAAGAAGACCTCCTCCTGTCTTCTCCCCTGGTGTTAGGGTGTGGCTCTCCTCCAGGTACATCAGGTTCCACATCCCCAGTTACAAGTTGGGTCCCCGCTACCTCGGTCCATTCAAGGTCAAGGCTCGGATCAATTCCGTGTCCTACAAACTACATCTTCCCCCTTCCCTCCGCATCCCCAACTCTTTCCATGTTTCCCTCCTCAAACCCTTTATTCTTAATCACTTTTCCCCCAAGGTCACCGCTCCTGCTCCTGTCTCCGGCTCCTCCAACATCTTTTCCGTTAAAGAGATCCTTGCCTCTAGAACCATCCAAGGTAAACGGTTCTATCTTGTTGATTGGGAGAATTGTGGTCCTGAGGAGAGGTCCTGGGAACCTGAGGGTAACATCATTGACAAGGGTCTCATCCTCAGGTTCTTGAGCTCCAGGAGGAGGGGGAGACCCAGGAAGAGGGGGAGACCCAAGGGGGGGGGGGGGGTACTGTAACGCCGAGCGCTCCGGGTGTCCCGTCCATCCCGGAGCGCTCACGGCGTCTCTCCTCCTGCAGCGCCCCGGCCAGCTCCCCTGGCCGTAGGCGCTGTTCTGTCTCTGGGATGCTATCCACGCGGCGTCCCCTGTCCACCCGTGGATCGCATCCTGATCTGCTTACCCGTCCCCACCGGCTCTGCCGCCTGCCTCCTCCAGCGCGCTCGTCCCCTCTCCCCAGGCGCGCACGCGCGGCTCTGCCACCTCTTAAAGGGCCAGCGCACAATTGATTGGTGCCTGGCCCAATTATGGTTCACCTTTTCCCATATTAACCCACTTCCCCTTCCTGTCCTTGCCAGATCTTGAGTTGCCTTAGTGCCCAGTGAAAGCGTTGTGTTGCCCCTGCCTGTGTATCCAGATCTCTGCTGTTGCCCCTGACTATGAACCATTGCCGCCTGCCTTGACCTATTGCTACGTTTGACCTCGCCTCTGCCTTATCCCTGTGTACCTCGCCTGTCTCAGCTGTCAGTGTGGTCGAGTTGCTATTGGAAGATACGACCTGGTTGCTAAACCAGTAGCAACATTAGAACCGGTCCTCCAATACAACCCGTGCTATCGCCTCACTGGCATAGGGGATCCACCTCCTGTCTCCCGCCATACCCCTAGAGTGACAGGTATCAACATCTGTATGAGATGTGATGAGATTGAGGATCTAAGTGTACAGCTTTAAAACTCTTCTCTTAGTTAAAATAGATGGAGGTATATTTGTGAAAAAATGGAAGTCATGTCCCTGGAAAGACAAGGGGCATTTTCCCTATAAGCTTGAAGAAGGCACTCCTTCAAACAGTAGTAAAGCAGCTTTGAGGTAATATCTTTGGGGGCCCCAAGGACTGCTTTTTCATAAGTATGTTATAAACACCGTCTATTTCCAGGTGTTCAGTAGGAAGATTGGCTGCCAATTCCCAGAAAGAAGGATGCAGTCATAGACTGCAAGTCAGTGATGTGCTCTGGGAGAACCCAAAGCCTCAGCTTGAACCTGTGAAAGCAATTCTGAGAATCCCCAATCTTGGCATGTAACAACCTATATTCTTCCCTTAAAGACTCAAGTTTTTCTATCTTATGAGGAGACAATGCTAGTCAGTTCCTAGTCAGTTCCTCCATCTTGTCCTCCAGCACTGCTGTTATGATCCCAATATCACAGATATCCTTAGGGAGCTTGTTGGTAATTTACTGGGAGGTTGACTGGAGTGCTGTTTGTAGCATGGCATCAAATTTTTCCAGCTGGCAATGTGAGATTTGTGTAAATCGGCATCTGAGATCTCTAGTTCCCCTGGATAAGTTGCAGAGTTCATACAGTATTCTCTCTGTCTTTGCAGAGACCGTATCCAGAGCCTCAGCTATAAGTTTACCTTGCTATTTATGCTTACGCAAAGTACTGGTCTTGCCTAAAAAGTTATCCTTTGGGTAGTGCTAATGATAAGGATAGTATTTGCTACCACTATGAGAAAGTTGCTCAGCCATATAATGTGTCTTCCTCAAGGTAGACATGGAGCTTAATCAGAAGACGTCCGCCATTATCAGCTGAGCGCATGCGCCCTCTAGGTTTTCTGACAAACAGGATTGCTTAATTTCAAACAGAACGCCTTACCTAGTCTATTGTGCAAAATAGCAGTGCAATAAAAATGTTATTTTGTTTATTTTGTTAAAAGTATGTTTCTTGTTCTGTAATATGTTAGTGGCTTCATAAATATTTTTGTGATATGCTGTTGTACACAACACCCCTTCTGGTTTCCCCCCTTCATCCCAGAAATGATGTGGTAAACTGGTCTTTTGAACTGTTTACCAGTCACTACAAATGGGAATTTGAACTTTTGTATGTACAGTAGGTCCCCAATGATTATTGTGTGACTATGATAAAAGATGCTTTTTCCATTAAAATACGTTCTTTTTGCCTCTTATCTGGTCAATACAGTTTTAATAGATTGCATGGGCCAGGAGCTTTTCAATCTCTGACTTCTGGTTAGAAAGTGAATAAAATTATAAATTTTTTTGCAGTAAGTGTTATGAGTGGAGGTTTAGTCTATTATAGGACATGATCCCCTGGCCCACTGCAATATAAAGTTCATTAACCCTTGTTTGTTAAGAGTTGACCTGTGTTCTTCTGTGTGTAGGGATAAGTGAATGTTGAAAATACACTCCACTGGTAACTTGGTAGTGAACTACTTTTTTACTACACCAAGCGTATTTTCCATGCTACTCCTAATGCTTGAAGATGAATTGGTAAGCAGAATTTGCCCTTCGATTTGGGGCTATTCCTTTAAACTCACAATGATTCAATGTTGTACATTGCTCCAAGAGTTTTTGTTTATGTTGTTTACTATATCAATGGAAAACCCTTAATGTCAAGAGAGTGTATAACTGCAAACTTTTGAATTTATCCGAACAATGACTGTACACTGTTGCTGTATTTTAATGAAATATTGAACAAGAAAGTGAATTGGTAAGCTGTTATTTGGAACACTTTCCCAGTTCACAGAGTGAATCAAGTTCATCAAATCGATGCTATTTTATTTGCAAATTTCTACTTTCAAACCTTCCAGCCAAAGAGAAAGTTGGCAGGGTCCAAATGACCTTTTTTGATTTCACTTTATGGAAAAACATTTTCTTAGTTTGCAGAAGTAAAACAAAAATAACTGATGGATCAGTGCATTTGTTACAAAAAAAAACATTCAAAACCGCATATTAACTGTGAATAAAAAAGGCATGAAAAAAATCATATAAAAGTAGAAACATAAAAGGAAATGCCTGCAACAATGTTGCTATAAGTGCTAATTACTGCATGTACATGAGTGCGAAAATGTGTAAAAATGCAACAAAAGTCTCATTTAATATAGCATATGTAATTTGTTATATATAAAGTATAATAATGGCATGAAAGCACTGCTCTGTCTATCTGTCCGGTGCTGTGACTGGCCACTCTGGATAAAAATCTGGGTGCATCCATGAAAAAAAATATTTTGTATAGCAACTGACTTATATTATAAAATATAACACTGTGTAAGGCAAGAATCATCTGTGCACACGCATAATGTACACAGTGATTGTGTCAAAACATGGTTAACATGTTCTTCACTAACGCAGGTTTTAGAAGAAAGCCTAAATGAGAACTGACATAAATCAAACCAAACAAGTAAATTGTTCCTAAGAGACTTTCTAGTTTAAAAATAATGAATGTCTATCATCATTTTAATATAAATATTACATTTATGTATAGCTGTATACTGATTTCATTAGGTGACTGTTTTCGTTCCTACTTGAAGCATGCACATTACATTCACATGTTAAATATTTTCTTTTTAAGTTCTAAGATGATTAAATCTTTTTTAAGTATTCTTGCAGTGAATTATATTGCTAAGCACCAATTTGTCCTAAGTGAACCCGCCACCAGTCTAACGAGGCCATAAATTCTTCTTCATTTTAATGGGCAAGGTAGTGCGGTGCCGAGAGAGCTTTGGGAGACAATGAGATGAAACAGACTGTCCATTCTGATGAACTTGATTAAACTAATCAAGCGCAGACTTTATAATTACATATAACAGCCCGAGAGTGAAAGTCTCATTACCTATGGAGAGGTTCTGCTGGATTGCTGAGGAAGTATCCCTGGCACAGATCACATACAATTCATTAAATAGATTGATTTTAATATTAACAGCATAGATAAAAGAATTAGTTGTAGTTTACTAGTTAAAACTCCTATTCATTTTTTGTCACATTTGGAATGATCTTGGTCAGAAAGACAACAAGATTTATGTTTAAAGTGATGGTATTCTTTTCTGCATTAACCATTCAGCATCCTGTTTTTGAAGAAATCCTTGTGACAAGATGAAGGGCATGCATGTAAACAGGACTGGTAACTGCTCCAAACATTAGCATTTTGTCAAGTCTGGTAATTATGAAAAGGTATTTATAAGTTCCTGTACAAATCCTTAGATGCCTACACAAGGACGCAACTATGAAAATACAGGACTCTATGCAAAAAAAAAAAAAACTATAGGGTCCCTAAGCGTTGAGAAGTTTGTTTAGGCTAACAAATATGCAAGGTGCAAAGTGCACTATGGTGTAAAGTCACATAGAAATACTGGCCTAGATATCCTTATGGAGAAAAAGATTGACTTAGAGTGAAATATACTGTTCTTGCAAAAGAGGCTGCCCAGCAGAGAAACTGATTCGGAGATCAAAAGACTGAGTGCCCTGGATAGAAAGACTTCCCTAGCCTGCCATGGACAGAGTGAGTGTAAGCCATGCGTTACTGTGAAGGAGAGACTGTGTCTTGGACAAAGAGATTGTCCTATTTACTGACAAATGGGATTAAGCAAGGTAACATCCTGCTCTTCTTTATAGAAATACTGTAACTTTACCCAACTCCCAAATGCAGTATACTTACCCATCTGTGCTCCATACCCCAGCATAGCCCTTGCTCCGTTGCTCTGGTGGGGGGAGGGGGGCTTCTGGGTATGGGAGAGCATGTGACCTCCACTATGTGACAATGTTTGTCTGTTAACTGACAATATCTACTTATAACCACCATGCTTACTCAGTGTGTCCTTATGCAGGAGCAGCACTGTCACTTCATGCTTCCTGCTTCTAATCTAGACTGCAAGCTGGTGTTTAGATGGGTTTCCCCACCCCAAATCCTCTCTTTGGATACTTATGTGCTTTCACGTGAGAGCCTTTGGTGCATGCACCTGAAGGAAGGAGAAAAGCAAAGAGAATTTCATGGTGCAGGGATTTAAAAGGTCAAAAAAGTTATCTTGCTTAGATATTTATAAATTAAAAAATAGACATCTTCCTATACTAACAGTACACTTTTTTTATTCTGAGTGTAGTTCTACTTTACATCAAAAGAGTAATTTAAGGTATTCTGTCTACCCCTAACTTTGCATACCATATAGCAGTAGAATTGGGCAAATGGTTTGGACCAAGCATGAGTTCGGGCGGAACATTGGCTGTTCGCTTTTTTGGGGAACACCCGGAATATCAGGGCGTCCGACCATTTGTTCAGTGGCCGGATGAATCAATGAAGCAATGAAAGCTTTGCCAAATCAGGGCACAGAGCACTGTCAGAGCCATGATTGGAGAAAGTAATGATGACTCTATCCAATCATGGCTTATTGTCCCACCCCACACTATAAAAATATTCTGCCCATAGCGCCATTTGCAGTGTGAAATTGGTGTGGCGAGAGATAGAACTGGGCTCTGTTCAGTGCTGCTAGCAAGTTAGTGTGCTATAGTTATGGTGTGAAGGCACCACCGACACCCAACAACCAATTTTTCCACACCTGTTTGGCAGGTGTATGACCTTGCAATTTTTGACAGCAAGGCCAATTCTTGCTTTCATCAAGAGTAACTTGATAGGGTTACGGTGTAAAGGCACCATCAACACTCAAAGATCAATTTTTCTGCAACTGTTTGAGCGGGCATCAAATTTAAATTTTTGACAGCAAAAAGGGGACATGTATCAATGAAAAAAAGTTTGTAAAAAACATAATTTTTAAATGAGAATATCTGCTGCAGCATTGGCTACAGAATCTTCTGGCCTGCTTTAGTAGATCTTCCAACCCTGGGTACCTATTTAGGAAACGCTGCACCACAAAATTGAGAACATGTGCCAAGCATGTCTAAGGGTGGGCAGGAGGTTTGTGCCATTATCACACACCACCATTCCTGACTCTGGCATGGCTTGAACCACATCTGGGCCTGTCCCTGCAGAGCTGCAAGAATATCTGTTCCGGTGTGGTCCCTGTCCCCTACACACACCAGCTGAAGCACTGCATGGCACCTTTTAGCCTGACTCATTGAATAGCCTTTTGAACACTTAAGGGGTACTTGAGGTATATCAAAGGTATATTAGAAGTTATAGGAATGAGATTAGCATCAAAAGGGTTAATTAACTGAGAACACCTACTAATTGCCTAACAAGACACATCCAATGAGATGAAATTAACCAATTGTATTGGGCGTGCGCTATTGTCAATGAAAACAACGCAGTTACCCTAGTGACAGTTGCAGTTTACTTATGCAGGTATTTATTATCACTATTTGCGCTTCAATGTGCACCGGTACGTACGTCCAATTAATGACTTTTCCAGCACACCAATTAATGTATGAACTGGTGCAGTGCCTTCTTCTTAGTAAATCACCCCCAAAGTCTCTTGGTTTTTCTGTGTTTGTTCTATGTTTGTTCTATATAACGGAGTAACCGGAAAGAAAATAATGGAATATGATCAATATATATCTATATACAGTGGTGTGAAAAAGTGTTTGCCCCCTTCCTCATTTCCTGTTCCTTTGCATGTTTGTTAAGTGTTTCGGAACATCAAACCAATTTAAACAATAGTCAAGGACAACACAAGTAAACACAAAATGCAATTTGTAAATGAAGGTGTTTATTATTAAAGGTGAAAAAAAATCCAAACCATCATGGCCCTGTGTGAAAAAGTGATTGCCCCCTAAACCTAATAACTGGTTGGGCCACCCTTAGCAGCAACAACTGCAACCAAGCGTTTGCGATAACGTGCAATGAGGCTTTTACAGCGTCCTGGAGGAATTTTGGCCCACTCATCTTTGCAGAATTGTCCTAATTCAGTTACATTAGAGGGTTTTCGAGCATGAACGGCCTTTTTAAGGTCATACCACAACATCTCAATAGGATTCAGGTCAGAACTTTGGCTAGGCCACTCCAAAGTCTTCATTTTGTTTTTCTTCAGCCATTCGGTGGTGGACTTGCTGGTGTGTTTAGGATCATTGTCCTGCTGCAGAACCCAAGTTCGTTTCAGCTTGAGTACACGAACAGATGGTCGGACATTCTCCTTCAGGATCTCTTGGTAGACAGCAGAATTCATAGTTCCTTTTATCACGGCAAGTCTTCCAGGTCCTGAAGCAGCAAAACAGCCCCAGACCATCACACTACCACCACCATATTTTACTGTTGGTATAATGTTCTTTTTCTGAAATGCAGTGTTCCTTCTACGCCAGATATACTTGGACACACACCTTCCAAAGAGTTCCACTTTTGTCTCATCGGTCCACAGAATGTTGTCCCAAAAGTCTTGGGGATCATCAAGATGTGTTGTGGAGAAATTGAGACGAGCTTTGATGTTCTTTTTGCTCAGCAGTGGTTTTCTCCTTGGAACTCTGCCATGCAGGCCATTTTTGCCCAGTCTTTTCCTGATGGTGGAGGCATGAACGCTGACCTTAACTGAGGCAAGTGAGGCCTGCAGTTCCTTGGACGTTGTTGTGGGGTCTTTTGTGACCTCTTGGATGAGTCGTCGCTGCGCTCTTGGGGTAATTTTGGGCGGCGGCCACTCCTGGGAAGGTTCACCACTGTTCCATGTCTTCGCCATTTGTGGATAATGGCTCTCACTGTGGTTCGCTGGATTCCCAAAGCTTTGGAAATGGCTTTATAACCCTTTCCAGACTGATAGATCTCAATTACTTTCTTTCTCAATTGTTCCTGAATTTCTTTGGGTCTCGGCATGATGTGTAGCTTTTAAGGATCTTCTGGTGGACCTTACTGTGTCAAGCAGCTCCTATTTAAGTGATGCCTTGATTGTGAACAGGTGTGGCAATAATCAGGCCTGGGTGTGGCTAGAGAAATTGAACTCAGGTGTGGACAACCACAGTTATAGTATGTTTTAACAAGGGGGGCAATCACTTTTTCACACAGGGCCATGATGGTTTGGATTTTTTTTCACCTTTAATAATAAACACCTTCATTTACAAATTGCATTTTGTGTTTACTTGTGTTGTCCTTGACTATTGTTTAAATTGGTTTGATGTTCCGAAACACTTAAGTGTGACAAACATGCAAAGGAACAGGAAATGAGGAAGGGGCAAACACTTTTTCACACCACTGTATATATCAATAAAATAATATATTTTGTATTACAATGTACAGCGTAAAACTTGCAGTAACGCAAATGAAATATACTGCGTTAAGCGTGCAGTAACGGCCAGAACTGGACTGCGTTAAATGGCACATAACGCACTGAAATATGCAGCGTTAAACTTGCAGTAATGCACTGAACTGTACTGCGTTATACTTGCAGTAATGCAACTGAAATATACTCTGTTAAATGGCACATAACGCACTTAAATATACGGCGTTAAACTTGCATTATTGCAATAAAATATACTGTGTTAAACGGTCACTACACTCACACTGACTGAACTATCCCTACATTCACACTAATGTAAAGATAAATGGATGGTCGCACTACACTCACACTGACTGAACTATCCCTACATTCACACTAATGTAAAGATGAATGGTCACACTGCACTCACACTGAACTATCCGTAGATGCACACTAAACTGATATTCTACACTGACAATAGAATCAGAATAGCACACTAACTGTATAATAGCACTTAACCTCCTTGGCGGTAATCCCGAGTCTGGCTCGGGTTGAGTTTTTTCTGCCAGGAGCGATAACCCCGAGCCAGACTCGGGCTGCGTTGCAGGATACAAGGGGAAGTTACTTACCTTTTCCCCTGGATCCTGCGATGTCTCCCCGCTGTGTGAGCGAGCCGTCCGCTCGCTCGATTCACACAGTGCCCGAGTGCTGCTGATCTCCGTTCCCTGCGACATTCCGACACACTGGAGCGGAGATCGGCGCCAAATTCAAAAAAGTTTAAAAACACAACACACATACAGTACTGTAATCTTACAGATTACAGTACTGTATACAAAAAATACACATCCCCTTTGTCCCTAGTGGTCTGCCCAGTGCCCTGCATGCCATTTTATATAATAAAAAGATTTTTTTTCTGCCTGGAAACTGGAGATTGTCCATAGCAACCAAAAAGTGTCCCTTTATGTCAAAAGTGGTTTTAGACCAGCTAGAAAACACCGATAAAAAATTAGAATCACAATTTATCATCAAACAATACATTTAATGACAGCGACTATTCTGCAACTGAGCAAATTTCTGTGTTTTTGATTTGATTACATTATTGAATCATTTTTATATATATTTTTATTATATTATAATTTATGATTTTGTGTTTCAAACTTTATCATACCTGGGATGTCTACTAGACTCTGGTTCGGACAGATTTAAGTGAGTTATTCATAAGAATTGAATGCCTACAATATAAAAACACCAAATTTCCATGCAAAATAATTGTACCGCTTTCAGCACTAAATTCCGGACAGAATCATACTGCCAGGGAGGTTAACAGAGCCCTGTTCTATCTCTCTCTCCACACCGCTATCACACTACAAATGGTCGCAATGGAAAAAAAACTTTTATAGTGTGGGGCGGAATTGAGAAATGAGCCATGATTGGATACAGTCATCATGACAGTTTCTAGTCACGGCTCTGACAGTGCTCTGTGCCCTGATTGTGCAAAGCGTTCATTGCTTTAGCCAATCAGGGCTTTCAATGCACTGTGCAGAGGCGCAGTGCATTGTGGTTGTTCAGCAGCCTGAACAAACGGTCAAATCACCTGATAATTTGTTTGTTTGGCGAATGGGCGAACAGCCAAAGTTCGGCCCAATCTAATGCTTGGGATGAACTGTTCGCCCATCCCTACCAAAGACCAATTTTTTCGCACCTGTTTAACAGGTGCATATCATTGCAATTTTTGACAGCAAGGCCAATTCTTGCTTTAATCAAGAGTACCTTGGTAGAGTTAGAGTGTGAAGGCACCACTGACACCCAAAGCCCAATTTTTTCACACCTGTTACTTCAATCCAAAGTCTGCGAAAGAGACACTGGAATTTATCCAAAAAAGCTCTAATCTTGTTTTTCCGAGTGCACTAAATTGTGGCCTCATTATACAGATTGGCCCCCAAGCCATTGTTATAAAATAAAGAAAGCTTGAATGGAAGATGTCACTTTTTTGGCTTTATACAGTGCCTTGAAAAAGTTTTCCACATTTTGTCACGTTACAACCTAAAAACATACATGTATTTTATTATAATTTTATGTCATAGTCCAACACAAAGTGGCACATAATTGTGAAGTGGAAGGAAAATGATAAATGGTTTTCAAATTTTTTTTTTACAAATAAATATGTGAAAAATGTGGCGTGCATTTGTATTCAGCCCTCCTGAGTAAATACTTTGTAGAACCACCTTTCACTGCAAGTACAGCTGCAAGTCTTTTTGGGGATGTCTCTACCAGCTTTGCACATCTAGAGAGTGAGATTTTTGTCCATTCTTCTTTGCAAAATAGCTCAAGCTCTGTCAGATTGGATGGAGAGCGTCTGTGAACAGCAATTTTCAAGTCACAGATTCTCAATTGGATTTAGGTCTGGACTTTGACTGGGCCATTCTAACACATGAATATGCTTTGATCTAAACTATTCCATTTTAGCTCTGGCTGTATGTTTAGAGTCGTTCTGTTGAAAGGTGAACTTCTATCCCAGTCTCAAGTCTTTTGGGGACTCTAGGAACAACTTGTACAGCACTCTATGAATGAGATCCAGACTGTGGTGGTGAAAAGCAGGCTGTACTGACCAAATAATGATGAGCAAAAATGTTTATTCCATCATAAATGTGATGGGCTGACAAAAGTATGAATAAAATTGGGACAAGCGAATAAAAATAAAATTAAAAACAATATAGTCAATGATGTTAGTAAAATTGGGTGATGAAATAACGTTATCACAGGTGACCTCAGAATGGGAAGATGGGTTAACAAACATCCGGAGGGCTCGCTGGTGTGGCATGGATGGCGCCAATAGCCATGCCAGAAAGCATGGAGATCCGATCCCAAAGAAAGAGACCCAGAGGCTGCTTGCTGGTGATGGTAAACCAGCCAGCTTCAAGTTGAATGGTACCACTGAAAGCAGGAGGGCAGGAAGCAGTTGGTATCCGGACTGGAAAGGGTGTTGATTGCCTGCAAATGGCCAAAAGCTTGGGAACAGCGGATAGAGTAGATGGAGCCTCTGGGAGATGAAACGGATATCTGGGGGAACCAGAGGAGCCAGGCAGAGCAGGGTACAGTCAACGCACCTGCAATGACATCAGTGGTGTGCCGGAGACAGAAGGAAGGATGTTCTGTGATCAACTTGTGGAACGCAAGCTGTACTGTACTGTACGCAAGTGCGCTTTGTCAAAGTCACGGCCGGGACGGTACAAATACTATTTATAGCCAATGTAGGGACAGAAACAAGTGAACAAATCTCTCGAGCCTGGGGATAGTTGTTAACCCCTCATAGCCCATTGCAATCTCAGATGGCTAGACATAAGATTATCCTTATTAAGTAAAAAGGTTATGTGAAATAGAATAAAAACAAATCAAAATAAAACAAATCAACAAAAAAACACTTGGAGATGGTAATAGCTAGAGCCTAGTGATGATGATGAATGGGAATGATGATACATAATGTGATGTGAATATATTCAAGATAATATAATGACAATTCATGATGAATAACAAATGAGAAAATAATAAAGAAAAATCATTATCGATTTACATGATGGTGTGTATATCAAGCTCTTCGTTGAGGCCATGTGGCGATACCAAACCCATCATATAAACCAAAAAGTTTCCCTCTTGCAAAGGAGAGAAAATCTCTCATTAACGTTGAGTGTACCTATGGGGATGGCCTCGATGGCAAATACCTTGAGGCATGTAATGTCTTTATTGTGTGTCTGCAAGAAATGACGAAGGACACTGTGTTTGTCACATCCTTTTTTGATGAACCTACGATGTTTACCGATTCTTGTTCTCAATGTGCGTATAGTGCGTCCAACGTATAAAAGTTTACACGGATACCGTAAAACATAAACAACAAAATCAGTCAAACAGGTGATACATTTTTGATCTGAAAATTATTTCCCTTATTGGTTGTGATAATGGAACAGTCATGCGTTATAAATTGACAGGTAAGGCATCCTCTCTTGTGACATTGTAAGATGCCTGTCCTGTGATCAAAATAAGATCTTATATCAAACAGAGGCTTCTTATTAAGAGTTTTCATCTAGCTTGGAGCTAAAAAGTGTTTCATTGTGTGGGCCTTTCTTAAAGTGATTTGCGGAATGAAAGGCAATGTGGGGGCTAGACTCTGGTTGAGTAATAGGATTTTGTAATGTTTATGGATGATGTTGGAAATTAATCTATTCCTATTTTTATAAGTGGACACGAATCTAACAGTGTTCTTTGCCTGCATCTCAATATCAGTCTTAGATTTTTCAGGCGGATCCATTTGGGAGACAAAAGCTTCTTCAACTAAATCTATGGGATAAACTTTTTCTTCAAATTTTCTTTTCATCAAATTATGTAGTATAAACTTCCACTTTGAAACAATTTCTTCTTAGCCCCCATACACACGGTCGGAAATTCCGACCACAAAATCCGTCTGATTTTTTCCGAAGGATTTTGTCCGACACTGGTGTTGCTTACCCACGATCAGACGAAGTTGTCAGAAAATCCGATTATTCACATGTGGTGACATTCGTTGCGTACGACTGAACTGCGTAAAGGCTATTAGCCAATAGCTTTGGTCTCGTTATTTGATCTGAGCATGCGTGGCACTTTGTTCGTCGGAATTCTCTACACACGATCGGAAAAAGTCCGATCGAATTTTGTTGTCGGAAAATTTGAGAGCAGGATCTCAAATTCCGACGGAAAAAGTCCGATGGAGCCCTCACACGGGCAGATTTTTCGTTCGGACATTTTCCGTCGGAATAGTCTCCTAAATTGTCATTTGGGGATGTTCTCCTTCCATATTGAGTGATGACAACTATCAAAGTGGAGATAAAAATTCCCACTCGTGGGTTTGGTATAATTTCTTGTAAAGATGGCTTGTTGGTCATAACACAAAACCAAATCCCAAAAAAATATCTCATGGGGGTCCAACACACATGTGAAAGATAGGCCCAAGATGTTGGCATTACAATGGGCCACAAAAGAGGTGAACTCCTCTGGGCCACCACTCCAAATGAGCAAAATGTCGTCAATATACCTGCTCAGCATTGTTGGCCCAGATGTGCCCCTCCTCCCAGTATCCCATGGTGAGGTTGGGGTATACTGGGGCAAAGTTCGCTACAATGGCCATACCTCTGTGCTGTAAATAAAATTGATCCAGGAAAGTGAAATAATTATGTGTCAAACAAAATTGAATACTGTCAAGCAAAAACTGTGATTGTTTGGAATTAATATCACCATGTTTGGTGAGTAAATATTGCACAGCTGTTAGACCCACCTCATGGGGTATCGATGTATACAAAGATGTAATGTATAATGATGCCCACATGTAAGTATCGTCCCATGTGTATTGTTTGAGAGTGTCGATGACATGGCTAGAGTCCCTAATGTATGAGGGAAGCTGGCAAACCTTAGACTGTAAAAAGGAATCGATGTAGACCGAGAGTCCACTAGTGATTTTATTCTTGCTGGCTATTATTGGTCTTCCTGGGGTTTAATCAAGGCTTTATGAACTTTATGGGGAGATGGTAGAAGTAGGGAGTGCTGCAAACGGGTCGGAGCAGGAACTGTCTTTCTTTAGGACTCAGTACCCTTTCTCTGCAGACTTCGTTGACCAGAGTTGTAATATCTAATGAATATTCCGGGAAGGGATCAGATGGAAGTTTTAAATAGGTATTGGTATCAGCCAGAAGCCAATGAGCTTCCTGGATGTATTCCACTCTGTTTTCAACAACCAAACTTTCTCCCTTTGTCGGCCTGTTTTATAATGACATCCTCATTGGATGTCAGTTGTTTAAGGGCCTGACACTCGGCCTTTGTCAAATTTTGAGTTCCTTTTTGGATTGGAATGTCACACAAATGTGTGAGTTCCTTATAAACTACCTGATAGAAGGTCTCAATGTAAGGACCTTTAGATTGTGCAGGGTAGAAAATGGAAGTTGGCTTGAATGTTGTATGTATTATTTCTGGATCTAGAAAGGGACCTGCTGTTTGACTTTCCATATTACTCTCTGACCAGTAGTCTTCTAAGACCTTTAGGATGTCCTCATTTGATTGAGAAGAGGACATTTCACTGGATTCATAAAGTGCAAGGTTGTTATCATTGGTTGTCCTGAAGGTAGTGTCTCTAGCGTAGTGACATTTTAGGGTGTATTTGCGTATGAACTTGTTTAATTTCTTGAAAAGACCAAATTTGTTGGGTCCAATCGAAGGGGAGAATCCAAGAACCTTCTTGAGTAAAAGGAGTTTGGAAGGTGTTAAGCCTCGTACACACGATGAGATTGTTGGCAGGGGATTGTCTGTTAACAGACTGTTTTCCTAAAATCTGACCATTAGTACGCTCCTTTTGACAATTGGTGTCCAACTTTTGGCCAACAAATTGGATGTCAGGCTAGTAATTTTTCGCCGGATAGCAGTCTGTTGTCAGATTTTCATATGGTCAGTACACAATTCCTTCACACAATAGTCAAAAGTACAAACACACTTGCTCGGAATCAATGCTCACCAAACACGAAATTAGCAGAAGGGGCCCAAAGCGTGGCACTCAAGAGCCGAAAATCCTCGTAGTACGTCACTATGTTCGTGTTTGTTGCATGACAATTGTGTACCGTTAATATGCTAGACAAGATCCTGGCACACGCCCTTTTGACAAAAATCAGACACTCGGTTGGCCAACAATCGCATTGTGTGTATGAGGCTTCAGGGTGTGTGAGGAAAGATTGTAGATCTTGAAGGTACATTCCTCTAGACTGATTCCGTCCTCTCTTTTTTGTTTGTTCTTGGATTGTGTGCCTCCTCTTCGATCTCTTCTAGTTTTCTTTTTTCTTCGTGTTGAACTCCCTTTGGAGGTTGTAATAAAAAATTAATTTCATCATCCGAAGTTACATCAATGGTGTCTAGAGTAATGATTGGATGCTCCAAAGTTTCCTGTACTCTAGGCCGAGCACCTTCTTTGATGTAGATGTCTAGATACCTGAACAAAGGGCTGTATCTATTTTGTATAGATATGGAGGGAAAATTGAGAAAATTTTGTGTTGTCCTGATCAGATGTCACCAATGTCACCTGAGAATCCATGGAAGGATTTATATGATGGGTTTGTTATCGCCGCATGGCCTAACCAAAGAGCTCGATATACACACCATCGTGTAAATCCATAATAATTTTTCTTTCTTATTTTCTCATTTGTTATTCATCATGAATTGTCATTATATTATCTTGAATATATGACTCATCACATTTTGTATAATCATTCCCATTCATCAGCACTGGGCTCTACCTATTATCATCTTCAAGTGTATTTTTGTTGATTTGTTTTATTTTGATTTGTTCTTGTCCTGGTATTTGTTTTTTTGCCCATTGTCATCTGTTTTCAGTGTTTTTTCCATGTATTTTCTAATTGTATTTTTTATACGGCTGTTACTGATTAAAATTTTCGCGTTCGATTAATCTTTTTTTTTTAATAGGTTAATCGACTAATTTCAATTAATTATAACGCACATACAGATCCAACTACTTTTAGCTGATCTCCTTGCATTGCAACTCTGCATTAGTCAGTAGTAAATGTGGTATACACTATATACAATTACCCAACACTAGTTAGTTTCCACAATCCATGACTTAACTTCACAGTTCACAAATAAGTTTTAAATTCAAACTGTAGCACTGACGTAAGTAATTTTTTTTCCACAGTAGCATGACAATCCCTCAACCTCTGGTCTAACTAATCACTCTCATCTTATGGCAGGGACCACTGTGCAAACAGGTGGTCATAAAAAGGGTTAACACGGACCATAAACTTCTCTCACGTCTCCTTAGATCTCAGCAAGTACGCCAGGTCATGGGTAGAAAGAAAAGATTTAAGTGCTCACCACTTAAGTATAAGAATAAATTTTTGTGTTCAAACACAAACTACTCACATAAAGATGATAAAAACACAGCATGTAAAGCCAACAATCGTGCTAGTTCCGTAAGGGCAGCAGCGGGTGACGTCATGCGTAGCTCCTCCCCATACGCGTTACGTTCAATCAGAACTTCAACGTCACCGGACTCCTCCCCCCTCCCTTCGTTAGCAGACGGAGGCACTTGGGGAAAGGGGGAGGAGTCCGGTGACGTCAGTGTCTGTGACATCACCGGATCTCCGACAGAACTCCCTGAAGACCCGGAAGCCAGCGGAGAGGTGAGTACCGATCAAAAAAATTTTGATCGATAAAAAAATGTATCGATTAATCGAGGAATTAATCTTTAATTTCCACAGCCCTAATTTTTTAATTCTTATTTCACATTTCTACCCAATAAGGATAATCTTATGTCTAGACATCTGAGATTGCAATGGGCTATGAGGGGTTAACAACTATCAGGCTCGAGTGATTTGTTCACCTGTTCCTGCCCCTACATTGTCTATAAATAGTATCTGTTGCCATCGCGGCCATGACTTTGACAAAGAGCATGTGCGCAAAACATGTAAGTTATGGCAACAGTACAGCTTGCGTTCCACGAGTTGATCACAGAACATCCTTCCTTCTGTCTCCAGTGCACCACTGACATCATTGCAGGCGCGTTGACTGTACCCAGCTCTGCTCAGCTCCTCCGGTTCCCCCAGATCTCTGTTTCATCACCCAGAGGCTCCATCCGCTCCACTCGCTGTTACCAAGCTTTTGGCCATTTGCAGGCAATCAACACCCTTTCCAGTCTGGATACCAATGGCTTCCTGCCCTCCTGTTTGCCGCAGTACCATTCAACTTGGAGCCGGCTGGATTACCATCACCAGCAAGTAGCTTCTGGGTTTCTTTCTTTGGGATCGGATCTCCATCCTCTCTGGCATGGCTACTGGTGCCATCCATGCCACACCAGCGAGCCCTCCGGATGTTTGTCAAGCCCTCTTCCCACTCTGAGGTCACCTGTGGTAATGTTATTTCATCACCTAATTTTACTAACATCATTGACTATATTGTTTTTAATTTTATTTTAGTCTTGTGTCTCATATTCATTCATATTTTTAGACTTTTATCAGCCCATCACATTTATGAAGGAATAAACATTTTTGCTCATCATTATTTGTTCAGTACAGCCTGTTTTTCACCACCACATTCTGGACCTCACTCACAGAGCGTTGCACCTAGTGTTCCTGTTTCTTTTCCTTTTTTCTAGTGTCGTGTCAGCCACACTGAGCTTGACCCCCTATTAGTTATGGATTGTTTCTTATCAGAGTTACATCCTACCCTACTTGACTCCAGGTTGTGTAGCACTTCAGGACCTTTGTTGTTTTTTGCTTTTGCAGACTCTAATGCCTCTAAATTGCGGAGTGAAGGTATTAAACGAATCCAGAGAAATTGACTGTTTCACAAACTGGATTCCTGCAGTCCCCCGGATAGGTCTCTCTCACTAGGCCTAGCAGCCGGTAGGATGCTCGGTAAAGTCTCTGCCACAGACTTGTAAGTTACACTTTAGCGTCACTGAGGGATTGGATGAACTTTAAAAGAACTATCATACGGTACCAGTTTCTTTCAGCCGATCCGGCGATACCATATGAGTGTTGATCCAGGTCGCGTCCTTCAACTAAGCCTCCAGGCTCCTTCAGAGAAACCAGCCTTGCGCATGGCCTTTTCCTGAAAGGGTCCTCCCCTTGGGTTCTCCAGTTGCTGGGCCTCTCCCTTCAGATGAGACGGCACCGGACCTTCCTTGGATCAGTAGGCTCTGAAATTCGCTCTGACCTACCCTTGCAGTTGCCTTGGGCCAGCCAGCCCCGAGACACAGGATGCATAGTTCCGCACCCCAGGCCAGGAGGGCCATAGGGCTGGGTCAGGAGGACAACCAGAACCAAACAGACAGGAAATAATCCCCCCGCCAACATGGCGTTGGTACCTTAAATACCATCCCCCAGAAGCACAGCAGGAGAACTCTCCCACTGGGCTGGTACCGAGAGATAAGTGGCCTTCACTGCATCCAGCTAGACTGCTTTCTACTCTTGCCGGCGGTGACAGCGACACCTGCAGTCAAGGAGAACCCAGTGCAACACAGCTGGACTGGTACTGAAACCAGAAATGTAGTAAAATTATCCTGAAGCCCAACTGTGGCTTCAGGCAACTTAATTTTCAAAAAACAATAGCGCCTGCTCATCAGGAGCCAGCGCTACGCTGTATATATTGAATATCTACTGTACATAGCTGGGAGATGTGATTGATGTTGGATTAAAGTCAGGGGGTATTGTTTTTTTAATTTTTTTAAATAAAGGGCTTTTTCTTGGTGTCTTGGTTTCTTGTTATTTATGTAGCGGCCATAAACCCAAGGGGCGGCCCTGCTTTTCTGGGCTTACCCGTTATCTCCTCGTGGCTTGTCGGGTGTCGTCTAGGGGTTCCCAGGGTTAGTACCCAGTGACTTCAGATGCTGACACATAAAAGTCCTTTTCAAGGTTTTTATTTTGCAGTGGTAACATCCAACATAACACAGTCTCTGATGGGAATAGAGGGCACGGGTGATGAAACTCAGGCACCTTGAACTGCTGACATCCACTGAATGTCTCTAATAAACCCAGAGAGTAGCCACTCACAGCTGGGTGCTTCACTGCTGGATAAACCTCTAGCCAGAGATCTAGCAGCCAACATGTGATCTGGAAACGTTGTAAAGTCTCTGCCACAGACTAGATTGTAACTAAAGATAAGTAGGAACCTTTCGCACAGTGGAATGGTCTCCTTGGTGATACTGTGGAAGTGTGGATTCTTTAGTGTCCATACAACTCAGGTCCCAGGCTCTTACTGAGCAGCCAGCTTGTTGGACCTCCTCCAAAGAGTCCTCCCCTGGCCACTTGTACGAGTTGCCGTGTCCCTCCAATACCGAGAGCACACCGGGACGCCTTTGAATCCTCCTTCAGTTACTGGGCCTCGGACTAGCCAGTTCTGAGGCTCGGGAACAGACGGATCCCTGCCCCAGACCATGAGGGCCTCTGGGGCTGGTCGGATTGACCATGCTTGTGGGACGGCAAACACTCCTAGGCCCGGGACCCCTCGCGGGACTGCCCTGGACAAAAAACAGGAAAAACTGCAGCCGAACCCTGAGCACGTGACTTCAGCACCTTAAATACCCCTTCCCAGACTACGCAGCGGGGCCAGACGCGTCCACTGATTGACTCCGGGAAAGATTGGTACCTAAGACTTCCAACCAGGCCTGGTTCTCAGCCTGTCACAGCTGTCTCACTGCACCTATGACCAGGCGGAACAGTACAGCCCAGCTTGACCTATGCCAAAGTAAAACCTGTACAATTAACCCCTAGAACTCCATTACAATTCTGATGAAAAACTAAATTTGTACTGATAGCGCACACTTAGTAAAGTGTGACCGCTACATTTAGTTTTACTTTTCATTCATTCTCGTGTTTATTGTTTGCTGGTGTGTGATTATCTTTCATTCACTGTAAATAAATCTCACTTTAAAGATATACATATGTCATCTGATCCCAGTTTCTAAGAGTCTAGTTTAGATTTTGGGGGAGATCCCATTTTTTCCCTAAAAGTGCAGTACACGGTTTTTAAACAATATGCACTGTCTCTTAAAAAATTGTGTTAAGGTCCTTCCTGAAACCTATAAAAGAACATTACCTAATGCATAAGGGTCTAGCATGGAAGGGACTCCTGTGTCAGTTTTTACAGACAGAGCTAAGCTGGCCAAGAAAAAGTCATTTAGGATGATATTTTTTTCCTTTCTAGATGTCACTTTGGCTGAAGTACATCACATAGGTGCCCAGCTTCACTTGCTGGCTCAAGGCATCCCCAAAGCATGTTATTTAAAGGAATTAAGTATTTTTGATGCTTCCTTTTAAGCGGTATTATAAGACCCACTCCCTGTTGAATGATATATTTTTTTTCATATTTGTTGTGGAACATGTCCCCATGGCAGTGCCCAGCTACCCATGCCCTTTATTTTCCAAAAGCTTGCAAATTGGGCTTGAAAAAGGCCAGATGAAAGTTACAAGATTCGACTCAGATAGGCTTCATTGTGGTTGGGTTCGGGGTTCATGCTGGGTTCTGAGATTGTCCTGAAATTGAACTTTGCCTGGTTCTCTTATCCCTATCTGCTATTAGGGATGAGCCGAACACCCCCGGGTTCGGTTCGCACCAGAACCCGCGAACGGACCTCAAGTCTATGCGAGCATAAGAACCCTATTATTTACAATCGATGCGAACGTTCGAAATCAAAAGTGCTAATTTTAAAGGCTAATATGCATGTTATTGTCATAAAAAGTGTTTGGGGACCTGGGTCCTGCCCCAGGGGACATGTATCAATACAATTTTTTTTTTAAAAACGGCCGTTTTTTTCAGGAGCAGTGATTTTAATAATGCTTAAAGTGAAACAATAAAAGTGTAATATTCCTTTAAATTTCGTACCTGGGGGGTGTCTATAGTATGCCTGTGAAGGGGTGCATGTTTCCCGTGCTTAGAACTGTCTCTGCACATTGTGTCATTTTTGCGGCTAATGAATTGACGGCTCCCGTAACACAGAGAATAGTCATTCATTGAAAGTCATTGATAAAAAAAAGTAATTGAAAAAAAAAAAAAATCGTAGGGGTCCCCCCAAATTCAATAACCAGGCCCTTCAGGTCTGCTATGGAGGGTCCCTTGAGGTCTGGGATGGATTTTAAAGGGGAACCCCGGCCAAAAAAAAAAATAGCGTGGGGTCCCCCTCAAAATCCATACCAAACCCTTATCCGTGCACGCAACCTGGCAGGCCACAGGAAAAGAGGGGGGGGGCGAGAGTGGCCCCCCTCCCTCCTGAACCATACCAGGCCACATGCCCTCAACATTGGGAGGGTGCTTTGGGGGTCTGAGACCCCCCAAAGCACCTTGTCCCCATGTTGATGAGGACAAGGGCCTCGTCCCCACAACCCTGGCCATTGGTTGTGGGGGTCTGCGGGCGGGGGGGGATTATCGGAATCTGGAAGCCCCCTTTAACAAGGGGACCCCCAGATCCCGCCCCCCCTGTGTGAAATGGTAAGGGGTACCCCCTACCATTTCACCAAAAAAGTGTCAAAAATTTTAAAAATGACAGGAGACGGTCTTTGACAATTCTTTTATTAAAATCTTCTTTCTTCTGGTCTTCCTTCTTCCTTTCTTCATCCTTCGGTTTCTTCATCTTCTCCTTCCGGCATCTTCTTCCATCTTCTTCTTCCATCATCTTCTTCCTGCGATCTGCTTCTTCTTGCTCTGGTCTTCTCGTCCGGCATCTTCTTCCACGGCATCCGGGTCTCTTCTTGGGCCGCTCCGCGCAATGGGAGGCTCCCGCTGTGTTAGGCTTCACTGCGTCTGACAGGTCTTTTATAACGGAGGGCGGGGCGTCATGGGGAAAGCCATAGGGAATTCCCCATGACGTCCCTGTGCGTCAGATGGGGGCGGGGTTACCAGGTGGCCCCGCCCTCCGTTATAAAAGACCTGTCAGACGCAGCGAAGCCTCACACACACGCAGACCCCCACAACCAATGGCCAGGGTTGTGGGGACGAGGCCCTTGTCCTCATCAACATGGGGACAAGGTGCTTTGGGGGGTCTCAGACCCCCAAAGCACCCTCCCAATGTTGAGGGCATGTGGCCTGGTACGGTTCAGAAGGGAGGGGGGGCCCTCTTATTTTTTATTTTTTATTTTTTATCAATTACTTTTTTTTTATCAATGGCTTTCAATGAATGACTGTTCTCTGTGTTACGGGAGCCGTCAATTCATTAGCCGCGAGTGATTTTAAATAGCTTTTTTTCCTGCAAAAATTACACTTTGTGCAGGGACAGTTCTAAGCACAGGAAACATGTGCCTCTTCACAGGCATACTATAGACACCCCCCAGATGTGATACTGCAATGCTGTACTAACAGAATGACAGCACATAAGGTCAGCAGTCAGCAGCACATAACACTGACACGCTGGAACACAACACAATATACGAGGCCGCCAACGCGGCGGCCTTTTATACTGTGGGGCGTGTACTAAACCCCCTGAGCTATAATTGGACACAGGCATCCTTTCTGTGGCCAATTATTGCTCTCCTTGCCGCTGGCTCTTTGATTGGCCAAGCATGCGGGTCACAGTGCATGCTTGGCCAATCATCAGCCACTGGCGCAGTGCATTGCGGGCCGCTCGCATCACACGAATTTGATGCTAGCCAAATAGTTCATGGGTTCGAATCGAACACCGGGCTCATCCCTATCTGCTACCATATATATGTTGTCCTTTCAAATAATTTACACACACCAATTAGACTTACTGTACTAGTCAGTAGTTATCAATGGTAGCTGTTCACACATTTTTAAATAATAGTATGACATCTGCTGCATGCTAGCCTTTGTAGCACTGAAAAAGACTAATGCCACGTACACACGATCGGAATTCTCGTCGGAAAAAGCTCTGATGGTTTTCCCATCGGAATTCCAACGGAATTTCGCTCAAACTGTCTTGCCTACACACGGTCACACCAAATTCCGACGGTCAATAACACCACAACATACAACACATTCGATGGCACTATAAAAGGGAAGTTTAATGCTTCCGAGCATGCATCGAAATTGCATACACATAATCCAAAAATCCGATAGAAAGGTTTTCCGTCGGAAAAATTAAGAACAATCTCTCAATCCAAAGTCTGTCGGAAATGCCAACAGAAAAAGACCCATGGGCATACACACGGTCGGAAAATCCGATGAAAAGCTCCCATCGGACTGTTTCCACCAGAAATTCTGACCGTGTGTTTGCAGCATAAGGGGTTGTGATCACCAGTTGTGCTGTCAAATGCTGGCCTTTGAATTTGAATGCAGCAGTAATGAGCCAAACTGCCTTGGGTTCAGTTTGGTAGGGGTTCGGCGAACTTCAGATGCAGAACCTGAACCCTGTTGAAATCAATGGGAGCCTAATCTGTCAAATTAAAAATGGCAATTTTCTGGACTAATAGGCAAGGGGGTGACAACAATAGCATGCGGGTGGGCACCGCTCTGTGTATCAATGCCAAAAATATTTTTAAAAGTTTGATTCAGCTGTTTGATTTATTCTTCTCTGTAAACACATTCTCGAGACAGAATAAAAAAAATTGTGTAGAGTCTCTCCCAAAAAAAAAAAAAAATGCGTGAGATCCCCCAGGAAATTCATACCCTTCTGGTGTGGATTTTAACTCCACACACAAAAAATGCATGTGGTCGCTCTAAAAATCCAGACCAGACCCTTAATGCGAGCATGTAGCCTGGCCGGCTGCACCACCCCTCCTGAGCCATACCAGGTCACGTGACCTCAACATGGGGGTACGTTGCTGGGGGAGGGCCCTCTTCCCCACAACCCTTGCCGGTGGTTGTTGGGGTCTGCAGGTAGGGGGCTTTTTGGAAACTGGAATCATCCTTTAACAATTACCTCACCCCATTTCAATGAGTATGACATGATCATCAGTCACTTGGTAAATCTCTCTGTTTATCTCCAGCTGGGGTTCTTGGTCCGGTTGTTCACATCACTGCCAATGTGACAATTCTCATCAGCTGTCCACTGGGGATCCTCTCAGGATATAGAAGACTACTGATATCAAATCAAGGAATGAAGGGCAATGGATGGTGAGCGCTAATCTGTGGCACTGGATTAGGGCCCTGGAAGTAGGGGTGCTCAGGTGAGTATAATTTGCTCCACCAGCAGATTTTTTTGCCCAGAAGCAGGCTTTAACCACTTAGGGATCGGAAGGATTTGCCCCCTTAATGACCAGGCCATTTTTTTGCGATATGGCACAGCGTCGCTTTAACTGACAATTGCATGGTCATGCGACGTTGTACCCAAACAAAATGTATGTCCTTTTATTCCCACAAATAGAGCTTTCTTTAGGTGGTATTTGATCACGGGTTTTATTTTTTGTGCTATAAACAAAAAAAAGAGCGACAATTTAAAAAAAAAAATCAATATTTTTTTTATGTTTTGCTTTAATAAATATCCCCCCCCCCCCCCAAAAACGAATTTCTTCATCAGTTTAGGACGATATGTATTCTTCTACATATTTAAAAAAAAACAAAAAAAAACGCAATAAGCGTATATTGTTGGTTTGCGCAAAAGTTATAGCGTCTACAAAATAGGGGACAGATTTATGGCATTTTTATTATTTGTTTATTTTTTAACTAGTAATGGCGGCGATGTGCGATTTTTAGCACGATTGCAACATTGTGGCGGACAGATCGGCCACTTTTTTGGGACCAGTGACATTTATACAGCGATCAAAGCTACTAATAGACCCTGATTACTGTATAAATGTCACTGGCAGGAAAGGTGTTAACACTAGGGGGCGATCAAAAGGTTAAGTGTTCCCTATGGAGGTGTTTTCTAACTGTGGAGGCAGTGTACTGACTGGAGGAGGAGAGAGATCGCTGTTCCTGATCACTAGGAACAGCAGATCTCTCTCCTGTCCCCTGTCAGAACGGGGATCTGTTTGTTTACATACACAGATCCCCATTCTGGCTCTCTGTGGAGCGATCGCGGGTGGCCGGCGGACCCACGGTCGCATTGGCTCAGCATCACGCCGTGCACCCCCTATCGCTCTTAAAGCGCCTGACGTACACCTACGGTGATGCACGCAGCAGTGCCAACCTGCCACAGTATAATGACAGCGGCTGGTAGGCAAGCCGTTAAATATGGTGTGTTTTTCCTGTCATGTCTGTTTTTTCAGTCTATCGTCACCTTTGCTAATCTAATTTGTATTTGCCATTTGTTAATGGCTATATCCATGGGCGTCCGCAGGTAGGGGCAAGGGGGGTCAAGTGCCCCCCCCCCCTGGAATCAGGGATCGGATCTTAAACTCAGCACAGTTGCGTCTCTATCAAGATGCTGCACCCGGGTGCCACCCGCCAGTGGGGTGACATCATTAAGGTGATGTCAAGCCCCCTATCAGTGTAGTGTGACTTTGGGCTCTTTTTCCCTGCTCAGTTCAGCAGAGAACTCGGCGGTGCTGTGACAGGAGAAAGGCAAGCTGCGGGCTATCAGAGGTTTCCCCCACTCGCCCCACCCATTCTCCTGTCAGGGAGAAGAGACGGGGCTCTCGCCAGGTTCCCCACCCAGCTTCCTGCCCGCTCCGTTCCTTCCCTTTTGGTCATAATTGAGGGCCAATCAAAGGCGACTAGGAGAGGCAAGCTTCATGGGATATGTAGTCCCAAAAGATTGGCGGCCCCATTTTCCACAGGAAGAAGGCTACAGCTCGATCAAGAGAGAGATTGAGAGACTGCAGCCTGGAAAAAAGCTGAGGAAGAGAGTTCTACAGGACAAAGAACGAGAAATCACGAGAGAGCCACGCTGCACAGCGCCACAAGAGAGAGCCACGCTGCCCAGTGCCACCAGAGAGCCACGCTGCCCAGCGCCACAAGAGAGAGCCATGCTGCCATGGTCTGATGAAGAAGCTGTAGCTTCGAAATGCATTACCAATCCTTGCCACTGTGAATAATCACATTCCCTGCTCCTGTGAAGTCACGATCAGCTGCTTCTTGTTTCCTGCTTCCTGGTTCCCAGCATTCTCTGGATCTCTGTAAGATCACCCCAGTGCCCCAGGCTGCAAAGGGAAGACATCCTTGAGACTCCAGGACTGGCGTTTTTCACCACATACTGAACTCATCTAATTTAACCTGTGAGTTACTACTTGCTTTTATTAAATATATGATTTATACTGCACTAAGTCTGGCGCCCCTCTGTTCCCATTTCTACACAGAGCCCATCGCTTCACTCTAAGGGAGCTGCCTCCAGGTGCTAGTCATACAAGATCTCGGATCATTTATGGACATTATATTTTAAACAAATGTTTTAATATTATGTGTGCTTATTCATACACACACACATTTTATGTATACCTATATTCCAGTTGCTATATAATTTTATGTTATCACCATATCTAGCGCCGCTGTTCACCCCTGTTTTTACTACCAGGGTACAGACATGCTACACTATTGAACAGTATCGCCCCCGGGGAACCCAGAGTGAACGATCGTTTAGCCGAAGTGATCACTGCTGTAGTTTCACTGGGTCTGGTAAGAGGGCCTGTTGGCTGTTATTTATTACTTGTCCTAGGGATTGTAATACATCTGCAGACTCTGACCATAATAATGTGATAATGACATTGTCGAAAAGGGGAGGTGCATGGGTGACCTTAAAATGACCCCCCCCCTGAAAAAAGTTCTGCGGACGCCCATGGCTATATCCTCACCAAACCAGGGCTGGTGAATCTGAGCTTATACTGAATCCTACATTACAACCTTTCCCTGTTCTTGTATTTGGGGTATGCCATTTCCTCTTGTATTCTTGATCTTTGGCTTTGGCTTCTGATGCTGTTTGTACATATACCCTATTGCTCCAGGTTATATCACTCTGTTTTTGCCTGTCTGCTGTGAACAGGATCTCTGTCTGTTTGCAGCTGCCCAGCTAGGCTATATACTGGGCCACATCCTGGGATAGGGTTGCCACCTTTTCTTCAAGCCAACCCCCAAACACTTTAGCGGTGCATGGCAATTTTTTTTTTAGTATACACTATAGGATTGCAAAGACCTGGGACACCTTTTCTGTCCTAAATTTCAACTTTGCTTCTTTTGTGGGATTTTTTAGTCTGATCTTGGCTGTCTGTGGGTAGGTACTAAGCCCAAAACCCAAAAAATTATATACTACAGTTTACCAAATCCTTAGATGCCGTGGCTGCATTTGTTTTATTTTTTAAGGCTTTTATCCCCTCTGTTTTCACCTGGTGATCTGGGCAGTAATGCACCTCCTGTATTTGAGTGTACCCACTCTGGATGTAGGAGCACAGGGGCACCTTTGGACAGCAGAATTGTCAGATTTATTGTAGATAAACTAACCAATTGAAGCTGAACTCTAGCTCACACTGCAGTTACAGAAGCAATTACATCAACAGCTTTATTCCTTTTGGGATAGAGGTTTTACATGAATACATTAAAGCTGATTATTGTAAGCACCCCTGCCAGTGGTAAATGTTTTTTTGTTTTTCATTTTAACTACTGCTACATTTGCAGGAGAGCTTGTTCTGTTGAAAAACAACAGACTCACTAGCCAGATCACCAGGTAAAAATAAAAAATGCAAGCCTAAAAACCAAAATGATTGCAGCTATCACATCTAAAAATTGATTAGCTGCCATATAATAAAGGTTTGCTTTTGGGTTTAAGACCACTTTAAGTCTTTACAGGTACAAATCTTGTTCACATCATGCTTTTCAGTCAGTTTGTAGCATACACGCTGGCTACCAATACCATAACAGTCAGCACACTCTCTTCCTCATTCTTCACATCACCGTCATTAACATTATTATGTAATTCAGGTCCCCAAGCCAGTGGCAGGCTGTTCATTAGGGGCGCACGGGCACTGCCACCCCTATCCATGCGTCTGGCCTCCTAATGGATTCCAATGGGAGGGGGTGTTTTTTTTTTTTTTTTTTAGCAACCCCTTCCTCCACCAGCTGTCACTTCCCCAAGCCCTACTCCACAGAAGCTATGGTTTTCATATACTGTACTATTACAGTATGTTAGTTTACTATCAGTGTAATAGTAGGATTTCCCACACATGCTATAACCTAAATTGTATATGGTTTTAATAAATCTCTATAGAATTATATAAATATAATGCATATGTAAGCTCTGGTGGTTTTCTATGGTTGTGTTCTGCAGTCTGACTCTTCGCTACTAAATTAAAAAGTCATCACCCACAATATATGACAGATTGTTATTAAAACAATATATACTGTAAAATGTCCACGTTGGACAATATTTTATGGCTTCATCATCTGATTGTAAGAATATTACTAATTCGATTACACAGCATTCCCTCAGTTTGTGGGACAGGTTTTGGTGCCCCCTTGGGCTTATGTCTCCCCACATTCCTTAATTTTATTCATTGTGCGCATCCCTGATATCATTCTTGACATGGGTCAGATTGCACCTCACTAGATTATATTATGATATATTATTATAGATTATATTATATTATATATAGTTATCCTGAGGGGGGTCTGTACTGATTGGAGGGTTATCCGGAGGGGAGTCTGTACTAATGGAGAGGGGGGGCGTTATCCTGAGGGGGTTCTGTACTAATGGGGGGGCGTTATCCTGAGAGGGGGTCTGTATTAATGGAAGAGGTTTATCCTGAGGGGGTCTGTACTAATGGAGGGGGGCTATCCTGAGGGGGGGTTTGTACTGATTGAAGGGTTATCCGGAGGGGGGTCTGTATTGATGGAGGGGGGATTTATCCTAAGGGGGGTCTGTACCGATCTGGGGGGTGAACCTGAGGGGGGTCTGTAGTGATGGGGGGGTATTTATCCTAAGGGGGGTCTGTACTGATTGGGGGGTTATCCTGAGGGGGTCTGTATTGATGGGGGGGATTTATCCTGAGGGGGTCTGTACTAATTGGGTGGGGAGTTATCCTGAGGCGGGTCTGTATTGATGGAGGGGGATTTATCCTGAGGGGGTCTGTACTGATTGGGGGGGGGGTATCCTGAGGGGGGTCTGTATTAATGGAGGGGGGATTTATCCTGAGGGGGTCTGTACTAATTGGGTGAGGGGTTATCCTGAGGCGGGTCTGTATTGATGGAGGGGAATTTATCCTGAGGGGGTCTGTACTGATTGGTGGTGGTTATCCTGAGGGGGTCTGTACTAATGGAGGAGGGGGTGGTTTGTCCTGAGGGGGGTGGTTTGTCCTGAGGGGGGTCTGTACTGATGGAGGAGGGGGGTGGTTTGTCTTGAGGGGAGTCTGTACTGATAGAGGAGGGGGTGGTTTGTCCTGAGGGGGAGGTCTGTACTGATGGTGGGGGGGTCTATACTTACTGGAGAGGGGTCTGTACTAAGGGGTAACTATAGTTGGTAGAGGGGGGGTGACACCATGTTTTACCACACCGGGTGACACCAACGCTAGTGACACCACTGTGTGTGTAAGAAGACGAGAAGTACCACTAATTAGCCTCAGTGTTGCGGCCACTGGCCGGGCAGTTACAACAGGCAGCCAGCATTAAAATACACTGCAGGCATGGTACAGTCTCTGCCTCCAGTCTCCAGACCAGCATACAGTGTCTGTGTAACCTCCTCTCCTCCTGCTCCTATGTACATTGCTGCTGGGGAGTGGGATGAGCGGTGTGGGGGGCATGGCTTGTGCGGCAGAGCCAGAGTGGCGCTTGGGTTAGGGAGTGGAGTGGAGCAGGTTTCCCGACTGGAAGGCCCGGAGCACATCACATAACAGCATAGCACAGCACAAGTACCCGCTCATCACCGACACCACCAGTGCTGTAAGACAGAATAAGAGACTCAGGTATCACTTTGCCAGCTGGTGAGTTCTATGTTTATAGTAAATTTAGGTAATGTGTGTGGCAGGCTGGCTTAATTGGTTCCTCGATGTATGTTTACTCAGCTCAGGGCAAGTCCCACTTGCCAACTTTTTGCCAACCGATTGACGGCTAGTTCTGGGAGGCCTCCTAGTCTTGCACTTGAAGTGTCCGTGATGGCTGGGTCCACAGGACCCGGCGCATCATGGATTGGGGGAAAGGGTCAATGACAGAGCAATCACTTGTCAGCAAACCAGTGTCATTGCCGTTTCAGCTCACGCTGCTGTGGTGTGAGGAGAGAGAAACACTGCAGCAGCTTGAGCTGGCAGGATCCTGTGTGCCATCAGCAGTGTTGGTCATCTTACTTTAAAAAAGTAATTAGTTAAGTTACAAATTACTTCTCCCAAAAAGTAATTGCGTTAGTAACTCAGTTACTACATTGGAAAAGTAATTAGTTACGCAGCAAAGTAACTGACTTTTTTTTAAAATATTCTATACGTGTAACTAAGGGGCGGGTCTAGTATTACTGTAACCAAGGGGCGCATTTATTATTATTGTTATATATCGTGTAACCAAGGGGCTGCTCTATTATTACTCTAACCAAGGGGCAGATCTGTTATAGCGTGTAAGCAAGTGGCGGGTCTATTATTATTATATCGTGTAAGGGGCGGATGGCTACAGAAGAGGGCGAATGTTAAATTAATGGGCAGAGCTCGATATCTAACAATAATAATAAATGCGCCCCTTGGTTACAGTAATACTAGACCCGCCCCTTACTTACACGATAGACGCCCCTTGCAGAGTAGCACGAGCATCAGGAGCGTGCGGCATTGCCTCGTACAATTACATGTTAACTGCACCTGCGCGGTGTAGAGTTCACTCAGAGCTGTTTAGGTTCGGCTCAGTAGTCCTTCGTACTGCGCAAGCCCTGCGCCTGCGCAGTACAGGGGGTCCTTATCCGGCGGGGGAACTTTTTCGGCAGGACACCTGAATTACACTACTGCCATCTAGTGGCGGTAGATGTAATTGGGGTAACTAAGCCAAAGTAATGGGAACTGAGTTACCATGAGGGGAAAAGTAATCAGTTAGATTACTCGTTACCCTCTAAAGTAACTGCGTTAGGTAACTCAGTTTATTTTAACTCAGTTACTTACATCACTGGCCATTAGTGCCCCATCAGTGCAATCACAGTGCCCCATCATATAGACAAGGTGCTGTTGTATGTAAATTTGACTTCCTGATAAATTTAATTTTAATTTTAATTATCACAATATAAAATTTTAATGTATCCCTGAACCCTTTCCTTGACACTTCTAATGGCCTACTATCCCTGACTTACAGAGCCCTCCGAGCGATAAAGATACAATTAAGCGACCTATCATTACATGACACTTGGCGCACATTACACCCAAACGAAGGACTTCACCTTTTTCTCTCCGCCACACAACAAATACTCAAGAATTTATCACTTTTTCGTATCCCAAAATGACCTAAGCTTTCTCACTAAAGCCACAATTCAAACCAAGATACTCTCTGACCACAATCCTATCACCATGACATTAACCAATTTAAGACCAGCCTCGTTTTGGATTTTAGGTGTTTACATGATTAAAACAGTTTTTTTTGCTAGAAAAAACTTAGAACCCCCAAACATTATATATTGTTTTTTTCTAACACCCTAGAGAATAAAATGGCGGTCGTTGCAATACTATTTTTCACACCGTATTTGCGCAGCGGTCTTGCAAGCGCACTTTTTTTGGAAAAAATTCACTTTTTTGAATAAAAAAATAAGACAACAGTAAAGTTAGTCCAATTTTTTTATATATTGTGAAAGATAATGTTATGCTGAGTAAATTGATACCTAACATGTCACGCTTCAAAATTGCGCCCGCTCGTGGAATGGCATCAAACTTTTACCCTCAAAAATCTGCATAGGCGACGTTTAAAAAATTCTACAGGTTGCATATTTTGCGTTACAGAAGAGGTCTATGGCTATAATTATTGCTCTCGCTCTACCGATCGCGGCGATACCTCACATGTGTGGTTTGACCACCGTTTTCATATGCGGGCGCTACTCACGTATGCGTTCGCTTCTGCGCACGAGCTCGTCGGGACGGGGCGCTTTAAAAAAAAAATTTTTTTGTTTTTCTTATTTATTTTTCTTGATTTTATTTATTTTATTCCTATTACAAGGAATGTAAACATTCCTTGTAATAGAAAAAAGCATGACAGGTCCTCTTAAATATGAGATCTGGGGTCAAAAAGTCCTCAGATCTCATATTTGGACTGAAAAAAAAAATGTCATTTAAAAAAAATGACATTTGAAAATTCCTCTTTAAGAGGTATGGGCGGAAGTGACGTTTTTGACGTCGCTTCCGCCCTCCTATGGTATAGAGATGAGTGGCGGCCATCTTAGCGTCACTCATCTCTAGGCACAGGAGGGGAAAGGACCCGATCGCCTCCATCGCTGCCGACGGTTCCTGTAAGCGGCGGAAGGCGCGGGACTTGACAGGCACAAGGCACTTGACAAAAACCCAGATTTTCCGATTTTTGATTCACACAGACCCCTCATAAGAGCTCAGCAATTCTTCCTGAACAACTAACTTCTGTCCAACCAAGCAACATCCGCTAAGTTCCCAGAATATAACATTCCCTTCTTTAAATTCTTACAACTATGACACTTTTACCTAGACGCTAAACCCGACACACCTTGGTGCCGGAACTACACGCCATTTGAGCTACTATGTAACAGTGAAGAACCCCAGAGACACCTAATCTCGACTGTATACGCGCTCCTCTTCTCTAATCACAAGGTTAAAGAAGACAAAATTGTCCGACAATGGGAATCGGACCTATCTATTAATCTAACTAACACAGAGTGGGAACACATATACAGTCATGTCCACAAGGGTTCCATCAATGTCTCTACCCAAGAGGGCAGATACAAAATACTCTCCAGATGGTACCGGACCCCTGACAAGATCCACAAATTTCATCCCAGCCTCCCCCCGACTTGCTGGAGATGCAATACAGCTCACGGCTCTCTACGACATCCAGGAGGTCGTGATAAGGTTGGGGTACAGACTGGCACAGGTCCTGGTCCGAGTCCAGGCAAAGCAAGGTAGACGGTATTCTGGAGCTCGTGGGTAGGCAGTGTTCTTGACAGTAGGGGGACTGGAACTCAACTTCCCCGGTGGACCAGTTGATCCGAGGGTTATGGGCCTGGAGCCATGGTATGCCCAGGATCACCGGGAACAAGGGAGAGGAAATCACATCTAGGGTTAAGAGTTCCTGGTGTTGGGAAAGAATGGTAGCAGGTAAGGGCAGGGTCTCTTGTGTCACCCGGCCTGACTTAATGCGGGACCCATCGGCCAGGAATACGGAAAGTCCTTGAATCTTCTTCTGGAGGGGCAGGGCGTGTGTATTGGCAAAGGTGAAGCAACTGCACGCTCCAGAATCAACGATGGCGTTGGTAAGTATTGTCCTTCCCCGGCACTGCAACGACAGAGGAAGGGTAAGGTGAGTTGTACTGGCTGGACAGGATGCAGAGGAAGAAGAAACGGATGACAAGCACTTACGTGTCTTGGCAGGGCAATTATTCACGTAATGTCCAGGGCCCCCACAGTAAAGGCACAGGTTCAGCTGACGTCGTCGGGCCCGTTCCTTGGGCGTCAAAGGAGAACGCAAAAGTCCGATCTGCATTGGTTCGGAGCCATCAGGAGCAGGTCCCACCGGGGCTGCAGAGGGAGCAGGCAAGTAGCGAGTGGCAGGGATAGGAGCCCTTGCGACCATCCAGGCTGGGCGATTTGGCAGTGAAGAGCGTTCAGCTCGGCGTTCCCGAAGATGGCGGCCCAGCTGTATCGTGAGGGTGATTAGGTCCTCTAGGGCCTCTGGAATTCCCACACGGGCAAGTTCGTCCTTCAGACCCTCAGATAGACCCCTGCGGAACTGGTGTCTGAGGGCCGAGTCGTTCCATTGCGTATCCGCGCTCCACTGCCTGAAGTCCGTGATATAGTCCTCGGCCGTCCTACGGCCTTGCTGGAGCGCGGATAGGGCAGATTCAGCTGTGGCCGTGCGCTGGGGGTCATCGTACAGCTGTGCCATCACCTGGAAGAAGGAGGCTAAAGTCTGGGTCATGATGCTGTTAGCACCCAACAGGCGGTGGGCCCAAGATTGGGGTTCCCCTTGCAGTAGGGACACCACGAATCCCACCTTGGTGGTCTCCAGAGAGAAAGTCCTAGGTTGCAGGGCAAAGTACAGTTGGCAAGCATCTCGGAAGGCCTGGAACTTGGATCGGTCACCTGAGAATCTCTCTGGAACAGGAACCCTTGGCTCAGGTGGAAGCATCACCACTGTAGGTTGGGAGACGGGTTGCACTGGAGGTGGAGGAGGTGCAGCGGCCATGGGACTGGCGAGTTGTTGCACTTGTCCTTCCAACTTGGTATATCCCTCCTGCAGGGACTTCACCGCTTGTGTAAGAGCTGCAAGGTGGGTACAGATCTCCTGCATTGAAGAGGCTCCTTCCGCAGGCTCAGTCATTATGGGCTGTCCGTACTGTTAGGTACCTGGTAGTGATGAGCCTGGCTTGACGGTTGGAGACCTCTCTTACAACTCTGGTTCAGGGCTTGCTGGACTGGGAACAGCGGAGCCGTGAACACAGCGGGTAGGAGTGTCCATGTAGGTGAAGATGACTGATGCTGGGTAGGTGCCGGTCTGTCCGGATGGTTGGACTGCAGATGATGGTCCAGCAGGCAAACAGGAACGCAGGAGGAAGACCGGTAGCAGGAATAACAGCAAACAGCAGCAGCAGCAGGACCTGGGCAGGAACACTTTGGAAGCAGGGATGGTCAGGCAAGCCGGGTCACAACAGGCAGGGTAATCAGGCAGAGACGGCAGGCAGAGGAATGGTCAAAAGGCAAGCCAGAGGTTCAGCAACAATAGACAGTCCAGAAGCAGGGTCAAAACAAGCCGGGGTCAAGGAACGGAGAAGGCAGCGAAGGTCAGACAGGCCGGGTCACAGATAAGGTCAGCAGGCAGGTTCAGGTGGGGTACAGGTGGGGAGCTGAGACGGACAGCGCTGCATGCAGGCAGCTGTCCCCTTTAAATAGGGCCTCTGGCGCCAAAGCGGCGCCGATTGCGCACGGGGGCGTGCGCGCCCGCTAATCGCGCACGGGAGCACGCGCACATGTCCGGCGGGCGCGTGCACGCGCCCGTGGCGCGCGCCGTCGCGCGCGCTGATGCACACGGAGGCCAGGGTTACCTGGGTGCCTGCACACGTTCAGGCTGGCCCGCCCAGGGCGGTTAGAGCCCTGACACCACCTCCTGTATCATGTCCACAGTCTCTGACTATCTCTTTTCTTTTAGCATGTCTGCAGTCTCTGAGGGGGAGTCTGGACAGGAGTCAAGAGTGGGAGCGCCACCAGGATGGGGGTCATAGGAGGAGTCAGATGTTGTGGACTGTGGAGAGGAGACCAACAGAGCCCCCCCTTACATCATGATCTGCAGCGTTCCCCTTTACATAAGAGTTCCCTTTCACTGTAAGTGTGAATTCTGCAAACTCTGATGTAAGGGGGAACTCTGTGCTGGCTGGGGCTGGGTTATAGTAACCTGACCTTCATGTAAATTAAGAAATATGTTTTTTGACTTTTGTTTAACTTAAACACATTGCTAATATCACTAGCTATGTGTTTATAGTTAAACTATTGGTATTTACACTGTTTAGCACTGAAAACTGTCATTGTAGGTACTTTTTTGCAGTGTCAGTAAACAAATGTGGCTCCGTCAGTAAATTTCATGTTTTTTGTCAGTAAAAAAAATTGGTTCCGTTTGTAAATTTTGGCATCCTGCCAGTAAATTTCACTTCGTGAGGTTAACAACACTGCTCTGAAGGCGAAACATCATGGAGGATTTTAAGCAAAAGCAGTCAACTGCAGGTAATATGAAACACAAAATAATTACTAAACTTCATCTTTAAAGTGGATGTAAACCCAAAAAATTTTTATTTTTTTGATGTCATAATGTAGAGCATACGATTTCCTTTAATTTGAGCCCAGTCTTGCCACAAAGATTTACTCGAGGCCTGAGCAATCCTCTTTTATTGTTCAGTTAGAGAAATCTTGACAAAGTCTCGAAAACTTTGTCAAAAATGCCCCCTTGCTGTGAGTGTCAGGTGATTTACATATCGCATGCACTAGCCTAAGACAGGCACATCCTGTGTAAAAAGTTCACAATTCACATCCCCTCCCCTCCAGCTCTCCCAGGATTGGCTGCCTTTACTGGATGTTTCTCATCATTGGATGCAGTGAACAGTCAGCAGACTATAGACAGACAAGTGATTTAGGTGACATGTATGTAGTCAGAGCTGGGCAGAGTAGAACATCCAGTGATCTGATGATAACCTGTCTCAGGCTAGTGCATGATATGTAAATCACCTGTCACTCACAGCAAGGGGGCGTTTTTGACAAAGTTTTTCAAGACTTTGTCAAGATTTCTGTAACTGAACAATAAAAGAGGATTGCTCAGGCGTCGAGTAAATCTATGTGGCAAGGCTGGGCTCAAATGAAAGGAAATCTTATTCTCCACTTTAAGGCTCTGTTTCCACTACTGCGAGTTGTTGTGCGACTTGACACATGTGAAGTCGCATGACAAGTCAAAACCAATGTAGTTCAATTGTCCCCGTTCTAATTGGTGCAACTCAAGTCACAGCGACTACTTTGTTCTGACTTCAGTGCGACTTGTTCTCACATGGTTTTCACCAGTTGCATTACATCACACCAAAAATCACATTGCAAAGTCGCACTGTAAATTGCGCAACTTTGGGGTTTCAATAGTGGAAACATAGCCTAAATGCTTTAAATACAGAAATATCATATTGTATGCATAATGAAATCACACTGTATCATCCCCTGTCTAATAAATGTTTGAGGGTATAAGAAGACACTGTTAAACACTGTTAAACTGCTTGTATTCTGGGAATATATTACAGTGGTACTTTTTCTGGCAATGACTAGACTTCGGGGTACTAAACCAAAATGCAAATTTTCACCAAGTGCAGTTCAGAAGCCTTATTTTTTAATACATGGTCTAATATGAATCCTAGACCTGGAATGTTCTCTAGTAAGAAGGAATGGGAATAATATATACAGTCTTCAGGATATTGTATAATTCTAAGAGTGGAAAAACTATTTGACAAGGTAAATACACAGGAACTTGTAATCTGCTGAATTAACTTGAGTTAAGAACTATTATTTTTTTTTATTAGGAGCAATCAATAAAAATAAAATAAATCAAGGCTAAATTAATAATGGTAAAAAACATATGCATATAAACCTTTATATAATGTGGCAATGCATAAGTTCTTTGCTGATAATTTTTTGAAATGCAGAACTTTCACTGTATACATACAGTACTAACACCAAAACAAGGCTTCTTGGGGATGTAACAGTTTAAGAATAAAGAGAGACTCCCTGTTGTTCTACTTGATCATCAACAGCATCCATGTGAAAGTGAACAGCCAATGAACTTTCTGCAAAGATAGTTTTCTCTTTACAGACATCAATACATAACCTTTAGTGGTCTCCATAGGGTCATTAGATCCATTAGACTGTAGACTCAGCACTGCCTTAGCTCTTAAGTTAATACAGCTGAGACTTTTTTTTACCTTCCTGATGGGAAAGTAGATGCACATTTTTAGAGATTTCATAGATAATTCCTTAACTAAATCAAACACCTTTTCAGGGTAGTGATAGATACTTTGATAGAATGATCTCCATCAAACTGTAATAATCCAGACTTGCATATTTAAGCCTTACCTAACCCTTAATATCAAAGTAGGAGGAGTAATTAAATTTGTACTTTTTTTTCCTTTACAAGTCGTACTCAATAAATCTGAATAAATTAACAACGCATTACTAAAGCTGCTACATTAAATTTGCATAGTGCATTTAATGAATATGCAACTGCAAGTGGAAAGGTCTGCAACTGTGAACCTTCTAAATTAGCATAACTACTTCCAGCGTGTTCCTTAAATAATGCTTTCATTTGCACATCACTGAGTTGGCTAATTCCAACTTCAGTCAGGGTAGCCTTGTAATTAAGACTCTTGCTTTAATTTTTAATGAAGTTTATGTTACATCAATCCTGACAGTAATGAGGGGACAAGGAAACAAAAAGCCTGCTAATAATTAAATTCACAAACCAGTTTGAGGGATAATAATTCCTGAGGAGAAATTACATGACTAATTATTAATTAAATATTCATACTATTGCGGAGCTGTCTTACTTAACAGCTTCTTTTGTTGGCTTTGCTGTGGATACTTTGCTGAAGCCATTCAGAATTTTAAGGTCTCTTGTTAATTTTAATACATTGTTAATCAATATGACAGAGGGAAAAAATAGAAAAGTGTTAATTGGTATCGTTTTATTGTGTCTAAATATTACCACAGTTGGGTTCGTTTTCATAGAATTAATCTGAGTAGTCTAAAACTGTTTTATTAAAACATAAATCAATTTAATATCCATAAACTTCTAATAGTGGGACAACTTGACCTTTTTCACAACATTATTGTTTACAGATAATTACACCAACTCCTTAAGAGGTTATTTAATGAATTTCTATTCATCAAAATAAAAATGAATAAAAGTAACATGACAGCAATGACAAAATCTGGAAATTCAACCCCTTAAGGACTAAATACATTGCACCATATATGACTAGGCACTTGTCACATTTCTTAGCCTGTCACATTGATTTGAAAGATTTTCTTAATTTTTTGTGTCAGAAGTTTTATTCTGCTCAAAACTTCTACTCAAAGTCTGCCAATGTCTTATAGTTCTTATGGATCCTATTAAAAGACTTCTCTTTCATATTTTCTAATACCACCCCACTGCTGAGCTCATTATAAAAGGTGTCAAACTCTTGTTGCTGGATTTTACCGTTAATAATTTACATTACTGAAAATCCACAGGAGTGTAAGCGATACCCTATTGTGGCTTTATAATGACCATGATTGGAAGGAAGAACCAGAAACTTAGTTTATCTTTACATAGGAAATAAAAAAAGGCAGGGGGCTGAATCATTCTACCTGTGTTTTCTCAAGTCTGGAATAGTGGGTTTTAAAAGCCTTGACTGTTCACAAAAAAGCAACCTACACAAGAAACAAAAGTAGTGGTTAGAATTATTTTCTTTTCTGCTATTTGGCGCATTAACATAATAAGCAGTACATTGGTCTGTGGTTGGTATATGCTTTCTGCTTTAATCTTTTCAGATAGAAATTGGTGAGGCTTTTCAAAATTTTTAATCACAGCCATAGACCATTTTTTAAACTAGGGTTGGCTAAAGAGGGGGAGCTTGTCAATGCTTAATCTGAGCTCCAGGATAAACAAACATCATGTAGATACATGGAGCATGAGTATTCTTACTTGAAGTGTGGTGTGCTTTGTATATTTGTTCAGGGTCTGACCAGTAATTCAGTGCAAAAATGTGCCCCTGTGCAGGAGCTTCCTGTATTAAGACCATTCATAGTTACATAGTTGGTCTTTAACCAGTTTCCAAATCTACAGCAGACCCACCCGGCCGTCATTTGTCTATAGGCCAGACGGGTTTGCTCTAGATCCGGGTGGATGTCATATGACGCCCTGCCCAGAACGCACCTTGCAAGGGCCATGCTGTGGCACTATCTGTTAGCCGCTGTGTCCATCAGATACAACCAATGATAGAGTACTGTACCAGGATGCTGCTAGTACCATGTGATTGCTGTGACCGATCATAGCAGATCACATGATAGTTGTACAAAATGGATGATTTCCATTCATGCCATTCATTGTGTATTATTGTGTTGCTCACTATGATTGGTCACAGTTATTACATGGTCCAGACAGGGCCAATCGCAGCCCATCTTTACCATGTGATTAGCTGTGGCCAATCACATCTAATCACAACAATACACACTTAATTAATCAATTTCTTTTATTGCTTATAACAGTGAATGTCCTGTTACAAGCAATAATAGTGTGTAGCAAAAAAAAACCTGATTATATCTCCAGAGTGTTACTATAAAAAAGTATATATTTTTTTTACATACTGTCGCCAGTCAGTGTCCTTGATCATCGCCACACCAGTTATATGATGATACTGTACTGCACTGGTGACAGAATTAAAAAAAAAAGTGGAAAAAAAATTAATTTCTTTCCCATAAATTGTGACAAAACATTACAAAAAACTTGCCATGCCTAGCTTGCCCACTTTCCAAAAAGGGGTGATTTGGGGGGTATTTGTACTGTCTTGGCATTTTTGGGCCTCAAGAAATTAGGCTGTCAGTACATCAGGATTGATCAATTTTGAGATATATATACCATAGTTTGTAGGGTGAAATCCAGACTGAAGGGGATCAAGAAGATTATTCTCAGTAAAGTGGTTGCTCAGTCGGTTGTAGACTTGACGTTCAAGGAGTTTTGAAAAAAAGGGGAGCAAGGAGATGGGACATAGGTTGTTAAGATTGGTGGGGTCCAATGAAGGCTTTTTAAGTATGGGGGTAACTTGTGCACGTTTTAGAGAGTTAAGGAAGATGCCAGAGGGAGGGAGAGATTGAAGATGTGAGTTAGATATTGTAGGATAGAACCAGAATGTGACCATAGTATTTGTGAGGGAACAGGTTCCAGGGAACAGTCGGTTAGGTGGACATTAGAAAAAAGTTAAGCAACCTAAACGACTGTATTTAGGATGAAACTAAAAAAGGAAACCCATACTTCTCTTTTAAAGGATAAGTTCACCTTTTGGAACATGTTACATGTTCCACCCGTATTTGGGGTGGACCATGTAATGTGTTCCAGCAGCAGCCATTTCGCCTCTCCCTCCACCTCAATGACAGCGGGCAGGCATCTCCTCCAGATGATTACTGTCACTTTTTGAAACTAATGTGGTCATGCAGGGCTCTGCCCACCCAACCATGTTATTCATTCACAGTCCTCTGTGAATCAGAAACCACAAGTTCGACATCCTTTGCGGCCTTCAGCTTGTAGTTCTCAATTAACTACCATGGCGCTGTTGATGCTGTGGTAATTCGTTCATTCTTCCTGTCAGTGAGTATATGCTTGCCTGAATGAAGTACAAGCAAACAGATACACTGACAGGTTTGCAGGAGTCATGTATGTTACCAACAATCCACTGATCACTGGTGCTATGCCATAACCACTTCAATACAGGGCACCTTTACCCCCTTCCTGCCCAGGCCAATTTTCAGCGCTCTCACATTTTGAATGACAATTGTGTGGTCATGGAAAACTGTACCCAAATTAATTTTGTTTCAAAGATTTTATTAAGGTTTTATAAACATTACAGGTAACATCGGCATTAGAGTAAATTCTTGACAAAATGAACATTGTAGGAACGAAAACAAGGATAAGGCATTGGTTTTCAAAACATCTCCAAGAAGCAGTGCTATCAAACAGTAAGACAGAGAAGTGTACCTACTGGTATAGCAAATTTAGTATAAGTTACATGGTGTGAGACAAGCTCTCTCACGGGTGTGATAAGTACTCATCCATCGGAGATGTGGGTAGGTAATTTTACTCGTTGACAAGTATGTATGAAAGAGTGTACAATCTAAGTTGGAATAGGTGCCTAATGATTAGCAAGGGTTGTTCCAATCCCATTCACTCAGGTTGGGGACTTGCTGTGAACGGGTAAGGACACCTAACTTTTCAATGAGGATATTGGTGGGGTAAGTACACAGGAGTTAGTGAGTGTGCCATAAGTCCTGGCTAAGCAAGTGGATAGTCAGCAATCTTTCTTCATGAAGTGAAAAAGGAGGACATATAAGATCTTTATAGATGCTCTGTACAGTATGATGGTGTCGTGGTCTCTGATAAGTGTCAGGAGTGTGGGTATACTATAATATTTGACTGATGTGAGACAATGAGCATTCAAGTGGGGGGGGGGGGGGGGGTATTAGGAATGATCAGTGAGGATTGAGGTGTTGTTTTGAAGTGTTTCCAACAAGCCCAAATCTGTTCATGGCAGGTGGTGGTGTCTCTGGCCTGGTGTATGAGGCTTTCCATTTCCTCCACTTTGTCAACTCTACGGGTCCATTCCTCGACTGTGGGAAGTGTGGGACTTCTCCAATGGACCGGGATGCACTCGTTAGCGGCGTTGACGAGGTGTATCGTGAGGGATCTTTTGTATGTACGGGTGGAAGAGGGAGTGTGATGCAGTAAGAATTGAGCAGGAGTAAGTTGAATATCGTAGGTAGTAATGCGGGATATGAGGGATTGTATTTCTTTCAAGAAGGGTTGGATTTGTGGGCAATCCCACCATATGTGAAGAAGTGAGCCTGGGGCATTGTTGCATCTCCAACAAAGGGGGGGATGCTGGGGTGGAATTTGTGAATGAGCTTGGGTGTCCTGTACCATTTGGAAAATATCTTGTATCTTTTCTCTTGGACAGATACATTTAGAGATCCCTTGTGCATACAGTGGTGTGAAAAAGTGTTTGCCCCCTTCCTCATTTCCTGTTCCTTTGCATGTTTGTCACACTTAAGTGTTTCGGAACATCAAACCAATTTAAACAATAGTCAAGGACAACACACGTAAACACAAAATGCAATTTGTTAATGAAGGTGTTTATTATTAAAGGTGAAAAAAAATCCAAACCATCATGGCCCTGTGTGAAAAAGTGATTGCCCCCCTTGTTAAAACATACTATAAAGCCCCATACACACGGTCGGACTTTTTCATGGATTCTGTCCGATCGGACAATGTTGTTGAAAAATCAGACCGTGTGTATGCACCATCGGACAGTGTACGTCGGTTTGTCCGACGGACAAAGTCTTATCTCCTGCTGGAAAGATTTGCCGTCAACACGGTCCGATCACACCAAATCCGATCGTGTGTACGGTTGTCCGACCGGACAAAGTGCCACGCATGCTCAGATCACATTACAAGACCAAAGCTATTGGCTACTAGCCTCTACGTAGTCCCGTTGTAGGCAACAAACGTCACCACGTTCAGAATGATCGGATTTTCCGACAACTTTGTCCGACCGTGTGTACGCAAAACCAACATCGGACAAAGTATGACGGACATGGTCCGACGGACCTGGTCCGCGGATTGTCCGACCGTGTGTATGGGGCTTTACTGTGGTTGTCCACACCTGAGTTCAATTTCTCTAGCCACACCCAGGCCTGATTATTGCCACACCTGTTCACAATCAAGGCATCACTTAAATAGGAGCTGCTTGACACAGTAAGGTCCACCAGAAGATCCTTAAAAGCTACACATCATGCCGAGACCCAAAGAAATTCAGGAACAATTGAGAAAGAAAGTAATTGAGATCTATCAGTCTGGAAAGGGTTATAAAGCCATTTCCAAAGCTTTGGGAATCCAGTGAACCACAGTGAGAGCCATTATCCACAAATGGCGAAGACATGGAACAGTGGTGAACCTTCCCAGGAGTGGCCGGCCGCCCAAAATTACCCAAGAGCGCAGCGACGACTCATCCAAGAGGTCACAAAAGACCCCACAACAACGTCCAAGGAACTGCAGGCCTCACTTGCCTCAGTTAAGGTCAGCGTTCATGCCTCCACCATCAGGAAAAGACTGGGCAAAAATGGCCTGCATGGCAGAGTTCCAAGGAGAAAACCACTGCTGAGCAAAAAGAACATCAAAACTCGTCTCAATTTCTCCACAACACATCTTGATGATCCCCAAGACTTTTGGGACAACATTCTGTGGACCGATGAGGCAAAAGTGGAACTCTTTGGAAGGTGTGTGTCCAAGTATATCTGGCGTAGAAGGAACACTGCATTTCAGAATAAGAACATTATACCAACAGTAAAATATGGTGGTGGTAGTGTGATGGTCTGGGGCTGTTTTGCTGCTTCAGGACCTGGAAGACTTGCCGTGATAAAAGGAACTATGAATTCTGCTGTCTACCAAGAGATCCTGAAGGAGAATGTCCGACCATCTGTTCGTGTACTCAAGCTGAAACGAACTTGGGTTCTGCAGCAGGACAATGATCCTAAACACACCAGCAAGTCCACCACCGAATGGCTGAAGAAAAACAAAATGAAGACTTTGGAGTGGCCTAGCCAAAGTCCTGACCTGAATCCTATTGAGATGTTGTGGTATGACCTTAAAAAGGCCGTTCATGCTCGAAAACCCTCTAATGTAACTGAATTAGGACAATTCTGCAAAGATGAGTGGGCCAAAATTCCTCCAGGACGCTGTAAAAGCCTCATTGCACGTTATCGCAAACGCTTGGTTGCAGTTGTTGCTGCTAAGGGTGGCCCAACCAGTTATTAGGTTTAGGGGGCAATCACTTTTTCACACAGGGCCATGATGGTTTGGATTTTTTTTCACCTTTAATAATAAACACCTTCATTTACAAATTGCATTTTGTGTTTACTTGTGTTGTCCTTGACTATTGTTTAAATTGGTTTGATGTTCCGAAACACTTAAGTGTGACAAACATGCAAAGGAACAGGAAATGAGGAAGGGGGCAAACACTTTTTCACACCACTGTATGTGTGTATATGCTTTCCCATTCCCTGATCGTAAGGTCTATGTTAAGCTCAGATTCCCAGCGTCTAACCAGGGTGTCTGTTTTGACACTGTGGTTAGAGAAGAGGAGTGCATATGTCGAGGAGATGACATGTTTCTGGGGTTCCTGCTGGACACAAAGGGTTTCAAATGGTGTGTACAAATGGTGTGTACTCAAGATGCCAGGGTACTGCGGGTTTATAATTTTGGAAGAAGTGTTTAAGTTGTATGAACTTGAAATATGAGATATGGTAGTCCGATAGTTCCAGAGACATAGATTGGTGTGTTGAAAGTTCCCCATTCGTGAAGAAGTTTTTCGCCCTTGGGTTTAGAGTGTTCGTTGAAAGTGGCGGATCTCGCAGGGGGAGACCTGCAGGAAATTCAGGGTTTTTGGCCATTGGAGTCATGGGTCCCGGGGCGTTTAAGATTTTGGAGTATTGCAAGGTGGCTCCGATCAGTGGATGGTGTAACAGTTGTTTGGGAGTGTGGGAAGGGTGTATCCACGGGAAGTGTGTCAGGGGAATTGAAGTGAATGTTTGTTCGATTTGGATCCAGTCCTTGCAAGAATTATGTGCCAGTCAACTATTCTGGTCATATGGCATGCCCTCAATGGCCTCTGGAAGACCTCTCACCCTCAAATTGTGGTGTCGGCCCCTGTTGTCGAGGTCTTCTAGGTGCCTTTGCATGTCTCTTAGTTGCAGGGTGTGAGTGTCGATGTGATGTGTCGTTTTCCTCAGCTGAGTGTTCTGACAGTCCACTGTCTCTTTGCATGTCTCTTAGTTGCAGGGTGTGAGTGTCGACGTGATGTGTCGTTTTCCTCAGCTGAGTGTTCTGACGGTCCACTGTCTCCTCGACCGTTAGTACCCTGTCATTAAGGGAGCGAATATCCAGGAGAAGTTCCGAGATGGCCGCCAACAGGGTATCTTTAATATCCACAGCTATGGTCCGGAGATCATGGATGTTTAGTTGGGGTTGTGAAGGTGGCAGAGCGTTGTCCAATCCCTCATTGTCAGTGGATAAGGGTGGCGGGGTAGCAGGTGGCATGCCGATAGGCGCGGGAGCTGAGGCCTGTGAGATCCTGTGTGGAGCGGTCGCCATATTTCCCCTGCTCGAGTGGAACATGTCAGGGATATTGTTAGAAAAAACCCCAGAATTCCGACGGGGGGAGCGGGAATGGAAGGCTGATGAGTTCCTCGAAGCAATCCCTATGAATACTGGAGGTTTCGGTTGAAATTACCTCAGATAGACAGATAAAAGGTCGTATGGCAGCGGGAGCTCTGGAACTAAGCGTCCATCTTCAAGCCAGGTCAGGCCCCGCCCCGCACCCAAATTAGTTTTGATAGTCAAAATAATTTTGATTTTTTTCACACAAATAGAGTGCAGTTTTTATTATTTGCGCTATAAACAAAAAAAGACTGACAATTTTTTTTAAAAAAAACACCAAAATGTTTTACATTTTGCTATAATAAATATCCCAATTTTTTTTCCCTCAATCATATATTGATTGCGCAAAAGTTATATCGCCTACAAAATAGGTAATTGATTTATGGCATTTTTCTTTTTCTTTTACTAGTAATGGCGGTGATCTGCAATTTTTATCATGACTGTGACATTGTGGCGGACAGATCGGACACTTTTGACACTTTTTTGAACCCATTGACATTTATACAGCGATCAGTGCTATAAATAGCCACTGATTACTGTATAAATGTCAATGGCAGGGAAGGGGTTAACACTAGGGGGCGATCAAGGGGTTAAATGTGTTCCCTGACTGCGTGTTCTAACTGTGGGGGGATGGGACTGACTGGGGAGGAGAACGATCAATGTTCCTATATACTAGGAACACACGATCTGTCTCCTCTCCCCTGACAGGATGTGGATCTGTGTGTTTACACACACAGATCCATATTCCTGCTCTGTCACGAGCGATTGCGGGTGCCCGGCGGAGATCGCGGCTGCTGGGCACGCGCATCAGCTCCTTGATAATGCGGCGTAGCGTGCGCAAGCACCTTATGACGGTGGGAAGCGGAGGACGCCATATGACGCCCGCCCGGGATGAGAGATCCCCTCTGCGGATGTCATATGACTATGGGCGGGATGGGAAGTGGTTAAAGGCTCCCAAAACAAAAAAATTGAAATTGCACATTTTTTTACCTGCAAAGAAAATGTGCAATTTTTTGTTAAAAAGGTGAACTTATCCTTTAAGGTCTTCATGTTGCATAGTTTGAATACAACGTCATAGATACGTTATTTATCATTGCAAAATAACCCATTCCACAATCCTTAAAGGGGTTGTAAACCTTTGTGTTTTTTCACCTTAATGCATCCTATTCCAGCATGATAGCAACCCCAAACACACCTCCAAGAGGACCACTGACTTGCTATGTAGATGAGGGTAAAGGTGATTGACTGGCCAAGCATGTCTCCATACCTAAACCCTATTGAGCATCTGTGGGGCATCCTCAAACAGAAGGTGGAGGAGAGTAAAGTTGCTAACATCCACCATCTCTGCGTTGTCGTCATGGAGGAGGAGTGGAAGAGGACTCCAGTGGCAACCTGTGAAGCTCCATGCCCAAGAGGGTTAAATCAGTGCTGGAAAATAATGATGGCCTATGACACTTTTGGCCCAATTTGGAAATTTTCACTTAGGGGTGTACTCACTTTTGTTGCTAGTGGTTTAGACATTAATGGCTGTGGGTTGAATTATTTTGAGGGGACAGCAAATTTACACTGGTATACAAGCTGTACACTCACTACTAGGGTTGAGCGAACCCGAACTGTAAAGTTCGGGTCCGTACCGGACTTTTGGGTGTCCGGGTCCCGGACCCGAACCCGAACTATTGGCTGTATGTTCGGGTTCGGGTCCGGTGTTCGGCGATGTATTGGCGCCTTTTACAAGCTGCAGGGCAGCCAATCGACGCTAGTTTCACTAGTGTGCCCTTAGAAGCCATCACAGCCATGCCTACTAATGGCATGGCTGTGATTGGGCAGTGCAGCATGTGACCCTGCCTCTATATATAGTCCAGACACACAGCACACAGCGTCATTCTGCTATAGACAGGTTTCTGTGCTGCTAAGAGAGGATTTTAGGAGTTAGTGTGATAAAGTCAGTCAGTCAGTCAGTCCACATTCCTTAAATTTTCTTCAAATTAGTTAGATCAGTGAGCGATCTAGATAGCTAGAGTTAGAGTAGAGTAGAGAGTTGCTTTATTAAGGAAAAGAAAGAGGCAGAGAGAATTATTCAAGAGATTCCTAAATCAATTGTACCCTGGCTGGGGTGCAGTGCACAGTCTTTTAACAGTGCCATGAGGCCAGTGCCAGACAAAATATAAAAGTTTTACCTGCAAGCTCAGTGCACCATCACTGCACTGCATATATTAGTAAGAGATACACCATAGTCTGAGTGTATTCTGGTATTAGAAAAAGATTGTAAAAAAAAATTATTTTGCTGTGTTTTTTTTTTCCCAATAGCATTTTCTGCGTGTTCATACACGCTTTAGACACTGTCCGTGTATTCTGATATTGGAAAAACATTGCAAAAAATTTAAATTTTGCTGTGTTTTTTTTTTTTTTTTCCCAATAGCATTTTCTGCGTGTTCATACACGCTTTAGACACTGTCCGTGTATTCTGATATTGGAAAAACATTGCAAAAAATCTTAATTTTGCTGTGTTTTTTTTTCCCCAATAGCATTTCCTGCGTGTTCATACACGCTTTAGACACTGTCCGTGTATTCTGATATTGGAAAAACATTGCAAAAAAAATTAATTTTGCTGTGTTTTTTTTCCCAATAGCATTTTCTGAGTGTTCATACACGCTTTAGACACTGTCCGTGTATTCTGATATTGGAAAAACATTGCAAAAAAATTTTAATTTTGCTGTGGTTTTTTTTTGCCAATAGCATTTTCTGCGTGTTCATACACGCTTTAGACACTGTCCGTGTATTCTGATATTGGAAAAACATTGCAAAAAAATTTAATTTTGCTGTGTTTTTTTTTTCCCAATTGCATTTTCTGCGTGTTCATACACGCTTTAGACACTGTCAGTGTATTCTGATATTGGAAAAACATTGCAAAAAAATTAAATTTTGCTGTGTTTTTTTTCCCAATAGCATTTTCTACGTGTTCATACACGCTTTAGACACTGTCCGTGTATTCTGATATTGACAAAAAATAAAATATTTCAGTGGTTTGTGCAGGAGTGTGGCATACAATCGATCGATATTTCTTCTATTGTATATTGTCCCAAAAAAAATTGTAGTGACATTTTTTTTCCCCAATAGCATTTTCTGCGTGTTCATACACGCTTTAGACACTGTACGTGTATTCTGCTATTGACAAAAACACCCATTTAGGGCGAGATCATACATTTTAAAAATATGAGGCGATCATCAAAAAGGGGACGTGGCCCGGGTCGTGGTGCTGCTGGTGGCGCTCCTGTTGCAGGGAGAGGACGTGGTTGATTTGTGCCAGCTACACGCACTAGTGAAACACCGCCCTCAGGTCGAGTAGGCGACAGAGCCTGCAGCGGTATTTCGGCGCGCCTAATGAGGCTGTACGAATGTTGAGGCCAGGACAAGTACAGGCGATAGTAGATTGGGTTGCTGACAGTGCCTCCGGTTCCTTCACATTGTCTCCCACCCAGTCTCCTGATGAAAGTTCAGAGTTGGCACCTGCAGCCGATGTCCATCAGTCTTTCACCTCACCCCCTTGCAAATCAGCCAATCAGTCTGAGCCCCAAATCATGCAGAAGTCTCTTCTGCTTTTTGATGACTCTGTTAGCAGGTTTTCCCAAGGCCATCCACCTAGCCCTGCCCCAGAAGTGGAAGAGATTGTGTGCACCGATGCCCAACCACTTATGTTTCATGATGAGTACATGGGAGGACCATCGCAGCACGTCTCGGATGATGACGAAACACAGGTGCCAAGGAGGGCAGGGGTGAAGACTGGGTGGAAGATGATGTGGAGGACGATGAGGTCCTTGACCCCACATGGAATCAACGTCATGCAGGTGACCAGTGTAGTTCAGAGGAAGAGGCGGTGGTCGCACAGAGCCACCAGCACAGCAGAAGAGGGAGCAGGGTGCAAAAGTGGAGCGTCCGTACCCTAGACAGTACGCCTGCTACTGCCCAACGCAGCAAGGGACCGAGCACACCAAAGCCAGGTCCAAGGAGTTCCCTAGCGTGGCAGTTCTTCAGACAATGTGCTGATGACAAGACACGAGTGGTTTGCACGCTGTACAATCAGAGCCTGAAGCGAGGCATAAACGTTCTCAACGTGAGCACAACCTGCATGACCAGGCATCTAAGTGCAAAGCACGAGATGCAGTGGAGTAGACACCTCAAAAACCAAGAAAGGTCTCTGGCTCCTCCTGCTTCCTCTTCTGCTGCAGTCTCTGCCTCTTCATCCACCTCTGTAGTGACAGTGACACCTGCCAACCCGCAAACAGAGGATCTGCCAGCAACACTACCACCTGGGTCACCAACCATCTCCACAATGTCCCATGGAAGCGTTCAGCTCTCTATTTCCCAAACACTGGAGCGGAAGAGGAAGTACCCCCCTAGCCACCTGCGATCCCTGGCCCTGAATGCCAGCATTTCAAAATTCCTCGCCTTTGAAATGCTGTCATTCCGTCTGGTGGAGACGCAGAGTTTTAAAAGGCTGATGTCATTGGCTGTCCCACAGTACGTCGTGCCCAGCCGCCACTACTTTTCCAGACGAGCTATCCCATCCCTGCACAACCAAGTGGGGGACAAAATCAGGTGTGCACTGCGCAACGCCATCTGTGGCAAGGTCCACCTAACTACGGATGCGTGGACCAGTAAGCACGGTCAGGGACGTTATATCTCCCTAACAGCACACTGGGTAAATGTAGTGGCGGCTGGGCCTGAGGCGGATAGCACTTTGGCGCATGTCCTTCCACCACCGAGGATTGCAGGGCACTTCAGTTTGCCTCCTGTTGCTAACTCCTCCTACTCCGTCTCCTCATCCTCTACCGCCTCCTCATCCGGTCAGCATAACACCTTCACCACCAACTTCAGCACAGCTAGGGCTAAACGACAGCAGGCAGTTTTAAAACTTTCCTGTTTGGGGAAAAAAAAACACACCGCGCAGGAGTTGTGGAGGGACAGGGAACAACAGACCGATGAGTGGTTGGGGGCAGTGAGCCTCAAGCCCGGCCTGGTGGTGTGTGATAATGGGCGAAATCTCGTAGCAGCTCTGGGCCTTGCCGGTTTGACGCACATCCCTTGCCTGGCGCATGTGCTGAACTTGGTGGTCCAGAGGTTCCTTAAGAATTACCCCGATATGCCAGAGCTGCTGCAGAAAGTGTGGGCTGTCTGTGCGCACTTTCGGCGTTCTCACCCTGCTGCTGCTCGCCTGTCAGCGCTGCAGCGTAACTTCGGCCTTCCCGCTCACCGTCTCATATGTGACGTGCCCACAAGGTGGAACTCCACCTTGCATATGCTTGCCAGACTGTGTGAGCAGCAGCAGGTGATAGTGGAGTTTCAGCTGCAGCACGCACGCGTGAGTCGCTCTGCGGAACAGCACCACTTCACCGCCAATAACTGGGCCTCCATGCGAGACCTGTGTGCCTTGTTGCGCTGTTTCGAGTACTCCACCAACATGGCCAGTGCCGATGACGCCATTCTCAGCGTTACTATCCCAGTTCTATGCCTCCTTGAAAAAACTCTTCAGGCGATGATGGAAGAGGATGTGGCACAGGATGAGGAGGAGGAGGAGGAAGAGGGTTAATTTCCAAGGCTTTCAGGGCAGTCATTTACAAGTGGCTACGAGGGTGGGTTCCTGCACCAACAAGCGCCAGGTACACAATTGTCTGGCAGCAAGAGCACAGTTCTGGAGGATGACGAGGTGGAGGATGAGGAGGAGATGGAGGAGGAGGAACCATGTTCACAGCAGGGTGGCACCCAGACCAGCTCATGTCCATCACTGGTGCGTGGCTGGGGGGATACAGAGGACACAGACGATACACCTCCCACAGAGGACAGCTTTTCCTTGCCTCTGGGCAGCCTGGCACACATGAGCGATTACATGCTGCAGTGTCTCCGCAACGACCGCCGAGTTGCCCACATTTTAACTGGTGCTGATTATTGGGTGGCCACCCTGCTGGATCCCCGTTACAAGGACAACGTGCCGTCCTTAATTACCTCACTGGATCGTGATCGTAAGATGCGCGAGTACAAGCGCACGCTGGTAGACGCGCTGCTGGTGGCATTCCCACTTGGAAGCGGGGGTACGGTGGAAGCACAAGGCGAAGGCAGAGGAGGAGGAAGAGGTCGCCAACGCAGCCGGGGCACCGCCAGCACCTCGGAAGGCAGGGTTAGCATGGCCGAAATGTGGAAAAGCTTTGTCAGCACGCCACAACAACCAGCACCACCAGCTGAGATGGAACGTCTTAGCAGGAGGCAGCATTTCACCAACATGGTGGAGCAGTATGTGTGCACACGCCTACACGTACTGAATGACGGGTCTGCCCCCTTCAACTTCTGGGTCTCCAAATTGGACACATGGCCTGAGCTTGCCCTTTACTCCTTGGAGGTGCTGGCCTGCCCTGCAGCCAGTGTATTATCTGAACGTGTATTTAGCACGGCAGGGGGTGTTATCACAGACAAGCGCAGCCGCCTGTCCAGAGCCAACGTGGACAAGCTCACGTTCATTAAAATGAACCAGGCATGGATCCCACAGGACTTGTCCGTACCTTGTGCAGAATAGACACGTATACCGGTGTTCTGACAAAAACTGTCTGGCCATCGGCTAGTGTCCGGCCACTTACTGTGCAGGCGCAGTGCTTGCGCAGTACGGAGGACAAGGAGATTCACAAAATCTCCAAAGATGAACGTCGCTTGGGCAGTGAGTGCAGGTTCAAGCCCCACCATCCAAGTGGACATACGGTATCACATAGTAACAGGGCCCCTCACAGGCTTGCTTGGCTAGGCTTCAACCTCAGATAATGTGGCTTGAACCTGGAGCCACCGCGCATCGTCTTCGGAGAGTTTTGAAATCCCATTGTCCTACGTACTGAGCAAGCGCAGTACAGGGCGGACACTATGCGACGGGGGACAGAATTCGACACATCATTCACCACTAGCCTTACCCAGCCATTTTTCTATTTTTGAACCAGTGTTGGCTACCTCGTCCTCCTCCACCGCCGCTTCCACCTACACCGCCACCTCAACCTCCTACTCCATATGGACCTCTTCCTCCTAGGTCAAGATTATAATTTTTTCATTTTTTTCATTTTCAAGTATTTTATTTTTCCACTATCTTATCCATTAAATTTAATAATTTTTTCCAGAAAGTGCGTACTCTGGGGTATTCCCGCCATATGTGCGGCATCGTACCGTTGAGTTTCTGAGGTTCTTAATGACTTCCTGTACCTCTTCTGCTGAGAAGGGGGCCTCCAGCATTTTATTTATTTTTCATTTTTTTTATGTTATTTTAAGTTATTTCCCTATACACATTTGTTTGCAGAGCACTTGCCATGCTCTGAACAACATTTTGTTGCCATTTGCAGCCCTCTAGCTCTTTCCATGACTTTTTTACAGCCATTTTAGTGTTCAAAAGTTCGGGTCCCCATTGACTTCAATGGAGTTCGGGGTCAAGTTCGGGTCAAGTTCGGTCCCGAACCCAGACTTTTTTCCGAAGTTCGGCCGAAACCCGAACATCCAGGTGTCCGCTCAACTCTACTTACTACTAAAATATTTACAAAAATATGAGGGGTGTACTTACTTTTGTGAGATACTGCATATATACACTACACAGGTCAGGTGCATGCTTTGGCCAATCATCAGACATCAATGCACTGCGATCTCGCAGTGCATTATGGGGCATTATGGGTACCTGTCAGAGCCCACGCTGTTACATGGGATGGATGGGTACAACTATGGATGCCGTCATCTCCTAACTGCCCCGGTGACCCCCTGTGGTATCATAGACTCTCCTTTTTCTTTTTTAATCATACCTACACATGTACTGGTTATTACCTAATTTTAGGTCCCTTCATGGGTTTTAAAAAAAAAAGTTTTTCTTCATCACTTCTCCTGTTGGATTGACTTGGTATTTATCCTGTTATTACCCCATTGAGCACTGACTCTATCCGTTTCTCTGCATGTCACGTTTCCAGTTGTGTTTTTGTTCAGCTGCACTGGGTTCAGTCAAACATTGTTTTATTTATTCCAATCCTTATGGCATGACCCACAGTTTAGTGCTGGTGGAACCTCTTTGTTTGCTCTGTTTACCATATGGTGTCTGGATTTCCTAACTAGCAGCTTACTGTTGGTACATCGTGCAGTCCCAATGTAGGCAAGAGACTTATTGTACAGTGAGCAGTGGGTGTAATTTTATACTTATTACTCTGACAAGTGATTAAGGTTTTTGCTTTATTTAACTTCCTGATTATCCATTAAGCAGCCAGTGTAATAACTTTTGCACTTATCTTATGCCATTGTTCTCATAGTCCCCCATCCCCATTCCTTTATTTCCGTTTTTTATATATTTTTTTTATTATATATTTTTTTTTTAGCATCAATAGAGAAAACACCACAAGTTCCATCAAAAAAAAACTGCCACATACTGAGGACTTTGAAATCCGTATGAGGAAGGCTTTCCTCAAAGCACAGGATACAAAACAATATGAACACACCCAATGATGGGATTTAGCTTTTCTAAAAAAATATCTAGAGCTGGGGATCACACCCAGAGGTCTTCGGATCAAGAAACAATGTAGCTTTCTAAATGAAGACCTCATGAAAGAATGGAGATTATTGGCCGAATTTTGTACAATAAAATGGTTAAAAATTCTAGTACAACAGAGAGAAAGGAAATTAGAGTTGGCACAACAACAGGTACAAGAAAGAGTCTATATTCAAAATAGCTACAGGTCCTGAAGAACAACTTTAAGAAAGAAGAGGACAATCTCATCATTTAAAAAAAAACAAATAAATTAGAACGTGACATCACTGACTACAACAACGGCCAGGTGTTCGAGTAGAAGCGTTCTTTTCAGGACCGTTTGGGCCAAAAAATACAAATAACCCATAAGTCAACCACAACCAATAAGAACAAACATAGAAATAATAGACACACAAACAGGTCCAAACACAAACAGAGCTCTTCATATAGTTATCATCATGGTCCAACCCCCAGTCTTGAGCCCCATATCACACACTCACCAGCCATGAAAACCATAACTGGCAACTCTGGTGGTGTGACAGCCATCATTAAGATAGATCAGCTTTTATCTTCACCCAACATGACACCTACCTTGGGGTCAACTAGTCCACCTCCCTCTGTAGACCTGGAGGCCTTACCGTCACCTCCCCAACACCCACTCACAACTCTCAACATTTACCATACCAACACATAATAGATATAGCCCCCTATCCAATTTGGAGAGTTACATCAAACTAGTTGCATGGGCAAAATCCCAAGACACCCCAGATTATTCTACCATGCTAGGGGTCATAAATCAGGATACATTCTCAACAAATCAAAATTTTCTGTTATTACCTCTAAAGGGAGTTAACAAAAAAAAAATTAGACAAGGACGAAGAAGAGGCTCAGGATCATAGAACCAACAAAAAAGAAAAGACAGAGTCTCACATAGAAGAGAGCACAATCAAAATATATAACCTGTCCACACACACCCTAACTCCTTTTGAACTTCTTCTACTCCAAAAGGGTCTTAGCTTTTCTCCCTCTGTAGGGCCAAATAAATTTGGCCTGTTTATAAATTTACATAGATTTATACAACTATTTACCCTCAAATGACACTATGCCAACAACCCTAACACAATCCACCATAGGAATCAAAAGGCCAGTGAAGAGTTATGTCAAAAACCAACAGAAGATCCTTGCATCCAACTCAACAATAACATTCTAAACATCCTAAAAGAACTCTGGTCAGAAGGTCATACAGATTGTCATACCCAAGTACCATTTTTAAATTTAAACCCACATCAACCTTTTTTTCAACACGATCAAAGGGCCCATACATTGAAACATATTATCAGGCAGTATATAAGGATTTTTTAAACATTTGTGATACCTCTATCACACAACCATCACAATCTATCTAGGGTGGAACGTCAGGCCCTGAAAGATCTAACAGCCAATAAAGAGGTTATCATCAGACAAGCCGACAAAGGGAGCAGTCTTGCTGTGCAGAAGAGAAAAGATTATCTCAAAGAGGCAAATCGCCTGTTAGCAGATATCAATACTTACCTTAAACTTTCCGCTGACCCCCTCCCTGGTTAACAAACAGACTTGAAGACTTTGGTGTATGATGCTTTGGAAAATGGTGTGCTTGACAAGAAGGAAAGACAATTTTTGTTCCTACCTGAATGTAGCACACCGTATTTTTATCCCCTTTCCAAGGTACATAAATCTTTGACAGACCCCCCTGGGAGGCCGATAGTAGCAAGTACCAGCAGCTTTACTAGCGGCCTCTCAGTCTACATTTTTTTTTCTACAACCCCTAGTGTGCCAACTCCCTTCTTACATCAGAAATTCAAGTCAGGTTATTGATGAACATTATTCTTGGTAAGAGGGTTACATATGGGCATCTCTCGAAGTCGCCTCTCTATATACAGTATCTCACAAAAATGAGTACACCCCTCACATTTTTATAAATATTTTATTATATCTTTTCATGTGATAACACTGAAGAAATTACACTTTGCTACAATGTAGTGAGTGTACAGCTTGTATAAATAATTTGCTGTCCCCTCAAAATAACTCAACACACAGCCATTAATATCTAAACTGCTGGCAACAAAAGTGAGTACACCCCTAAGTGAAAATGTCCAAATTGGGCCCAAAGTGTCAATATTTTGTGTTGCCACCATTATTTTCCAGCACTGCCTTAACCAGAGCTTCACAGGTTGCCACTGGAGCCCTCTTTCACTCCTCCATGACAACATCATGGAGCTGGTGGTGGATGTTAGAGACCTTGCGCTCCTCCACCTTCCTTTGAGGATGCCCCACAGATGCTCAATAGGGTTTAGGTCTGGATACATGCTTGGCCAGTCCATCACCTTTACCCTCAGCTTCTTTAGCAAGGCAGTAGGGTCGTTATCATGTTGGTATCATACTGCCCTGTGGCCCAGTCTCTAAAGGAAGGGCATCATGCTCTGCTTCGGTATGTCACTTTAAATGTTGGCATTAATGGTTCCCTCAATGTACTGTAGCTCCCCAGTGCCGACAGCACTCATGCAGCCCCAGACCATGACATTCCCACCACCATGCTTGACCGTAGGCAAGACACTCCTATCTTTGTACTCCTTACCTGGTTGCCGCCACACACGCTCGACACCATCTGAACCAAATAAGTTTATCTTGGTCTCATCAGACCACAGGACATGGTTCCAGTAATCTATGTCCTTAGTCTGCTTGTCTTCAGCAAACTGTTTGTTGGCTTTCTTGTGCATCATCTTTAGAAGAGGCTTCCTTCTGGGATGACAGCCATGCAGACCAATTTGATGCAGTGTGCGGCGTATGGTCTGAGCACTGACAGGCTAACCCCACACCCCTTCAACCTCTGCAGCAATGCTGGCAGCACGTATACATATATTTCCCAAAGACAACCTCTGCATATGATGCTGAGAATGTGCAATCAACTTCTTTGGTTGACCATGGCGAGGCCTGTTCTGAGTGGAAGCTGTCCTGTTAAACTGCTGTATGGTCTTGGCCACCATGCTGCAGCTCAGGTTCAGGGTCTTGGCAATCTTCTTATAGCCTATGCCATCTTTATGTAGAGCAACAATTATTTTTTTCAGATTATCAGAGAGTTCTTTGCCATGAGGTGCCATGTTGAACTTTCAGTGACCAGTATGAGAGAGTGAGAGCGATAACATCAAATTTAACACACCTGCTACCCATTCATACCGATACCTTATAACACTAATGAGTCACATGACACCGGGAGGGAAAATTGCTAATGGGCCCAATTTGCACATTTTCACTTAGGGGTCTACTCACTTTTGTTGCCAGCGGTTTAGACCTTAATGGCTGTGTGTTGAGTTATTTTGAGGGGACATGAAAAGAAAAAAAAGAAAAGATATAATAAAATATTTACAAAAATGTCAGGTGTGTACTCACTTTTGTGAGATACTGTACATCAATACCCCATGAGGTAGACCTCACAGCTATACAACACTTCCTAATCAAAAGTGGGGATATGATCTCTCAACATTCAGAATTTTTGGTTAAATGCATTGATTTTTGCTTAAGATACAACTATTTTACATTCCTTGATCAGTTCTATTTACAACTCAAAGGCACAGCCATGGGGCCAATTTTGCCCTGTATATGCCAATCTGACCGTGGGCTACTGGGAGGAGGGATACATCTGGGCCAACAACCCTTTTACATTGTGTTCTATGATAGATACATCAATGACATATTGCTCATCTAGAGTGGTGGCCCAGATGTGTTCCCCTCCTTTGTGGCCCACTGCAATGCAAACCCATTTGGGTTGTCATTCACACATGTGCTCAATCCCAATTAGTTGGTGTTTCTGGACCTTGTGTTGACCTATGACCCTAGGTAGCATTCTCACCAGAAATCATGTCAGGCCTACCAGTGAGAATTCTTACCTCCATTTCACCAGCCGTCACATCCTACTTGGAAGAGGAATATTTCCAGTGGACAGTTCAACAGGCTGAGGAGAAATTGCTTGAAAATTGATGATTATATTATACAAGGGGCCTCAATGAAAAAGAAGTTTGAGAAGAAGGGTTATCCTCCGGAACTGGTCCAAGAGGCCTTTATGTTACACATGAACCCTCCATCCAAACAGAAAGCCATAGCTGAGAGGAATGAAAATAACACAGTGCGATTTGTGTCAACTTTTAATAATAAGTATAGTTCAGTGTTCAAAATAATCCAAAAACACTACAAAGCAAAATACAAGCCACAAACACTAGATCCCTATTAGATATCAGAACCTATTTTGACAACAGGACAGGTATCGTCCAATGCAGGGAAAGAGGATGCCTGACCTGCCAATTCATTACACATGGCAGTACATGCATTACCACCAATAAAGGAAAAAATCTTTCATATTAAACAGTTTATAACATGTTCAATTGATTTTGTCATCTATGTTCTGCGATGTCCCTGCAACCTATTGTACGTGGGTTGCCCCATTCTTGCCTTGCGTGCCAGGGTTGAAGACCATCTGAGGTTAATTAAAAATGGATGCAAAGAACATAGCATCCCATGTAATTTCCACCACATGCATAATGATGACATTAAAGGTCTTGAAGTATTTGTAATTGAAACTATCCCTAAGGGGACCCTGGCTGAAAATGACAGATTTGCCCTCCTATGCAGGAGGGAGTTTTTTTTTTTTATATACATGTTTGATTCTCTTGCACCAAATGGTTTGAATAAAGAGATGGAAACATGTAGCCTCATCTGATTATAGTCATCCCAAAGTATAGGTCCTCAATCACCTATCTTTGTGTCTTTGTATATATAATAATGGTTGTGTGTGTGTGTGTGTGTATATATAATCTTTGAATATAATCAGATATAACCATGTATATGAGTATATGCAAACATATTCTTGTCAAAAACAATTCCCTCCATGGTACATATACCTTTAATATGCCATTGTCACCAGTTATCGCCATGTTTAGGTTTGATTTTATTATTTTTCATCTTTATTTTTTATTCTTATTTATTTTTATTCTTACCACCTCGCCACTCTCATTAAGTTGATGCTGATTATAAGGATGATTGACATTATTACTTTCATGTGTGTGTTTTTTTCTAAGACGGCGCTGTAGCTGTCAAATGGTTAAAAGGGGATTTCAGATTTTTATTATTAGGACCCTTGATCAACATGGGTCCCATCTTGCAAGGTACCCTTCTCAGGTTGAGGGCGTGTGGCATGATGTGGTTCAGCATACACTTGGCCATGCTCCTGTGAAAGTCTGCTATGGATTTTGACATGGGATTCCCTCTAAAAATGCATACTAGACCCTCATTAGGGATAATGGTCTGTTATATATTTTTAGAGGAAGCCTTTTTTTATTGCATAGGGTACCCATTAAGATCTATGCCAGACTTTCATCTAGGACAAGAGTCTGATATAGATGACGGATATCCCTAGCCACTTTGATTACAAACAAAACAAAGTGGCTGGGAAATGTCATTTACCTGAAATTAAAAAAAAGAAAAGTAATTTTTTTGTAAATGTCACTTTTGCTGTAGTACATTGTATACATTGTACAGGAGCGTCAATTCACAGGCAGGTTTAGGCATCCCCAAGCATGTTATTGAAAATTCTGCCTTTTTAATGTTTCACCTCAAGCTTTATTAACCACATCAAGACTGGACTGTTTAACCCCCTACCAGTCCAGACCATTTTTCAGTTTTCAACAGTCACTGCCACACTTCGAATGAGAAGTACACAGTCATGCAGCACTATACCCCAATAAATTCATTTTACAACCTTTTTTTTTTGTTTAATAGATAGATCTTTCTTTTGATGGTATTTACGGTAATCACTAATGGTTTAGTTTTTACTATATAAAAGAAAAAAGTCTGAAAGTTTTGAAACAAAAAAAAACTTAGTTTCTGTTTTACCTTTGAAAATAAATAATGTCTTCATAAATATAGGCCAAAATGTATTTTGCTGTATTTCTTTGGTGAAAAAAACAAATAGGTGTATATTATTCATCCCAAATGATGTCTCCTTAGACAAAACGTGTCGGGACGAGCCCTGCCAATGTCATTGTGTTACCCCACAATTACTTCTACAAGCGCTTTTAAATCTATACAAGTGTTAGTGTTCCTAATCTTCATTTTAATAAATACCCTTTTTATCAACAATATCACACTATGTTGAACCTTATTTCATTTCTTGGTTACATCATGTGAATTTATGGATATGATCCAGCCCACCACCCTGTGAGAATCCCTATCTGGTAACGGTACTGGGAACCAGCTGAAAAAAGGAGTGAATGTCTTCTATTTGTGCTAGTGGCTACAGATGTTAAGTCCTTGATCCATTGGTGAAGTTTCACCACAAGCATTGAAGACTCAGGGGGCATATGCCCTTTTGAGTCTATAAACTCCGGTAAGCCTTCTCATTGTCGGTGGTGGTCATTTTCCATACTTGCTTTCCTCAACTGTCCTCCCACTGATGTTCCAATGATGTTATCCAGTTGACTCCATATTCAACTGTCAGAATTAACTCAAAGACTCCATCTTCTTTTGGCTTTACTTTACAGGGGGTCCCCGAGTTACGAACTCGTTAGGGACTGGCCGCCTGTACGGAAGTCGGAAATGTTCGTAAGTCGGCCGCGCATGCGCAGACCGACAAATACGGAGATTTCCGGACATTTCCGACGTTCCGTCTAATGCCGTTCTGCGCATGCGCGGCAAATTACGGACATTTACGGCATTTTCCGACGCTCCGTATGGCCGCGCATGCGCAGAACGGCCGAAAGACGGCGAAAACCACCGAAAAATGGCGGAGGGTCCCCGCAGCACCCCGTTCGTAAGTAGGGGTTGTTCGTAGGTCGGGTGTTCGTAAGTCGGGGACCCCTTGTATATACATTTCTGTATATACATTTATTAATTTGACTCATCCATTTTTCACTCATCACGTTGGTGCATTTATCTCATTATTTCACTGTTTATTTTTATCTTTATAGTACATTTATATTAGCATAAGAGTTATTATATGAACATGTATTATCACTTTTTATCACCCATATGGCCTCTTATTATATAGCGACCATTCTTATTAGTGCTGCACTTTTACCTGTTATTTTTTGTTTGCAATTTTCTTTTGCTGTGTTGGCTGCTGTGTACCATTTATAGGGACAGCGTGGTATCTCACTTTCACGGTGTATATTATTTAGTCTGTATGAAAGTTATATAGTCTATAAACCATGGTATACAGCAGTGTTTGTCAACCAATCTCAAGGCACCCTTAAAAATGATGGACAGTCTTGAGGCACCCTAAAAAATATTTTAAAGCGGTTCTGCACCCATCCCATAATCTTAGTCTCTATCGCTTCTCTAGCCTGTTAAATGACAGAATTGATGGTTCAATTCTGCATCTTTTAAGCCTACCTTTAATGCTGGCTTCATCTGTGTTCTTCTCCCTGCGGCGGTGGGCGGGCTCTGAGCGGGGATCAGCTTAATTTCCTATTAATTTCGCTGTGTTTCCTGGGATCTCGTGTAATCAATCCCAGGAGACATTGCGGGGGTTCCGATGCGAAATCTCGCGTGATTTCCATGGCGTGACGTCATTACGCCGGCCACATTTGAGACTTCAGACTAATAGCGGGGCCGTAACTGAATACGACATCACGGACATCACTCGTTGTCATGGTAACCGTGCCGATTACCCCGCTCGTAGCTGTGAAGCTACTGAGCATGCGCGGGAACCGGCAATGAATGCTGGTACGGGAAAACTAAGGGAACCAGGAAGTGTTTGCTTGTGGGCTTCAAATGCCCACAAGCAAAATGACATCGGTCAGGAGATCTTTTTATAACTAATCTTTAAACAGAAAAATGGACATAGAAACGGTGCAGCACTGAAAGAAGTAAGTCTATTATAAGATCAATACTTTTCAGATAAATACACCCAAAAACATTTTTTTACTTTGTCAGTGCAGAACAGCTTTAATAGTTTTTCATAATGCAGCAACATCCACCCAAATGCTAGAGGTGATTTTTTTTCTTCTAAAGCAAATACACGTTTGCACACTGGTACTGACTAGTATTCCAATGTTTCTCTTCTCCCTCAGTTGCTCTCCATCAGTCAGCAAATGTCCCCCCAGTGCTGAGGGAGAGAGGCAGACAAAGGTAAAACAAGGATACTGTGGAGGCAACAGACATCCTACTTATCAACTGATTACATCATTGGTTGTTAGGATGCCAGTGTCCAAAAAGATGTAATGGTGCATAATGAAAACCATAATGGCTTTGTATAACTAAAAGGCTTCATCCACCTGCTGGCTTGTATACAATTTTCAATCATATTTTAAGGCATTTTGCCGAGGCACCCCTGAAGAAGCCTCCAGGCTGGGCACCCTGGTTGAAAAAGGCTGTTATACAGTATGTATTTAAAAATGAATCAGTCCTGATGTACTGACTGCCTACCTCATTTCTTCTAAAAATACCCCCAACATAATCCCTTTCTAAAAAGCAGGCAGCCCAAGGTATTTAGCAAGAGGAATGGTGAGAAGTGGTATTTTTTTTGTCACAATTTTATGGAAAATAAAGAAAAGAAATACAATTAATTAATTTTTTTTTTTACCGATGGGGGGGGGGGGGGGGGAGTCGGGGATCGAGCGGTCCGTCTCATTGGGAGGGTGTCGGGCCGGCTGCCCCCGCCCTTCCTGGCCCTGGTTCAGTAAATGCCAGCCCCCCCACATCTATCCCCACGTCACCCACGTTGCCGGTGCGGTACCTGTAAGCTGAAGCCGTCCGTGCTGCTCTCCTCCTCCCGCTCCGCCTCCTCCTCGATTGTGATTGGAGGAGGCGGCTTCATCTCTCGTGTACCGGTCATGTGACTCTCCTCTGCTCATTGATGGTCACATGACCGTTCTCATCCCGCTCCGCCTCGATTGTAGCTTTCGATTGGAGGAGGAGAGCATGAATGAACCAGCAGAGGAGAGTCACATGACCGGGTCCACGAGAGCTGCTTTAATGGAGGCACACAGAAGCCCCCATCTACACTGATGGTGACACAGGCTTCTCAACCCCTAAAGGTATGCTGGCAGCGCTGTCCCATGGTTTGTGTGCTGTGCAGGGAGGGTTGTCAGTGTGCTGTGCAGGGGGGGTTGTCAGTGTGCTGTGCAGAGGGGGGTGTCAGTGTGCTGTGCAGGGGGGGGTGTCAGTGTGCTGTGCAGGGGGGGTGTCAGTGTGCTGTGCAGGGGGGGTGTCAGTGTGCTGTGTAGGGGGTGTCAGTGTGCTGTGCAGGGGTGTCAGTGTGCTGTGCAGGGGGTGTCAGTGTGCTGTGCAGGGGGGGTGTCAGTGTGCTGTACAGGGGGGGTGTCAGTGTGCTGTGCAGGGGGGTGTCAGTGTGCTGTGCAGGGGGGGTGTCAGTGTGCTGTGCAGGGGGTGTCAGTGTGCTGTGCAGGGGGGTGTCAGTGTGCTGTGCAGGGGGTGTCAGTGTGCTGTGCAGGGGGTGTCAGTGTGCTGTGCAGGGGGTCAGTGTGCTGTGCAGGGGGGTCCGTGTGCTGTGAAAAAATTTTTTCCTGAAACTTCCCTCTTAAAATCAGGGTGCGTGTTATACGCCGGTGCGTGTTATACGCCGATAAATACGGTAATCAATCCAAAACACATTTTGCTACGCCTGAGTATAGAGATACCACATTTATGTGACTTTTTCACTGCCTAGATGCATAGAGGGGCCCAAAATCAAACTTGCACCTTTGGACTTTCACAGAGCATAAATAATGATTCTAATTTCCTGAATACCTATCATATTTCTTATGTCCCAAAAGTGCTAGGACAGGAGAAACACCCACAAAATTACCACATTTTGGAAAGCAAACAACCCAAGGTATTTGGGCATTTTTTTGCAACAAATTTTTGGATAATGAAGAATGAAAATGCAAATGTATTTCCTTTTTTTTGCACAAAGTTGTCATTTAGTAAGATGCTGTATGTCTAAAGAACAACATAGGCATACTTAGCATCACACCCCAAAACACATTCTGCTATGCCTCTCAATTACAGTGATACCACATGTGTCACGGCCTAGCCACATAGAGGGACCCACAATCCAAGAAGCACCTTCAGGCATTCTAGTGGCATTAATTACACATCTAATTTCTTGACTACTACCTATCACATTTATGTGACTGGCTACATTATTGAGGCTCATTTATACATGAGATGGGGGGGGGAGTGATAAAACTGTGACTCAACCGCTACCTCCTTTAGCTGCAGAGGCAATGGCTGGGGGTGTACATGTGCTGTGGCTGCAATGCTTTGCATCACTGCTGTGGCAGGAATTATATTTCATCACTTTTGGTGGGTGTGGTACCTGACAATTGTGACCCATTTAAATGAATTGGCGAACTTGTACAGGGTCCAAGGTGTTTACGTGTGTGATCATAGTAATTGTATTGGCCAGCTTCCCATGCTCTTTGTTTGATTTGGGGGATCCCCATGTTAATAGTCCCCAGTACAATGAAGTTCCTACTATCCAAAAGGGAAATGTAAATTAGCAGCAAGTGGCCGCTTCCTCAAAGACTGAGGAAGAAGGCGGATGTTTATCTGAAACGTGTACCTCCATTAATCACAAGCTCCTGTGCTCTTGCTAAGTCGGTGGTGCTTTGGAAGAAAGACAGCATCAGCTCCAGCCGTCCTCCTGCCTGCTCCTGTCTCTGAGAGACTGAGGAAGAAGGCAGATATTTGCCTTTGAAAATTGTATGTCCATTAATCACAAGCTCTGTGCTTCTGTCAAGTCAGTGGTGCTCTGTAAGAAAGACAGTTTCAGCTCCAGAGGTCCTCCTGCTGGCTCATTTGTATGATCTTCTGCTGCAGCGCTCCTCCAGAAGCTACTCCATCTTGCTCCACAGACCCTGGATCCTGCTTATTTTCCCCGGGAGACATACCAACGCTTACAGAGTGCAGTTTATTTTTTTGTTTTATTTACCAAGAAACTGATCTGCTACACTATATTGCCTCTTGGCACCCCTCTCTCCCCTCTCTCTCTCAACAAAAGAATAGTGCCCTGATCATGGGTCAGGATCAGAGACCAGTAGCTAGAGCAGTAGAGAAGCTCATACCAACCGACAGTAGAAGTACATGAACAGGACACTCTGGCTCACCTGAGGGACAATGTATATGCACCAACAGGTCTTCACCAGAGTGCCTGACATTGGAGATGGGTTTTAGTGTATACTAGTGCCAGGTCATGGTCCTCAGCATCGCCCCACCAGGAAGTGAGCAAGCCGGTGTCAGCTTGCAGATGTAGCAGGTAGGGATCAAGCAGAAGCGTAGTCAGTAAAAAGCCAAAGGTCAGTAACAATTTGTTGCAGGTTGGGATCAAGCAGAAGCCTAGTTTTGGAACAAGACACAGGTGGGTAACAATGTTAGTAGTAAAGATACAAAGGGCAGCAGGAGTGAAAGGAGCAAGATATTGGCTGGAGAAGAGCACACTAATCTGGCAAACAGGAAGTGCAGAGACATGGCTTAATTGTGGAAGTTCATGGGAGAAGCACGGAGTTCAAAGTTCATCAGAAACAAGGACAAAACAAGATAGTACAAGGGATCAGACATGCAGCTGTAAAGCATCTCAGGTGGCACCAGACACTGCAGAGGTTGCAGGACCCTAACAAACAGATCCTGTCAAAGTGTCATAGGGTTATGGAGAGGAGGGGGTGCAGGAAGGCAGCATACAGTAGAAGAGTTTTAGGATAAAAAGTGCATTTCCAGATTTTTAAACCACTTTAAAAAGAGAAAAAGTTGCCATGGGAAAAGCTTGTTGGCTTTCTAATATGCTCAGTATAACAGTGCATTACAAGAAGTTGTCTAATTGTGAAAGACGACTCCTCCAAAATAGACTCATCTGCAGCCCATTTAATTGCGCTCCTGAGATGCAATATCAGTGAGACAGAGGGTTAAATAACTACCAGTCCCATTGGTCTCACCAAGAACCCATTGATGTTTCATAAATCCTAGTCACTACAAATCTAATTGAGTTACCATGCTGAATTAGCTTACATCTAAATGGCATTCATGTCTACAAATGGAATAATTAGACTCTAGAAAATGGGATACATCAAGTGGTATCCCAAGTGAAAAGATGAACACATTAGTATTCATCCAATCAACAGTTTTAGAAAGAAAAGGAGAAATAGTCTCGTTCTGAAAATAAAGGATGGAATATCGCATAATGTTTTAATTATAACGCAGAGGTCAATTTAAAAGTAAATGTAACAACAACAAAAAAATGAAAAATCAAATCAAATTTATGAGAAAAAATAGTACATTAATGCAGTAAAAGAAATGCTATATAATGTAGCTCTTATCCCAGTCTAATTTTCACATCTGGTTATTAATGATGTTAGACAGTAGAACATAATGCTTTTTTTTTTTTCATTTCATTGTTAGGAAAAAATACTAGATTGTTTTCAAAAGGTGAGTATCATGCCCTTCAATGCAATGGATGTTTGGTATAGATATAATTAAAAAAAGATAAACGTGAGAATGTTCTTCATATAATTTTAACATTCATTGTTTGTGCTATGTAAAACATATATATTTTTATTCAAGAAAAACTCACCAGTGCATTTAGATATAATCAGAAAGTATTGCTTCTTTGAAGGAGAATGTCCGACCATCTGTTCGTGTACTCAAGCTGAAACGCACTTGGGTTCTGCAGCAGGACAATGATCCTAAACACACCAGCAAGTCCACCACCGAATGGCTGAAGAAAAACAAAATGAAGACTTTGGAGTGGCCTAGCCAAAGTCCTGACCTGAATCCTATTGAGATGTTGTGGTATGACCTTAAAAAGGCCGTTCATGCTCGAAAACCCTCTAATGTAACTGAATTAGGACAATTCTGCAAAGATGAGTGGGCCAAAATTCCTCCAGGACGCTGTAAAAGCCTCATTGCACGTTATCGCAAAAGCTTGGTTGCAGTTGTTACTGCTAAGGGTGGCCCAACCAGTTATTAGGTTTAGGGGGCAATCACTTTTTCACACAGGCCATGATGGTTTGGATTTTTTTTTCACCTTTAAACACCTTCATTTACAAATTGCATTTTGTGTTTACTTGTGTTGTCCTTGACTATTGTTTAAATTGGTTTGATGTTCCGAAACACTTAAGTGTGACAAACATGCAAAGGAACAGGAAATGAGGAAAGGGGCAAACACTTTTTCACACCACTGTATCTGTACCTGATTGGATTGTTTACATGATAACTATGAGGCAAACAGAGTTGAAAGGAAGACACTAAGAGGCATGTTTTTTAAAGAAGTGAAAGTGACATTCACCAAACATTTACTGCAGGTGAATTAAATACTGTAATTTAAAAACACATGCACTAGGAATTAAAAATAACCTACAATATATTTAAAAATAAAATCCAAAAAGCTCCCTATGAGAGGTTTGTCCTGTTCAAAAATCGTAACTTTATTCCTGGTTACAAATACAGTACACGGTGAACTACAAGACTCAGCTCATGCGTTTCACACCAATCTGGTGCTTAGTCATAGCTCGTAGTTGGAGCTATGACTTAGCACCCGATTGGTGTGAAACGTGTTATAGCCCTTTTATCTTACAAACGCAGATTTTGGGGATTCTCCCCTCAAAGTGAATTCAGCTTTGCAGAGGTTAGAAAGACATGTGGCCATATCACTTGACGGCTTCATCACCTTTAAAGACATTATTGACCTGAATTTGTCCATGGATTTGAATCTTAAAAGAACCTAATTGGCAGCTGTGGAGGTCTGTAAGTTTGAGGTTACCTTAACACCAGTAGCCATAGTCCTGAGATCCTGGATCTGATAGATGGAGAAGCCTTGGTCATCAACATCCAAGAGAAATTGTATATCTTCCCTGAAAGAAGACGGCATTCAATTTTATAGCAGAGGCTGCTGTTGACCTGTACCGGTGGGGACCAGTCCCGAGACACTTGACTATGCTAGAAATACAGGCAGCTTTCAAAGCCTTAAAATGTATATCAAACATTGTTGGGAGTCAAGCTGAGAAATAACAATAAGACTATTGTCTGGTATATTGTTCATCAGGAGAGTATGTTGAGCATGCCCCCTTCTTTGGGTATTGGCAGATCTGTTTACCTTGGTAAAACACCATTTGGAAGATCTCATAGCTTCTTATCTGCCAGATCTAGAGAACTCAATTGTGAATAAGCTTGCCATTCAAACAAGTTGATTCTGAATTGGGCCTATCTCTGGACCATATTCCAAATTTGGGGATGCCATGGGTGGATCTTATTGTGACACAGATCAATGTTCAGCATCCAAGTATCTACACTGCAAGTAAGCATTTAAAGTTGGTGCAAAGTTTCTTTCTACTAGACTGATATTTCACAAACAGTCCATCACACTATGAAGGTTCAGTTATGACACTGTTTTTAAAATGTCTTTTTGTAGAAATAAAAATCTTACAAATCTTAAAGTGGTTGTAAAGGCAGAGTTTTTTTTATCTTTATGCATTCTATACATTAACCGTTTGCCGACCAGCGCATGCCGATTTACGTCGGCAGAATGGCGCTGGTGGGCAAAAGGGCGTACAGGTATGTCCCCTTTAAGAAGCGGTGCTGCGGATGCGTGTGCGCCGCCGGCGGTCTCCGTGACCATGGGTCCCGCAGACTCGATGTCCGCCGGTTGCCAGTGATCATGTCACGGAGAGGTAGAACGGGGAGATGCTTTTGTAAACAAAGCATTTCTCTTTTCTGCCTAGTGACAGGACAGAGATCACTGCTCTCTGCCATCGAGAGCAGTGATCGCTGTCATGTGAGGTGTAGCCCCTCTCCCCCACAGTTCGAATCACTCTCTAGGACACACTTAACCCCTTCACTGCCCCCTAGTGGTTAACCCCTTCACCGCCCATAGTGGTTAACCTCTTCACTGCCAGTGTCATCTACACAGTAATCAATGCATTTTTCACTGATCGCTGTATAAATGACAATGGTCCCAAATAGTGTCAAAAGTGTCCGATCTGTCTGCCATAATGTTGCAGTCCCAATAAAAATCGAAGATCGCTGTCATTACTAATAAAAAAAATTAAAAATAAAAATGCCATAAAACTATCCCCTATTTTGTGGACGCTATAAATTTTGCGCAAACCAATCAATATACGCTTATTAAATTTTTTATTTACCAAAAATATGTAGAAGAATACATATCGGCCTAAACTGAGGGGAAAAAAATATTTTTTATATATTTTTGGGGGATATTTATTATAGCAAAAAGTTAAAAATATTGCGTGTTTTTCAAAATTGACGCTTTTTTTTTTGTTTAAAGCGCAAAAAATAAAAAATGCAGAGGCGATCAAATACCACCAAAAGAAAGCTCTATTTGTGGGAAAAAAGGATGTCAAATGGGGCTGAAGCTGTTAAGATAAAAAAAACCTTCTGTGTGCAGCCCCTTTAATACTTACCTGAGCCCCATCTCTATCCAGCAATGCGCACGAGTGCCTCGGCCATCCGGGACTCTCCCTCCTGATTGGCTGAGACACAGTAGCGGCACCATTGGCTCCAGCTGATGTCAAAGTCAGTGACCAATCGGGAGAGAGAGGGATGGGGCCAAACCGCTGCTCCATGTCTGAATAGAAATAGGAGCTGTGGCTCGGCTCATCTGCCCCCATAACAAGCTGCTTGCTGTGGGGGCACTCGACAAGAGGGAGGGGCCAGGATCGCCCGCAAGCAACCCAAGAAGGAGGATCCAGGCTGCTCTGTGCAAAACCACTGCCCAGGGCAGGTAAATATAACATGTTTATTATTTTTAAAGAAAAAAACATGAGACTTTAGTATCACTTTAATTTTAGCATGTAAGTCTGTAAAAACAACTAAGGAATAACTTATGTATTTATTTTTATGTTTAAACCCTATACATTTTTATTAGTAATTTCCATCTTTGCATGTTCTGCTGTATACATTTAAGAAGAGTCAGCAAACATAGACATGTTTACAGAGTTTGCAAAGATAAGCTATATTTTGCATTCCAGGAGATACCATCCTCCACATTTAATTTAGTCATTACCTAAATCACAATTTTTACATTTGATTAGAATTACCAATGACCCCATGAAACGTGAAATTGAACTGTAATGGATGGTGAATAAATTCATTCTCAGGGTCTATTCTAATATAATAAGAAGACTCCTTGACAAATGTCTGCATATTTATAGACATATGTTACCTTATTGTGTAAGTGAATGTTAAGAACAATTCAGACTGTCAAGAAAGCACATCTGTTTTAGTTTTAGTTTTGTTTTTTGTATCGGGAGTTAAAGTACACAAAAACTAATTATATTCTTCTATTATTTCTCATTTTTCTATATAATAAGGAAAAGTGGACAGTAAGTGGTAAGTATTAACTTACCAAATGCTGTTCTACATAAAAAAAAACATAAACCAGTAAATTGGGGAAACGTTGGGTTACTAGTAGTAGCATTTCACATGTTTTTGCACAGCACAATAAAAAAAAATATTAGATTGCTGGGTTGCCTATAGGTATGAACATAATAGGGACATGGATTCTATAATATGGAATACTGGAGATGCATGGCATTCTAGATAAGTAAGTTTACCCCACATAAAGTAGTATGCCAAAAGATTGTAAATTACACATTCACAATTTCCCCCTCCGTTTCCACCTGGCATCTGGACAGTAACACATCTCCTGCATTAGAGTGCACCCATTCTGAACGAAGGAACGCAGGGGCACCTTTGGGTAGCAGCACTCTGGGGGAGGGGATGTTGAATGTACTCGCAGATTTAGATATACTAACAAATTGAAGCCAAACTCCAGCTCACACTGCAGCTCACACTGCAGTTACAGCAGCATTTTTTTTTTTTTTGGGATAAAAGTTTTACAATAATAAATGAAAGCTGATCATTGTAAGCACGCCTGTCAGTGGTAAATAGTTGGTCTCAACACTCTAATTTCTCTCACTCTAATATATTTGCAAGAGAGATTGTTCTGTTATAAAACAACAGACTTACTGGAAGGATCTCTAGATAAAAATAAAGGAAAGAAAGCAATGTTCCAACCTCAGGGTTGGAACATCTGTGGCCCAACAGGAGTGAACATGGTACAGGGCATCTACATTCCCCATCTCAACACCTGGCCCTTGTTTTACAGTGAAGGAGTAATCCTGTAGAGCCAAAAACACTGGTTCACCTGTCTATTAGTCGCCTTCTTTTGGGCCATCCATTTCAGGGGAGCATAGTCAGTTATACTAGCCCTAACAAATAGTACCTTAGTGCATCGACAGCCCACTTTATGGCTAAACATTCCTTTTCAATGACTGCATACTTTTTCTCATGGTCATTGGGTGTTCATCCCCATTGGGTACCTTTGACAATACTGCCCTGATACTTACATCAGACACATCCGTCTGAACCAAAAAATCTTTTCATAAGTCGGGGGAGTACAGTACTGGCTGTGCACAAAGAGCCTTCTTCTAAACTTGAAATGATTCATCTGCTACTGTGGACCATTTAACCATTACGGAGTCTTTTCCTTTGGTAAGGTCTGTCAGTGGGGTGGCTATAGTTGCAAAATTCGGGATAAACCAGCTATAATACCCCACAATCCTAAGAAAGGCCTTGACCTGCTTCTTGTTTGCAGGATGTGGCCCCTCCTGGATGGCTTCTATTTTATTCACTTGAGGTCTTATGACACCACAGCCAATAGTGTAGCCCAAATACCTCTTCCTCTAAACCAATGGCACATTTTTTGGGATTTGCCGTAAAACCTTCTTTGAAGAGGGAATCAAGAACAGCCTGGACACAGGGCAAGTGAGACTCTCAGTAAGTGCTATGTACCACTATGTCATCTAGATAGGCTGCTGCATACCGTCGGTGGGGTCTTAGGGTCCTGTTCATGTTGCAGGGGCATTTTGCAACCCAAAAGGCATTTTTTTATATTGAAAGGAACCCTTTGGGATCACAAATGCAGTCTTCTCTTTGGCCCTACTAGTCAGGGATATTTGCCAATAACCTTTTGTCAAGTCCAAAGTGGTCAGTTAGCGGGCCTTGCCAAGTTGTTCTATAAGTTCGTCTACCCTGGGCATGGGGTATGTGTCAAACTTTGTCACTGCATTAAGCTTTCTGAAGTCGTTACAGAACCCCCATGTGACATCTGGTTATGGCACTAACACGATGGGGCTAGACCAGTCACTATTGGACTCCTCAATGACATCTAGCTCCAACATCCTTTTAACTTCATCACTGATGTCCTTTCTTCTAGCTTCAGGAATTCGGTAGCTTTTGAGCTTGACACAGACCCCAGGTTAAGTAATTATATCATGCTGACCTGCTGAAGTCGTGCCAGGTAACTGAAAAATTCTCTCTATTCCTTATCGGGAACTCTCTAGTTTCCTGTTTTTTGGAATACGACAGGGTGTCTGGAATCATGACCTCAGGGATCAGAGGGTACTCAGTACCTTTAGGTGTTACTGGGAGGGACCTCGCAGTTAATGCCAGTCTATCTTTCCTGGGCTTTACCTGGTTTATTTGGTAAATCTGTTCAGGCTTCCTTTTACCTGGTTGATATACTTTGCAATTGACATTCCCTACTCTTTCAATTACTTCGAAGGGACCCTGCCACTTAGCCAGGAACTTGCTTTTAACAGTGGGAACCAACACCAGGACCCTGTCACTAGGTGAGAAAACACAGAATCTTGCCCCCCTATTGTATATTGTCTGTTGGGCTGCTTGGGCCTGCAGTAAGTGTTCTTTTACCATAGGCATGATTGCTGCAATCCTGTCCTGCATTTGAGCGATATGCTCAATTAGACTTTTGTGGGTTGTCTGCTCCCCCTCCTAGGTTTCCTAAGTCTAAGACTTCCCGAGGGTGTCTCCCATAAAACAACTCAAATGCGGAGTACCCTTTAGAGGACTGGGGAACCTCCCTGATGGCAAACATCAAGTATGGAATCGGAAAGTCACAGTTTTTCCCATGCTTGTCAACAACCTTTTTTAACATGCTCTTTAATGTTTTATTGAAGCGTTCCACCAAGCCATCAGTTTGAAGGTGGTACACAGAGGTTCGCAACGGCGTAACCTTAAATAACTTGCACAGCTCCTTAGTTATTTGTGACATAAATGGGGTGCCCTGGTCTGTAAGGACCTCCTTAGGAATTCCAACTGAACACCATGAACAGCTCTTTGGCAATGTTCTTAGCAGATGCAGTGCAAAAGGGAACTGCCTCGGGGTAACGGGTAGCATAATCCATGATTACAAGGATATGCTGATGGCCCCCGAGAAGACTTGGAGAGTTGACCCACAAGGTCCATGGCAAACCTCTCAAAGGGCACTTCAATAATGGGCAAGGCCACTAAAGGACTTCAGAAGTGGGGTAGTGGGGCTGACATCTGAATGAATGGTATATCGCTGCAACTACGAACTGAATCGCCTCAAGGTGATTGATCCGTCCTGTGCTTCCTGCTTCTTAGAAGAGGTGGGTCTTGAGTTTTTTCCTGAAGAACCAATGGTTTTCTTCCATGTGGATGTTAGTGGGTAGATCGTTCCATAGCCGTGGTCCTTGGACTGCAAATCTTTGTTCTCCCTTTGATTTGTAGCAGGATTTAGGGATGAGGAGGAGGTTTTGGTTGGTTGATCGGAGGCTGCAATTGGGTGTGTAGTGTTTTATTTTCTCGCATAGGTATTGAGGAGCGTTTCCTTGACACACAGGATTCTCACATTGATAGATGACTGGATGACCACTAGCTCCCTCAAACTCAAAAAAAAAAGAGCTTCTGCTCCTCAACGCAAACCGAAATACAAAAAAAATAAGACCCCAATGGACACCACCCACCATCCTTGGACAGACCATCTTTCCAAGCATTAAAGCCAAAAGTCTCGGAATCATCTTTGACTCAGAGATGACTATGGATGCACAAATAGGATCAGTAGTCAGTGGATCCCACCATCTTCTCCGCCTGCTACGCAGACTCATCCCCTTCATTCCAAAAAAGGAGAAAGCGGTAGTAGTTGGAACAATCATCAATTTGCGACTCGACTACACAAATTCCGTCTACATAGGACTACCTAATTACCAGATTGCACGCCTACAAGTCGTCCAAAACACAGCAGCATGACTAGTCACGGGAAAGAAACCCTGGGAATCCATCTCCCCATCCTTAAGGACCCTCCATTGGCTAACGGTAAAGGATAGGATCACATTCAAGACCCTCTGCCTCTTTCACAAATGTACACAAGGAAATGCTCCTCAATACCTATGTGACAAAATAAAACATTACATACCGAATCGCAGTCTCCGATCAACAAACCAAAACTGCCTCCTCATCCTCAAGTCCCGCTACAAATCTAAGGGTAAACGAAGATTCACAGTCCAAGGACCACGGCAATGGAACCCACCAACATCCGCATGGAAGAAAACCATTGGGCCTTCAGAAAAAAAACTCAAGACCCACCTCTTCTAAGAAGCAGGACAACACAGAACAGACCAAGCGCATTCAGTTCGCATTTGCAGCGCTATACAAATTTATTTGTTTTCTCAACCCCTAAATGGCCTCCTGCCAAGTACCCATAGGCAAGTTCCAACACCACCCGTCTGTATGGCTTAGGGACCACCAACTGTTCAACAATTTCATCATTCTTTTTATAGACACAATATAGTAAATCCTCATTGCTGCTGAAATAAGGAAAACAAGGCCTGTCCCCTGGTTCGACAGGTACATCGTTAATCACTTTTACATTTTCCCAGGCCCTGGCAAGAGTAGGGTCTTTTCTCTGCTCGGTACCAAAGTTTTCCTTGTGCACATTAAGGTCAGCAAACTCTAATGTAGCCTCAGAGTCAGCAGACAGTTGTCCACCTTCACTGGTTGTGGGGACTTCCTCAGACTCCTCCAGTTCTCCTGCCATAACTGAGAAAGGAAAACCCAGGGAACCCTGAGAGGAGTCTCCTGAATCCACATTGTTGGTGCTGGCCAAGAGTTCTGGCTCTGCCACTGGGTCAGTTACTGTGACCGAGCCGGGACGATCGCACAGTTCCCAAAACTTAGGGAAATCCCTACCAATGAGGGCTTCATGCACCAAGTGGGGCACAAGTCCAACCGGATGGGTCACGGTACCTAAGTCAGTTTTAAAGTGAACAGTGGCTATAGGATACTCTCGGTTATCCCCATATACACAGATCAAAGTAACTTTTTTAGCATGAAAATTCACAGTTTCAACCATCTCAGCTTTAACTTCCAGACTCCAGCAAGGCCATAATAGGCTTATAGTGGTGAATATGTAGCGAAAAACCAAACATGTAAACAGTGCAAACTTGTGAGTGAGATTAATCAAACAAAAAATAAGTGAGAAAAAGTCCACATAGAGGAAAAACGAAACACCAAATGTCTATCTAGACACGTAGGTGAATACACAGGATATCACACAGCCCCGAGAGTCATAAAACTGTAGGTGTCTTCAAAATAAACATCAAGGTTCATATATGCTTACCAGAGATGTTGGACTCAACTATCATAAGACAACGAATCGATCGAGCATGAATGCACCCATGGGACAGGTCCACAATGACTGTATATCCGATTTCAGGAAATTCCCGGATTGGCCTTACTCCAATTTCACACGGTATCGACCATGGATATAAAGGATACTGCAGGCGGTATCAGGACAGGAACTCCAGTGATGGCAAATGAATGACCAAAACCAACCCTAATGAGGGTGTCACCTTGGCTGTTCGAGCACAGAGGGTCCACAGCTGGTTCTTCCAAGATGAGAGGCCCCCGAGATCTCAGATGTTTGATCTAATCCACCTTGTGCGGAAATAGTTACAGCCGGAGTCCCTGTCAACGCTACAAATAGTGGAGCGCGTGGTCATGGACCGATTTCTGAGGTCCCTGCCAATTCCCCTGCAGAAGTGAGTGAGTCACGGAGACCCCAAGTTGGCAGACAACCTGGTGGAGCTTGTTGAGAGATACTTTGCTGCAGAGAGCCTGGTCACCACCCCTACAGCTGAACCGACTTTCCACCCAAAGCCACGGTCACCCCAGGAAACAGGTAAGACTGTTATCTATATCGGAGACCCTGCTTTTTATTCTTGAATAAAGGATTTGTCAAAAACTGTCTCAGGGTTTTTATTATTTTATGACACTTTTTTGGTGAATGGGTACGGGTACTATGTACCCGATACCCATTCATATAGGGGGGGAGCCGGGATTGTTCAAGTGGGCTTCCAGATTCCGATAAGCCCCCCCGCCTACAGACCCTGACAATCACAGCACAGGGTTGTCGGGAAGAGGCCCTTGGGCCCATCAACATGGTGTTATGCTGCCACAACACCGGTATTTAACATCAAAGTAATGAGGCATTTTTACTATGGGCCGGTTGGCAAGTGGCTAGAGAACTACCAACTGCTGAGGTCATCAGAGTAGTGTAAAAAATAGCAATGTTATAGTTAGGGTTCCTGCTTTAAACTATTTGTGAAATCGTCCCACTATGTTATTATCTACTGTTAAGGTTCACTTTGTTTTGCCATCTCATACCACACCAATAGCTCTACCTCTATATTATGGTGTGCAAGACTTCTTTGTACTGCAGACTTCTGCCTACACATGATGTGAATGCATGATTCCACAAATAGTGACTTTTTGTATGGCCAGAAGCCTGTTGTACAAAGTAGCTGATCACACCATAAATGATAGGCAGTTCTATGGGCAGGGGATGAAAGGCAAACATTTTCACAGCAATCTTGAGTCAAAATAACACACAGTGCTGATACAATCTGCAAGCAATTTATCGCATGGTCCCCAAATATACTGTACACACTGCCATTCCTCCTATAGAAAATTCAGTTTAGCATAGGTTGGACACTTGAGGTGGGATTTGCGATGTGACATGCATTTTGGAGGAGAATAGAAAAGGAGAGGCAATGAATCAACAGTTATAGGTGGATTCTGGAAAAATATCAGTGTATGTGACGCTACAAAAAAAAGTATTTACGCTTTTAGGTCTACTGTATGGGGCTCTCTCATCTTTGAATTTCCAAACCCCACAATCCCCATTTCTTTCATTCACTTGGTATCATAGAATCCAGATTAATGACCCCTTCTAGATTGTAAGCTCAGTGCCCTTTGATCCCTCCTGTATTGAAATGTATTGTAACTGTACTGTCTGCCCCATGTTGTAAAGCGCCGCGCAAACTGTTGGCGGTATATAAATCCTGTATAATAATAATGAAACATTATAGTAGTAAAATAAAGCAAAAGAAAATGCCTTGGGGAGGAGCCTCACATGTAGTGCAGCTGTCTTGCTGTGCTATGCATAGGAAAAGTTTCCTCTTGCTGGCGGTTATATCATATACAATATATAAACAGTAGATTTGGATTAGCATATGTATTTGTTTTATCAGATGCTCTTGCTTCTAATATAATTACTGAATCTCTTCATGTATCACTCAAATTCCACGTAACAATTAATTCATGTATGTACATCTAAAGGCTGTCGTAGGATTTATAAAGGCCTGTTGTTAATGAGGATATCAACTTGTTAACTGTAAAATAATGTGAAATTGCAAATCCTTGTAATTACTAATCCTTGAGGAAGCATGACTGAAACTAATCTCTATGATAAAATAGACACTTGTTTAATTAAGGGCAGAACTGGAATAACACTTTCAGTTTATAAATTCTTTAAAACTACATAGTTTTTAAAATCATATAAAAAAAATTTTTTATATCAAGCAAACACAGATTTTACAAAACAAATATCATAGCTACCTCTCCCTAACATTGCATAGCACAACTATTGTTACTGAATCAATTAACATGCACATATTAATTAAAAAAGGCGAAAACCTAAACATTTTGAGTTGTACAAAATGACATTCTAGTTCTAGCAATAGGGCCCAGCCCCTACAGTATTAAAATGTATCAAAACCAAAAGAGGCACATAAAGATCCACATGAAGAACACTCAGAGGCCGGCTAACTCACTAAAGAGTGTGAGTACAGGTTTCTCTACTCTAGATTCAACAACAATTTACAGTGTTTTAACACAGTCTTAACCACTTCAGCCACAGAAGGATTTACCCCCTTCCTGACCAGAGCACTTTTTGCGATTCGGCACTGCGTCTCTTTAACTGACTTTAAAATTGTGCGGTCGTGCTCCCAAACAAAACTGACGTCCTTTTTTTTTTTTATTATTTTTTCATTTTTTCCCACAAATAGAGCTTTCTTTTGGTGGTATTTGACCTCTGTGTTTTTTATTTAAAAAAAGAGCGACAATTTTGAAAAAAACTTATTTTTTAAATTTTTCTAGAATAAATAATCTTAAAAAATATCTTAAATTTTTTTTTTTCCTCAGTTTAGGCCGATACGTATTCTTCTACATATTTTTGGTGATTGGTTTCCGCAAAAGTTATAGCGTTTACAAAATAGGGGATAGTTTTATGGTTTTATATTTTTATTAATATTTTTTTTTTACTAGTAATGGTGGCGATCAGCGATTTTTATCATGACTACGACATTATGGCAGACACGTCGGACAGTTTTGACACATTTTTGGGACCATTGGCATTAATACAGCAATCAATGCTATAAAATTGCATTGATTACTGTAAAAATGTCACGGGAAGTGAAGGGGTTAACCACTAGGGGGCGGGGAGGGGTTAGGTGTGTCCAAGGGGAGTGTTTCTAACTGCCTCGGGGATGGGGTAGCAGTGACACGACACTGATCGCTGCTCCCGATGACAGGGAGCAGACGATCAGTGTCCTGTCACTAGGCAGAACAGGGAGATGCTGTTTACATCGGCATCTCCCCGTTCTTCAGCTCCGTGACACAATCGTGGGTATCCCCAAGGTGAAGGAGTCCGCGGGTCCCGTGGGCATGGTCACGGAGCTCGAGGCAGGAAAGTAACACACCAGTACGTTACTTTGCCCAGCCGTGCCATTCTGCTGACGTATATTTGCTAACAGCGGTCGGCAAGCGGTTAAAGCAAATGTAAAATCAAAAATCCAAAATGTGCTATTTTATAGGGAACATCTAGAAGTGTCAAGGGTACATGGACACACCAAAAACGCCAGAACTGCTGGCAGGAAAAGGTGGCGCTGAAAATTCACTTTAAGACCCTGATATTTACTGGCAAAATCACAAGAGAGGTATGGACTCCAGAGAGAGAGATATAATTTTGCCCCTGTACAAATCATTTGTAAGACCTCATCTGGAATATGCAGTTCAGTTTTGGGCACCAGTTCGCAAAAAGGATATGGGATAACTGGAGAAAGTGCAGAAAAGGGCAACCAAAGGCATGGAGGAGCTCAGCTATGAGGAAAGATTAGAGGAACTGAATTTATTCACTCTTGAGAAGAGGAGATTAAGGGGGATATGATCACCATGTAAAAAAAGGGTCCATATATTGAACTTGGTGTTGTTATTCACTTTACGGTCAACACTGAGGGCCAGTTGGCACTCTTTATGTCTAGAGGAAAAGAGATTTCATCTCCAAATACGGAAAGGTTTCTTCACAGTAAGAGCTGTGAAATTGTGGAATAGACTCCCTTCAGAGGTGGTTCTGGCTAACTTAGTAGATTGCTTTAAGAAAAGCCTGGATTCATTCCTAATAATACATAACACATGTACATAATAACAATAATAACACATGTACATAATATAACTGGGTACTGACATTTATAGGTAAAGTTGATCCAGAGAAAATCTGATTGCCTCTCTGGGATCAGGAAGGATTTTTTTTCCCCTGCTATAGCAAATTGGATCCTGCTTTTTCTGTTTTTTTTTTTTCGCTTTCCTCTGGATCAACTGTGGGTATAGAATTGGGTATATGGGATTGTATGATATTTTTTATTTTTTTATTTTTTTATGGTTGAACTAGATGGACTTGTGCCTTTTTTCAACCTGGCTAACTATATATGTTAGTAAATTTACTGACGGTTGGCAACCCTGGTTCACACCTATGCGTTTTTTAGTGCGTTTTCAGTTTTGCAGACACACACTACAGTCCATTTAACATGGTTTCCTATGGGTCATGTTACCCTCTATGCATTTTATGGAAAGAGCCAGGGACTTTTTTATGGTTTTTGGTTCCATAGACTTCAATGCATGAAAAACATGTATTGAAAAAACTCAAAATTCACCTGGAATATGCAAACTGCAACCTGCATAGGTGTGAACCAGGCCTTAGCAGTGTTTTGTACAAGCATATTTTTGACCAAATACTCATTCTGCTAATTTTTTACTCCCAAATGACCATAATGCTTTGCAAAATCTTATTTATCTATAATATGGCGTTATTTTGACTGAGAGCAGAGTAAATACTGTGAGATCAGAGAGCTGTCTAGATTTTTCTTATTGCATTCAGAATGGATTCCATTACCAGGATGGTTTGTGAAAAAATTCTGCTGATTTTGTTGCTGAGGGTGATAATACTGAAGCCCCATACACACGCGCGGACCGTTTGTGAGCGATGTTTCCCGTACGTACTCGTCGCCGAGTTCGTGCTGTACGCGGAATTGGTGTCGGGCTTTTAGCTTTGAGCCAAGACCCCGTCCATGAACAGAGTGACGAGGAGTATGTGGACCAAGAATTGGTTGCTTCAGCGTGATCAGTTCTCGCACATGCCTTTGCTTCGTGAGATCCGGGAGAATAATCCTGATGATTTCAGGAACTTTCTCCGGATGACAGACCCCGATTTTCATCATCTTTTGGCTTTGCTGACCCCTTTTATCAGCCGGCAGGATACCTGCATGAGACAAGCCATCACTCCGGAGCAGAGGCTTGTTGCTACGTTGAGGTACTTGGCGACAGGGAGAAGCCTTCAGGATTTGAAGTTCTCTTCAGGTATCTCTCCCCCAGGCCCTGGGAATCATTATTCCAGAGACCTGTTCTGCCATCATCCAGGTCCTGCAGGAGGAATATATTAAGGTAACATTTCTCCTTTACTATTCCCTTCTATGTATGCTCTGTTTGCTAATGTCTTCTATTTTGGACCTCCTTCCCTAATTACCATGATTGCAATATGCTCTAATATGCTGTGCCCCTTTTCTCCTTCATGCATTTTTCCCTTCACTTATCTCCCCAGCATGCTCTTCTGCCCCAATAGACACCTATGGCCTAGTCACTTAAGCAATGTATTTTGTGTGCTGCATAGTATTGTTTTCCCCCAAACACCCCCTAAAATATGCACAAATGTTTGCTGTGTGTTTTACTTCATGTAGAGCCCCTTTTATTTTTTAATTTTTTGGGGGGGGGGGGGCGGCAAACTCATTAGGAACCCCCTCCCCCAACTGCTCTGTCAGATGGTACCAATTCTCTATCTGCTGGCTTTCACAGGGCCAATACACACTATATACCTACCTCTTTATAGTGGGCATCTTTAGTGATGAATTCAGCAAAGCATGTAGTGCAAGGGGCTGCCTCCATACTTTCCATTTCCTCTTTTTTTGTGTTCTTTCCCTCCTATTAGCTTGCTTGGTAATTTCAGAATGTCACAATGTGCTTTCCTTTTTTTTTTGGGGGGGGGGGGGGGGTTTGAAATGTTATTTTATCTTTCCTGTGGGCTGCCAATAGTGTTAAGTACAGAGGGTCTGGCCAAACTAGCACACATTATTGAGCCATTTGGCAATCAATGAAGTTCAGAGGGTTACCTGTCCAACCCCCCCCCCCCAAAACCCTAGTTATTGCCAATGGCCCATCAGAAGTGGGGGGATTGATGGGGGTGAGTAATCTGCGAAGGGGACCCTCTACTTTTCTGTGCAAATACTTTACAGCCTAAAATGTTAAAGTATGCTCTTGTTCCAAGATGTTGATTGTCTAATCTGCTTGCAATGTTTATGTGCAAAGTGACTAATTTTTTTTTATTGTTTCACTCCACAGTTCCCTTCCACGCCACAGGAATGGCAGACTGTGGCCTCCCACTTTGCCAGCCGTTGGGACTTTCCTAACTGCGGAGGGGCAATTGATGGGAAACACGTCCGCATCGTCCCACCACCCAACTCGGGGTCCTACTATTATAATTATAAGGGGTTTAATAGTGTAGTGATGTTGGCGGTGGTGTCGGCGACATTACGAGTTTATGTATGTGGACGTGGGGATGAACGGCCAGATCTCGGATGGTGGTGCCATTGCGCAAACGGAGTTCTACTGGCATCTCAGAAGTGGCAGTCTGTGCTTGCCACCTCCAGAGGAGAATGCTGAAGGACTCCCCTTCGTCTTTGTTGCAGATGAAGCGTTTGAGTTGACTCCCCATCTGATGAGGCCCTTCCCGATGAGGACCCTCACCCCAGACCAGAGGGTCTTCAACTACAGGCTGTCCAGAGCCCGAAGAGTGGTGGAGAACACCTTTGGCATCCTGGCCAGCCGCTTCCGCCTGTTCTTGACGGCTATTAACTTGGCGGAATACAAACTCAACCACATAGTTCTTGCCTGTTGCATATTGCACAACTTTTTAAAACGACACAACAGCAACTACGTGGTGCCCGTTGGCCCAGATGTGGAGGGCCCTCCAAATGCTGACCTCACAGCCCTTCAAGCGGCACGTCCAGGCTTGCCCCCTCTAAATGCCCGCATGGTCCGCGAGCAATATATGGACTACTTTGTGGGTAGGGGGGCCATTGCTCTGCCTGACGATGTGTGAGAGGCATTTTTTAATAAATATATTTTTTAAACCAACGTAGGATTTCTTGTCATTTCCGTATTATTGCTTATTTGACCTTGACATTTTTTCCCTTTAGCTTCGACAGTGGGAATGCACTTTCTGGGCAGTCTCTTCTTCCCAAAAAGATTCTTCTCATGTTGTGTGTTTGATACCTAATCTTTGGTCTAGAGAAGGTTTGTAGTGCATAACTGACACCCAAAATACTCCTTTTCATCACCATGACAGAAATGTGTGTATTCACAAAAATGGTGTGCTACGTGTTTTCAAATAAATCACTGTGGGTGTCATTTTACATAAGTCAAATCCACTATGCTCTACAAGTGCAGTGCAAAAGTGCCCTGGAAAAGAAACTTTCAGTGCAAACTGGACTTGCCTTTAGTAAATAACACCCATTGCCCCCCAAATCCTTTACATTTGACATACATAATGCTTTTTTGTTTTTAAATAAGGAAGCCACACATTTAGAAAATTAAAAAAGTTTACTTGCAACACATTCACAAGTGCGTTTACAAACTTCTTGCCAAAACTGACAAGATCTGGGTTATTTACAACATTGTTTACAAACATTCAGCATTTGGTAAAACCAGGCATGGAGCAAAACAGAACATAGGAACTCGGAAAGATCAACTTTCTAAAGTGAAGACAAGATCAGACATGACTATATGTTCAAAGTGTGTTTGATCTTGCCTTCATCACATGGGGGGGTCACCCCTGGAAACTGGAAATTTAGAACATGCACACAATTTGGGTCTAAAAATGGTCATTAGATGGTAAAACACATGCCTAGAATCTTCAAAAGTGCCATTTTCCATCATGGGGATGAATGGACGTTTTTTGGGGGTGCAACCCCTTCACCACAACCACTTTAGTAGTTCGTAAAGTGGTTGCACCCCCAAAAAAAACGTTGTCATTCATCCACCATGATGGGAGCTAGCACATGTGGACACAATGTGTGCATGTTCCAAATTTCACACAGTTCTTAAGTTGCAAATGTGTTCAGAAGCAGCCACAAATGTGTGTTAATTACTTGGTGCGTTTTCATATTTTTCCTAAAACATCAATGATGTTCTTCAATTTTTGTTGAACATCATTGATGTTTTGCTTTATGTCATCTAGATCTCTATTGCAGACCATTATCTCCCCGATGAGTACGTGGGCACTCTCTGTGGTAAAGTGTGATTCTTCTTCCACAACATCCACGTCACCTAAAAACAACCAAAAAAAACAAAAATGTCTTGGAAATGAGGCAGGCATACATTGATTAGCTTACCAGTAGCTGTGTTCTCCCACACTCACCTGTTGTGGTGACAAGTTCTCCAATTTCTATGATCTCTCCTTCCTCCTCCTCCTTCTCTGCTTCTGGTCTTTCCCCTTCTTTGGGAGGTGTTGGTTTAGTGGTTTCCTCTGACGTCACGAGTTTTCGCTCCCCTATGAGAAGGTACAAAAGGAAGATTTAGCAACACAATCTATTGAGGGCAGAAATAGGAAATGTCAAACATTGCTTGAAAGTGAGGGACAATATTTTTGTTGGGCCAGTTACAAATGACAACAACATGAATGTAGTCAATTTTAAAGGTGGTAAACTTAGTAGCTTTTTGATAGAAGTTTGTCTGATGGAGACCCCCCTCTAGTATCCACTGGAGCACATGTGTGGAAAAGCCTAATAAAAAGTGGGTTTGGGTGTCCCAGCACTAGTGCTCTAGAGTCCAGATGGGTAAACAGCTACTGGGTGACCTCTCCTTTACATTGAATACATTGGCTTGACATTCTTGATGACATTTCTAGAGAGAACAAACTTCCTTTCCCAAAACAATTCACCAAACCTCGTATTATAAGTGGCCGAACGATCGAGGTTGAGTACGATCGAATGGACACACACGAACATGACAGTGGCAGAAAGATCGAGGTTGAGTACGATCGAATGCACAGACGAACCTGAAAGTGGCCATTTTCGAATGTACAACTTTGTAAAAATACAAACACATGGAGCAGTATGCAAGCAAGAAATCAAACACACAACTACTTACTTTTTTGAAGAACTCACTTGATCTTTCTGTACTGATCGGCCTCCCTCAGTTTCAGGTCTGACCAGCGTTTCCTCAGTTGCTCCTTGGATCGTTGTACCCCAAAATGATTGTACAGCCTCCTCACAACTTTAGACATGATCTTGGCCTTGCGGACATTGGTTGAGGTAAGGCCCATACTTCCCATCATAGTCGCTCCTCTTTAATATGTCCACCATCTCCAACATTTCTCCAAATGACATATTGGAGGCCTTGAATTTCAGGCTCCGGGATCGGGACGTTTCTGCCTCCGGCCTTTCCTCGTCCTCCTCCTCTTTGCGGCAATATTTCGGGCGCAACTGCTGTGTCCCCGCCATGTGCTCTCCCCACTGCGCCGTAAAGAGAAGGGGTGGGGAATAGACGAGAAAGATCGTCAGGGGCGGGCGGAGTTTCACGCATGCGCACTGTATATAAAAACGTCACACGCCTGTGTCGTAGCCACGATCTGTGAGACGAGGGGAGAGAAAGCTCACGCACGAGACGATCGCTATAACGAAGTTACAATTTGACGTTGGTACATAACTAGCCTAGACTGATTAGACCTTGAGGCTTCTTTATGGAGAAGATTAGGAGAGTTTAGCCTGACATAATTTATAGTGTTTTGTGTGGTGTTGTGTCTTGCAGAGATTATGCAGGGATTCAACGACGTGAGTTTTCTCCCCCTGTTCATTGAGAAATACAGGGAAATTCCCCTTTTATGGCAGGCCAAACACCCCCATTACGGCATCAAACCAAAGAGGTACGCAGCCCTGCTGGAACTTGTGGAATTTGTAACGCCAAGGTTCCCCACGGCAACTGTTGGTGATTTAAGAAAGAAAATTGGCAGCCTGAGGAGTGCGTATATCAGGGAGCGCAAGAAGGTCCTGAAGTCCCAAGAATCCTGAGCTGCAGCAGATGAGGTCTATGCCCCCAAGCTCTGGTACTATGACAGTCTCCATTTTCTCAAAGACCAGACTGATGTCACGGAGCCACTCTCGCCTCCTCCTTCCACGCTTCCTTGCGCGCAGGCCACCCCTGATGAGGCTTCCGAGGAGCAACCTGGGCCTTCCAGTCTGGAAGATGTGCAGGAGCCCAGCTTGTGCCAGGTATAGTAGTTTGGGAACCATTTTTGTGAAAAAGGAATGATGTTCACTTAATTCTGGATCCCCGAGTGCTTAGTTCCTAACGTGTTTGACATATCAACTGACAGTAGTGTTGGAGACATTTGGAGCAAGAATATAAACTGCAGGGCTGAGAATTGTATGGTTTTCTATTTGTAAACATTTTGCAACAGTCACTAGATGAAAATTGTGTGTGTTTGATGAACAAATAACTGAAACTATGTCCCTTTTTCATACACAGGAAGACCTCAGCCAGGAGGTGGCTGTGGAATGTGTCAGTCAGGAGGAGGAAGGGGTTAGTGGCAGCCAAGAGGTGGGTAGTGGCAGCCAAGAGGGGGGTAGGCCTCGGAGCCTGACTGACTCCCAAATCCCTCCCCTCCGCCTTCCCTACAAAAGGGCGAGAAGGGGGGGTGAGGCGGGAGAGTCAGCGCTCCAGATGATCAGAGAGGCTTCAGCCTCCCTACATGCCACACCCACCGACGAGGAGGCCTTTGGCTCCGTGGTTGTCACGAAAATGATGGGTATGGAGGTGGGGCAACGCAACATGTGTGAGGGGGTCATCCTCAAGGTCCTAAATAAGGGTATGGCTGGGGAGATGACCCCACTCACACATGTTTGCCATAGTGACCATGCTCCGCCTCCTCCTCCTCCTTCTGCCACCCCACCAGCACCACAGCGTGGAAGGAAGCGTGCAAGGAAGACCTGAGAGTGACGACCTGGATTCAGTCTGGTCTGAGAGAAGATGGAGCCTCTCGTAGTACCAGAGCCTGGGGACCTAGATGGCATCTGCTGCAGTTCCGGATGTTTTGGACTTCAGGACCAGATAGCACTCCCCTTAAGATACGTACTCCTCAGGCCCCCAATTTTCGAAGCTTGAAAAATGATGGTTGCCGTGGGGGTCCAAGGCTTTGCAAATTCCCCAAGTTTCTCCATCGCTGCGTTCCTCTTTGGTTTGTTGCTGAGACCTAAATAAAGGTATTTTTGATTTGAAATTATCATTGCCTATGTGTTTTACTTTTCTACAATGACAGTTTATTTGTGAGTAGGCAGGTACATTTCATTAATCATAAAGTATAATTAACAAGGGGCACCAACAACAAACAAACTCCTAGTAAATTTTAGCAACAAATAGAAATGTTAATAATGTTGTTTTGCTAAGTTGAGACACACAACCCCCCTCAAAAAAAAAAAAAAAAACATCTCCTTAAAATATGTATTCCAAAAAAAAAAAAAAATGAGAAATCATCCAAAAAATATAACAAAGATTCTTTTACGATCTGAGTAAAAATAAACATGTAGTCTATAAATCGTGAAAAGTAATAAAGAACTAAGTTTGGGAGAAGTGCGGGTGAATATGAGCAGCTAAAACATGTCATTCTTCTTGCATTGTAAAGAAAAAGAGAATGCACTGCATTAAAGACATTTTAACATTGCAGCGTGACGAATGTGCTGTGTCGATTAGGAAAGGTAGTTTTACCTGACTGAGCGCTTCCGTCACAGAATTTCTTCTGAGCATGCGTAGCACTTTGTCCGTCGGACTACGCTACACACGATCGGATTTGGTGTGATCGGACCTTGTTGTCAAAAAATCTATCCAGCAGGAGATAGGACTTTGTCCGTCGGACAATCCGACGTACACTGTCCGATGGTGCCTACACACGGTCGGATTTTTCGACAACATTGTCCGATAGGACAGAATCCATGTGAAAATCCGACCGTGTGTATGGGGCTTGAGACAACTGGAGGAGAAGTGAACCCGTCGTCGCTGCTGGACACATCCTTTGCTATCACAGTGTTTTTCTTTCAGGATATTTTTATGGGGAGCTGCGAAAATATTTTTCAATTTTATGAGGATGTCCATTGCTACCTAAATAGACACCCCCACTGGGGTTGAGTGCGTCAGCTAAGGAACGTCTCCTGGCCACACTAAAGTATGTTATTCTGAACATTATAAAAAGTCTCTGTATATATACGGCTGATGCAACAACCTAACAGAGACAGAAAAAAATATTACAAATAATCTATAGAAGAAGGATAAATTACGGAGACAGATAGATATAAATAGACAGACAGATAGATAGATACCTGTCCATGTGTGAGATATTGACTTTCCTATTGGACACACACGCACATCAATTACATCTTACTGGTCATTTACCTAATTTTAATAAAAAATATAGTACAAAAGGAAATGTTAAACAGGATCCCCACCCCCCCAAAAAAAACATTAAACTCTACTTACTCCTTCAACTCCATTGAGCTTCTTAGGAACGCTAGCTCCCTAGTGTACAGATGGGTTTTTTGGGTGGGGGCTAGGGCTCCACTCCCGGCTTTCTCCTGCTCGGCTGTCAGGTCAGATTGCATCTGATCACAAAGAGACTTCAATCTCTTGTAGAGTGCTTTTCCTGAAACAAAACAAAAATGTAAAATAAATAAAATAATAACAAACATATATATATATATATATATATATACAGTGGTGTGACAAAGTGTTTGCCCCCTTCCTCATTTCCTGTTCCTTTGCATGTTTATCACACTTAAGTGTATCGGAACATCAAACCAATTTAATACAATAGTCAAGGACAACACAAGTAAACACAAAATGCAATTTATAAATGAAGGTGTTTATTATTATAAGGTGAAAAAAAATCCAAACCATCATGGCCCTGTGTGAAAAAGTGATTGCCCCCCCTTGTTAAAAAATACTATAACTGTGGTTGTCCACACCTGAGTTCAATTTCTCTAGCCACACCCAGGCTGATTATTGCCACACCTGTTCACAATCAAGGCATCACTTAAATAGGAGCTGCTTGACACAGTAAGGTCCACCAGAAGATCCTTAAAAGCTACACATCATGCCGAGACCCAAAGAAATTCAGGAACAATTGAGAAAGAAAGTAATTGAGATCTATCAGTCTGGAAAGGGTTATACAGCCATTTCCAAAGCTTTGGGAATCCAGCGAACCACAGTGAGAGCAATTATCCACAAATGGCGAAGACATGGAACAGTGGTGAACCATCTGGGTTTACTTCCTCTTTAATAAAATAATAAAATAAAATACTTTTAACAAAGCATCTTACAGAGATATGCACCAACTTCTTTCATCCCTCTGCCTTCTGCTAATTTCTGCTCACTGCGGTGTCAAATCGCATGCTAAATCACCCTTGGCCTGCTTCGTAAGTATCCGGTATGCATGCTGTGGATGGCTGAGGTCCCACACCTCAGGATGAAGCTGCCTGGAGGCTATACGCTGAGCTTGCATCATGTTTTTACCCATGATGACTTTCAGCTGAAGAGCAGCACACCAACACATGCTGGTATCAGAAGAACAAATAGGAGGCAAGACCACTGGGAAATTTCTGTATAGACAGGAATTCCTGGAATTTATCCAATGAAATTATGGTGCTTTCTGATCACTGTAATCTGAGAATGCCTATAAATGTATGTGTGCCTAAACACGACACTTACATGCATTTGCACACGTTTAGGTGTGTCATGCATATTTTCTGCTCAAAAGCTCCTCTTCTGAACGTGACTTTGACTGGAGGTTTTTATTCTGTTTCTAAATGCTGCCGCCACTAAGCACTTGTAAATGCCTAGGTGTGCATGGACACATAAGCTTACATTAAGGGGCAATTTTGGGGTCAAGTGTGCATGAGTCCTAAATGTGCCTGAACAGTATACTAAAAAATCTGCCATTTTTTCTTAGTCATTTATCTGAAAAATAGCATTCCACTTTCTGTGCATACTTACTACTGTTCCTAATAATTGCATATATATAGTATCAGATCACCCAATACACTGTTGCCAATGACTGCAAGTTTCAGGATTTTTAGAGTGAGATTTTGTGATGTGATGTCACTAATGTGTTGCTCACAATTCTCTCTTCTAGGGAAGAAGCTCTACCAGAGAATCTGCAATAGAAGAATTTTGCTACATCTGCTTAAATTCATTCAGTGGATCTTTCCTTCTCCATTGCTCTTTCCTGATGAGTCTTTAAAATGACCCCACCAATCATCGGATCACCAGTCATCAGGACCAACACTGATAAGGGGAGGCAATGCTCTGCTCCTTTTCCCACAAAGCCAAAGTATGGTAAGCCAGTAAAGGGAATATAATCAGCTGCAAAAATTCTATAGGTAATACTGAAAACGAGTCATTTGTCCGCTGCTGGACACAGCTTCTACAGTTATTGTCTACTTTGAAAGGCAGATAAAATTTTGTGAATAACAATACCCAGCTTAAAATGGGCTTTCCTGTTATTTGTGCCCCACAAAAGTGGTACAGTTTTAGCCATTGGGAGCATGAGAGAGTTAGAGCTGTGTAAGCTCCTGATCAAGGCTGGGTTCACACTATTCTGAATTGGATGCGGGTTTCCTCCGCATCCAATTTGCATGTCAGGAGATTGTGACTGGCTCTCTATGGAGCTTGTTCACACATCTCCGGAGCGGCTTTGGTGCAAATTGCATAGGGGTCCTGTGCATCTTCAGCCAAAAATTAGGACTGAAAATGGACCCGAAACAGTGAACAGGGATGCACCGGACCCCTGCTGTGAGCCCCCCCGTGCAGCAGTGTGAACCCAGCCCAAAACTTTGCTTGGCTGAGGACTCTCTCCCCATTTCCATTAACAAGGTGTCAGGGCTGTGCTCAGCCCTTCCTTCTCTGAGCTGGCCGCTCAGCTGTCGGCTAATTGCCAGCTTCTATCTCTCCACAGTGACTCACCTATAGTCTGCTCGTCAGTCCTGCCTACTTTAGCCGTCCAGCCCAGATGATCTCTGCCTTCACCTTGGTCACATCTCTAGAGACGCTCTCCTGTGTTCCTGTTAAAGACTTGCTTGGCTGACATTCCTTCTGGCTCCATATCCTGCTTGCTGTTCTACTACGCTTATCTCTGGCTCCCTGACGTTTTGGCTTGTCTGACTATCCGTTCCGGTTCCTGAACTCTGGCTATGTTTTGCCTACGTTTACTCCTTTTACCACCTTTTTTATTATTATTAAACAAGTGAGATTTAACTATACTGCTGTCTCAGTCTGATTCATGGTTTCTGAAACAAGGCTGATTAATTGACAACCACCAATGCTGAGAAGATTCAAAAGGGCCAGGTATTTTTCTTAACTTGCAGCAGCTGCATAGGCAAATGTCTCAGAATTTCAGTTCCACCAGACAATTTCAGAACTTTGGTAGTAAAATTTGGTTTAGTTAGAAATAAAGAAAAACACAAGCTTCTCCATAACTACTAATTAAAGCAGTCATTATTATATTTTCTAAAGAGAATACACCTGTTTTATGGGAAGTTTTCAGCTCAGCTTGGGGAACAAGCCCTCAATGCTCTAGTAAAAAACAAAAAAAACAAAAGGGAAATCGCCTATCAGTCTTTGATGTTATGGCTACATGATAACATTATTAATTTTCCAAACAAAATTTGCTTTTTTCTACATTACTGTTCTAATGGCATAAAAATGTAAGGTTATTAACTTCGATAAAGCTATGGCCTTCCCCAGCCCAGCCCAGCCCAGCATAAATTGTTTCAGATTTTTTTTGGGTAAAGGCCTGCTTGGTATGCTTTTAAGTTTCTGGATCAGCCATGCTTCTGAATTATGAAATTAAATTTGCAGATAGTGACACATATCTACTCCATGCTATTATTGGTATTAAAACATAACTAAAGGAATTTTGTTTAGCTTTGGACAGAGTGGAGAGGGATTAGAACACCTGTCAGGTTTTTATTGCCACCTGTGCCCCCATTAGGGAGTTTTATCATCCCTTTGTGTCCTGTTTACTCATATGACTCATTTTGGGCTGTCCCCAGAACAATAATAGAGGGGAAATCTTCCAATGGGGACACTATTTCTGGTGACCTTGGTAACAACTAAGGATTCCCCCATTTTAGAAGGATTTCCTCTCACTTTCTGCTTTTGCATTTGGATAGGATGTGAAGGGAATTCTCCCCCATAGGACATGGATTTCAAATAAAAACGTAGCAGGAGTTGCAAACCCTCCCTCCTTCCTCTTACTTTAATTACTTTCAGATACTTCCTGTAATATCAGTTAACATCCCACACAGATATATATATATATACAGTATATATAGTATACAGGGGGTCCCCGACTTACAAACATCCGACTTAAAACGACTCCTACTTACAAACGGAGGGAAACAACAGGAAGTGAGAGGAAATCTACCCCTAGGAAGGGAAATTCACTCCTGTAAGAGTTAATATGGGAAAAAGGTGTCTCCACTGATGCTTTATCACCAGTCCATGTTTCCTTAACAACCCAAAATTTTCAAAATCCAATTGTCATTTGGACAGAAGGTGAAGTGAAATCTTCTGAACAGGGGTACAGACAGCAAAACAAATGTTGCAGGGGTGATAACCTATTCTCTATGTTATCTAAAAAACTAAAAAATAGATTTTTTGGCTGCAGCTACACTTAAAAAATATACCTGTTCCGACTTACAAACAGATTCAACTTAAGAACAAACCTACAGTCCCTATCTTGTTTGTAACCCGGGGACCCCCTGTATATATGTATATATATATTTATATATTCGTGTTACAACATGAAAACAATTGTTTTGTAATGGTACATAACCTGTATAATAAAGATAAAAAAGATACAATCTACATTGTTGAGCCATGAATATCGTTAGACATATGAATATTGTTAAACAGTGCACCTTTGGCAACAGAGAAAGTTGATGCCGAATTGCTATTTACAATGGCCAAAAACAAACTAATTTGGTCCTTCTAAACATGTTTTCACAATCAAATATTTTGTTGGTTTTATTCTTAATTCTAGGTTTAAATTAGAATTCCCTATATTAAAGCTTGAAGCTAAACTCTGTTTACAAAACAGTATTTACACTTGACTAATTTTGCAGATCAAACTAATTAAATCAATTAAACTGGTGATTAACCAAATGAAGGCTGATTGCAAAAATTAGTGGGTTCATTTTGAAGGAGTGGAAATAAGCTAATTACTGCCGTGATTACTTGGATCTGGAGTACTTTAAATGTGGTATAAATTGAAACCTCATAGTGAATTAGACTGGGAATACATTACAGTATAAAAGCGCAGCTAATACTATTCTAGATGCTCACCCTGTGGGAGAATAGCTCACTGCATTTTGCATGATGATAAACACAGTTATTCAGCGTTTGCTCTTTTCAAACACAACACAATAGGCTAGCACTTTAGGCATCTTCATCTCATACAGTTTTAATAGGATATATATCTATCAGGAACAAGACAGAAATCCAGATGTTTTGCTATATTATCGCACAGATGTCACATACAGATGGTAGCTGAAATTGACCTTGTGGTAATATATGAGGCACATTATTTTTGCATGACAATTGCACTTTATCTTATGCAAAACCTTTACTGCTGCACTTTAAGAACTATAGCATTGACATCAACTAAATCAATTAACGTATATTAGAGTAAATAAATGTTTTACATAACAGACCCAGATTTGAGCAATTAATTTTGTGTGAACCCGAATTCGAACTAGACTTTGTCGGTTCTCTTGATGACAATTTCTGCTAACTTTTGTGCCTCATGGGAAAAACGTTTGTGCCATTTTCAATTGACTTTGTTGGATGTCCCCATGCTTTTATGCATGCCTTTCTCACATGCACTCAGGAGGTGTTGTATCACCAGAAATAATTTCCATAGCACTGCAGGTGTACCAAGGTCAATATTTGCTATTTGTACTTTCTACCGCTTAAAGCGGTTCTGCACACACTATTTTTTTTTCTTGTAATGTTAAAATAATTTTTATTATTTCAATACACTCACATTTTTGGTGTCCGTCTGTTGTCCGTGTCCGTAATTCTTAAAATTCAGAACTTTTAAAATGTATACCAGCAGCAATGTCATTTTGCTTGTGGGCATTTGAAACCCACAAGCATTTACTTCCTTGTTCCCTTTCGTTATGGGAACCAGCATGCCTCACGTTTGCTGAAATCTCGAAAGATTTCCGCCACATCCGCCGAGGCCCGTAAATCTCGTGAGATTTCAGCAGGAGGCCCGTAAATCTCGTGAGATTTCGGCGGATGTCCGCACTGACTCCTAGGATCAATGACACCAGATCCCAGGAGACAGTGCAGCATGACGAGGATCGCCGCATAGACCCCGCCCACCCCCGAAGAGACAGAGCAGCAATTACAAGGTAAGTAAAAAAAAAAAAAACACGCCATTTAGTACTCTTTGCCTGATTTGGAAGGCAAAGAGATTTACTAAATGAAGTGTGTGCAGAACCGCTTTAATGACAGCACCAGTTACAGTAACAGCACAAAACCATTGCCATAATCATTCATCATAGCTACTGACAGCGTAGCCTGTTATTTTCCAGTGTTCACTACTAGCTGTCAGTAATTCTCTCTATGTTTATCTCATTGATGCACAGTGGTGGGTCTCTGTTTTTTTAAATGTCAGTGCTATACAGATTCTAAATTACAGTATTGCAAGTATCTGCATGACGCTCAACAAACAACAGGAGTGTGCCTATACAGTATTTGACAAAGATGCTAAGCAGTGGTTAGTGACTAAAATTAAGTCACTGCAAAAAAATACATTCTTACCAACTCACTATAGTGTGGACTAAGAAGGACAGTCTTTGGATGTTTCTGCTCTAAAAGCTGAAATTCACCATTCCCCCCAAACTTCCATCTACCACTGTAGCTGCCAGATCCACCGTGGCAGTCTACTGATAAAAATGCTGTAGTTCTTGCTGCAGTTGCCACCTTCTTTGTCAGTGGAAATACACACTACCTGCTACAATCTGCAACCAAGTCTTCAAGTAGAGACGTGGATAGGAAGTTATTCTGAGTCATCTGTGGGTGGTATTAGGGAGGCAGTGAAAGACCTAGGCTGTAGGTCAAACTGGGCAGCAGAAGGTAAGTGATAGCCAGATGTGGTTTCATGTCAGCAAGCAGATACTCAGCTCAGAGGTACAGCTGCAAAAGTTGTGCAGTTATAGCCAGTTGTGGTACCAAAATAGTGTGCCAGTCTCACACCACAGAGGCTCATCCATGATTTTTAAATAGGGTGCAGTAGTGAACAAATGGATGGCACTGTGTAGAAATCTTCATTGACATTAACTACTTCATAACAAAAAGGTGGGCTTGTGAAGATTTCTACCTTGTTGGAAGTTTCAAAAAAGAGAGAGGTGACATTGGACTAAAACTCTAGAGTGCCACCATAAAAAAACAGCAAATAACTACAACAGAAAAGCACCAGGGTCTTTCCAGGATGGCACTCAAGGATATAAATTCAACACATTAATATACAAAAAATTCCAGATTCATTAATCACACCATATAAAATATTAAATGAATCACATACAATGCACAATACAATATTCTTTATTCTTTTTTTGACACACTACAAAGACCACTTATATATTTGCATTCTACTGATTGTCCCATTTCATAGATAACAGATTGTAATCAATGTGTTTTGTAGATCGCTCCACTTCATCAGGACAGGCAGTGAAAAGTACTTTTTGGGTCCATTTCTATTCTATGGTTTGAGATGGGAAGGGGTCTCCTCCAACATTATCATCTTGCGTCAGGACAACGTTATGCCCTGGACCTCTCTATTTTTTAGTCCCATATAGGCGTAACCCAATTGCTATTTCCTTGTGGAAATGCATGTAGCTTTAGACTGTTGGAACCATATGATGCCATAAACTAATTGTGAGATCAAGGGAATTGCATGGATGTCATGTCCCAATGAAGTGGAGCTATCTATGAAACGCGTTAACCAACATCTGGTATCTGTAAAATGGGACACTCGGCTATTGTGCATCATATGTGATTCTTTTATATGGTGTGATTAATACATTTGGAATTTATTTTATATTCACCTGTTGAAATTTTGTCCTTGGGTGTCATTCTAGAGAGTCCCTAGTTCTTTTTCTGTCATAGTTACATTGTTGGAGGTGTGGTGCCTGGTTGACAGGCAATGACATATGTTGGGGGTTAAGCAGGGTCATCGATAACCAGGTATGGTACCAAGACAACAGGCAGAGAGGTTAGTAAGAAATGAAACAAGGTCAGTAGCAAGTCTAATGCAGCAAGGTGTGATACCAAGAAGCAGGCTGGGTCAGATTCGAGTTAGCAACATCAAGATCAGCAAGCTAGAGCAGGGTTGACTGTTGGAAACAGGGTCATATCAAAGACAAGCAATAAAAGTAACAGGAGACGTAAGCCACAGACTGCTGAAATAACACTTAGCAGTTAGCACTAGTCTAGCAGGAGAAAAATATTGACTTGGCTTCTAACTTTTTCAGTAGGACAAGCATTAATGCACTTTTTTTCATACAGAGGAAATATATCTGCAGTTTTTCTAGCAATAATATCATAATCATTTATTTGTTAACGGTATAACTACTGTCAATAAGTGACACCCTAATGTTGTGCAGTCAATATTTATTGCCTGCACAGACAATGACAATGACAATGGCTGTCACCAGCATCATACAACCACTATCTCACTGTCTGCCAGTCTGTAAACAAGTCAGCAGGCACCCTGCGTGAGGTCATTGCATTGACCAAATTTGGTCAATGGAGTCAGCAAGCTCCCAGCCCCTTGGTTAATATTTAGCTGCAGAGAGGGGAGCTGTCAATTGAGATGAGGAGTCTGTTGGGAGTGAATAGCCTAAATGGGTCAGCATGTTTTCTTTAGTGATAGAGCTACATTGTTGCACAATGTGATTAACAAAGAATTTACAATGTGGCTTTATTTATTTTTAACCACTTCAGCCCCGGACCATTTGGCTGCCCAAAGACCAGAGCGTTTTTTGCGATTCGGCCCTGCATCGTTTTAACTGACAATTGCGCGGTCGTGCGACGTTGCTTCCAAACAAAATTGATGTCATTTTTTTCCCACAAATAGAGTTTTCTTTTGGTGGTATTTGATCACCTCTGCGTTTTTTTTTTTTTGCACTATAAACAAAAAAAGAGCGACAATTTTGAAAAAAACTCAATCATTTTTTACTTTTTGCAATAATAAATATCCCCAAAAAATATAAAAAATATTTAAAAAAAAAAAATAAATTATTTTCCTCAGTTTAAGCCGAAACTTATTCTTCTACATATTTTTGCAAAAAAAAAAAAAACACTGATTACTGTGTAAATGTGACTGGCAGTGATGGGGTTAACCACTAGGGGGCGCTGCAGGGGTTAAGTGCGTCCTAGGGAGTGATTCTAATGGTGGGTGGGCTGGGCTACTTGTGACACGACACTGATCACCACTCCCGATCACAGTGAGCTGTGATCAGTGTCAGTGTCACTAAGCAGAACGGGGAAATGCTTGTTTACATCAGCATTTCCCTGTTCTTCCTTTCCATGAGGTGATCGCAGGTATCCTCGCGGACATCGAGTCCGCAGGACCCGCGATCACACTCACAGAGCTCGCGTCGGGTGCGCCCTCACAATGCTACGTCTTAAAGGGCAACGCACAGGTACGTTAATATGCCTGTACGTGCCCTTCTGCCAACGTATATCGCGTGAGCCAGTCGGCAAGGGGTTAATATAGAACTTTGTCAATAGTGTGTGATTCAAATTCACTGCTACTATTTGTTTTTTTAATTAAAAGGAGTACTATGTATCCATTACTTATTCATGTGGAAGGGCTGTCTGGGGACCCCCTTATTTTAAAGGTTTCCAAATTCTGATAAGTCCCCCCACAGACCCCACTTAGACTGGGCTGGAATTTGAATAGAAACACATAGGGACAAGGTGCTTTGCCCCTTTCCTCAGCAAGGGTGCTCCCTCTTTCCTGACCAACCAGGCTGCATGCACAAACAGAGATCTAGTGAGAGCTTTGGGGGGACCACATGCTTTTTTTTTAATTTTTTGTATCGTTACACCTTAAAATCCATAATTTAAGAGTCTGCATGAAACCTGGGGAGGGTTCCCTTGCCTTATCCTTAAAACCCATAACAGACACTCACAAAAATTGGTTATACATTTGAGTTATATTTTAAATGCGTTGGCAATTTAAAACCTTCAAAAACTTCAGAAATGTTTGCTGGTTATATAGGCCTACAATATTTAAAATACAATTCATAAATTCATTTCAGAATATAATAGGAATATATAATATAATATATTATATAATATGAAAGTATTTTTTAGGAATGTATTTTTAAAATGTTGCATTCAGATAAGAAGTACATTTACTATGGTTCACATCTACGCGGCTTCAAAGTCTCGTGACTTTGACAGTTGATATCCTGCGTGACTTCATTGCAGCTTGCTTGCGACTTCATTAACAAAAACCAAGTCATGATGAAGTCACCCTAAAGTAGCGTAGGAACCTTTTTCTGAGTTGCACCAATTAGAACGGTTCCATTGCCATTAATGGGGCGTGACTTGTCATGCGTCTTTGAACTCTCAAGTCACATTACAAGTCACGGCAATGTGAACCGGCATTTAACATACATTCCAGAATATATTCACAGCATATTTTACAATGCATTCCAAAATGCACTTTGCAATATATTTATGGCTGCTGAAATATATTGCTAAATGCATTCAGAAGTACATTTAACATATATTTCTGAATAAATTTGCAGCACATTTCACAATGCATTCCAAAGTACATTTTGAAATATATTTCAGCATGTATTCAGAAAATATATTCAATAACATATTCACAAATATATTGAAATATATTTTTTAAATATATTGAATATGGCCAAAATTGTAGTATTTCAAATATATGTCATTATATTTGGGAAAACTATATGTCGGAATTGTCTACTAAGATGTACCCAATCCATCTCAGGTCATCTTATCTACAATAATTTTATTTAAAGTATATTTTCCTTCCACGTGGGCTCTTGCCCATTTGCAGGAAACAAGGACACTGCACACAGACAGAGTTACTTCATTTTGCCCACACTTGCCAGGACCTGGGTCTCATTGACACCCTGTTAAGCAGTCACAGTGTCCACCTTGCTATCTGGATACTGTCAGCATACCACAGTTACAATTTGCCAAGTTACTGGTGTCATACGGAATACACACACATACTCAGGACTCGGAAGTTACGCCCCTGAACACTGAATTGGGTACAGTGTTTATAGTTGGGCCTGTGGTGTCAGAAGATACAAGAGAGAGGTCTGACATATGAGGTCATTCTTCTGCTCTCCTCCTGCCTGGACTCATAGAGCCAATTTGAAAGGAGGCAACCAATGTGGTACAAATTGCCATATGGTGATTTATTGCTATTAGAGTGTTCTCCTCTACTCTTGGGGATATTCGCCGTTGTGGAATCCTCTGATTGCAGCCTTACTATAATATCCAGTTATATTGCTCTGTATTCTCAGTTATTGCTCTTCAGTTAATTCTCCAGAAAATATATTGTTACTGTCTGTTACTTCTCCACAGAAGCCTCATAGTAAAGACAATTCTGTGTTTTATTATAACATGTGTTTCATTGGTCATTGCACTTACACTATTGCCAGGTGTGCCAGAGGGGCTGAGACTGTTCTTGGGGTTGAGAGGCAGTGTACGGAATCAACCATACTCAAGTGGTTCCTTTGGGGGGTAGCAATACACAAAATCACAAAATTTGTGTTTTTTAACATTCTGCTCTCATTGTCTTTAATAGGGCTCGGATTCAGCACCCAAACTTTAGTAATGTAACCTGCTTCGAACTGAACCCAAGTACATTTGGTTCATGCCTATTTGTTATCCTGTATATTCTTCCTATACTGGGACCTAAAAAGGTAGCATAGTATTCTGGTTCTATAATAAAAAAAAAATAACAAAGGGCACAGAGGGAAAATGTGTGAACAATTATTTTTTAGCACAAAATGGACCAGGAAAACATGGTAAATCATCAGTGGGGCAGATTTTCAGTAAGCTGATTCCTTTTTAATAATAACATTTTTACTTTTTTTCTGTTGTTACAGTGTTGTGATTATTAATGGACAGAAGATCCACTGATGATTTCTTTTTAATTAATCAATTTAAAAACACTGGCGATAAGACTTTTCACTTTATTAATTTGAATAAAAACAGAACTACTTAATTAGTGTTTCCTCCGTTTAAACAAAGAAGGCCTGTCATGCTTGGGAAACTCATAACATCTTTCCATATTTAAGAGTTGATAGCCTAATATACACCAACATAACATCTCTAAAGGAGCATATTGAGCCACTTCAGTGCTTTATGATGTGCTAATGTGTGCCATTTGCAAAGACAACTGTGAATACAATCTTCCGCATACTGTGCAATTAGCACTAAAGAGATGCTGGGGCATTCTTATTACCGTGAGTCCCAGATGTTTTTGTCCTGGTAGCTTGTGTTGGTCTGTTCTTTGTCAGCTCTAATTATCAATCAGTCAAGATGAATGAATAAACTAAAAGAGCCTGTGAAAGGTAACCTCTTGCATTGGATGAACACTGCAAGTGCAAAGCTAAGAGTCCAGTTATCACAGGGTAGAACATGTATAACAGAGAGCTGCTAGTAAATCATTAAATTGAATCTTCTTACATCGTGGTCAAGTAATATATGCAACATTCTCTTTGGTATTGTTGTCCTATTTATCTGTGTGCACATATCACTGTGTGGATCATTATTTAACATGTTTTTGGTCACAGAACATGATAGACAGACCATGAAAATTTCTACACAATGGGATTGATTTACTAAATGAAAATAGGCTGTTTACTTTGTAAAGGAAGTTTCATTTGCAATGAAATTTGTCTCAGAGCTTAGTGAATGTGATGAGATTTCACTTTGCAAAGAATACCCAATCGCATGCAAGGAAAATAACAAAATAGCATTTTTATTTACACATAATTGGATCATGGAAGTCTGCAGGGCTTCAATTCATTCACTGAGCTCTGGGTTTAATTCCCTTACAGTGAACAGTCTATTTGCCTTAGCTAATAAACCCCAAAAAGTCTTTAGTGTCAGTTCACGAGGATATGTATGCAATTTTAAATATGCATATTTTTTATTTTTATTTTTATAACAGTATAATGTTCTAATCAAAACATTTAATTTAAATTGAAATATATTCATGTGCATTTCTTCAGATGAATGAAAAAAAAAAAATCCTTTATTTTTCATGAATCAATATTTTGTCTTATGAAATGCCATTTTAACTCCACCATTAAAGCCTCAATTTTATGCTCTTGTAAAATAACACTTAAAGTGTTACTAAACCCAGGACCCTGAATTCACTATATCTGGTCTCTCACAGTACACAGAACATAGAAATGCAATTATTTTTGTAAATATAAACTGCTAAATACTTTTTCTCATCAGCAGTATATAGCAGTCTTGTGACTTCTATCCATATCTGGTTAAAACTCGTAGGAAGTGTTTTCATTCCCCTCTGATTGTCCTGTGAGGCTGCATGACCCCTGCCCCTCTATCTGGAAAGTGCTGATTGGCCCGGTGCTGATCACATGCACTCTCCCAAGAAAAAGAAAACTCTTTAGCAATATACACCAAACTGAGCATGTGCAGCAGAGCCTTGCCCCCAAGGCTCTGTTCTATCTATCAAGTAGGGGGTATTTAGGGCTCCAACAAGATGGGTGAGCTTCCTGAAGACTCTTATCTAGCGAAATGTATTGCTTTTGAGGCTATTTAAGTTGGTGCTGACGGTAGCACCAATAAATGTGAGTTTTATTCTATTTTTTTTTTCTATATTCTTTATTAAAAGTTTTTCACATACATCGTTAATAATACATGTACTAGTTCGGCAGATGTTCCAACCGGAGCATAAAGTTAAATTTAACCCATGTAACATATTCAGAATAGGTAGCAAATTAGTCAAGTTCAAACTAGTTTGTAGGGATATGATTACACCTGGAGGTATTAATGGAAATGGCTTCAGAAGAGGTATAAGAGGAGTTTGAAGAGGAGGTGGGGGGAGGAGTACCAGCCTATCAATCAAAACATGGTAAAATTCACCAAGAAACATTATACTTTAACAGTGCATGCAGAATGTGATAACCAAGAGGACCATTTAAAGAGAAACTTGTCCATGGTCAAATACTTTCTGGCTACGATTTTCTCCATCTCCCATTGGAGATTGAGGTCTGCAAGAGTGGACTCCAGGGAAGGGGGATTTGTAGTTTTCCACTTTCTGGTGATATTTAGCTTTGCTGCAAGTAACAGATGTATTATCACTACTCTTGATCTGGGTGGAAATTTTTCTATACCCAAGTGGAGTAGGGCTAATTCCGGAGAGGGCTTTGACGGTATTTGTATTGAGGAGAGAAAGGCATGAGGGATCAGTAGAACTACTGTGCAGAAGAGGAATATGAGTTTGGGTAGGATAATCATCTTGAAAGAGGCTATTCTACCCATTTTGAGTAGACCAGAAACTAAGCTACCCCTTCTGGTGAGAAGTCGCCTCCTATAATTATTCTGCTTTTTGTGACTTGTGTCATCTTCTTGTGTAATCGTTTGCAGAAGGGTAGTTGCTGCTTATTCGGACCATAGGCATTGACTAGGGTGTACGTGACTCCATTGATGTCACAAATTGTTAGATTGGGACCCTCTGGGTCCAGGATGGTTCGGTGCAGGTTGAAGTGAAGAGAATCTCGTATAGCTATCAAGACTCCATTATTTTCTTTGCATTGGAGGCTAAAAGGATCTGGTGGTAATTTTTCAGTTTGAACTGAGGGGTTCTGGTTAGTGCGAAATGGATATCGGCCTTTTGGGTGATGGCCTCCTTAAGCAGTGCAGTTCTCTTCTGAGGAGTTTTCAGGCCTCTAGAATTTATGGAGACAAGTCTAAATGCCATGGTAGAAAGTTGTTGTCTAGGAGTTCTGATGCAGAAATATAGTTGATAAAACAAAAAGGACATGAGAGTAGCTGGTACAGGTATAAGGAAGAGTAAATAAAAAGGGAGAGCTCAAGAAGAAGTGAAGTTCTCAAGCTCAATGGGCAGTAATTACAAGGGTGGGGGTAGATATACTTACCGTGGATTGGGTAGGTCTATGATCAACATTCTAGGCAGAGGGGTGCAGATGAACAAACCTGCAGGTAGTCAGCATCTGTTGAATCAGACGTAACAGGGTCATAATATAGCTTCAAGCATTCTGGTATGCTCCTCCAGTCTCCATTTGGTGGTTTGATTGGTCTTAAGGGTCCGGGGTATCTTCAGGTATGATGCGCCAGGTTTTAAACAGTTGGAGACCCGCAGGGCGAGTTCTCACAGCATGGGTCTTGTTCTGGTAGGTGATAAGTAGCTTGGTGGGAAATCCTCATGTCTATGGGGATTTTGTGGTTCTGGAGTGCCATGGTAATTGTAGCAAGTTGGCAGCGGTTTTCCATGGTAGCTTTGGAGAGGTCAGCGTAGAGATTGATAGAGTTAAAGGGGTCTGGAAGCCTGACTGTGCATTTCGCTGCATACACGATGCGCTCCTTGACAGTAAACAAATAGATGCATGCCAAAACATATCTGGGAGTAGACGCTGGTAGGTGGGGAGGTTTAGGGAGTCTGTGGGCCCTGTCAAATCTCTATGTCTCTTTCAGACAGCTCGGGAATGAGTGAACGCATTAGGGATTGGATGAATTTCGTTAGGTCAGCCTGTTGGACCGACTCTGGAATATTGCAGAATTTTATATTGTTCCTTCGAGAACGGTCCTCTAGGTCTGCCAGCTTGAGTCTGATTTTTTGTAGTTCATCCTCATAGTCAGTGACTGCATCCACCACTTTATTATGGGCAGTGTACAAATCATCCACTCTAGATTCTATGGTGTTAATGCGTTGGTCATGGTGCTGTACTGAGACAGACAATGATGATACAGCTGTGGACAGATCAGTGTACAGGGTCTGCCTGAGGGATAGTAGCATGCTCTTCATAGTTTATTCAGACAAATGCTGGTCTGAAGCAGGGAAGGATTCCAGCACTGATGCTGAGGAGGAGGGAGAGAGAATAGACAGGAGTCTGTGCTGGGCTATGTGTGCTCTGGCTCTGTTGTTCTGAGCCTCGAATTAGCTGGACTTGCTGTGGAGGGTGAATTAGGAGGGGAAGACTCACCCTGGTCATCTGTGGAAGAGGGTGTCTCAGTGGTCTGGAGGAATTTCATTCCTGGAGAAGGTGAGGAGAGCCGCGCTGAGCTTCCACAGGCACCGTCTGCGCCATCTTGGCTGTCAGTGATACCAGGCAGTGAGAAGTAATCTGTCAGCTTTCTAGGAGATTTATACTCCTTTCTCCATTTTGACATCGTGGTCGGGTGGTGTGGGGGAGTAGAGGAGTAATGTGAGCTGATCATTAGCCCTGTTTTCCATCGCTGTGTGGCCACTATAGCTGATTTCCCTAAGGAGCTGAGGGATTAGGCAGCGATTTACTCACGCCGTCAAGCCACACCCTTCTGTTTTATTCTATTTTTAAATTCTTTAAATATGGCTAAATAAACGTATTGCGCCATTACAGCTATTATCCATTTTTTTGGGTACTTGGCTAAACTGTGGAGAAGGATTTCAGATGAAGCACCTGCCGGCTGTTACCATGGGTGACTGAATGTGATCTGTGAGAAATACTTGCTTTAATCCCAGTATCTAAGTTTGATGGTTGGTGAGTGTACATCTGTTACACACTGTGGGGGAGCACTTATTGGCTAGTATTGGAGCACTATCCACTTTTGAACATGGTGTTTGGAGGACTTGTATAAGAAGATCGTGCATTTCGTTGAAGAACATACCTGTATATTTTTTTAATTTTATATTTTTGAGAATTTTTCAGGTCATGGAAACTTATATGCAATACACTATGTGATCTATGTTATAACTGTATTGTATGGTGGTTACACATTAGTGATAAAACTGCTTTGTATAGTCTCTCTTTCAGAACTCAGATGCAAGTGGAAATATATCACTGGTATCTCAAAAGGCACTGTATAGGCAGAGGTGTATTGCTTGGATCCCAGGGCACTATGGGCACATAATAGGGTACTCTTACCAGCAGTGGTGGACACACATACTGTACGGCAGTGGGTCAAATGCGCTTATGGTTCTCCCCTTGGGTGTGGAGAGGCAGGTCCTAATCTGAGACGCACATTCTATGCCCGAGTTGAAGACCATTTGTGTCGAAACGCGTCGGACCTGCTCATTTGAGATTCCCACATTGCTTTTTTACTGTTTTTATGCTACCATATCCTTTCTGGACTGTTGTTCCAGTTTATGTCTCCTTTGCTGTGAGAACATTTTCCAATAAAACATTATTGATTGATCTGCACCATATGGAGATTTTTTCTCCTATCTTTTATATTTCACTTCACCATTTGTGACCCCGGATGAGCTGGAGACAATCCTTGGCCGTGTGTCTACATCCCAACGGTGTGCCTCTCGGATTAGGACCTGCCTCTCCACATCCAACGGGAGAACCATAAGCGCATTTGACCCACTGCCGTACGGTATGTGTGTCCACCACTGCTAGTAAGAGTACCCTATTATGTGCCTATAGTGCCCTGGGATCCAAGCAATACACCTCTGCCTATACAGTGCCTTTTGAGATACCAGTGATATATTTCCACTTGCATTTGAGTTCTGAAAGAGAGACAATGCAAAGCAGTTTTATCACTGTTCACTGAACTTTTTTGAACATTGTTCACATTCACATGTCTTGATTTTATTTTATTTCATTGTGTTATGTGCATTTACATGGCCCTAAGTGTTTAAGCACTGCACATACCTTTCCCCATGCTTGTTTGACTTTGTTTGTTTGAGTGTTAGCAGTGATAGAAAGTATTTTTTCTATTTTTCACTTATTTTAGGTTTAGCGCAGTATTATTCCCCCTTCTTTCCTGGTTACACATTAGCGCCTTACTTTTGTTATTGTTGCACATTGAAAGTGGTTTACTCACTTAAAGGGGCAGCTGTTCAATTTTGCTTCACCATATTACTTTTTACTGTTGGCATCATATTTTATCACACTGATTAATTATGTGTCCTATCAGGAGATGGTTTGGGGACTGTGGAAAAAGGGGAGGATCAGAGAAGACAGGATCAAACAGCCTTTTTACATAAAGCGGAGGATTAACCCCTTCGATTCCACAGTGAGTATAACTAGCATACTTTACTGCATATACAGACTGATTTTACTGTTGTGGGTTTAGTAACACTTTAACCACTTCCCGACTGGCGTACACAGATGTACGTCGGCAGAATGGCACGGACAGGAATAAGGGCGTACAGGTACGTCCCTTTGAAAATGCCGCCGTGCCATCGTGTGTGCCGCCGGCTTCGGGACCCCCGTGAGTCTGGTCGCGGGTCCCGCAGACTCGATCGCCGCGTGGATACCTGCGATCGTCTGATGTGGAGGACGAACGGGGAGATGCGGAAGTAAACAGCATCTCCCGTTCTGCCTAGCAACAAGTGACACTGATCTCGCTCCCTGTGATTGGAGCAGAGATCAGTGATCACTAACACACAGCCACACCCCCCACAGTTAGTAACATGCCCCTAGGACACACTTAACCCCTACACTGCCACCCCCTGGTTAACCCCTTCACTGCCAGTGTAACTTACACAGGAATTAGTGCATTAGTGCACTGATTGCTGTATAAATGACAATGGTCACAAAAATGTGTCAAAAATGTCCGATGTGTCTGCCATAATGTCACAGTCACAATCAAAATCACTGATACTAGTAAAAAAATAAATTATTAATAAAAATGCTATAAAACTATCCCCTATTTTGTAAACGTTATAACTTTTGCGCAAACCAATCAATAATCGCTTATTGTGATTTTTTTTTACCAAAAATATGTAGAAGAATACGTATCGGCCTAAACGGAGGAAAAAAATCGTTTTTTTATATATTTTTAGGGGATATTTATTATAGCAAAAAGGAAAAAATAATGTGTTTTTATAAAAATTGTCGCTCTTTTTTGTTTATAGAGCAAAAAATAAAAACTGCAAAGGTGATCAAATACCACCAAAAGAAAACTCTATTTGTGGGAATTTTGTGGGAATTTTGTTTGGGAGCCACATCGCATGACCGCGCAATTGTCAGTTAAAGCGAGGCAGTGCCGAAACGCAAAAAGTGGTCTGGTCTTAAGCCAGAAAAATGGTCCGGTCTGAAAGTGGTTAATTGAATCCACTACCTGTTTGCTACCACTACCTGTTTGTACACTCCTGCTCCATACTTGGCATCTGTTAGATGTACAGAATAAAACAGGGTGCTGGAATAATGTAATTTCAGCATTCATTCACAAGAATTACAACATCACTAGCAACCCATTGGTTGAAGGGAGAATACAACGCCATAGAAGAAGACCAGGAGAAGATGGTAGCGGCATCCGAATGAGTTGTATGCGCTAGAAGAAGGCAAAATAGTGTATACGTTTGCCATAATGTAAAGTATGCTGCATTGGGGTGTCATTTAAAAATAAAAATGCACAACACACTGCAGAAAGTGCCATGCTTCACCATGGCAGCCACCATATTAACCTGAAAATGAACAAAGTTAGAAAAACTATAGAAATCCTCTTTTTACCTCTGATATAATTGAAAGTCAATCTAGTTTTAGAGGAAGCGAGTAAAGATAAGAACATCTGTTCACTTTGCTGCCCACTTTGCAAGGGATGTTGCATTTTGCAAGGGAATTATTTCCAGAATCTAAAGTAAAGAAAAGGTAGGATTGTACTTTAAAAATTGTTTTGTTTTTGCTGTTTGTGACTTTCTGTATCAGGAACGAACGCACCCCCATTTTTTTTTACAGGGAGTCATTGGTACAGTGCATAAGGGAGGACCTCCCCAAAGAGGCCAAAGAGAGCAATAAAATCCTGACTCATACCCACTTTATTGAAATAGAAAAAGTTTTTGCCTAGCACTTCCTGGGAAATGAAGTGACTTCCTACAAACACGGTTTTCGGGTATGGAAGCATAACTAAGCATACATTGGCATGCACGTGGACGCAAGGGCATGTCCACCACAGATTCTGGTGAATAATGGACTTAAATAGTGGATTTAAATAACTTGAGGCCTGCATGGGATCATTGCCAGATGATCTTTTTTTTTTTTTTTAATTTATTCTTTATTAAATTTTTCATATATATACAAAAAAGAAAAAGAACAAATACAACACAGTCTAAAATACATTTTATATTTCATGACGTGGTTTAGCTCTATACATTTTCTACCCCTCCCTTCTATCATTGCACATACTATATGATATCAGCTATGTTTCTATTCAGCATCCAGAGGCAAGATTGGAGATCTCCCTTCCCTTTACTTATATTATACTACTCTTATGTTATATGTAGTCCCCCTCTCTTCACTACCCTCTCTTGCTCAATCTATGAATGAATGAATGAATGAATGATTTGTATAGCGCTGCAACTGCGAACTGAATCGCCTCGAGGCGCTTGACTGCTCATGTTGGGATGCCATGTATTAGAAGAGGTGGGTCTTGAGTTTTTTCCTGAAGGCCTGATGGTTTTCTTCCATGCGGATGTTGTTTGGTAGAGCATTCCATAGCCGGGGTCCCTGTACTGCGAATCTTCGTTCTCCCTTCGATTTGTAGCGGGCTTTGGGGATGAGACACATGTATATAGTAGTTACATGGGGGTTCCCGATTCTCTATACATAACCATCTAGAATTTCCTTTCCTCTTTTTCAAACTTCTGTCTCAGATGGGTTCATTTTGGTTAACAAGGTGCTCCACATTTTATTGAACTCTTTAACATTACCTCTCTTTATATATACCGCCTTTTCTCTACACAGGTTCTCGTTTACTACCCTGACCCAGTTATCCCCTGTGGGAGGTTCCTTTGCTTGCCATTTACATGCAATTAGTTTTCTAGCTTGAAATAAGCATCTCAGAATTGCCATGGTTTTACTTTTACTCTCTCCCTTTACCTCTCTATAACCTAATATACACCCTTTAGCCTCCAGTTCAAGTTTAATTCCAAATGTCTCACTTATACTTTTAGTCACTCCCTCCCAGTAGTGGCCCAATTTAGGGCACCGCCATAGCATATGGATAAGATCTCCCGTTTTTTGGCATCTGGGACAGTTATCGTCGGGCCGTCTACCAAATCTAAACAACCGCTTAGGGGTATAATATGCTCTATTAATGAGCATCAGGTGCGATATTCTCTGCGGGGGGGATACTGAAACCTTCGACCCTTTCTCTAAAATTCTTCCCCATTGTATATCCGTTATTGGGCCCACATCTTTTTCCCACCTTGCCTTTACCTTTCCCAGTTTCCCCCGTACATCTATTTCCTGACCTATATATTCGTATAACCCTGATATGAGCCCTTTAGTTGATCCAATCTGCGAGATTTTTTTGGAAAAGTGGCATTTTTTGCCAAATTGGTGGATGTTCCACAAATTGTGTCTTGAGAGCATGCTCCACCTGTATGTATGAGAACAAGGAGTGGTGTGATATATTAAACTCCTGTTTTAAGTCAATACATTTTTTCAACATGTTATCTCTATATAAGTGGCTCAATTTGCTAATCCCCTTATTTTCCCAATCCCTGATTTTACCTATCGAATAAATCTCTTTAAGATTTTTATTATTACACAGGGGGGTTTGTTCAGTCATCCCCCTATATTGTAGCAGTTTTTTAATCATTATCCAAATTTTTTTTATCATTTTTATAGTGGGGTATTCATGACCGAATGAACCCGCCTCTACTGTCTCTATAAGTGTACCATGTCCTGCCTCCACCAGCATTAGCTCTATATTCGGGGTGCCTCCTCCCGGAACCCCACATCCCAGCAACTGCTGCAACTGAGCCGCCAGGAAATAGCGCTCCGGGTGGGGCACCGCAAGACCCCCCTCTTTTACTGGAAGCTGCAGTGTATAAAGAGGGATCCTAGTCTGTCCACCCTTCCAGATAAGCTCACTAAACAGAGTTTCGATTTTCCGGAACCAGCTCCTGCATATCCACACCGGAGAATTGTGTAGCACATACAGGAGCTGGGGCATCCAGATCATCTTTATCAACGCACATCGCCCCGCAACTGACAGCAAGAGTTGCATCCAAATGGCTATCTTCTTTTTAAGCCTAGTTAACAATGGTACCAGATTAAGCCACACAAATTGATTAGGATCCTTTGTCAGGACCACTCCCAAGTATTTCAGTGCCCTTACTACCTCCAATTGGGGCATTCCTGGTATCAAAACTTCCGCATCTGTACTAATTGGGAGTAGCTCTGATTTCTTCTTCAGATGATCTTTTAGTTTATTCCCTTGTGTGTTCCTAAAGCCTGCTTGACTCTGTTCTGACTCTTTGGATTACCCTTGCATGTTCATGTCTGCTGCTCATTGGTGTGACTGACCTTGGCCTGTACTTTTGACCAGGTTTCTGCCTTTTGATTCTGTATTTCACTGGCAGCACACTGCCAACCATTGCCTATCTTTGACCTGGATCTGTTTGTGATTTGGTACCTCTCCGTCCAGCTGTTACCGAATTGGACTTGTGAACTGACTCCATACATCTGCTCATCTGACATCAGTACTTTCCAGTTCAGGCTCACTGGTCCAACTTCCTGGCACCTGCATCCTTCCGCTGCTCTAGCAGTCCCTGTCTACACTTCCAGGGGTGCTCGGATGGGAATTGTGCAAGAGGCAACCCCTGTCATCTTACGCTCCTCATACAGGTATGTAACAGACTGTGGAAAACATGTGCAATGTGGACCGTGCAAAGATTCAGGCTCTAGTTAACCATTCCCCTTTAAACCATGCCAAAAATGTAGCATTATTTTCACCATAACTGCACATACCGCCCTATCCTTCAACAGCCTCTCTTTATGAAAGTCCAAATTTGGAAGGATGCACTTTACAAGCACTTCACATATTTTTTGTTTCTTTTCAGCTTACAGCATATAACAACCTGTTATGGCTGTAATGCTAATGAACCCAGAGTACATAGATATGTAGAAGTGCTGTAAATAAGTTATAACAATAAGACTTTCTGTTACATCTGGCCATAAAACATCCTGTTTAAACACTAGATGACAGAATCTAAACTCTAGTCAACCTTTACATTGCTTTTCCTTGGCAACAGCAAATATTCCTGTGTAGATATTCTGAATATTCAAATACAGTAATTGTATATGATTTACATTGTTTTGAATTAACAGAAATTTCATTGTTAAGCACAAATAGAGCTTCACACTAAATCACCACGCTTTTAATAGGGCCACACAAGCAGGTTAGTGTGCATGTTCAGATTTATAACGCTCCCGGGAAGCTGACCACTCTATTAGACTTCCTGCTGCTAGGTAATGTGCATGACACATTTCTAGACACTAATTCATTTATTTAATAGTAACCGTATGCAAAAACAGAGTTCAAAATGAGGCTGACAAAGAAGATATAAAAGTTTTATTAATCCATAGCTAATCAAAGGCCAACAGAATGCATGTAATAGTAGGTATTATGGACCATATCGAATGTGAATAAATTAAATTTTCTTTCCAAAATTCATACTAATAAGAAGCCAGGAGCTTGGAACATTTGTATTTTTAATTATAAGTATCGTAAGATCAGGGCAGGTGGAAAAGAACACACACAGTTGATTATTTGTGCTATTCTTGTTGTATGCATTTGCTACCTTATACAGTATATTGTTCTGCTTGATGATTTTGGAGTGTGTTATACAAAAAATTGTTATCATTAAAGGCTTTGTTCACAGAAAAAAAAATAGATTTTGCTGGACTGACTGGCCCCCAATTTTTCCATACTCCTCAAGGACTTAACTTAAAAAAATAGATCTCCCACTAGAAACAGGGAAATTACATGTCATTGTTTTCCAGTAAGCAGTCATAGTTTCTGACAAAGTTGCATAATTTCTAAAGGAGGAACACACAAGATGAAAAAATGGTGGATATTTTAACATGCAAACATCTAATCATATATGAAATATCAGTTTGGGGAAAAGGGAGAGTAATGGTGAAGAATCAGATTGAAAGGGATGAGTGGAGAATGTTTACTTTGCAATGTGGATGTTCATTAGGCTACTTTCACACTGAGGCGCTTTACAGGCATTTTATCACTAAAAATAGTGCCTGTAAAGTGCCTCTCCTGTCAATCCAGTGTGAAAGTCTGAGTGCTTTCCCACTGGAGCAGTGCGCTTGCAGCATCTATGGGGCTGTTTAGGAGCGGTGTATACACCACTCCTAAAACGCCCCTGCCCATTGCATTTAATGGGCAGCACTACACAGGCATTAATTACCCCTTCTTCGGCCGCTAGAGGGGGTTAAAAGCGCCCCGCTAGTGGCCAAAAAGAGCCAAAAAACTATCGCCGCTTTACCGCCAACGCTCTCACCGCCCCAGTGTGAAAGTGCCTTTAGTGAAAATTGAGAGGCTGTGTTTACTTTAAATACCTAGCCATGGGAGGAAAAAAAAAAGGTTTTGGCTTTCACACTGAGCCTACCTATTGCCTAAGCCAAGATAACATTCACTTTGCAAAGTGAATGCTCTCTACTGCTTCAGTAAATCAGCCACAGCAATAATTTTAATACAAACATTCCGCAACTACTATAAGGAATGGCCCTTAATCTCCACCTTGGAAATGGCACAAGGTTCTAAAGCTAGCCATACATGGATCGAAATGTGTCCAGTTCTTGCTGCACTGGATGAATTTTGAATCTATGTATGGCCATTCCCATTCATTAGAACTGGATCTATCGATTGACTTTTCATGAACAGGCTTGTTGGTATATTTTCGCTTGATTAGCAAATGCAGCCAATTGGCTGCAGCGCTGATCAGTGTATTCCAACGGTGGGGGATTCTCACTGTCAGAACACAATGACACAGTGGGAAGGATTTTTCCATCCACTTCAAATGTGGGGATGGGGAAATCAGTTCAGTATTTTTTTTCAACTGAAAAACCTGAGTAATGTATGGCCAAGTTTTGCCTTCCTTATCATGGTGCTAGCCAAAAAATGTTTTTTGTGTTTTGGATAAAGTACAGAAGGGGTAAAACCCCTGTCAGTATATTTTTTGCTGTCCATTGCTGGTGTTCATTTGGGGAAATTTGCCTTCACTTCCTTTTCCAAAGACACAACAGGAAGTAAAAGGAAATCTTTACAAAAGAAATAGGGATTTCCAGCTTAGACAGTAGTCATCAAAACAGGCTTTCCCATCAATTTCAATCTCAATCACAATAGCCACCAGGATAAATAAAGAGGGCAAATCTAATTAGTAGGGATACATTAGCAGGGGTTATAAACTACTCTTTCCAAAAAAAAAAAAAAATCTTTACATACACTTTGGAAATATATTGGTTTAGCCTCTGTCAAATAGTAAAACAAGGGGGTAGGGGTGGGTATCATCATCCTAGGCAATTAATGTGAAGAGATAGGTGCAGTTGTATGGACTACTCCCTAATGTGGCCATACGACACCTGTGGGAATAATGGACTATCTCAATACCCATATATTTAGACAATAAGTATATAAAAATTCCAATTTTACATACACTTTAAAGTGTCCACCTAAAATGTTTTTCTTAGTTTTGGATAGAACTGAGAGAAGCATTAGAGCCCCTGATGAGTTTTGGAGGCTCTGTTAGAGAGCTTCCATTTCACTTACTGTCCTGCTGACAATGTTTAATCAGAATGGAAATGATAATAACTCTTCAATAAGGATGAGCTTGGGTTCGGTTCCAACCCAGAAAGAAGCTGTAACACCAGGTCAATCAGTTGTGCAATTCCGCAGCTCTAAGCTGCATGTACAGAGGGGGCAGTAATGCTTCAATGACCAAATCAATGACCAAATATGGCCAAACATGGTAACCCAAGCTCATCCCTACTCTCCAAAAACATAGACAAAAATAAAATGCAGAGTAGTGGGAGGATTAAACCCTTGTTAGATTTTTTTTTGGCTGTTTGTGTTCCCGGTGTAGATTTTCCTTCACTCTCTGGTGAAACTATTGTCAAAGTGAGGAGGCATCTCTCACCCAGATAGCAGTAAAAACTGGACAGGAGTTTTTGACTTGTCAAAGATTTTAAAGCCCTGTGCACAGTGGGGCTAGGGGGGCACAGAGAAGCTAGGGGGCCTAATGAGTAGCATGTTATGCTGTTTCTATGGTCAGCGGGGGTGGTCAATTTTTTAAAGAGCGAGTCCCACTTTAGTGCCACTTAGGTGATTTGGTAACTGGTTGTGGGACACAATGAAATGAAATGGTTCAGAATTTCCAATTTTATATTTTGAATAGGATAATTAAAATGTTTCCTCCTGCAGCTGCTGAATGCCAATGGGAGTGAGAGGAGGAGAAACTGTCTTTCAGTGGTCGAAGGAGGACAATGGAGAAGATTGGTTCCTGTATATGCTGCTTCCGTTGCCCTTCCTGTCCAAGTGTTAAACAGAATGTAACAGGGAGGCTGCCCAGACCCCCTGACGCATGAGTCAGGGTCACAATTGTGACCCCTAACGCTACACCAGTGGTTGGGGGTGTGTGGTAAAACCACATCTTAACTATGGGGTTTTACTGCCCTCCCAAACCACAAATGTAAATGAACCCTTATTGTCCTGAGCCCCTATTAAGGCTGCTTTTACAGTGATGCACTGTGGTTTACCTGCACCATGGGTACTGCGCTGTGCACCTGCTACTTTCTTGTGATTTATCTGAGCTTTGCCATAGACTTCTATACTATCTTGCAAGCCTTGTGCATGTTCTGAAAGTGCACCACAACTCCTGCATTCAGAAGTTTAGATGCACTTTCTAAAAAAATCAGCAATCTACAGGATGTAATAGAAGTTTGCTTCCCTGGTTTGAGGCCACATCAAAGAGCTCTGAGGGCCACATGTGGCTCACAGGCCACAAGTTGAGCACCTCTGATTTAAACCTAATAAAAAAGTCCTTATGTCTGAAAATCCATGTGGGGTTCATCTCTTTTTGAAACATTTGCAAAGAGTGTTGCTTTCACAAAGGAGGTACTGATAACAGTTGCAAGATATGCATTGCTTTGTAGTGGACATATTTCTACCTCTTTATCCTCTTAGGCTGGATTCACACCTATACATTTTTAGTGCTTTTTGCATTTTGCAGATTTGCACTACAGTCCATTTAACATGGTTTCCTATGGAACACGTTCTGTAGTGCAAATCTGCAAAATGCAAAAAGCACAAAAAATGCATAGGTGTGAATCAAGCCTAAGGGAGTACATCATGAAATCTGCCAAAGCAATTACATTTTACAATTCCTTCCTTATTTGGCACAGAAAATACTGCATGCATATAATTCCAAACTATACTACCTGTATACGTCCTTTTTTTGGTGTCCATCCATCTCTTTCTACAAGAAAAACAGAACTCAAAGGGCTTACACAGAATGTATTTATTTATTTATTTATTTATAGCATATTGAAAGAGATACAACAACATTGTTAAAAATATCAAATATATATAGTGTAAAATATGTAATTTACCCATTTCCAATAGAATCGTGTAGCAACCTAGCCCAACATAAACCTTTGCAAAGCAAATGATCTGACACAAAGCTGTTCTCATCCAATTACAGCTTGACCCTTTTCTTTATAGTGCATATTGCTGTATGTCTTCTCTGCCATAGGCTTGCATCTCACTACAAGCTTTCTAACCAAATACGCACCTTTATGTTACATAGAGAGTATTAAGACAATGCATGTTACCTAATAAGATTGCAAGAAGCCCACAGCAGTGCAGCCTCTCTTGTTAGTAATCGTTATAACGAAGAGCTAACCCTTTCATCCATCACTAGACTCTTCACAGTTGCCTGGGAGGGATGTATTTCCATATCTTTCATCATATCATTGCCTGTCTAGCTCACAAACATAAAAAGACAAACTCTTGCCTAGTAGATTTCAACACCAATTAAAAGCTGGACAATTACAAGTGCATTTAGATACGATTAACAAACCGAGCACACGTAGCTAAACTCTGGACAACAAGCAGAAGTACATAACTGTTTCCTGCCGTACGAGACTAATCTATAATGTAGATTTGAATAAGTTGCTAGATTTGAAATGTGTGCTTGCATTTCTTTATTACATATAAAAGACCTATGGGTGCATAAAAACAGCACTAGGGTTAATCAACTCTTATAAATGCAATAAGAATAGAATATTGGAGCATACTTGCTAACAGCTAACTGCATTGTAAGATTAAGAGCTATTTAATGTACTCAAGGGAATCTTGTAATTAAAAAAAGGGAATTAACCCTAATGCTGCGTACACACGATAGGAAATTCGGCCAGCAAAAGATGGATGAGAGCTTTTGATCGGATAATGCGACCGTGTGTATGCTCCCTTGGACTTTTGCTGACGGAAAAGCAAAAGATTGAGAGCATGTTCTAAATTTTTCGGTCGGAAAAAGTTCCGATCGGAAATTCCGAATGGCTGTACCAATTCCGACGCGCAAAATTCCTATGCATGCTCGGAAACAATTCGATGCATGCTTGGAAGCATTGGACTTAATTTTCTCGGCTCGTCGTAGTGTTGTACGTCACTGCGTTCTTGATGGTCGAAAGTTCAGCAAACTTTTGTGTGACCGTGTGTATGCAAGCCAAGCTTGAGCGGAATTCCGTCCAACCATCCAAGATTTTTTCGACGGAAAAATGGGAAAGGGCAATAAGCCAGAGAAACCAAACTGACAGCTGTTATAATCAGCTTAGAACATTCAATAGAATGAAGGTTTCTGTGGGTAACTGCACTTATTTCTCTCTTTATGCCCTATTAAACACGTCTTTGTTTAAATTTGCCTACAACTTTTTCTAAGATGTTTTGTTTGGAATTCGATACCTATGGCCAGCTTAAATTAACACTTAAGTGTCCAAACAGTAATCAAGTCTAATGTTAAATCATTTCTGTTATTCCTGAGCAAATCTATTGGGCAAATTCTGTCAGTAGACTCTAATAGACCAAAGTCCTCCGCCAGATCCTACGCTTCTCCATGCAGCCACAAAGAGGCTCGGCTCTGCCCCAGTCTCAGCAGTCAGCCACAGAGAGGAGGACAGAACTCCTCCTACAGATATTGCGCTTCTCTGTGAAGCCGCAGCACCCCCTTGTCTCTGCCTCCCCGGGTCTCAGTATTCAGCAGACTTCGGCGGCTAACTCCAGCCCTCCTCTGGTCCTTCTCCAGAACCTGCACTTTCTGCTTCCCAGCACCAATAATACAATTCCATGCCAGTTGAAAAGGAGGATCGCACACTGCTGGTATCATCCACAAGAAACCTTTTTTGGAGAGTGCTCAGACAGAACACCATGGCAGAACCACGTTCAGTCTGAGCAGTCCCTAATAAAGTTTCTTGCGGATGATACCAGCATTGTGCGATCCTCCTCCTCAGAATTGCATCATCTAACTACATTGTAAGATTAAGAGCTATGTAATGTACTCAAGGGAATCTTGAAAATAATAAAAGGAAACTAACCCTAATACTATACATATGCTGCCATTTTGTAAACTGACCTTTATGGGAAAGGGCAATAAGCCAGAGAAATCAAACTGACAGCTGTTATCATCAGCTTAGAACAATACAATGAAGGTTTTGGGTTGCTGTGGGTAACTGCATTTATATCTCTTTATGCCTTATTAAACATGTATTTGTTAAAATGTTCTTGAAATGGTTAATAATAGACTAGTAATGCAAGAAATCTTATTTAACCACTTCAGCCCTGCAGGGATTTACCCACTTCCTAACCAGACCATTTTTTTCGATACAGCACTGCATAGCTTTAACTGACAATTGCGCGGTCGTGCGACATTGTACCCAAATGAAATTGATGTCCTTTTTTCCCACAAATAGAGCTTTCTTTTGCTGGTATTTTATCAACTCTGCGTTTTTTTATCTTTTGCGCTATAAACAAAAAAAGAGCGACAATTTTAAAAAAAATAAAAAAATATATATATTTTATTTTTGCTTTAATACATATTCAAAAAATAAATAAATAAAAACAACTTTCTTCATCAGTTTAGGCCAATATTTATTCTTCTACATATTTTTGGTAAAAAAAATCACAATAAGCGTATATTGATTGGTTTGTGCAAAAATTATAACGTCTACAAAAAAGGGGATAGTTTTATGGCATTTTAATTATTATTATTGTTTTACTAATAATGGCGGTGATCAACATTTTTTAGCGGGACTGTGACATTGTGTCAGACAATTGAGACACTCTTGACACTTTTTTGGGACCAGTGATATTTATACAGCGATCAGAGCTAAAAATAGCCACTGATTACTGTATAAATGTCACTGGTAGGGAAGGGGTTAAGGTGTTTCTAACTGTGGGGGGGGGGGGGGTGGTCTGACAGGGAGTAGAGAGAGATCGCTGTTCCTGACCACTAGGAACAGCAGATCTCTCTACTTCCCTGACAGAACGGGGATCTGTCTGTGTACATTGACAGATCTCCATTCTGGCTCTCTAAGGAGCGATTGGGGGTCCCTGGCATACATCGCGGCCGCCAGCCACATGCATCGGCTCTGGCGTTGCGGTGCCGGCGTGGGCGTGCCCCCATATAGCTCTTGAAGCGGCCGACGTATACCTGCGGCGATTCACAAAGCTGTGCCAACCTGCCGCAATATAATGACAGCGGCTGGTCGGCAAGCAGTTAGATGCCTGTGGTGAAATCACACAGTGAAGGGAAGTCATTGTGTATTTTTAAGTATTTCTTTTGAGTTATTATTGTAAATCATGAAGTTTCCCTTAAAGTGATTTGCGATTGTCACATTGTACATCTGTTCTCTGTCAGTTTTAATAACTATTTTCATATATTGATTTGTAGGCTATCTCTTTAGTGACTATAATATTTGTCAGACAGTGCAGTCATATAGGTGACAATTGGGAGAAAATCAGTTGTACAATGAGATGATCAATTGCTTTTGATTAGAGTCTATTGGAAGAAATTGCTCAATAGATTTGATCAGAAATAAAAGAACAAATGTAACATTAGACTTGATTACTATCTGGACACTCGGGGGTTGACTTAAGCTGGGCATAGATGGATAGAATTTCGAACAAAAATTTTTAGAAAACGTTTTAGGAAAATTTTTCAGAAATTTCTTAAAACATTTGTGTGTTGTGCAAAAGGTTTTGCTTGCTTTTAACATTTGATTTTGCAATGAATGGACTTTACCAAAGGAAAATAACATACACTGTTAAAAATGCGTTCTTTTGATCTGCACCTGCCCTGCATGGCTTAAGTCTTGTTATTACTAAAACCAATAATAATCAAATGCAGAGGCAATTATTTAATATGATAAAGAGTAAGAGTATGAGTGATTTATATAGTCTTACAGATACAACCTTCCCTTTGAGGGCAACCATAATGCTGATGCGGCCTGCAATGAAAATTAGTTTGACATCCTTTCTCTAGAATGTATGATATCTTTATGTAGGCTGAATTTTTTGTTTAGCAGCCTACTCCTTCAGAACAATTACTGTATATACTCGAGTATAAGCCGAGTTTTTCAGCACATTTTTTGTGTGCTGAAAATGCCCCCCTCGGCTTATACTCCAGTCAAGCACTTTTCTGCAGCAGAGAATGACATTTTCTGACCCGACTTTGGGGCCCCGTATCTCGGGGCCACTTGGTGCTAGGAACCCCAACTTGGTGTGCTAACCCAGTGGAACTAGCACTACAACATATCCAAAGATGGGGTTCCTAGCACCAAGTGGCCTGAGATATGGGGCCCCAAAGTAAGTTTGGAACGTCATTCTCTGCTGCAGAAAAGTGCTTGACATTTTCCACTAGTTCCACTGGGTTTGCACGCCAAATTTGGGGTTCCTAGCACCAAGTGGTCCCGAGATACGGGGCCCCAAATTCGGTCAACTGTGTCTATCTGTAGCAATGTAATTTCGGGACTTCCGGGTCATTTTGGCAGCTAGGGGGCATACAAGAACCCTTAACTACCAAGTTTGAAGTTTGGGGGACCTATGGCTGCAAATGGGCACAGTGAGGCATGCAAATGGGCACAGTGAGGCATGCAAATGGGCACAGTGAGGCTGCAAATGGGCATTGTTGACCCGCTTTTCCACTTACAGTAGCAGCACATTTCTTACCCTAGGCTTATACTCGAGTCAATAAGTTTTGCCAGTTTTTTTGTGGTAAAATTAGGTGCCTCGGCTTATATTCTGGTCGGCTTATACTCGAGTATATACGGTATGTTATATGCAAGCTTTTAGGATTTTTTAGATCCCTTCTTCAGGCATCATATACAAGCATATACCTGTTTTAATTTTCTTTAAATGCAACTGGGTATCCAAACATAACATAGCTTAACCGTATTTACCAAGCTAAGTAAACATTCAGTTTGCAAAGTGATTATCAGTTCTTTTAGTAAATCAACCTCTATGCATATATTAAGAGAAAACATTCAGATGACCCTATATGGCATATAATTAAATACTATATACACACATTCATAAAAACATTAACATATGTTGATGAAAGTTTTTACATCAAGCTGATCACATTCACATACAGTATACATGAAATATTAAAACAAGATTAAAAGCTATTTCACACATACATTAAAAAAAAAAAAAAAAAAACATAACCTTGAGTGAATAGGAAAGTCACTGGAATGAACAGCCATTTAAAGTATAAGGATAAGATGTGAAAAATGCCATAACATTGCTTGGAATTGTTAACAAGAAAACAGTTATAAGCAAAAACATGAATGCTGATTTTGCTGAAAATGCTAGCTGCCTGGCTTTCACAGTATATAAAAAGAAGGAGCTGCGCTGAATAAGTGACCACACAAAGTAATACCAAACCTGGTATGAAGTGTTACTAATAAAATTTGAACAAAGAAAACAAATTATATATTAATACTGCAGTAATAGAGACGTATCAAATAGTGCAAAAAGAGAAAAAAATCATAAATTTAAATATAGGGACGTCATTGAAAATAGTCCAAACTGGTAGTGATATCATATATCGAAAGTGATATACATCAGAGTGAATGTCTTTAAATCTCTGTGATTCATTTAAAGATGACTTCCACACAAACTGATATGTGAAGAACCTCCACCACATAAACACGCTGCCTCTTACCAGAACTCGGTGGTCCCTTATTACAGGGGACCACACTGTGCAGATGGCTGTAACCCCAGCCTGGGATGTTAGTGGCAACAAACAGAACTCCTCAGCCCCAATGGAAACGTCTCAGCTTGCAGCAGACTGGTACCCGGAAGTATCCCCAGCTCAAGGGTAATCCCCAGATATCAAATATATGGCAGGTACCCAAAAAGCAAATAGACTCACATAGCACAAAATCCTTATAAATTTATTGTATCCTTATAGACAAATGAACACTTACGATACAGAAGATTAAAATCAGCATAAAGCAAGTCGGCTGGCCTCGCAAACAGCCTGTGGCTTCTGGGACTAAGCGTGTAGCGGTGACGTGAGTATGTCGCTCCCCCTACGCTTTTCGTCATCAACAGGACGTCGTCACGGGGCTTTCACAGTGAACCTCTGGCTTCAGTACTGTAAAAAAAAAAAACTATCAGTCTGCTTATGTAGGGCAAAGTGCTCATGTCATGTCTCTGCAAAGTGTTCTCCTGACCCCCTTATACTTACCTTGTCTGCACTTCTTTACTGCTTATACCTCTGTTGCAGCAAGTACTAAACTCACTGGTGTTGGATATCAGGAGGAGAAGTAACTAGAGATTGACTGCTATTACAGAAAACTGTCAGAGGAGATGAGGGCAATGCTCCCCCATAGGAGGAAGCACCTGGTTATGTCTTTGGCTTAGATGGGGCATTCTTATTTTCCCCTGTATAGCCAAGTGTCCCTTTAAGTCAGAAATTTGGAAGAAGCATGCAGATAAGGACTTTTGACTCTTCCTATACATTCGTAATTTGTCCACTTGTTCGTGGAGTCACAAATGCTCAGAATAGCATTCAGACATCTAACATTTTCAGGAGGTCAACAATGTGAGCCACCAATATTCAGAAAAGGGCCAAGATATATACATGGAAACTACAGAACAGTCAGCATAACATCAATAGTATGTAAATTACTAGAAGGAATAATTAGGGACCACATCTAAGTAATTGCTAATGAAAATACATAGTATCATTAGTAGCAACCAACATGGTTTTATGAAGAATCTTTTTTGCCAGACCAACCTTTTAACAATCTATGAGAAAAATGTAATTTGGATAGAGAAAGGCCCATGGACATAGTGTATCTGAATTATCCTAAGACCCCTTTTACACTAATGCAGTTTTGAGACATTTTAGTGCTAGAAATAGCGCCTGTAAAGCACCTGAAAACTGCCTCCAATGCCACCCCAGTGTGAAAGTCTGAGTGCTTTCACACTGGGGTGGTGCGCTTGAAGGACGTAAAGAAAAAGTCATGCAAGCAGCATCTTTATGGCAGTTCGGGAGTGGTGTATACACCGATCCCAAACCACCCTATCCATTGAAACGAATGTCATATAAAGGGAAGAATTCCAGCGCTCCACATAATGTGATGCCCTTTTTAAAAAATTGATATAGTAGTGGCTTTAGTAGCAAATCTTTTTAGATCAATGCTATGATCTAATATAAAAAGGAGGCAGCCACCCTCAGAGGGTGCCTCTGTGAACAAGCAAGAAAGCAAGAGAGGGGGAGGCGCCAACTAAATAAATCCTACTGGTTTTAGTATATCTGTGTAAGGTGTACACTTACAAGTCCATGAGGTGAGGAGGCGGAAGTGACGTCACCATGGCAGGATGGGCATCCAAACTGGGGATTTGCAATGCAGGAAATATACAGCCTACACGCTTGGAGCTCACAGCTCCTTCTACTGGCCTACTGCTCTTGAGAAGGGATGGGACAAACACAGTGTCTCTCTCTACATTTTCTCAAGTAATATCGCAAATCCACTGAGGGGATTAGAGTCTGGGTCATGGAGGCCATCCCCAAAGGTCTTCCTGCTGCGGAAAATTTTAAACGCTTATGTCAGCAGAGACCTACTGGATATACATGTTGAATACTCTCTCGCCAGGGGGACTCAACAAAGAAATAGAGACACATTCCTTATTATAGTCCCATTTTATCACCTTTCTTCCTGTTTTTATAATCCCCTAATTTTTTTTGGTGTTTTACAGCATCATTTTTATGGTAGTTTTTTATCCATTCCTGGACATTGAGTTCCTCACAAGCTGGGGATGGTGCTATATAATACACATAGTAAGTAACTCCTTGTCCTAAAAGAATAATTCTCCCTCCCCATTCCCATTTCTTTTTGTTTTTATATCCCTTTTTTGTATAATTATTCTTATACTCATTCCCAACAATGTGTTCCATTACTTGACAATTATACAGTAGTGCATCTTAATTCTTTTTTTTTATTTTCATATTATATTATTTTACATATCTTATTTTTTCATTAAACCTATGCTTTGAATACATAAAAAAATGAGTTTTTACTAGTGTTGGTCCGCTGGTCATTATAGTTCCACTGCCACGAACATATTTCCCAGGTACTTAAACTGCTCTCCTCCCAAGAGCAGTAGGCCAGTAGAAGGAGCTGTGAGGTCTGAATGCATAGCCTGTACATTTTCTGCATTGGAAATCCCCAGCTTGGATGCCCGCCCTGCCGTGGTGATGTCACTTCCGCTTCCGCATTCCAGACTGGTCAGCGTGGAGCTTCCTGTCAAGTGTACACTACACAGAAGCCTATGACCGAATACAACACCCCCGCTGCCGAGGGATCGATACCAGAGCGGCATCAGAGTACCCCAGGACGTTTCTCTCTTTGATGGGCATATTCACCTCATGGACTTGTAATTGTACACCTTACACAGATATACTAAAATCAGTAAGATTTGTTTGGTTGGCGCCTCCCCCATCTCTTGATTTCTCACATTGAAATGAATGGGCAGAGCTGCCAAAGCGCCTGAAAAGTGCTTCGGCAGCGCCACAACACAGGCATTTTTAACCCCTTGAAAACCCCTTCTTTGGAGTTAAAAGCACCCCACTCCTGCCCGCAAAGCGGTGCTGCAGTGCCAGTAAAGCACCACTACAATAGGCACCGATGCAGGTCTAGGTGTGAAAGGGCTCTAAGGCATTTGATACAGTACCCCAAAAATGCTTAATTTACAAAATAAGGTCTTTTGGCATTGATTATATTGTATGTACTTGGATAGAAAAATTGTTGCAGGGTGTATCCAAAGGGTAGTAATTAATGTCAAATTTTCTGAATAGTCTAGAATTGTAAACGGGTTACACCAGTGTTCTGTCCTGGCACCAATTATTTTTAAATTATTCATAAATGATACAGAGGTTGGAATATATAGTTCAGTCTCAGTATTCGCTGATTATACAAAGCTAAGCAGGGCAATAACTTCACAGCAGGATATAGCAACTTTACAAGGGGATCTACGTAATAGAGGGCTGGGCAGCTACAGTAAATGGCAAATTAGGTTTAATGTTGAAAAATGTACAGTATTGCACTAGGGAGCTAAAAATATGAATGCAAATTTTGCGCTAGGGGGAGAAACTCTGAGGGAATAAGGGATAGAAAAAGATCTGGGGGTCCTGGAAGAGCACAGACTCAGAAATAATATGCAATGCCAAGCTGGGGCAAACAAGGTCAGAAGACTATTAGCATGCATTAAAAAGTGTATTTACTAAAAAATGTAAACTATCCATTTTCAAACTCTCGTATGGTCATGCTTGAGTATGCTATCCAATTCTGGTCACCAATCCTCAGGAATGTTGTTCTTAAACTGGAGAGAGTCCAAAGAAGGTCAACAAAGTTTCTAAGGGGGTTGAAGGACCTCAGTTATGATGAACAACTACAAACATTAAACTTATTTACCCTGAAGAAGAGACACACAAGAGAGGATACAATTACCATAAACAAATCGTTGAATGGTGACCCTAGCATTGGGAGAAAACTATTTAATCTTAGATCTCTAAAAAAAAGACACACGGCCACACAATGAAGCTGGGTGAGAAGCTGTTCAATCTCAAACTGCATAAGAAGTTCTTTACTATTAGAGTGTTAAGGATGTGGAACTCCCTTTCATAGATGGCAGTGTCAGTGGAAGCATAGATACATTTAAAAAAAAATAACCTTTTAGTTGTGTTTCTTAGTGAGTGAAAGGTACAGGGATATGGAAAATAGTAGTCCAACATACACACTCAAAAATAGTGGTCGCACACACACTCAGGTTGAACTAGATGGACTGGTGTCTGTATACATCTTTACCAACTCTGTAACTACTGTATATACAGTGCCTTTAATGACAGGTTCATTTTTGGAATGAAGAGGACCACACCTTTTTTAATATCCAATGAAGGATCCAGCGTATGCACCTCTCTGGAAATTACAATATAATTTTTATTTGTCTTCATACTCTGTAGTTGACCTGATTCTGAAAGAATTATTTGTTTCTTTTTGTCACAACAATTTCTTATTAATCATGCCAATTATGTTGTAGGATTATGGGTATATATCAAATATTTGATGTCTGGGTTTACTAAAACAGAAACATGATCAGACATAAATGTCCTTTAGTTCATTTGCATGACTTTGAGATACGCATTGAAATGGCTTTTATATTTTGTTTTGCAGTAAAAAAATAAAAATTCTTTGTAGATGATAATGGAAACGACAAAGGGTCTTTATAAAACAATGCAATCTCTTCCATACCCCTACATGATTTCCAATCTTTATAAGACATTGCAAACTTCCATTCCTGTATATTTGACATTACTTTAATCAGAACACATTTCAATGTTTTTTATTTATTTTTTCTGTTTACTATATATGAATTTAAACTAGCATGTGGAGTTTTCCTCTACCAACACCCAACATTGTAATGACAGAACAAGGTTGGGCTTTCAGTTAAATTACAATTTTCAGGTAACAAAGTGAGTTCTCCGTATACAGTGCCTTGAAAAAGTATTCATACCCCTTGACATTTTCCACATTTTGTCATGTTACAACCAAAAACGTAAATGTATTTTATTGGGATTTAATGTGATAGACCAACACAAAGTGGCACATAATTGTGGAAGGAAAATGATAAATGGCTTTCAACATTCTTTACAAATAAATATCTAAAAAGTGTGGCGTGCATTTGTATTCAGCCCCCTTTACTCCGATATCCGTAACTAAAATTTAGTGGAACCAATTGCCTTCAGAAGTCACCTAATTAGTAAATAGAGTCCACCTGTGTCCCCTGCTGTAGCAAATTGGAGCATGCTCTGCTGGGGTTTTTTGCCTTCATCTGGATCAACTGTGGGTATAGAATTGGGTATATTGGATTGTACAATATTTTTAATTTAATTTATTTATTTTTTTATGGTTGAACTGGATGGACTTGTGTCTTTTTTCAACCTAACTAACTATGTAACTATGTAACTGTGTGAAATTGAATTTCAGTATAAATATAGCTGTTCTTTGTAGCCCTCGGAGGTTTGTTAGATAATCTTAGTGTACAAATAGCATCATGAAGGCCAAGGAACACACCAGACAGGTCAGGGATAATGTTGTGTAGAAGTTTAAAGCAGGGTTAGGTTTAAAAAAAATATCACATGCTTTGAGAACCTCACGGAGCACTGTTAAACCCATCATACGAAAATGGAAAGAGTATGGCACAACTACAATCCTACAAGGACATGGCCGTCCACCTAAACTGACAGGCCGGGCAAGGAGAACATTAATCAGAGAAGAAGCCAAGAGGCCCATGGTAACTCTAGAGGAGCTGCAGAGATCCACAGCCCAGGTGGGAGAATCTGTCCGCAGGACAACTATTAGTCGTGCACTCCACAAATCTGGCCTTTATGGAAAAGTGGCAAGAAGAAAGCCATTGTTGAAAGAAAGCCATAAGAAGTCGCATTTGCAGTTTGCGAGAAGGGGGACAAGCAAACATGTGGAAGAAGGTGCTCTGCTGAGATGAGACCAAAAATGTATCTTTTTGGCCTATAAGGAAAATAACTTCCCCACGTTAAACATGGTGGTGGCAGCATTATGTTGTGGATGCTTTTCTTCAGCAAGGATCGGGAAGCTGGTCAGCGTTGATGGGAAGATATATAGAGCCAAATACAGGGCAATCTTACAAACAAACCTGTTAGAGTCTGCATAAGACTTGAGACTGGGACGGAGGTTCACCTTCCAGCAGGACAACAACCCTAAACATACAGCCAGAGCTACAATGGAATGGTTTAGATCAAAGCATATTCATGTCATTCTAACATATCTAGGCCATGTTAGAATGGCCTAGACAAAGTCCAGACCTAAATACAATTGAGAATCTGTGGCAAGAATTGAAAATTGCTGTTCACAGATGCTCTCCGTCCAATCTGACAGAGCTTGAGATATTTTGCAAAGAAGAATGGGCAAAAATGTCACTCTCTAGATGTGCCAAGCTGGTAGAGACATCCCCAAAAAGACTTGCAGCTGTAATTGCAGCGAAAGGTGATTCTACAAAGTATTGACTCTGGGGCTGAATACAAATGCACAACACAATTTTCAGATATTTATTAGTAAAAAATTAAAACCATTTATCATTATCCTTCCACTTCACAATTATCTGCCACTTTGTGTTGGTCTATCACATAAAATCCCAATGAAATGTATTTAAGTTTTTGGTTGTAACATGACAAACTATGGAAAATTTCAAGGAGCAGCCTTAAGCTTCCTTTATTTGGTTTCCAGTAAGATGGCACCACTATGCACTTTACATTTGGCCTCCACCAACATGACGGTTTTGGTTTGATCTCCTCAAAAATGGGGCCCGGAACCTATTTATTCTGAAGTCTGTAAATGTTAGGCAGGCTTGAGAAAGGGGCAGGAACACCACAAACACATGTTGCCACACCTTCTCTGATGCCATCATGTCATTCTGGTGCCCTACTTCCACCCTACTTCCTCCATGTGATCCACAGCCGCCCTTTTGGTTCCTGGCAAGAGGCATTAGGAAGTGTCTTGGCTGAGAAAAGGCTGCTATCCAGTGGGATTGCATTACATGCTGCTTTTTGGATAACATACAGTGAGTGCATATTATCTTTTTTTTAAATGAGGGCTAATAAATTACTACACTTGGTCAGTGGTGCTTTTACTCTTTCCTTGTCTTTTACATACACATCACCCAGGATGCCCATCTGTTCATTTACAATTTCAAACCCATTGGTGAGTGGTGTTAAGCTGTCATCATTTAGTGGCAGTAGAAAAGCATCATGGTGTGAGTCATTGTGTTCGCTGGTTACCATGTCCGTGCATCATCGGTCATTGTGATTGATGATTGATCTGCTTCACTGAATGACAAAATTGACATTGAATTTACATTGTTGGAAAATGTTTAGGTTTTTAAAATATATATATTTTTTGAACAGTGTGTGTGTGTGTTTTATTCACTATTTACATTTGTGAATGAGTAACAAGGGTACTATGTACCTTATTCTTATTATTGTGGAGGGGTGGATCTCTCAAGGACCCCCTTATTAGAATCCTCCCCTACTAGAATCCTCCCCTCAGGCCTCCACATCCTATGGGCCAGGGATGTGGGAATGATGCCCCTGTCCACCCCTGTCCACCCTGCCCAAAATTGCAAAGGCTTAAGGATTCTTGCTTGTACTGATGAGCTAACCTACTCATGTTGAGGGCATGTGGCTTGGTATGGTTTGGTGGCTGCATGCACATTGCCCCTGCTTTCCTGGCCGTTCATGCTGCATGCATACCTGGATAGGGTTAAGAAAAATAAAATATAGCTAGATAGTATAGTATAAATAAAGATAGTATAAAATAAAACAGTCCAATTCCTGTAAAATGAAATACTAAAACAGCGCTAAACAGCGCTAAAGATATAAAACACATAAAATCATTCGTGTTATATCCAAACAAGGACATTGATAATAATACGTGAGCAGTCTTTTTTGTGTAGTAGTGATAAGGTGGACAGTTCAACACATACAGTGGTGTGAAAAAGTGTTTGCCCCCTTCCTCATTTCCTGTTCCTTTGCATGTTTGTCACACTTAAGTGTTTCGGAACATCAAACCAATTTAAACAATGGTCAAGGACAACACAAGTAAACACAAAATGCAATTTGTAAATGAAGGTGTTTATTATTAAAGGTGAAAAAAAATCCAAACCATCATGGCCCTGTGGGAAAAAGTGATTGCCCCCTAAACCTAATAACTGGTTGGGCCACCCTTAGCAGCAGCAACTGCAACCAAGCGTTTGCGATAATGTGCAATGAGGCTTTTACAGCGTCCTGGAGGAATTTTGGCCCACTCATCTTTGCAGAATTGTCCTAATTCAGTTACATTAGAGGGTTTTCGAGCATGAACGGCCTTTTTAAGGTCATACCACAACATCTCAATAGGATTCAGGTCAGGACTTTGGCTAGGTCACTCCAAAGTCTTCATTTTGTTTTTCTTCAGCCATTCGGTGGTGGACTTGCTGGTGTGTTTAGGATCATTGTCCTGCTGCAGAACCCAAGTTCGTTTCAGCTTGAGTACACGAACAGATGGTCGGACATTCTCCTTCAGGATCTCTTGGTAGACAGCAGAATTCATAGTTCCTTTTATCACGGCAAGTCTTCCAGGTCCTGAAGCAGCAAAACAGCCCCAGACCATCACACTACCACCACCATATTTTACTGTGGTATAATGTTCTTTTTCTGAAATGCAGTGTTCCTTCTACGCCAGATATACTTGGACACACACCTTCCAAAGAGTTCCACTTTTGTCTCATCGGTCCACAGAATGTTGTCCCAAAAGTCTTGGGGATCATCAAGATGTGTTGTGGAGAAATTGAGACGAGCTTTGATGTTCTTTTTGCTCAGCAGTGGTTTTCTCCTTGGAACTCTGCCATGCAGGCCATTTTTGCCCAGTCTTTTCCTGATGTTGGAGGCATGAACGCTGACCTTAACTGAGGCAAGTGAGGCCTGCAGTTCCTTGGACGTTGTTGTGGGGTCTTTTGTGACCTCTTGGATGAGTCGTCGCTGCGCTCTTGGGGTAATTTTGGGCGGCCGGCCACTCCTGGGAAGGTTCACCACTGTTCCATGTCTTCGCCATTTGTGGATAATGGCTCTCACTGTGGTTCGCTATATTCCCAAAGCTTTGGAAATGGCTTTATAACCCTTTCCAGACTGATAGATCTCAATTACTTTCTTTCCAATTGTTCCTGAATTTCTTTGGGTCTCGGCATGATGTGTAGCTTTTAAGGATCTTCTGGTGGACCTTACTGTGTCAAGCAGCTCCTATTTAAGTGATGCCTTGATTGTGAACAGGTGTGGCAATAATCAGGCCTGGGTGTGGCTAGAGAAATTGAACTCAGGTGTGGACAACCGCAGTTATAGTATGTTTTAACAAGGGGGGCAATCACTTTTTCACACAGGGCCATGATGGTTTGGATTTTTTTTTACCTTTAATAATAAACACCTTCATTTACAAATTGCATTTTGTGTTTACTTGTGTTGTCCTTGACTATTGTTTAAATTGGTTTGATGTTCCGAAACACTTAAGTGTGACAAACATGCAAAGGAACAGGAAATGAGGAAGGGGGCAAACACTTTTTCACACCACTGTAAATGGTGATTTTCTGTAGATACACTCAGGGTGCCTATCAAAGCACCGTTTTATACCCCGATATCTTCTATTCTCACCACGTGAGGCACACTGCCCCTAGGGGGTTAAACTCACCAGATATTTTTATTTGGACAATCTGTGCCTTTGGATCCCTGATGATGAGAATGCAGTTTTAACCCTGGGGATGACACTTAGTGAAAATGCTGTTTTACTGGTTTTATCTGAATCTGCGCCTTTGGATCCCTGATGATGAGGATGCAGTTTTAACCCTGATGATGACACTTATTGAAAAGGGTGTTTTACTGGATTTATCTGGTGAGTTTAACCCCCTAGGGGGAGTGTGCCTCACGTGGTGAGAATAGAAGATATCGGGATAAAACGGTGCTTTAAAAGACACCCTGAGTGTATCTACAGAAAATCACCATTTATGTGTTGAACTGCCCACCTTATCACTACTACACAAAAAAGACTGCTCACTTATTATTATCAATTTCCTTGTTTGGATATAACACAAATGATTTTATGTGTTTTATATCTTTAGCGCTGTTTTAGTATTTCATTTTACAGGAATTGGACTGTTTTATTTTATACTATCTATTTTTTATATCTATCTATTTTTTATCTTTTTCATATTTTAAACAGCTGCTTAGTCCATTATTTATCTATATATATTTATACATACTTTTTATATATACATATATATATTTATCTCTCGATATATTTGATCTGGTCTAGAACTGTCTGGACGCACCCGGCGCGGAGTAGTGTATGATAGGCCATTAATATACACTCTTCTTGTTCAAATATATATATATATATATATATATATATATATATATATCTCTACTGTGTGTATGTATATATATATTTTCTTTTATTTCTTGTTTACGATTGCTATACAGTAATTATGGAAATTGTGTATTACTTAAAATAAATCTAGATTGAATTAGTTAGTTATCATTTTCTAAATACCTACTGACACGATGTATGAAACTCAACCAAAAAAGCTCTTGAGTACATTGTAAAGCAAAATGTAATCTGTATATGTGTTCTATAAATGGTATGTTTTATACCATTATATTAATGCATATGTCATGCATGAAACAAAATGCAGCATGTTCTCCCTGAACCTGAAAGATCATTATTACAGCTGTTGTGACTATTGTTTTCAGATCAAGGTATCAGTGGCCTAAATCCCCAATCATGTTAACACACACTTCATAAACCAGTTAGACAAGCAGACAACATGGAAAGAGCAGAGGTTAAGTACATATGATTGACCTCACAGAGGCTGTGTGCTACAGATCATTAAATATGTTGTGCTCTCTTGCTTCTGCTGGGTACAATGAAAGTGTCCAAGGAACATTATTTAATACTTAGATCTTCTACCTTCATTGCAGTGACACAAAATCAATATCTTGTCTTATCCTCAATTGCACTGATCATTATAGGCTGTTAGCAGTCCTTTAAACACATGAGCAAAGAACTAAGGTTATGGCTTTTGATGTAAAAAAATACCAGATTGTTTGAGCAAAACTATTTTATACAAAAGATTATATATATATATATATATATATATATATATATATATATATATATATATATATATATATATATATATATATATATATATATATATTTATATATATATATATATATATATATATATATACGGTATATATATATATATATGTGTATATATATATATATATATGTGTGTGTATATATATATATATATATATATATATATATATATATATATATATATATATATGTATGTGTGTGTGTGTGTGTGTATGTGTGTATATATATATATATATATACATATATATATAAAATGTGTGTGTGTGTGTGTGTGTGTGTGCTAAATTGATGATTGAATAAATAAACATGTTTCAGTAATAACTAAATGCTGTTAAAAGATTGTTAACATTGTCTTATTGATTGACTGACTTAGTGTGTTGTGTTTGATTTAGGCAATCACATTCTTTGCTTGTATGAGATTTTCTTTATATATAAATGTATATATTTACACAAGAATAACTAAAAAATAATCAATTTGTTTTATATGGATTTTATAAAATGTCTGTAAGTACCCTTTCTATTTATGCCATCTCATTTCCTTTAACAGGTTTGTACATATGAAACATTAAAGAAAATTAGGATTTCTGTGTCCCTCTATTTCTCAGCATGTCATAGCAGAGCAGTGTGGAATAGGAAAGAATAATACTCAGATTCCATTATTTCCTGTACTACTCTCTATAGACTGTGCTGTCACACAGCACAAAGTATAGAAGAGGGAGGTTTTATAAAGACCACATATCAAGACATGCACGCCATCCAACAGTAAATAGTTGGAAATGCTTAAGAACTTTTTTGCCCCACAGGCAATGAAATAATTGGTTCTGATTTTCTCAATATATTAGGAATCTTCACAGAGTAAATTATGTGAATATTTAGCTCAGTTATCCAATCATGTGAAAGCAAACTCCTGCTCACTTCGAATACCCAATCAAGTGCAGACTACATTATTAACCACTTCAGCCCCAGAAGGATTTACCCCCTTCCTGACCAGGACATTTTTTGCGTTACGGCACTGTGTTGCTTTAACTAACAATTGCGTGGTTGTGCGATATTGTAACTAAACAAAATTTATTTCCTTTTTTCCCACAAATAGAGCTTCCTTTTGGTGGTATTTGATCACCTCTGCTATTTTTTATTTTTTGCACTATAAACAAAAGAAGAGCGACAATTTTGAAAAAAAACACAATATTTTTTTTCACTTTTTGCTATAATAAATATTGTAATAAGTATTCTAACGAGCAGGGCCCTCTGATTCCTCTTGTACCAAATTGTAATGTAATTGTAATGTCTGTTTATATTTTGTTAAGCGATGCGCAAACTGTTTGGCGCTATATAAATCCTGTATAATAATCCTAAACAAATGTCTTCATCAGTTCAGGCCGATATATATACTTCTACATATTTTTGGTAAAAAAAATCCCAATAAGCGTATATTGATTGCTTTGTGCAAAAGTTATAGCGTCTACAAAATAGGGAATAGATTTATGGCATTTTTATTAACATATTGTTTTTTTACTAGTAATGGCGGCAAGCTGCGATTTTTATTGGGACTGTGACATTGCGGCGGACAGATCGTAAACTTTTGGCACTTTTTTGGGACCATTGACATTTATACAGCGATCAGAGCTAAAAATAGCCACTGATTACTGTATAAATTTCACTGGCAGGGGTTAACACTAGGGGGCGATCAAGGGGTTAACTGTGTTTCCTCACTGTGTGTTATAACTGTGGGGGGGATGGGACAGACTAGGGGAGGAGACCGATCGTTGTTCCTATATACTAGGAACACACGATCTGTCTCCTCTCACCTGACAGGATGTGGATTTGTGTGTTTACACACACAAATCCGTATCCTCGCTCTGTCAGGAGCATTCGCGGGTGTCGGGCACGAGCATCAGCTTCTTAGGGACACGGTGGGTGCGCCCCCTATACTCCTGAAAGTGCCCGCTTTACGACTACAGCGATTTGCGCAGGAGTGCCATTCTGCCGCCGTCAATCGATGACGGGCAGTCGGCAAGTGGTTAAACAGGATTTTTTTTCCCACATTATTGGATAACTGAAATCATTATGAGAAATTTGTACTTCGCTTAGTGAATGTGAAGAAAATTCACTTTGCAAAGAATACCCAATCATGCACAAGGAAAAACAGTATATTTGCACATGATTGGATGGTCAAAGTTAAAGTGATTCTAAAGGCTGAAGGTTTTTTACCTTCATGCATTCTATGCATGAAGGTAAAAAACCTCAAGCTGCTGTCAATCACTGCAAGTAAAAGGGGGGGGGGGGGGGGGGTGAGGGACGGACATACACACACACCTATGGACACACAGAGTGGGGCTTGGGGAGCGAGCCCAGACAAGCAGCTTGCTATGGGGCACTCAGCAGGGGGAAGGAGCCCAAAGTACCGGCGGGGGACCCTAGAAGAGGAGGATCAGGGCTGCTCTTTGCAAAACCATTGCAAAACCCATGCCTGTTATTTTTTTGAATTATATCTTTAGTATCACTTCAAAATTCGCTCTGTTCTGCAGGGACTGATTTTCGATCAGTGTGCGGCTGTATCTGCTAAACAGAATTCAATTGTTTATTCAACTTCTGTTGAAGGTATATGCTGGAAAACATTTGTAAATCAGTGTTTGCATCCACTAATTAGTGTATTCTGACTGTGATGAGTCCCACTGTCCGAATACAATGTCCTGGAGGGGGGAAATCCTCCATCCACCTCGTTTGTGTGAATGGAAGGGTCAGTATTTTTTTTTTTTTTTTTATTCAACCCAATGACAAAACAAAAAAAAATAAAAAATAAAAAACTAGCTGTCTATGGGCAGATTTAGCAGAGTTCTCTTTTAGTAGGGATAATTCTCTTGCATAGTGAAAATTCACTTTGCTAAGTGAACAGGCTATTTGGCATTATTAAATGAATGCCACAGTGCCTAGCAATAATTGTATTTATCACTTGGGGAAAACACTTTGACTAGATGCTCTCTGTTCAGTTATATATACCGTATATACTCGAGTATAAGCCGAGTTTTTCAGCACATTTTTTTATGCTGAAAACGCCCCCCATCAGCTTATACTCGAGTCACTGTGCCCATCTGCAGCCTCATGCGCCTGATCTCCCAGCACTGTGACATGAAGTCTAGTCGGCGGCCGTGCAGTTTAACAAAGCCCCACCTTCTCCTCGTCCATGATAGGCGGAACACTGACTCACTGCTGGGAAACTGAATCAGTGTTCCGTCACAGATGAGGAGGAGGCGGGGCTTTGAAACACGACTAGGCTGAATGTCACAGCTCCGGAGTTCTGGAGATCGGAAATCAGATACATGAGGCTGCAGATGGACACAGTGATGCTGGGAGATGACACAGTGGCGCATGCAGATGGCACAGCGAGGCATGGAGATGGCACAGTGAGGCATGAAGATGGCACAGTGGGGCATGGAGATGGCACAGTGGGGCATGCAGATGGCACAGTGGGTCATGCAGATGGCACATTGAGGCATGAAGATGCCACAGTGGGGCATGCAGATGGCACAGTGAGGCATGAAGATGGCACAGTGAGGCATGAAGATGCCACAGTGAGGCATGGAGATGGCACAGTGAGGCATGCAGATGGCACAGCGAGGCATGGAGATGGCACAGTGAGGCATGAAGATGGCACAGTGAGGCATGAAGATGGCACAGGGAGGCATGGAGATGGCACAGTGAGGCATGCAGATGGCACAGTGAGGCATGCAGATGGCACAGTGAGGCATGTAGATGGCACAGTGAGGCATGGAGATGGCACAGTGAGGCTGCATATCGGCACAGTGAGGCTACAGCTAGGCATTGTGAACCGTCTTTTCCACTTACAGTAGCTGCTGCATTTCCCACCCTAGGCTTATACCCGAGTCAATATGTTTTCCCATTTTTTTTTGGTAAAATTTGGTGTCTCGGCTTATATTCAGGTTGGCTTATACTCAAGTATATATGGTATACCCCTACCTCCCTATACAAAATAAGTTTTGTAGCACTCCTCACTCTGCCCAATACAGTACGCTTCCATCCCGGTCATCCATCTTTCTATCATAGCCCTGGCACTTTTTCTAGGTAGAGAAAACCTTTATAAATGTAAACAGTCCATAATCTTCAAGTGATACAGCCAGGACAATGTACACAAATCCAGAACATTTTAGAATATGAACATATTTGTTTATTTGTCTTAGTTTTATACCATCTCTCCATGTTGTGCTTAATGCAGTTTCAGTGCTGCATCCATATGCTGAAGGAAGTGCAGGTGCAATGCCCAATATGTATCATACTTCAAATTTTAGCGTTGTGAACATCACTAGCACCTGAGATGACACAACACATCTGTTTCAGACTAATACCGATATTTTTCCTTTTGTCAGCAGCTGGCTACCAGATGAGTTTTTGATGAATTGTAGGCACCTTTTCTGATGGTTGTTTTATGATACTGTTGACATGAAATAGAGAATCATAAGCATTGTCAACGAGCGAAGTCTTGTACTCTCTGCAGTTCATTGAACCCATATGGAAGGGAACAGCTGTGAAGATGGGTTTGATTCCTCAGGCCAATGTTTGTGTTGTCAACCGCGACTTTAACTTGCTGACCCTTGTATAATTCATAGCATCACAGGAAATGTTGTACCTTCATTCCCATTAAGTGATGGATGATGTTACTTAAAACTGATTGTCCTGTAAAACCACTCATAGTCTTGCACATTAGACACATGTAAGCGAGAATCTGGTCAATAAATATTACCTTTCTCAAATCATTGTTTGTGCTTCTCAGAACAGGATCACGGTTATTGGAGGCAAATGCAAGTAACTAAATGTTTTGTACATTGTTATGCTGTTACTAAATACTTTACTATAGCTAAATCAAAAACTTAAAGAGGAGTGACACTGTCTGTAATGTATTTTTTTTTTTTTTGTGCAATGAGAGGATTAGGAGATGGTTATTACACACTCACGTGTTCCGTTCTTAGAGGGAACTGCTGCCGGTTTTCGTCACAAATAAACACTTAGGCCCCTTTCACACCGGGGCGTTTTTCATGCGGTGCAGCGCTAAAAATAGCGCCTGTTCACCGCATGAAAAAATCCGGCCCCTTTAACTCCAGTGTGAAAGCGGCGGGCTTTCACACTGGCGCGGTGCGCTAGCAGGATGACAAAAAAAGTCCTGCTAGCAGCATCTTTGGAGCGGTATAGGAGCGGTGTGTTCACCGCTCCTATACCGCTCCTTCCCATTGATTAGAATGGGACACTGCGGTAAAACCGCAGCAATACCGCCTGGCGGCGCTCTGCGGGGGTGTGTAACCCTTTTTTCGGCCGCTCGCGGGGGGTAAAACCGCACCGCGAGCGGCCGAATACCGCGGTTAAAACGACGGTAAAGCAGCGCTAAATATAGCGCTGCTTTATCGTCACCGCGGCTCCCCGCCCCAGTGTGAAAGGGGCCTAATAAAAAGTGTTGCTGCTGGGTGCCATCTTGCCCGTGGGCATGTGAAACCACACAGGCACCTTCTATGGCCCAGCATGCACTGCCGTTACTGCGCCGATCTCGCGCGTGCGCAGTAACGGCAAAGTGTAGCGAACGTTCGCCGAAATCTCGCGAGATTTCGGTCACATCTGCCGAAATCTTGCGAGATTTCGTCAGGAGCCCCGTAAATCTTGCGAGATTTCGGCGGATGTCCACACTGACTCCTGGGATCAATGACACCAGATGCCAGGAGACAGTGCGGCATGGCGAGGATCGACGCACAGACCCCGCCCACCCCCGAAGAGACAGAGCAGCAATTACAAGGTAAGTGAAAAAAAAACTTCATTTCGTACTCTTTGCCTGATTTGGAAGGCAAAGAGATTTACTAAATGAAGTGTGTGCAGGACCGCTTTAAAATATTAAGTTGGTTACTAAAAGAAGAGGAGAGATAGCATAAAGGGGTTGATTTACTAAAGGCAAAAATACAGTGCCCTTTTTAAAACTTCACAAAACATTTTTACTTGCACATGATTGGATGATGGAAGTCAGCAGAGCTTCTGCTCATTTACTAAGCTCTGGAGCAACTGCACTTGCAGAACACAACTGCAAAAAGCACTGTCTAATTGTCTTTAGTAAATCAGCCCCATAGAGTGTTATGTAGATGCACTGGTATATCCAAGTTAACCGCTAGCGCACTAGCCACTGCCATTATACTGTGTCAGGTTGGCACGGCTGTGTGAATCATTGTAGGTGTATGTCGGCTGCTTTATGAGCAATAGGGGGCATGCGCGCGGCGGCGGTGCTGATGCGTGTGTCTGGCAGCCTTGATGTCCACCACCTGCGATTGCTCCACAGAGAGCCAGAATGGGGATATGTGTATGTAAACAAACAGATCCCCTCTATGACATGTGAGTAGAGAGAGATCTGCTGTTCCTAGTGATCAGAAACAGCGATCTCTCTCCTCCTCCAGTCACTACACTCTCCTCCCCAGGGAACACTTAACCCCTTGATCGCCCCCTAGTGTTAACTCCTTCACTGTCAGTGACATTTATACAGTAATCAGTGGCTATTTTTAGCTCTGATCGATATATAAATGTCACTGGTCCCAAAAAAGTGTCAAAAGTGTCCGATCTGTCTGCCGCAATGTCGCAGTTCCGCCATTAATGTGTAAAAAATAAATAAATAATAAAAATGCCATAAATCTATCCCCTATTTTGTAGACGCTATAATATTGCGTTTTTTTTTACCAAAAATATGTAGAAGAATACATATTGGCCTAAACTGATGAAGAAATATGTTTTTTGAAAAAAATTTGGGGGATATTTATTATAGCAAAAAAACATTTTCAAAATTGACACCCTTTTTTGTTTATAGCGCAAAAAATAAGAAACGCAGAGGTGATCAAATACCACCAAAAGAAAGCTCTATTTGTGGGGAAAAAAAAAAGCACATACATTTTTTTTCAGTACAATGTCGCACGACCACGCAATTGTCAGTTAAAGTGATGCAGTGCTGTATCGCAAAAAATGGCCTTGTCATTAAGGGGGCAAATCTTTCCCATCCTTAAGTGGTTAAAGCATTAGTTAACTCCACTTTTTATCTTGTACCTATAGGTAAGCCTGTAATAATGCTTACCTGTAGGTACAGTAAATATCAACCAGAAGGTAAATACAAGTGTAGCAGCCAATAACATCCCGGTGCATGTGCACTGTGCTCTCAATGGACTGAATGCCGAGTACGTAAAACCTGTTTGGATCTTATATTTATATGGCAACATGCTAAGAATTATCTGCCATTTTTAACTGTAAAATAAGAAGTAAAACTCAACCCAAAGAGGATATAGTTTCATAGGACCTGAATTACTAAAGAATATGTGTCTTTGCAGTGGCATCGATGCAAACCAGGCTGAACAACTCAATTTTATTCTTCAAAGCACACCCTATGCTCACAGAGAATCACACATGCATACAACCTTTTCCTTACAAATGGGGTTTGCCAAACAGTTTCTGGTGCAGCATCCAAATGTAGGAATAATGCCCCATACACACGGTCGGAAATTCCGATGGCAAATGTCCGATCGGACCATGTTGTCGGAAAATCCGCCCGTCTGTGTGCTCCATCTGACTTTTTTGGTGATCCTGCTCTCAAATTTTCCGACAACAAAATCCGATCGGACTTTTTCCGATCGAATTCCGACGGACAAAGTGCCACGCATGCTCAGATCAAATTGTGAGACCAGCTATTGGCTACTAGCCTCTATGTAGTTCTGTCGTACGCAACAAACGTCACCACGTTCGGAATGATCGGATTTTCTGACAACATTGTCCGACCATGTGTATGCAACACCAGTTTCGGACAAAATCAGTCGGAAAAATTCCGACGGATTTTGTGGTCGGAATTTCCGACCGTGTGTACCATACACACGGTCGGATTTTCCGATGGATTCTGTCCTATCGGACAATGTTGTCGGAAATTCTGACCGTGTGTAGGCACCATCGGACAGTTTCCATCGGATTGTCTGACGGACAATCTCATGCTGGATAGATTTTCTGACAACAAAGTCCGATCGTGTGTAGCGAATTCCGACGGACAAAGTGCTACGCATGCTCAGATCACATTACAAGACCAAAGCTATTGGCTACTAGCCTCTACGTAGTCCCGTCGTAGGCAACAAACGTCACCACGTTCAGAATGATCGGATTTTCCGACAACATTGTCCGACCGTGTGTATGCAACACCAGTGTCGGTCTAAATCCGTCGGACCAAATCCGATGGATTTGGTGGTCGGATTTTCCGACCGTGTGTATGGGGCTTTAGAGTTGATGTACCTAGAATAAACATTGTTTTTTTTAAATAATATTTTATTGTAGCAAAGCATCATAAAATGTGTACAGATATCACTAAGGGTGACTGTAAAAACACAAAATAAAAAAGTCATTGAGCATGCTTTGTGGTGTGCAACACAATTCACAAGCACAGACATGCAATGCTGTGACCATAACAAGTGCATGTTGACAACATCATACACTGCTATTTATAATGACATTTTTTAAAGTGGTTCTAAAGGCAGAAGGTTTTTTACCATAATGCATTCAGGTGAAAAAACCTTCTGTGTGCAGCTCCCCCTCCAGCCTCCCCTATACTTAACTGAGCCCAATATCGATCCAGCGCTGTGCAGGAGAGCAACATCGCTGCTTTATCTCTATCCTCACTGGCTCAGACACAGCAGTGTCTGCTTCTGTCAATCACAGCTAGTGAGGAGGGAGCAGGGGCGGGGTCTAGCCTCACCGTGTGCCAATGGAAAGAATTGAACACAGACAGGTGCCCCACAATCGGCTTGCTTTGGGGGCACTAAGCAGGGGGGGAGGAGCCAAGAGCACCAGTGGGGGACCTGAGGATGGGAGCATCGGGGCTGCTCTGCACAAACCAGTTGCACAGAGCAGATAAGTATAACATGTTTCTATGTTTTTTTTAAGTTTTACCTTTACAATCACTTTATTGATAGGTACCCATACTTACACTGCCTTATTTCCTCTGTAAGTATGGTATACGGTTTCTTTGGCACTGCCCCTTTGTTTGATGCATTTGAGTCCTTTTTTAGGCTTTTTCCTTTATTTCCATCTGGTGATACAGCCAATAAGCCTGTTATTTTTCAACTTCCTTTAACCACTTACGGACCACCTGCCGTCGTTATACGTCGGTACTTTGAAGAGGAATATCGTTGTTATGGCAGCAGGTAGCTGCCATAACCCCGGTATCCTCTTCTTCAGCGGTCGGTCCTCTTTAAGATAAAAGTGGTCTCTGTGGCAGATTCACCGCAAAATCACTTTTATCAGCGGCGGGAGAGGGCCCCCCTCCCGCCGCGCTCTGGTGCCCTCCGCCGTATAACGGAGTCGTCGGTAGAGGCGATTGGATCCTCTCCCTAGCCTGACATGGAAACGAGTGAGGGGAAGATGGCCCCCACCCATCTCCATATCTTTGCAGGGCGGAAGCGTCATCAAAACTTCACATCCGCCCATTGCTCTTAAAGGGCCTTTTTTTTTTTATTGCATTTTAGTGTAAATATGAGATCTGAGGTCTTTTTGACCACAGATCTCATATTTTAAGAGGTCCTGTCATGCTTTTTTTCTATCACAAGGGATGTTAAATTCCTTGTAATAGGAATAAAAGTGAACTTATTTTTTTTAAAAGAACAGTGTAAAAATAAAAAATAAAAGGTAATAAATAAGAAAAAAACACACATGTGAGGTATTGCCATGATAGGTAGAGTGAGAGCAATAATTCTAGCCTTAGACCTCCTCTGTAATTCAAAACATGCAACCTGTAGAATTTTTAAAAGTCGCCTATGGAGATTTTTAAGGGTAAAAGTTTGTCGCCATTCCACGAGCGGGCGCAATTTTAAAGCATGACATGTTGGGTATCAATTTACTTGCGTAACATTATCTTTCACAATTAAAAAAAAATTGCGTTAACTTTACTCTTGTCTTATATAGTGTATTTTTTCCAAAAAAGTGCGCTTGTAGGACCGCTGCGCACATATGGGGTTTCTAAGTAATTTTCTAGCAAAAAAAGCTGTTTTTTAACTTGTAAACAACACATCTCAGAAAGGCTCGGTCCTTAAGTGGTTAACAGACCAAGCTGTCCTGACAAAGAAGCAGTTAGGGGGTTGAGACAAACCTTACAGGGGTGCTTACAATGGTCAGCTTTTATTCATTTATTTTAAACCTTTATCCAAAAAGGACATAACTGTTTGCTATAGCTGCTTATATAGTGTGAGCTTGAGCTCAGCTTTAATTTTTTAATCAGGTCCATATAAATCTGCTTGTCTAACAGGATAAAGGGCTAAAAAAAAAAAAAACGAATGCAACCACTGCTTCTAAGGATTGGTAAGCTGCAATATGTCACATTATTGTTTTGGGTTTAATATTGCTTTAACCACTTGCCTACTGGGCACTTTTACCCCCTTACTGTCCAGGCCAGTTTTCAGCACTGTCACATTTTGAATGACAATTGTGCGGTCACTGTACCCAAATTACATTTTTTTATAATTTTTTTTCTTTTTGTGGTATTTAATTACCACAGTTTATTTTTTATTTTTTGTTAAATAAACGAAAAAATACAATTTGCAAACAGGTAATTTTTTTCCTTCACTGATGTGCACTGACGAGTCTGTACTGATGGGCACTGATTAGGCAGCACTGATGAGGCAGCACTGATGAGGTGGCACTGATATGCTGCCCTGACGGGCACTGATGAAAAGGTGCTGATAGGCAACACTGATGGGCACTGATAGGTGGCACTGATGGGCACTGGTAGGCGGCACTGATAGATGACACTGATGGGCACTGTTTGGCAACACTGATGGGCACTGATTGGCAGCACTGGTGGGCACTGATTGGTAGAACTGGTGGGCACTGATTGGCAACACTGGTGAGCACTGTTGGGACTGCACTGATAATCAGGACACTGAAAATCAATGCCCTGATTATCAGTGTAGATGTCCCGTTACACAAGCCGGTTATAGGCTCTCCTCTCCTTACGCTGTCAGCGTAAGGAAAGGAATGGTGATAACCAGCTTCTGTTTACATCGTAATCTGTCATTCGGCGATTGCAAGGTCAGTAAGTGGTTAAGATGTCTATACACTGTGCAAATGTTGTCTGGTTGCATCTTTCCTACAAGGATCTTAAAGCTGAGCTCTAGATACAAAACTTTTCATTACAATGTACTTTTCAGTTGCCTCAAAGGATATACAATTACTTTGTGTGCACCGAATGCTTTCACAAACCCAGGTATTACCTTGTAAAAGTAGCAGTGATATCATTACTGTGTTGTACATAGCCTGTAAGGAGAGCAGAGCTATGGAAGGGGCCCAACAGTTCCCATCAACTACAGGCTGCCTGCAGAAAGCTACATGGGGGGGGGGGGGGGGGGGGGGGGGGGTGGCAGAGTATGGAGGGGGCAGAAATAAGATTATCACCTGCAAAGAGACAGAAAACAGCAATGACTGGTGATCTGTATTACAGGGAGCTCCTGAACAGAAGCAAAGTGTCACAATGGGTTTCTACATGGGTCTGGAAGAAATACACAAAGCACTATCCAGAAAGAATACACATGACTGATATGTAGGCAATATTTCCATATACTTGAGGTTATCTTTAACTACTACTGTATTATGTATAAAAGTATAAGTTGGTACACCAAACAGAGAAATATATACTGCAGAAAATTACTTATACAGATACCCTGCGAAAAAGTTAAATTTTCTCAGTATTAGATTGTATTCACACTTGTAGGTATCCGAATGTGCATACTCCGGATAGCTGCTGTCCGTATCTCCTGCCAGCTCCTACTTCACTACTGTGTCTGGCAGTGACTACAGGTTGGCAGCATGACCCAGAGCAGCCAAAGGGGAGACCCGCAACTTGACAAACCCGAGTAATTAAATAGCATCAGTGCCAGGAGTGAAGTTTCATCAAACCAGCCATTAGACAGGTAAATATAAATCTGCTTTCTTCACAGGATACTGCTGATGTAAATTTTTAACCCCCTGACAGTACTGTTTTTCTGTTTTTTTTTTTTGTTTTACCCCTGAAACTGGCTAATATTTTAATGTGGCAAATGTGGGAATCACAGAAACATTACCATTTCCAAAAATAATAGGTTACATTTGCTGATTGGGCTCTGAGATCTGGCAGTGATAATTAGTAGTGATGAGCGGAATGTACCGGAGTTCACTTTGAGGGAGGTTTTCCAAACTGCTCCTAATTTAAATTTTTATTACGAGCCACACTAAATCAAATAGGAACCAATCAATTGTGGCCATTTTGAAAGCTAATAGGCAGTAGCTCACCTGTAGGATTTGTAGGATATACTGCAGAAAAACTGATATTATGGGAAAAAAGAAGCATTTGTAGTAAAGGACATTTCGCTTCTTTTGTTTATTTTTAAACAAGCTAGCAGATTTTGGGGAGGTCCCCTCAAAAAAGCCAGCAGCAAAATATCATTTACCACAACTGCCATTTTTTTTTAAACAAAATGTCAATTTAGCTGCAGTATATCCTTCACATCCTACAGGTGAACCACTGTATGGGGGATCATAGAAAAAACAAAACAAAATAGGGCTCCATAATAATCAATACCAGAATCTTCCAGACTCTTATCCTTGATTCGGGCCTGATAAGGAGACTAAAGTGGGACTCTGTACCAAAATAGTGGGGTTCCCCCTAACTACCCATACCAGACCCTAATCCCTGATTAGAGCTTGATTAGGATATTCACCATTTCAATACAGGGCACTTTGCCCCCTTCCTGCCCAGACCAATTTTAAGTTGCACTTTGAATGACAATTGCACTGTCATGCAATGCTGTACCCAACAACATTTTTTTATAATTTTGTTCCCATAAATAGAGCTTTCTTTTGGTGGTATTTGATCACCACTGTTTTTATTTTGTAAATAAGTAATTTTTCTCCTTCACTGATGGGCACTGATGAGGCTACACTGACAGGCACTGATAAGGTGGCACAGATGGGCAATGGTGAGGTGGCACTGATGAGGTTGCACTGACGAGCACTGATGATGAGGCACTAATATGCAGCACTGATGGGCACTAATAGGCGGCACTGATGGGCACTAATAGGTGGCACTGATATACAGCACTGATGGGCATTGATAGGCAGCACTGATGGGCACTCATAGGTGGCACTGATGGGCACTTATAGGCAGCACTGATGGGCACTTATAGGCGGCACTGATGGGCACTGAAGACACTGATAAGTGGCACTGATGGGTGGCACTGATGGACACTGATAGATGGCTCTAATAGGCAGCACTGATGAGGAGGCACTGGCAGGCTTTACTGCTGGGCACTGATTGGCATCATTTATGGTCACTGATTGGCACCTTTAAACATCATACCTGGTGGTCCTGGGTGGCATCCCTGGTGGCCCTGGGTGGGCATCCATGCTCAGCATCCCTGGTGGCCATGGGTGGTATCCCTGGTGGTCCTGGGTGGGCAGCCTCAGAGGGGGGCTGATGAGGTGGCACTGACGAGCACTGATGATGAGGCACTAATATGCAGCACTGGGGTTAATTACCATAAGTAATATACAAATAATTATTATATATTATTTTTAAGGTAATTTACTATATTTTCAAAAACTGTACTCAAGCAGGTGGCTTAACAGACAAAATACTGAAGTTTGAAGTTATAACTTCCAACCAGTAATTTCACAGTAAAAAGATAAATAATAAATTATTATCTTATAACATATAGCATAATAATATATGATTTAGCTTGTACCTTTTCAGCAGCAGATTCTCATTCACCCTCTTAACTGTGTGAGAAAAACATGGGATTGTGGGTAAATCTACACCATAAACCCATGTATTTCCTTGTAATTAAGAGGGCTGGGCTGGAAGGGAGCATTTGTCTTTTATTGGACAGCTGGAGCCAGGCTGCACAAGGAGCCCCATATCTCCGGGACCATGGGTCCTAGGAGCCCCAAATTTTTACCAGTGGTGGGGTAGGCCGTCGACTACTAATCCCCCAAATTATCTATGACCCTCAAAATTCTATCTTTTTTGGGTCTTTTTTTTTTTTTTGCAAATATGCCTATCTTAAGCTGCAGCTCCACTAGCCCCTATGTTAATCCGGCCCTGGTTACATTGCATGAGAATAAAGAGTCCATTCATCTTATTTACTAAAGGAGTTGAGAATCTTCATTCTAAAAAATTGTGTGAAAATTCACTTCAACTATTCATTTATGTGAACAGCATCTGCACATGATTGGGTATTTAACCACTTCAGCCCCGGACCAATTGGCAGCCAAAGGACCAGGCCCCTTTTTGCGATTCGGCACTGCGTCGCTTTAACTGACAATTGCGCGGTTGTGCGACGTGGCTCCCAAACAAAATTGGCGTCCTTTTTTTCCCACAAATAGAGCTTTCTTTTGGTGTTATTTGATCGCCCCTGCGGTTTTTATTTTTTGCTCTATAAACAAAAATAGAGCGACAATTTTGAAAAAAATGCAATATTTTTTACTTTTTGCTATAATAAATATCCCCAAAAAATATATAAAAAAACTTTTTTTTCCCTCAGTTTAGGCCGATACGTATTCTTCTACATATTTTTGGTAAAAAAAAATCGCAATTAGCGATTATTGATTGCTTTGCGCAAAAGTTATAGCGTTTACAAAATAGGGGATAGTTTTATAGCATTTTTATTAATATTTTTATTTTTACTAGTAATGGCGGCGATCAGCGATTTTTATTGTGACTGCGACATTATGGCGGACACATCGGACATTTTTGACACTTTTTTGGGACCATTGTCATTTATACAGCAATCAATGCTATTTAAATGCATTGATTCCTGTATAAATGACAGTTGTAGTGAAAGAGTTAACCACTAGGGGGAGGGGAGGGGTTATGGGCTGTGACGTGTGTGTGTTTTTTTACATTAGGGGGCGGGGCTGACGTCTGACGTCATTGATCGGGTTTCCCGATGACCGGGAACAGCCAATCAATGACAGGCAGAGTAGGAAGCGCGGGGAGAGGTTTGTTTACACATACCTCTCCACGTTCTTCAGCTCCGTGACTCGATCGCGGGACACCAGCGGCGATCGGGTCTGCCGGTCCCGCGGCCGGGGTCACGGAGCTCCCGACCAGGTCGCGAGCGCGCCGCTGGTGGCGCGCGCCCGACCCACGGGCAGGCATTTAAAGGGCCACGTATATATACGTGATTTTGCCTGCCCGTGCCATTCTGCTCACGTATATCTGCGTGAGGCGGTCGGGAAGCGGTTAAACTGATCAGGAATTTGCTTTTCATAAGTTACCCTTACATACTGTATACCCAGTGAAGGTGATACACAGAGATGAAACAAATTGTCCTACATAAGTTGTGCCTGTTTATCTACAGACCTCTCTGTCTGAGGTCTGCAACCAATTTAAAGGGAATATTTACACTTTTTTGAAGATTCTCAGCTCCTTTAGTAAATCTTATAATACATAAAGTCACGAAAATGACAGTATAAAAGGTCTTCTTATGCAAAATACTACATCAGTATTCAGTGTATCTTATGCCGCGTACACACGAAGGGACTATCCCGCGGGATTATCCGCTGGACCGAAGTCCAGCGGATAATCCCTCGTGTGTGGGCGCCGGCGGACTTTTTTTGGCCAAAGTACGGCGGACTAAAGTTTCAGGTTTTGTTCTCAAATTATCCGCTGGACTTGGCAGTCCAGCGGATAATCCGGTCGTGTGTAGTATGGTCCGGCGTACCAAAAAGGACGCATGCTCAGTAGCTATTATGTCACGGACTCGCTCGGTCTGGTAAAACTAGCCTTCGTTTTGAAGCTCGCACAATCGTCACGCTGTTGAAATTTTTTTTTTTTTTTTTTCTGACAGCGGGATTTGTATGGTATCGTACTTGAAGAATGATTTTGCCTTGCTGCTTGTATATTCACGCAGAGTACTCCCGAACGTTTTTTCTTCAGCATTCTTTAGTGAAGTTATATATATATATATATATATATATATATATATATATATATATATATATATATATATATATATATATATATATATATATATATATATATATAGATATAGATATAGATATAGATATATAGATATCCAAATCACCAAATGAAAAATATATCTATATTTCTCAATAAGCGCCAAAAAATATATATCGATATCTACATATATATATATATATATATATATAATATATATAGATATATAGATCTATACGTGTATAAAAATAAAATTATATATATATATATATATATATATATATATATCTATATATTATATATGTACATATATCTCTATATAGATATTTTTTATTATTTGTTGGTTATCAAAAGGATTAGTTATTACACATGATACAATTGTGGAGTCAGCAGAGCTTGCCCTTAATTCCGATGTTAAACCTCACCTTTCCAGCGACTGCACTTGCAGTTCCATTGAAGTTGCACTTTACACTTGTATTGTCAAATGAATGTTTAGACATGTACCTGCCTACTCCTAAAGAAACTATGTTTTTGAATAACAAGCACGTATATCATTATTTGATGAAAATTAAATGACCATTTATTCTGGTTAAAACAAACAAGGCAAAACAAAATAGGAAGGCAACACTGGAGCCACTTGTAGATTTTGTCAAGACTTTTTGCCCCAACGGCAGACACCAAGTTTGTGAAGCCAAAAATTAAGCTTGGGCACATTTCATACAATATAGGGAGCACAAGAAGATTGACCAGGAATCAGACAGACCAGGAACAGCAGCAGATGACATCTATGTCCCCAAGCTGTGGCACTACAACAGCCTGTGTCTTCTGTGAGACCAGACTGAAGCCAGGCAATCACTTCCGACTCTTCGCACCACGCTTCCCTGCACTCTTCCCTGCAGTCTTCCCTGCACGCTTCCTTGGAGGCTGACTTGTGGTAGGAGGAGGAGTAGGAGGAGGAGGAGGAGGAGGGAGGAGGAGAAGGAAGACGAGGAGGAGGAGGAGGAGAAGTTGGTGTCGGGCCTTCATGGGTCAGGCGGGTGGATTCTCGTAATTCACCCCTCAAACCCCCCCTAATTGCCTCAGAAATTAGGCCCTCACACAGGTGCCGTTGGCCCCTCTCCATTTCCAGCAACCTGCTGGACACGTAGCTGGCATAGCCCTCTTCTGGAAGGGGGGGTTTGTCGAGAATCGCACTCGCCTTCCGAATCAGTTCCAGTGATTCCTCCTCCACAATGGTCATCCTCCTGGGCCTTCTTGGGGGTAAGGGCAGGGGTCGAGGTAGACTTCTTAATTGGGTCTGGCTGTCACTCTGGCTCGTGCTGGGCCCAGCCACCTCCTGGCTCTCGCTGGGCATGTCCTCCTCCTCCTCCATACCACTTGTCCCGGCATCATCCTGGGTCAGCTCATCCTGTGTGCAAATAAAAACAAAAATCAAACACCTGTTTTGTGGTTTCTGGCCTACTCAATCATCCAATTGTAAACTTAGGAACGAGCATCTAAATTTTCCAAAAGATCCAAAAGGCTATCATTTGGACCCCTGCATTTTCCAAGCAGATCACCAATGTTGTCTAACGCTTTTTTTGCCACTACTGGATGTATGTATACACTATATATGTATCGATATGTTGCACCAACACTTTTTAGAAGTGTGCATAATTTTTGTCAGTTTTTTTCACAATTCTGAGTTCAGGGTGTTAATTGTTTCACATTTTAACGTTGACAGCATTAATATTCACACAATCACAATTTAGGCTACTAAATATATACCTGGCTCCAGCTGGGCGCATCAGCCTGCTCCAAGGTGGAGGGGTCTTCTCCTTCCGTGGAAGCCTCAGCTGGGGTGGAGGGAAGAGTGGAGGGAAGAGTGGAGGGAAGGGTGGAGGGAAGAGTCGACAGTGATTCCCTGGGTTCCATCTGGTCACCTATAAAAGTCAGTTGGTTGTAGTACCACAGCTTGGGTACATAAACATTCTCTGCTGCTGCTCCTGATCTGACTGATTCCTCAATCTTCTTGCGCTCCCGCTTGTACATGTGCCTTAAACTTGCAATTCTGGCTTCCACAAACTTGGTGTTTGCGTTGGGGACTTTAGTCTTCACAAAAGCCACAAGTGGCCCCAGTGTTGCCTTCCGGACATCCCTATTGCCATACAAAGGGTTCTTGAGCTGCCACAGGTTGGTATTTTTTCTGTACAGGGCAATGAATTCGGACATGAACTGCTGGTCCTTGAATGGATTCAACTGGGGTGATGACATGTTTGTTTCTGTTTTGTTAGTAATGGCAATACAAAAGACCAAAAACACAAATGTTACTTAAAACGCACAACCAGTTTTTCTTAACAAACATTACACAACACACCCACACACAGGCAGCAACACATCCACACAGGCAGCAACCCCTACACACAGGCAGCAACCCCTACACACAGGCAGCAACCCCTACACACAGGCAGCAACACATCCACACAGGCAGCAACCCCTACACACAGGCAGCAACCCCTACACACAGGCAGCAACCCCTACACACAGGCAGCAACCCCTACACACAGGCAGCAACACATCCACACAGGCAGCAACCCCTACACACAGGCAGCAACCCCTACACACAGGCAGCAACCCCTACACACAGGCAGCAACCCCTACACACAGGCAGCAACACATCCACACAGGCAGCAACCCCTACACACAGGCAGCAACCCATACACACAGGCAGCAACCCCTACACACAGGCAGCAACACATCCACACAGGCAGCAACCCCTACACACAGGCAGCAACCCCTACACACAGGCAGCAACCCCTACACACAGGCAGCAACCCCTACACACAGGCAGCAACCCCTACACACAGGCAGCAACCCCTACACACAGGCAGCAACACATCCACACAGGCAGCAACCCCTACACACAGGCAGCAACCCCTACACACAGGCAGCAACCCCTACACACAGGCAGCAACCCCTACACACAGGCAGCAACACATCCACACAGGCAGCAACCCCTACACACAGGCAGCAACACACACATATCCTTAAAAAATGCTGGCCCAAAACCCAAAAAAAAACACAGTAATGCATCCTAGAAAACACTTACCTTCGTACAGAGCGCTCGCTACTTCCGTTCGGCAACACGTGGGCCCCTCAAACAGCCTTATATACACTGCGCACGCGTCGAAGTCCGCCTGCGTCCTCCGCGTCGCCCGCCCATGACGTTCCTCATGACGAGTATTCCCCGCCCCGCTTCCCCTCGTTGCATTGTTGGTGAATTAATTCATGAATATGGCGGACACATTCTCAGCCAGTAGCGCGGAGGAAAGCCAAGAAGCCAACACATCTGCATCCAGCAGCAGATATAAGGCCACCAATATGGCCTTTGAAGAGATGGTGGAGATGGTGGACATCCTCCAAAGGGAAGATTACGACGGGGAAAATGGCCCGTACCCTCGACCCAACTTGCGCAAGGACAAGATTCTCACTACAATCGTCAGCACCCTGGAGCAGAAATTCGGCGTACGAAGGGGCAAGGATCAACTGCGCAAACGATGGTCCGACATCAAATCCAGGGAGCACGATCAATACAGGAGAATTCGAAAAGCCATCAAAAAAAGTAAGTCAAGCACGTGCGCTACTATGGTTATACTTGATATGTCTAATCTTGCGCAGATGTAATTACCATTCGTCCGTGAAACTTGCGCAGATGTTATTACCATTCGTTCGTGAAACTTGCGCAGATGTAATTACCATTCGTCCGTGAAACTTGCGCAGATGTTATTACCATTCGTACCTGAAACTTGCGCAGATGTAATTACCATTCGTCCGTGAAACTTGCGCAGATGTTATTACCATTCGTACCTGAAACTTGCGCAGATGTTATTACCATTCGTTCGTGAAACTTGCGCAGATGTTATTACCATTCGTACCTGAAACTTGCGCAGATGTAATTACCATTCGTCCGTGAAACTTGCGCAGATGTTATTACCATTCGTTCGTGAAACTTGCGCAGATGTAATTACCATTCGTCCGTGAAACTTGCGCAGATGTTATTACCATTCGTACCTGAAACTTGCGCAGATGTAATTACCATTCGTCCGTGAAACTTGCGCAGATGTTATTACCATTCGTACCTGAAACTTGCGCATATTTGATGAAAGTTCCGTTTGTCTTCATAACGTTTATTGAGTTTACCTGGCTTTGGGTTGTTGGAGTTGTAAGGTTGTTTATTATTGTCACTATCTATACAATTACTGCTGTAGTAAGGGTTTTAGGGGTAACTTACACAGGGACTCCAGAGGCTGTTTTGGGGGGGGGGGGATAAATATGTTAAGCAGGGTCTCATGCTCACAATTCCCAAAAAATGCTCATCATCTCTAAATACTGTAGGTGGTGACTTTTCAAAGAAGTACACTCACCTGTCCCTTGGATGGTGCAGCTACAATCTCTGATCTTGCAATCATGAAATTAATGTTTGCGGCTTCACTTCCCGGGTCACTATTGGGCATGCGCCAGTTGCGCAATGCAATAGGACTGGTCCGCGCGAGCTCGGGGACCCCTGTGTGTCCCAGCAGACAGCACGGTGGGACGGGATGTGGCGTATACTTCTGTGGGAGTCTAGGGCCGGATGTGTGTGCAAATACCTGCCTTACACAGGTATCTGCAACCCATCCCCCTAAAACGTTCAAAATAAGACACCACAGGGGTGCAGGGATCCAATGAGCGGAAGTTCAAATTTAGGGTTGAAGGGCGCTTTAAGTATTGGAGTTTCATTAGATAGACATTTCAATTCTGTCTTCAAGTAGGATCTTCTAACAAACTGCTAATAATTGGCAAGACTTTTAAACAATGTTTACTAATCCTATTTTGGCACTCAAATATCAGTGTGATTCAAAAGTGTACCTTTTTGTGTTCCATTACCATAGGGGGCAAAAGACTCAGACGTCAGTCCGAACCTACGAGGACCTCCCGGCCTCACCAGACTAATTGGGCAGTTAGCCCAAGCCCACGCGTGGATGTGGCGGAACAGGTCGTTGAAGTCGATCAAATCTGCACCCCACCAAGTGAGTGTCTCAGAACACAGATTGAGCTAATAAATTAAGGTCTGCATGTTTTTGACACTTTTTTTCTTGTGTTTTCTCTACCCAACTTTTAGGTGATGCTGATCTGTTTGTGGAACGACAAGCTGCGGAGCCATTTACCACTGACAGTGCCCACAGGCTTATTGGGCAGATCATGGCCTGGAATCTGCAGCTGGAAAACATGCAGAAGGAGATGGCCACCATGCAGCAGGGAATGAAGGACATGATTGATGTTTTGGGGAGAATCTAAAGACCCCTTTTACATTTCTTAACATCAATCATGTCCTTCATTCCCCTTTTGAAGCGCTGTTTAACTAATTTTAGAGGCCAAATTTTAAATATGCACACGGTATGTCAACATGTGCTATGTGCCATCAGGGGATCTCAATGGACGCATTTTGTGTTTGCAACCCCTAATGCTAGTAGGTGAGAGGGAAGGGGTTTCACACACAAAACACGTCCATTGATTCCCCATGATGGAACATAGCACATGTTGACATTACCCATTTTCCAGTTAAATTAGTGTGCATATTCAAAATTTGGCTTCTTCTGTTCATGGGTTACCTGTTGAACTTTGTAAGTTCTGGACTTTTACATTGTGTAAATAATTTCAAATGCTAAGCCAAAATTTTTTAAAAATTTTAAACATGTTTTTATGTTTGTTTTAAAAAATCAATCCCAAAAAAAAAAAAAATATGTTGTGAGAAAAACACCAAAAAAATGTCAAAAAGATAACATAAAAAAAAAAAAAAAAAATTCATGTTCCAAAAAAAAAAAAAAAAAAAAAAAAAACCAAAAATACCAAAACAACCAAAAAAAAAAAAAAAAAAAAAAAAAAAAAAAAAAAAAAAAGTTTTGGATGTGCACTATAATAAAAAAAATAATGTTTGCACAAACTCAAAAATGTGTGGCTTCTTCTTTTTAAATACTACCAGTTTGACAAAAACATGTTGTGGTTCATTGACAAAGGGGCTTATTTACTAAACGCTAAACAAGTTTGCCACTATTAAGATGTGCACTAGGACAACATATAAAACAGGCCAAATTAAAAGCCAAACAATACGAAACGACCAATATTTCAAACATAAATAACTGTATTTATTCATTGTAAATGAAAAAGATGGTTTAAGGGTCTGCTGCCATTTCAATGGCCCCCCTACCATTAAAATACTGTAAATAAAGGTCCCGCACTTGCTGGGCTGATTGTGGTGCGGAACCAAGAGGGCGATTATCCAGCCCTGTCATGTTGCCTTCCACTCCGGCCTCAGGGCCAATTGGTAAGGAGTATGTTCCTGAATGTTTCCGTAAATAATTGTGCATGACACAGCATGCAAGAATAATAGTATTGAGTTTGTACTCTGCCAGATGTAGCGATGTAAGGAGCAATCTGAAACGGTTGGCCATAATACCAAAGGCATTTTCCACCACCCTTCTTGCTCTGGCCAACCGATAATTAAAAATCCTCCTCTCAGGGGTGAGGGATCGTTGGGGAAATGGCCTCATCAGATGGTCACCCAGACCGAACGCCTCGTCGGCAATGAAGACGAACGGGAGTCCCTCCACATTATCTTCATCTGGTGGCAGCTCCAGCCCACCAGTTTGGAGACGATGACCGAACTCCGTGTGGTTGAAGACTCCTCCGTCCGACATCCGGCCGTTTTTCCCCACATCCACATACAGAAATTCATAGTGTGCCGACACCACCGCCATCAACACGATACTATGGAACCCCTTATAATTCCAATAGTATGACCCCGAATGGGGTGGGGGCACAATTCGCACGTGTTTGCCGTCAATCGCCCCTCCGCAGTTGGGAAAGTCCCAACGGGCAGCAAACTGGGAAGCCACAGTCTGCCATTCCTGTGGCGTGGAGGGACACTGTGAAGTCAAACAGAAAGATACAATTGAAATTATAAACCAGCCAAAACACCAAACTAAATGCAACAAATTAAAAAACAATTTGGAAGAACATATGTATTTATTTTGTAAATCCTTGAAATAAAGCCAAAAGATTAAGGATAAAAGGGACAAATCTCTGATTGATGACCCCTCTGATGGACCAGAGAAGATAATAATGGGGATGTGGGTGGGGAGTAAATAATGGTAAGGTCACACAATACACATGCAATTAATTAAAGGTGTGTGTGGGGGGGTGGGGATAATTACAAGCTGACTAAAAACACATGATATTAATTATCAGGGGGTGTGTGGGGGGGTGGGGATAATAAAAAGCTGACCAAAAACACATTATATTAATTATAAGGGGGTGTGGGGGGGGTGGGATAATTACAAGCTGACCAAAAACACATGATATTAATTATAAGGGGGTGTGTGGGGGGGGTGGGGATAATTACAAGCTGACCAAAAACACATGATATTAATTATAAGGGGGTGTGGGGGGGTGGGGATAATTACAAGCTGACCAAAAACACATGATATTAATTATAAGGGGGTGTGGGGGGGGTGGGGATAATTACAAGCTGACCAAAAACACATGATATTAATTATAAGGGGGTGTGTGGGGGGGTGGGGATAATTACAAGCTGACCAAAAACACATGATATTAATTATAAGGGGGTGTGGGGGGGGTGGGGATAATTACAAGCTGACCAAAAACACATGATATTAATTATAAGGGGGTGTGGGGGGGTGGGGATAATTACAAGCTGACCAAAAACACATGATATTAATTATCAGGGGGTGTGTGGGGGGGTGGGGATAATTACAAGCTGACCAAAAACACATGCAATCAATTTAAAAATGAGGGTCAAGGGGGGTGAAAGGGGGGGTGAGTAAAGCTGTACAATGGAGCTGGTAATATACATTTTTAACCAAAGAAAGTGACTAGGCTAGGGGTGTTTAGGGGGCCAAGCTTCCATGCTGGGGAGGTTGGTGCAAGCAAATATGCATGTGACCCACTAAATAATACATTCTTAAAACTATTTCGATAAGTCAAACATAAAATACTAGACAAAAAAACAAAATCCAAAAAAAAAAGGAATAGGCGACATTCATAGAATAGTCCTATCATGGTAATTAGCTAATGATGACATTGATGCACTACATTAACAAACATACAAGACATAGGTAATTTTAAAAGAGAAGACTTACCTTAATGTATTCCTCCTGCAGGACGTGGATAATGGCAGAACAGGTCTCTGGAATAATGAGCCCCAGAGCCTGGGGGGAGATGCCTGTCGTGAACTTGAGGTCCTGCAAGCTTCTCCCCGTCGCCAAGTAACGCAACGTGGCGACTAGCCTCTGCTCCGCACTGATGGCTTGCCGCATGCAGGTATTCTGCCTGCTAATATAAGGGGACAGCGAAGCCAACAGACGGTGAAAAATGGGGTCCGTCATCCGGAGATAATTCCTGAAATCATCAGGATTATTCTCACGGATCTCACGGAGCAAAGGCATATGCGAGAATTGGTCACGCTGGCGCAACCAATTCTTGGTCCATGAACTCCTCCTCACCCTGTTCATGGACCGGGCTCGTGCCAAGGTGCTAACCGCAACACCGAGCCCCTGCACAGCACGAACTCGTTCCCGAGTACGTCCACACTCCATGGCTTCAAAACGGTCGGCTGATCAAACAAACAACTTAACAGAACGCACTGAAGAACAGCAAGGCCTATGAAGAACGACCTGAAAAACAGGAACGAGCGGACCAGAACGGCCTGAGAACAGGTAGGAACTGATCCACACGCACTGAAAGCCAGATACAAACCTCACAAGCACAAACTGAACGGCAGAAGCGAACGAATTAAGCAGAAGTCTGAGAAGCGCGAATCGTCTCTAACCAAACGTCAACTAACACGCGATATACACGAGATTAGCTGACGGGGCCCAAAGGGTGTCGTTTGGGATCTCGAGCTTCCTTTTTCTAGTCCCGTCGTACGTGCGTACGTCATCGCGTGAACCGCCGGACTTTTTGCGTGATCGTGTGTGGTCAAGTCCGTTCGCTTTTTAGTCCGGCGTACCTAGCGGGAAAGTCCAGCGGATTGTTCGCTGGACTTAGGTCCGCCGGCAAAAGTCCGTACGTGTGTACGCGGCATTACTCATCCTAGATAATAAATAAATAGAACCGCTGTGCATATTTAACTTACAAACAAGATAAACATATATTCTATGACATTTTATTTAATAGACATTTGCCAAAATAACCATGTTATTTAGAGAAGAACAACAAAACATGATGAATGCAGTAAACAATGAAGAACAATATGATAAACAGATCATGCATCATTTGGTGTAAATGTATATGAAACTAATTAATCATCAGATGTGTAATTGATTTTAATAAGGCTTTCTTTCTATATGTTACACAAAATGCCTGGGGCAAAAAAAAATTCTATACATCATATTAACATAGCTTTAAGTATTTCTACAGATGATTTGAAAGGATACATTTTGGAATGTTTCGACATGTGAAGTTCTTCTTCGTTATGGGGTGAACCCATCATGTCATTGGTTTTGTAATATATTCAGAATTAATTAAGATACGTTTTACAGTTGATGTGTGGCAAAGTTAATGCCTAATTTATGTAATTAGTCAATTAAACTATATTTCTAGCATATGCTTAAGATGCCCAGAAGGTATTTAGTATCCCAGGTACTTGTTTTGATGTTATGAAATGCTGCTAATTAATTTTGCATGCATATTAATTTCATATCTGTTTTGCAGCTCCCTTTGTGAAAGCAGATTTAATATTTATCTTTCTAACCTTTTGGGGAGAATTCCTCTGTTATTGTTCAAATAAAAGTGACTTTTCAAATAATATTTAACATGCTTCCTTTTTTATTGAAGTATATTTGCATATGACTGAATTTTACATATTCAGTATTATATTTGATCAACTTTTTTTAAGTAGAATTAGTTGAATTTGTAATTAATTTTTTTTTTTACTTTCCTGAAAATGAATAATTAATATAAAGCATCTTCTTTGGAAAACTGTGTGTGTTTTTAAGAAAACAATATCCCTAGGATATTTAGACAAGTGTTTTACCTACTGACAATTAAATAGTTAATGGAGACAACGCTTGTCAGTCACTAAAAGTATTTTATTTTTGCATTTCAACAACGTGTCCCAACCAGATTGTTACAGTGGGTTCTTGTTTGTAATTAAATTAAAAAAGTAAAGCATTATCTTGGAACTTTTTATTTCAAGGTCATGCTGTATATGATGTTTAGAGCTATAAATGAGACAAAAGTGTATTTCCATACACTTTAAGTATGTTGTGAGCAGATAAAATGGTAGAACTAACCTGGGCAACACCAATTCAAGTGAATCCTTACTGGTCCTGTCAGTAATATATTGCCTGATTTAAAATGCTCCATCACCTACAGTATGTCATATAATTCATGAACTGCAACAATAGTGAAATTAGTAAGTTGACTGGGTCATTAATACCCATTTAATAATACTGTTACATTACATTGAGGATCAATATTTGGCCTAATAAACCCCACTCCTAAAGGCACGGCTGATAACTATATTAAAGGTATTTTCTCTCAAGCAGAACTCATTAAGGGATAGATCATCATTATCTATCTGATGCCCTTCTAACAATATTTTTTTTAATTTAAGTATTATTTCTTCGCAGAGACTGTAGTTTTCTTTTCAACGTGTTTTTTTTTTTTTAAGGTTTAATTGCACTTTTAACAATATATTTTTTTTAAATTTAAGTATTATTTCATTGTAGAGACTGTAGTTTTCTTTTCAACATGTATTTTATTTTATTTTTTCAAGGTTTAATGACAGTACAATAGACAGATGTGTCAGTACATAGCGCCTGAATACAATAAACTATACAATATCCATCATTAACAGTGTCCTGTCATCATTCAAATTATTTTCAAACATAGAAACAGAGAAAGTCATCTATCTGGTGCTCAGCAGGGAGGACCAGTCAAAGTTTAGGCATCTATGCGATTAGCAGATGGAGCCCAAACTAGCTAAGAGAAATTCACAAAAAGGGAGAGAAAAAAAAAGCAGATGGATAGGATGGAGTGGAAAGATGATGAGGGGGAGGAGTAAGAAGAAATGAAGAAGAAAGGAGATGTAGGGTGGGGTGGGAAAAAAAGGGTCTGGATCAATGAAAGTGCAGACTAGACAGCTAGATTTGGATAGCGGTATACAATCCAGGGATCCCAGATTTAGCAAAATTTGGCAAAATTTGGCATGGTTATGAGCGAGAATGCTAGATAACTGTTTGTTCACAAAAATAAAATGTCCATTCAGGGTTTTTTTTTCCATGCCCTGGCTATGGTCATTCTAGAAGCAAAAAGGACAAAATGAGACAGACTGTATTTATATTATTAAGTACTTTGTCCTTCTCTCCATCCCTCAACATCCCCCTTTCCTGGGCAGCCAGGCTGCATGCCTGAATATTGTTCTAGCATGGGGTGGGGGGGAGCACCACACTATATTGTGTATTCTTATTCTAACTCCTGATAATGTTTATAAGCAGTTACAGCAACAAATGTGCTCCTTCTTTTGTAAAAAGGGATAACGCTCTTCAACACTGCGTATATGCAGTGGCAGGAAAAGTTGACTTTAATGCCCATTCGCAGCACATAATTGTCAACAGTGATCTGAGGTTGTATACAAAGAGAGTGCTCACTGCATGTTTCAAACACTGACCAAGCTGTCGCCAACAGCTCTTGGTCACAGCTCTAATTGAGAGCCAGCAAGACAGGCTCCCGATCATGTGAGAGTCAATAACAGAGGTCACATGATCAGGAAGCCACTCTACCTCCCAGCATGAACCCCACTTAAAGGGCTGTCAGCAGTCATCAGGGAGGGGTTAAACCATATGTAAACAAATCTTATGTTTGTAAGCACCTTCACAGTGTTATATAGTTTGCCACCTATTTAAAGAGGAGTTCCCCCCTCCACTGCCACATTTGGCACCTTTCAGAAGGGAGCAGATACCGGTCAAAACCAGGTATCCGCTCCCACTTCCATGTAAGATCGCCACATCGTTGTGCGGCAACCTACAAAACTTCCGGCCCCTGCTCCTTCCCCCCGCTGCCTTCTGGGAGACACACAGGTCCCAGAAGACAGCAGAATTATTCAGAAAGTGCAACACGACTCGAGCATGCACAGTAGGGGACAGGCTGTGAAGCTGCACAGGCCACACAAGGCTTCACTTCCTGTTTCCCTTAGTAAAGATGCCGGCGCCTGCACTCAGAGCTGATGGACAGGTCGGCTTCGGATCCCAACATCACCAGCTCCCTGGACAGGTAAGTGTCCTTATATTAAAAGTCAGCAGCTACAGTATTTGTAGCTGCTGACTTATTTTTTTTTCACCCAGGCCTAAGCTCCGCTTTAACTGGCACTTTTACTGGAGAGATTACAGGAAGTACAAAAATAACAGATTTACTGGCTGGTAATAAAATTTTACTTAAAGCGGTAGTAAAGCCGCTGAACTTTTTTTTTTTTTTTTAACACCTGTAAAGGAAAAGGCATAATGAGCTAGTATGCACCGCATACTAGCTCATTATGAAATACTTACCTTAGAACGAAGCGTCGGTAACTCACCTGGTCCACGCCGAGGTCGCTGACATGTTGCCTCGGCGTGTCTTCCGGGTATCGCGGCTCCAGCGCTGTGAGTGGCTGGAGCCGCGATGTCGTCACTCCCGCGCATGTGCACGGGAGACTTCTTCCCGGCAGGGTTCGGATTCTGCCGGCCCTTCAGCCGAGAATCCCCCGTGCGCATGCGCCGCTGCAGTCAGCGGCGCATTGCACGGGGAATATCTCCTAAACCGTACAGGCTTAGGAGATATTTTTTTTACCTACCGGTAAGCCTTATTATAGGCTTACCTGTAGGTAAAAGTTATAATTTTGACTTTACTTCCACTTTAAAAACTACTGTGAATTAATGTTCGTTTTTCATTCCTCAATGGATGGATGAAAAACGGTCAAATGGTCCACATGAGTAAAAGAGGCCTAAGGCAACACGAAGCTGTGATGAGTATGACAATGTCAACTTCCTGTTCCTTCCAGCTCCATCTCACACCTTTGCCTCTGTTCAGTTTACCAGACAACTATTAAACCACTTTCACACTGAGGCGCTTTTCAGGCGCTTTCACGCTAAAAACAGCACCTAAAAAGCTCACGAAAACTTATTTCCATTAAAATCAATGAACACTTTCACACTGGGGCAGTGTGCTGGCAGGGCTGTGTAAAAACTCCCCTACCCATTGAAATGAATGGAAAGCTCTCCAAAAGCGCCTGAAAAGCTCTTCAAAAGTGCTCAGTGTTTTAACTGGCAGTTTAGAAGCGCTTTAGTGTGAAAGTGGCCTTATAGATATATTTAAGCAAAAAGAGGATTTTAAGATAAATAAGGGAAGGGAAAGTCAATTATTAGAAGAAAATTAAACAAACTGACAATTTAAACAACAAAAAGAAGAAAATACAGTATTTTGCGGAATACGTAAAGTATAGATATAGATGACATTCGTGTTTTCAGCAATAACTGTGAGCTGAAGACTCTATGCTTAGGGGGCAGGGTCATGACACCCTTCACTTATAATATTTCCCCAGTCTTACAGGTTATTGACATTACGCATTATTCAGCCCATAAGATTGGGGCAGAGAGGAGCCAGAGATGTTTTTCTCCCACCTCCTGTATAGCTTAAAATAAAGGATGGCTGCTGGGTTCCAGGGCTCCTGGCCTGCTTGTCAATGTCCACCTTTGGCTTTTTTGGTCTCTTTTCCCCCTGTGTTCCAGTCCTTTCTCCTCAGGGGGGATTCTGCAGTGTACAGCACCACTGCCTCTTATATAGTATGCATTATATACGATGTGTGTGTTGTAGCAGCATTTTGTGATACATAACATGTTTTTATGTAAAATTGAGTAAAACCAAAAAAACCTGCCCTTCTGGTTCACCCCTCCGCGCTTATTGGATAGAAACCTCTTAAACCATGGATAAAATCGAATGTATGTAAGTATAAAAATATAAATAATATAAATATATAAAAATCTAATTGGATCACGTTTATATAAATATATGAGTTCAGTTCACCACTGATATCTTAGCAGCCGCTTAAAAAATCGCAATCATATGAAATATGGCAATATTGTATATTATGAACAAGAAATGCTATTGGCTCAGTCTGTATACTATTGCAGCAGCGCTTTAGTCCTTGTTATCACCCAGGACCATATGGTAAAGAATACAGTCTAGCTTTAAAGAGATATTTCCGCGTAGTGCTTCCTTGGATAAAAGTAGTGACAGCTCCCACCGTATACTTCAATAAATCCTTCACCACGTGTGGAATAAAACTCCCCTTTGGGGATACACTCACCAGACCACTGGTCAAAATAAGCCTTTCAATAAATCACTTATGCATTAGCGTTCCTCCCACGTTCTGTCTCCTCTGCAGTGCGTGGCTGGATCATGTACACATAATTCCTCGCAAAAACAAAGGGGTATTGCAATAGTGTGATATTGTTTTAAAAGCTTTTTATTTAGATGCAGAAAAAACCTCCCCCCCTAATACAGAATGCGTACCATGAAATGGTTAATCATATGCATTAAAAACGTGTGTGTCACTATGCCTGTTTCTGTGCGAATTCCTCCGGGACTGATCCTCCCTGCTGCATAGAACAGCAATTCAGTATCCTGTTTGTTTGTTTGTCCTGGGACGCATATCCAAGGCGCACACACTTCACTTCCGGTCTGTAGATCCCTGCCCTGACGTTTCGTCGTTATCTGACTTCCTCTGAGGGCCTCCAGCCACGCACTGCAGAGGAGACAGAACGTGGGAGGAACGCTAATGCATAAGTGATTTATTGAAAGGCTTATTTTGACCAGTGGTCTGGTGAGTGTATCCCCAAAGGGGAGTTTTATTCCACACGTGGTGAAGGATTTATTGAAGTATACGGTGGGAGCTGTCACTACTTTTATCCAAGGAAGCACTACGCGGAAATATCTCTTTAAAGCTAGACTGTATTCTTTACCATATGGTCCTGGGTGATAACAAGGACTAAAGCGCTGCTGCAATAGTATACAGACTGAGCCAATAGCATTTCTTGTTCATAATATACAATATTGCCATATTTCATATAACATGTTTTTATACCTTGTATGTAATTTTGGTGTTTTGTGTTATCCACTATTATTTCACTGCTCTACTGATGAAGCGTCTTCCTGCAAAACGTTTAGAGATTTATAACCTCACATGCTTCAGCAATCCATTTGCATCTCAGAAGACATCTCTAGGAATTGAATATGATGTTATGATGCTTTTGCTATGTTGAGAGGGGTTGTATAGTCAATTTTGGATGTTATGAGGTTATATGCAGGGTACCTTTCATGTATTTGTGTGAAACTAAATCCACTTTATATATTGCACTGAAAAGTAATTTGCTTTTCCTTTTTTTTTTTTTTTTACATAGTTAGACTGTTTTCTTTTCCCATAAGTGAATAGCACCTTTAAAGTCCCTGTTCTCTGTTTCTACCTCAAGGGAGACACATACAAATAGCCTGGAGCTGGACTCCATACTATTTTTATGTGTAAAATACAAAGTAAAAAACCCTAAATTTTATTTATGCAGCCAAAGAATCTTAAAAGTTCCCAAGTTTGGTGTGGTCCATCATTTTTCTTTCAAAGCATATTCACTGATTTCTATAATGCATTGCTTTTTTAATTTTACAATGTCCTTGAATCATAATTTTAGCTGCTAGGATAAAAAAGCTGATTAGTTTAGGTCCATCTCCTCTTTATCCGTGTTTTGTAAGACAGCAGTAACTTGAATCTTTGCACATGTATAATCTCTTATAAAAAGACTTAATTTTCAAAAGTAAAATAAACAAATAGAACTAGAAAATGGTTAATAACAAACCCATATCTTGCTTGACTTTGCAGCAAACATACAGCTCTACAACAAATATCCATACACATAGCTAAAATGTGATGTATTATGATGTTAGGTGGTAAGAAGACCATATCACAATATTTTGGACAAGGTTTGTATAAAAGTAAGGTGACTGTTGGATATGCCTGAAACACTGGCTTAAAGTGATACTAAACAGAGAAGTGCTAATTGTCCTAATTCATTCACATTCATATAAATCACGGCACTGTATTTTTTTAAAGTCCTCTAAGTACCTTATTCCTGCAGTACTGTTGTGTGGTCACCCTGTTCTTTGGCATCTGCAGGGGAAGATCTTTAAGAGGGGCTTCTATTACTCTGCTGATGAATGCTCTCTACAGTGTGAGTCTATGTCTGTACAGCCTTGATTGGTGCTGTGCCAGTCACATGACTAAAAAAATAGTTTCAGCTGATCAATTCAAATTAGATTATACATTTTAAATAACTGTTTTACAGTACCCAATAAATCTTGAATGAACATCAGATGTGTAATTTTTGTGTGTTAATAGGGTGTAGGTGGAGTCAGAGATAACTAACACTAGTTTTTTTTTTTTTTTCACACAGCACCTGCACCCAAGGCTCTTTTTTACTTTACAGGTATCAACAATTACTGTATATTAGATATATTTAACACTGATATATATTACACCTTGGTGAATGTAATCAATCAGCATACTGTATCCCACACCCATAGTGTTTAGCAATAGGAGGACATGGAGGAGGAAGGAGGGAGGGGATGGACCTGTACGTCCCTTTAAATTTGTCACTGTGCCATTGCGTGCGTGCCGCCGGCGCGTGCCCGCCGTGAGCTCCGTGAGTATATCCCGTGAAGGATACCCCACGATCGTCTCAAGGGAGAGGAAGAACAGGGAGATGCTTATGTTCTGCCTAGTGACACTGTCACTGATCACAGCTCCCTGTGGTCGGGAGCGGTGATCAGTGACATGTCACTCATAGCCACGCCCACTAACAGTTAGAATCACTCCCTAGGACACAATTAACCCCTCCCTAGCCCCATAGTGGTTAACCCCTTTACTGCCAGTGTCATTTTTTACAGTAATCAGTGCAATTTAATTGCATTGATCGCTGTAAAAAGGACAATGGTCCCAAAAATGTGTCAAAATTGTCCGATGTGTCTGCCATGTCATAGTCACAAAAAAAATCGCCATTACTAGTAAAAAAAAATGATTAATAAAAATTCCATAAAACTATCCCCTATAGTGTAGACACTATAACTTTTGCGCAAACCAATCAATAAATGCTTATTGAGATTTTTTTTACCAAAAATATGTAGAAGAATATGTATCGGCCTAAACTGAGGAAAAAAAAAGTTTTTTTATATATTTTTTGGGGATATTTATTATAGCAAATAGTACAAAATAATGCTTTTTTTTTTCAAAATTGTCGCTATATTTTTGTTTATAGCGCAAAAAATAAAAACCGCAGAGGTGATCAAAAACCACAAAAAGAAAGCTCTATTTGTGGGGAAAAAGGATGTCAATTTTGTTTGCGAGTCACATCGCACAACCGAGCAATTGTCAGTTAAAGCGACGCAGTGCGAATCACAAAAGTGCTCTGGTCCTTGGCCAGCAAATTGGTCCGGGCTGAAGTGGTTAAAAGAGCCAAATGCATACAAACTGTTGCAGTTTTTTGTGTTGTAGACATAAACTAACCACTGCACACATTACACATGTAATGCACATGAATTCAATACGGATAATCTCCTACCATATTTGTACCAAGCTATGACTGCAGAATTTATTTATAGCCTTCAACGGGATCCTTCAGCAGCTCCCAAAAAAAGGAAACATGAAGTACATAAAATCTCTTCCAAAAAGTATGTTTTTAAAAAAAAGTTAATTAATAACTAAAACCAAATACATTGGACGTTTTAATTTAATACGTTTATTTATATGACAGTATGCTTTAATGTGCTAGTACATACTGTATGATATCATTCGGTATAATATAAGCTCTGTAAACGATGCACATTTAAACAGAAACTCGATTAAATATGTCTCTTTTACATAGCCCTTACTAGTGCTCTCAAGCCATTGAATATTATGTAACAAATTTAAAACTGATAATCACAGAAAATGTATATTGTGTACAAATTAATGAGGTTTTAATTGATAAATTACAGGTCATTGCAACTAATCTTGTAATGAAGGTAAATGAGTGCACAGTAAAAGATTCACTAATCCAACACACTGGCAAAAGCCCTTATAATTTTGCTTAGCAATAAGGGGTTTGGGTACTTAAAACAAGATTCTTTTTGCCTGTTAATTAATTGACACCCTTCTGAATATTCATATGTACTACTATCAATAGGTCCCTAATTGCTCAGTGAAATGGATCTCAGAGGAAAGCAAATCACCCTAGACTTAATTAAAATAATGTATTCCACATATAATATGCTTAAGATAAGAAGTTTGTAGCCTCCGTAAAGGGCACCTGGCTAGCTTAAATATGAAAAAATGGCAAAATACAAGAACAGTTTAAAATATGCAACAAAATCTTTAAATCAAAAGAAATGCTCACTTCAATGCTTTCAGGAAATATACAAATGTTATATTCTGTATTTGTATTATGAATTGTACAAATCAAAGCTTAGCATGGGCCCTTCACCAAACAGGACAAATAGTAAAAAATGTATTAACCCCCAAGTTATTGCTGGGTCAAGATAAGAAGAGACATTTTCCCTTACCGATGTGCGGTAAAGTCATTTTCAGTCTTCCAAAATTAAATGACAAATGAATTGAAAAATGTCAGGATCTCCCCTTGTCCATTTGTAGAATGCCTTGAAATAAACAGCAACAATTCATTCAGAAAATCATTACTGGGGTTGATTTACTAAAACGGGAGAGTGCAAAACCTGGTTCAGCTGTGCATAGAAACCAATCAGCTTTCAGGTTTTTTTTTTGTCCAAGCTTAATTAACCACTTCCTGCCTGCCATAAAGCAGAATGACGGCCGCAAAGTGGTTAAGTTACCCTGACTGGATGGCGTATGATTTCCAGCAGGATAAGCCGGGGGGCGCAGCATGGCGATCGGTGGTGTGGTGTAAGTCACACCGCATCCCCAATCTTGGTAAAGAGCCTATGATGTAGGCTCTTTACCATATGCTCAGCTGTGTCCAATCACAGCTCATCACATGGTAACCAGGAAGTGCCGTTTACCGACTTTTCCTCTACTCGCGCTGACAGACGCGAGTAGAGAAGAGCCGATCAGCTGCTCTCCTGACGGGGGGGGGGGTCTACGCTGATAATCAGTGCATTGATTATCAGTGAAGACCCATTGAAGATGTCCACTGAAGACCACCAGGGATGCCCACTGGAGACCCCCATGTATGCCCACTAGAGCCCACCAGCAATGCCAATCAGCACCAATTAGTGCCCATTAGAGATGGCACACTGTGCCCATCAGTGATGCCTGTCAGTGCCTCCTGATCAGTGCTCCCTATCAGTGCCATCTATCACTGCCACACATCTGTGCCCATCAGTGCCGCCTATAAGTGCAAACCAGTGCCACCTATCAGTGCCACATATAAGTGTCCATGAGTGCCCCTGTGAGTGCCCATCAGTGCCGCCTATGAGTGCCTATCAGTGCTGCATATCAGTGCTGCTTATCAGTGCCCATCAGTGCTGCATATAAGTGCCCCATCATCAGTGCTCACCAGTGCCACCTCATTAGTGTCAATCAGTACTGCCTCATTAGTGCCCATCTGTGCAGCCTCATCAGTGCTCATCAGTGAATGAGAAAACATACCGATTTACAAGGTTTTGTACCAGAAACAAAGAAAAATTTATTATTTTTCATAATTTTTGGTCTTTTTTTATTTGTAGCACAAAAAATAAAAAACTCAGTGGTGATTAAATACCACCATAAGAAAGTTCTTTGTGGGAAAAAATTATAAAAATGTTGTTTGGGTACAGTGTTGCATGACCGCGACAGCACTGAAACCTGAAAATTTGACTGGGCCTGAAGGGGGTGAAAGTGGTTAAACAAGCTGAAGCTAGAAGGCTACCATGGACGGCTGCACCAGATTTAGCACTCTCCAGTTTTAGTAGATCAACCCCATTGTGTTCCATTTAAATCTGAAGTCTAGCTTTTAGAAATATAACAAATAACATAAAAGATGCAAAACAAATACACTTGTGTGTAAAGGATATAAGTCAAGTACATGGCTAGAAAGTTCTTCTGCACATATCCAGTTCCAATAGTGTCATGGAATTGTCTACGGCTTTGCTGCTCTCTCTCTAGATTGGGGAAATTTTCAGCCAACACTAAAAATACAAATAAGAGAGAAGGAAGGTCTTGTGCAAGACCTTTGAGGCCCTTCTGAATGGAGCAGAGATAATGGTTGTGGGTAGCCTTATGCCGCGTACACACGAAGGGACAATCCCGCGGGATTATCCTCTGGACTCAAGTCCAGCGGACAATCCCCTCGTGTGTGGGCGTGTGTGGGCAGTAAATGCCGTCGCGCTAGCTCCGTCACCTGGCATGGATTTAAAGGGACTCCCCACGCCGAAAAAAAACGGCGTGGGGGTTCCCCCCAAATCCATCTCAGACCCTTATCCGAGCACGCAGCTCGGCCGGCCAGGAAAGGGGTGGGGACAAACGAGCGCCCCCCCTCCTGAGCCGTACCAGGCCGCGTGCCCTCAACATGGGGGGTGCCCTGGGGAAAGGGGGGGCCGTGCGCCCCCCCCCACCCCAAAGCACCTTGTCCCCATGTTGATGAGGACAAGGACCTCTTCCCGACAACCCTGGCCGTTGGTTGTCGGGGTCTGCGGGCGGGGGCTTATCGGAATCTGGGAGCCCCCTTTTATAAGGGGGCCCTCAGATCCCGGCCCCCCACCCTATGTGAATGAGTATGGGGTACGATGTACCCCTACCCATTCACCTAAGGTGTAAAATGTAAAGTAAAAAAACACACACTTTTGAAAAAATATTTTATTGCACTTCTCCGGGGGTCTTCTTCCGTCTTGGGGGTCTTCTCGCCAGACTCCTCCGCCATTTACCAAGCTCTTTTACCGAGCGGAGAAGTCCAGCTACCTTCTTCGTCGTCGCCGCCGTCGTCTGGGGGTCTCGATCCTCTTTCGGGAGGTCTTCTGGGGTCTCTTCTGTTCTTGCGGCGGTCGTCGTTTTCTAGGGACATGGGGACAGGGTCACATGCTCATGTCACATGGTGACCCCGCCCCCTGTGATGTCACAGTCCCAGCATCCTCCGGGACTGTGACATCACAAGGGGGCGGGGTCACCATGTTACATGAGCATGTGACCCTGTCCCCATGTCCCTATATAAGTCCCAGCACAGCGCGGCTCTGCCATTCCGGCCAGAGAGAGCGACGTGTCAACATCGGAAGAAGAAGAAGAAGAAGAAGAGGCGCCGGCGGCACGGAAAACGACGACCGCCGCAAGAACAGAAGAGACCCCGGAAGACCCCCCGAAGGCGGATCGAGACCCCCAGATGACGGCGGCGACGACGAAGAAGGTAGCCGGACTTCTCCGCTCGGTAAAAGAGCTTGGTAAATGGCGGAGGAGTCCGGCGAGAAGACCCCCAAGACGGAAGAAGACCCCCGGAGCAGTGCAATAAAATATTTTTTCAAAAGTGTGTATGTTTTTTTACTTTACATTTTACACCTTAGGTGAATGGGTAGGGGTACATCGTACCCCATACTCATTCACATAGGGTGGAGGGCCGGGATCTGAGGGCCCCCGCCCGCAGACCCCGACAACCAACGGCCAGGGTTGTCGGGAAGAGGCCCTTGTCCTCATCAACATGGGGACAAGGTGCTTTGGGGTGGGGGGGCCGCACGGCCCCCCCTTTCCCCAGGGCACCCCCCATGTTGAGGGCACGCGGCCTGGTACGGCTCAGGAGGGGGGGCGCTCGTTCGTCCCCACCCCTTTCCTGGCCGGCCGGGCTGCGTGCTCGGATAAGGGTCTGAGATGGATTTGGGGGGAACCCCCACGCCGAAAAAACGGTCCCTTTAAATCCATGCCATTGATGTAGGACTATTTAAAGGAAAGCAAGGTTACACGCAGGTTAGATCTGAGGAAGAGGGCTTGTCCCTCAAAATGTGTCAGTTAATGTGCATCAATTGAAGGACATTGGAGGGGGTTCTTCTATTGACCACCTAGATGAGATGTGAGGAAGTCCACTCCAGGTAACATGATGGTTGGTTTCATAAAAATTGGATAATATTTCACTACCTATGACCACTCACAGTAAATATGCTGTGAGCAGGTGGCAGGTACAGGCACAGGCATGTACATGTAAATGACTGGCTTTTTTCTGGGTTTGGAGCATGCATGAGCGTGCCCCCTGCTAACCCATGCTGTGATTGGACACAGCAGGAGTTTAGAAGCAGATTTCAGCCATCGGTTTTAGCTGAAACCTACTGATCGGCTGTGTTCAATCACACTCTGAGTTCTGTGTTTACAAAAACACAGAACTCTGTATACAGGAAACAGCAAGGCTGTTACTTCTCCCTGAAAATCAGGGAGAAAAAACTGTCAGATCAGAAAGTAAAAGCTGCACATATTACACACATTATACATTGTTAGTCACACAGCTAAGCCCTTGATTGCCCCTAGGTGTTAACCTCTTCCCAGCCAGTGTCATTAGTACAGGGTCAGTGTACAGTATTATAACTGATCACAATATTAGTGTCACTAGCAACATCAGTGTCAGTCAGTGACCCTCCCAGCCAGTGTCTGTTAGTGCCAGATGGCATCACCCTATCACAGTCCCACTATAAGACGCTGATCACCGCTATTACAGTATAGCATCTATAGCTGTGTAAATTCCAGTATATATATCATAGTTTGTAGACACTATATTTTTTTTTTGCAAAGACCAATTAATATACACTTATTGGTATTTTTTTTTTTTTTACCAAAGACATGTAGCAGAATACATTTTTACCTAAATTTATGAAGAAATTCGATTTTCTTTTATTACTGGATACGTTTTATAACAGGAAGTAGAAAATATGTTTTGTTTTTCAAAATTTTAGCTTTTTTTCATTTAAATAATAAAAAATAACCAAGTGGTGATCAAATACCACCAAAAGAAAGCTCTATTTGTGTGAAAAAAAACATGTGTGTACAGTGTTGCATGACCGAGCAATTTCCAGTTAAAGTAGCACAGTGACAAATAGCAAGAAATGCCCTGGTCATGAAGGGGGTAAAAACTTCTGGAGATCAAGTCGTTGATAGAGAGATGTCAAAGGTGTAGCAAGAGGCCAGTGCACTTTCCTCTTTGTGTTTTTATTAAATACAGCATAAACTTATGATTTTAATACTTTTGTTGGATTTTATTTAATGGAGAGGTGTCAATGGTGATGGACAAGGCCCGAGTTCTTTCCTCTTTGTATTTTGAATAAATACAGCAAACACTTTAATAGCAAATTGACTATGCATGCTTTTTAAAATGGGATAAAACAACCAATTATTTTTTATATGAAAATACATGTGCAGTCGGTTTGCCAGGCGAGAGAATTGAATTGAATTTTATGCCTCTATTTTCTCATCTATTTAAAATCACCAACTTACGTGCCATTTTAATAAATCTATTAGGCCTATACATGGCTTTTTTCTCAGAAAATAGGTGCAGGAACTCCACCACGACCCCCAAACCCCCCCCCCCCACACACACACACACCCTCGAAACTGCATCAAATAGTGGGTGTGGTGAATTTTACTAACAGTGGAAGGAGCTTAAAGGGGCAACAAATAACAGGAGTGCATTACATACAGAGTTCAGAGTTGGGGGGGGGGATGGTGATACACACAGAGTGCAGAGTTCAGAATTGCGCTACATACATAGTGCTGAGTTCAGGGGTGCACTGCATACAGAGCACAGAGTTCAGGGGTGTGCGCTACACACAGAGTGCACAGCTGCTTACCTCTGCATCCCCCATCCACATCTCACTTTCACCCTCGTTTCAGCTATGACCTCTGCATGCAACACCCTCCCTCACTACCTCCATCTTCGCTCTGCCTCAAATGTCCTCCAACCTCTATCCATTCGCTTGGACTAACTGGAACTTATTGGATTTTATTATTCAGTAACACTGGGGCCTAAGTAACTTATTTTGTTACCTTATTCCCTTTAATCTATGGATGTTCTGAGATGAAAACAAAATATCCATATCCTTGTTCTTTTTTTTTACAAGGATATGTATTCTTTATATTCTATATTAGGACAGCTGAAAATAATGTAAATGTTCTCTCTAGCATAAAAGACACAACTGAGCATGTGCAGTTTGGCTACCATGCCTGTGTTAGCTGGCTTTCCCCAGATAGACAGTGCAGGAGGGAAGGATTTGTACATACAGGATAAAACAGCCTTTTTACACAATGCCGAGGATTAACCCCTTAAGTTCCACAGTGAGTATAACAAGCATGTTATGCTGCCTATACAGACAGATTTTATTGTTATGGGTTTAGTAACACTTTAAGTACAACTAAAGGCTCCTTTATGGCAGTCTAAACAAGTATCAAATCCAGTTACTATGTGATACACAAACCTCATAAAGTAAACAAAAAAAAAATGTTTTTCTTCCCTGACTATGCCAGATCCTCCTTCATTTGTGCCTCAAATGCCCCCTTTCCAGACACTGCAGGTCACATTAAGAGGGTTTCAGAAACAGAGGCAACACTAATCTATAAAGCAGTGGGCAGGACTAGATGTGGTCAACTGCTGAGTGACAATCTGGAGGCTTGTCAATCAGTAATGACAATGCTAATAGCCACACCACCTGCAACATCTCATCCTATTGTAGTACAAGCAGGCCTACATGAGAATGGAAATGTAGGTTTTAATTCAGGAGCAGTGCAGCATCATTACCACACCATCATGGGAAGCTTCACTATGTGGACCTTACTGACAAGCTCAACAGGTATTTGTCTGATTCTGGAGGGGCACTTAAGCCTCATACACACAATCAGATTTTCGGACCACGGAACGTCCATTTTTTGTGGCATGCTAGTCACATTTCGAAAAGGGAAGAGGAATAGAAAATATTCGTACGACAAAATACAACGCCAGAAGGGACATAATGTGTTGAATAGTTTTGTATGTATTCTTTCCTTTCCGAACATAGTCTTGCTCTTACGTTTTTTTTACCGTACTAATGAAACGAAAATCGGCCGTTGAGTTCACATCCGACAAAAATTTTATAGTCTGCACATCCAGCTTTTGTCTGACGAATAAGCAAAATTGGCTGTTGAAAGCACCGTACTAACAATCCGAAAATCGTCAGACAGCTCGTTGTACAAATTTTTCCATCCGATTTTCGTATCGTGTGTACAGGCCTTAAGGGAAAACTGTGCAGAGCACATTTTTTTTTTAAATTGGGAGGCCATAAATGTAAATGTAAATGTAGAATACAATATCTTTTTTAGATCAGGCACTTGTTTATCAACAACTGCATTACTCAAATTGGGTTGATGTTTTTCCTGTTATCTAGCAGTCCTTATCCACAAGAATCTTTTATTTATTTTTTATTGTTTTTACAGGCTCTCCTCACTTAACGACCAGGTTGGTAAACAAGGAGCCACAAGTAATCAATATTTTAAGCATCCTTAACTACTGTACTGTACTGTATTGTGGGGAAAAAAAGGTCTAAAAACAAGCTCAATAGCATTGTTTTATTTGCATAAGTACAGAACACAGATGAAAATTCTGGACTGTACTGTACATTACAATAGCTGGTCACAAATCCAAACAGTCATTAAACAGGTAAGTCATTAAACAAGGAGTATCTGTATTAGTTTTGAAAAAAAAGAACAAAGAATAAGACATACAACACAGAGCCTATTGGGCATACCCAGGCTCAACAGGTCACTAGGACCAGATTAACTATACATAAACAACTAACTATCTATCAATCCCCCAACCCTCCTCCCTCTCCTTTGTGCAACTCACCCATTCACAAAAAACATCCATATTAACATGATGGTGATATCCCAACCTCCTCCTGTATCATCTATCAGGTGTACCTGTTAGCAATAATGCCCTCTTGTCAAAACTACTTGCAGGGGCTATAGAACACCTCATCCAACCGTTGCCCAATCTGCCAGCCGACCCTGCAAAACCTTGTCAAATTTGCTCTGGCCTCCCGAGTCGCATATGTTGCTTTGTAGAAAGGTAATGATTTATTGACTATACCCTTCCAAAATGCAAGTGACGGTGCTTCTGTTTTTTTTCCAATATAAGACAATTGATTTTCCGTGCATAAAATAAAGTAATGGATAAAAATGTCCTCTGTGCCCTTTTCACAAGAATCTTTTTAAAGAATCCCAGTGCAGCAGAAATCCTTAAAGGGACATGACTCTTGGTGCATGTCTCTCTTTGGACAGGGAAACACCATCAATTGATCAAATGGCAGGTCTGGATGTCTCCAAAACACAAAGTAAGGTATCAAACTTAAAATTTCCTTTGATGAAAAAACCTTAAAGTGGTAGTAAACTATTTTTAGGTTGTAGCTACAGGTAATCTTATAATATAGCTAACCTGTAGGTATAATGAATATCTCCTAAGCATGCAATGCTTAGGAGGTATTCACATCAGCAATAGCTGATGACATCACTAGACATGTGCACTGATGCTCTGCATTCAGGGCACACTGGGTGTGCTTTAAATGCAGAGGACTGTGCAGAAAAGATGACTCCTGTGTGCATGCGTGGGAGTGACATCATTACAACCTAGCCATTTAAACGGGCAGAGATCACAAAGCTACAAGGAAGACTGGGCAAAGATTGGAGTGCTAGAAGTGGTCACAGCCCTGGAGGGCTCTGTTTTAAAGGAAAGTCAGCCATGTGGTGCATAATAGCAGATTATGGTATAACACTGCAGGGGGCCCATATTAAGGAAATAAAAAGCAGTAGATTTTACTCCCGCTATAAGTATCCAGAATTCCAGGTGCCTTTTTATTGATTTGAGGAATATTTCCTTCTATCAAAGAACAAGATCTCCATTCCACGGCAATAGTGTGAGAAAAAGGGCCAAACCATGTAAACAAGCAAACAAGCCCACGTGGTGTAATGTTTAAATATGGCTGTGTGTTCTAGCATCAGAAGCAGATGTTCTGAGATTAGGTTATGGACGAAATTGAATGGGTTGCACTGGCAATGTACTGAACTGAAGGGCTAAGCAGGTAGGGTATGCTACCTGTATGCATCTTAATTCTGCACATCATTCTAAGTTTTGGCTGGAATGTGACTTGAATTGTACCTAAAGGCAAAACTTTTTTTAAATTTTCAATAGCGTAAGGAAGGGTTATAACCCCTGTCAGTTTTGTTTGCCATCTGTGTCCCATAGGGAAGATTTCCCTTCAATTCCTGTTCCATAGCCAAAATTGTAAGTAAGAGGAAATACCTTCAAAGTGAGGGAATCCCAGGGTGTAACCACGATCACCAGATGTCATGACCTGAATCAACTGCTGGTTGCACTGTGCTTTCCAGAGTGGGACATTGCAGTTCCAGTGTCCACCAGTGGGTGTCTCCCAGCAGCCAGCAGATCCCAGTAATCAGCTCCATCTGGTGCTGGCCAGTGTTGTTCATCTTACTTTAAAAAGTAATTAGTTAAGTTACATATTACTTCTCCCAAAAAGTAATTGCGTTAGTAACTAAGTTACTACATTGGAAAAGTAATTAGTTACGCAGCAAAGTAACTGTGACTTTTTTTTTTAATATTCTATACGTGTAACTAAGGGGCGGGTCTAGTATTACTGTAACCAAGGGGCGCATGTATTATTATTGTTATATATCGTGTAACTAAGGGGCTGCTCTATTATTACTCTAACCAAGGGGCAGATCTGTTATAGCGTGTAAGCAAGGGGCGGGTCTATTATTATATCGTGTAAGCAAGGGGCGGGTCTATTATTATTATATCGTGTAAGCAAGGGGCGGGTCTATTATTATTATATCGTGTAAGGGGCGGATGGCTACAGAAGAGGGCGAATGTTACATTAATGCGCCCCTTGGTTACAGTAATACTAGACCAGCCCCTTAGTTACACGATAGACACCCCTTGCAGAGTAGCACGAGCATCAGGAGCATGCGGCATCGCCTCGTACGATTGCATGTTAACTGCGCCTGCGCGGTGTAGAGTTCACTCAGAGCTGTTTAGGTTCAGCAATTTTCGTAAGCTCCGTAGTCCTTCATACTGCGCAAGCTCTGCGCCTGCGCAGTACAGGGGGTCCTTAACTTTTTCGGCAGGACACTGGAATTGCACTACTGCCTTCTAATGGTGGTAGATGTAATTGGGGTAACTAAGCCAAAGTAATGGGAACTGAGTTACCATGAGGGGAAAAGTAATCAGTTAGATTATCGTTACCCTCTAAAGTAACTGCGTTACGTAACTCAGTTTTTTTTAACTCAGTTACTTACATCATTGGTGCTGGCTAGGTACTTCAAGGGTAACTCTACTTTCATGGAAAAAAAATTGAAAAAAATAAATAATGTTAAGAAAAAAGGAAAGGCAATTACATCCATAAATACTAAACCTTAATTCATAAAAAGTGAAAATGAATATACATTTTTGTAAAAAAAATAATAAAAAAAGATCCTCTGTGTGCTCTTAAAAAATCTTGCAGCTTTGCCACCACAAATCACTAGACTCTATGTGAAATGCCCACTCACCATCAATCCAGCGACCTTTATATTACTAAAGGTCTACAAGCGCATTGGGTTAACTCTTCCAGATCGATCACATCATACTTCAGTAGATCTTTAAACTCCCCTTAGTTCTTCAATATTTATTCCAACTACAAAAAATGCCATAAAATGACTCTTTCCAGTGTAGGGCTATGGTATACAAAAAATGCATAATATTACACTCACTTTCTGGCTACTAACAGCTTCTCCACAAAAAGACACAGCACCCAATTAAAGTGGTTGTAAAGCCAGAATTTTTTCTTTATCTTAATGTATTCTATGCATTTAGCAGATGCCCCCCCCCCCCCCCCCAAATACATACCTGAGCCCATCTAGAGCCACCAATGTTGTAGGATTGTCTCAGCTGCCCAGGACTCCCCTACTCATTGGCTGAGACAGCAGCGTGGCACCATTGGCTCCTGCTGCAGTCACTCAAAATCAGTCAGCCAATTAGGAGAAAAGGGGGTGGGATGGGGGCCGGGCCACAGCTCTGTGTCTGAATGGACACATGGAGCTGCGGCTTGGCTCACTTGCCCCCATAGCAAGCTGCTTGCTGTGGGGGCACTCATTAGTAGGGAGGGGCCCGAAAAGCTGAAGAGGGACCTGAGAAGTGGAAGATCCAGGCAGTTCTGTGCAAATGCATTGCACAGAGCAGGTAAGTGTAACATGTTTGTTATTTTTAACAAAAAAAAAAAATAAAATTACTTTACAATTACTTTAAGATCAAAATTTATCTATGGTAAGATTGAACAAAGACACTGGCCCATCCAGTTCAACTTGTGTGTGTGTTTGTAGATAGCCTCCTTTGGGACAAAAGCTGTTACATAGTTACATGGTTGGTAAGATTGAACAAAGACACTGGCCCATCCAGTTCAACTTGTGTGTGTGTTTGTGCGCGTGTGTGTAACTACAGTTTTCAATATCTTTGTAGTTGTGTTAGCTAAGAGATACACTTAAAGTTTTTTTTTTTAATTTGTCCAAACTTGATGACACCACCAACTGTGGAAGGGAGTTCCACGTCTTTATCACTCTAACAATAAAGCACCCATTATGCAGTTTAAGATTCAACTGCTTTTCATTGAACTTCATTGTGTTACCATTTGTCTTCTTTAGAGAGATAGGTGTAAATAGTTTTTCTCCCAATTATACAGTCCTCTACATTGTGATCATATCCCCTCTTAAGCTCCTCTTCTCCAGGGAGAATACCAATCAGCTGAACCATTCCAGTTAGTAAGTAAAAATTAGGAACAATGGGCTGGCTCATGGCTAAGTTCTTTGAAGCCTTTCGGGCATAAGGCCATCTGGTTCTGATGATTTATTCAAATTTTTAAGTTTTAGTTTTTTTTCAACACTGACTTCTGTCAACCACAGGGTACATTCAATACACTGTTGTTAACTCTGTCCTATTTATTATTCCCATCTTTTTCATTCATATAAAATGAGGAGAAGAATGTTTTTAATACAGTTGCCTTCTCCCTGTCACTTGTGACCAACTTCCCTGATCATCTTTTATCTGCCTAATATTTTCTGACTTAGCTTTCTTACTGTCAATATATTTGAAAACACGACAAAAACAATGTCACTTGTCTCACTAAAAACTCAAATTTCCCCTAATTCTTTTTGTTGAATGAGAAGTCCTTACTTGTAAGGCAAGCTAAATGACAAAAATGTTATCTTAAGACATAGAAATGCATATTTATAATACACATGTAGACATTAACAATGTAAATTACACTGCCAGCATTTTCTGGATGTATATTAATTAGATCTTAATAAAATCTACATTGCCTCTAGACAGATGGATAATAATGTGAAATGCACACACAGATACACAGGGGTGTACAGATAATAAGTAGGTAGTATAGTGAATAGGAACAGATAGGGGGCAAAAAATATAATAACAATGTTAGTCGATAAGGGTTCATGTGTGTATTGCATTTTCTGTCAATAAAGGGGGGTTACTAGAATCTAAAAATAGGGCCTTAAATATACAGAAATACAGGGGGTCCCCGACTTACGAACGCCCGACCTACGAACATCCCCTACTTACGAACGGGGCGCTGCGGGGACCCTCCGCCATTTTCCGCCGTGTTCCGGCCGTTCTGCGCATGCGCGGCCATTCGGAGCCTCGGAAAGCTTCGGAAATGTCCGTAATTTGCTGCGCATGCGCAGAACGGCATTGGACGGAACATCGTAAATGTCCGGAAATGGTCGTATTTGTCGGTCTGCGCATGCGCGGCCGACTTACGAACATTTCCGACTTAAGTACAGGCGGGCAGTCCCTAACGAGTTCGTAACTCGGGGACCCCCTGTACACTTTAGTACAAAATAAATGCTATACTACAAAGTCAAGGTGCAACAGGTTAGTACAGCAGCACTATCACTACATTTTAAAATGTCAACAATATTAGACATTATATTATGTTATCAGTCAAGAGGAAGATATCGTGGCATTTGATCAGATTTGTGTATGTATTATTTATTTTTGTTGCTTCAGTGTTGGGAAGCTTATTGTTTATAATATTTTATTCATTACTTGTACAAGACCTTTTTCTATTAAAATAACAAACATGTTATACTTACCTGCTCTGTGCAGTGGTTTTGCACAGGGCAGCCTGGATCATCCTCTTCTCAGGTCCCTGGTTGTAGCTCCTGGCCCCTCCCTCCTGTTGAGTGCCCCCACTGCAAGCAGCTTGCTATGGGGGCCCCCGAGTCAAGCTGCAGCTCTGTGTGTCCACTCAGACATGAAGCTGCAGCCCGGTCTCCTCATTGGCTCACTGACTTTGAATGACAGCAGTGGGAGCCAACGGCGCTGCTGCTGTGTCTCAGCCAATCAGTAGGGAGAGTCCTGGACTGACAAGGCACTCGTGGACATTGCTGGATAGAGATGGGGCTCAGGTAAGTATTAGGGGGGCTGCCACACACAGAAGGCATTTTATCATAATGCATAGAATGCATTAAAAAAAAAGAATTTAAAAAAAAACTTCTGAATTTACAATCATTTTAAATATATTCCAGATGCATCAAAATAAAAGGTTTTCAAAGGCTTATGATTCATTTTCTTTGGAAAGCAGCCATAGCCTAAGTAGAAAAATGTGTTGCCTACCAACATGCTACAAAGAGGCCCTTGCTCTCTCTGTGGATGAAGTGGTCACTCTGCAGAAGTCAGACACAAACCCTGCTGAGTTAAAGCAGAGCTCCACCCAAAAAGGGAAGTTCCGCTTGTTTGCACCCTCCACCGCCACATTTGGCACTTTGGGGGGGGGGGGGGAGAGGGTATCTGGTTTTGTAAGGTACCTGCACCCACTTCCAGGTAAGATCGTCAATCAGCAATCTACGACATTCCCAGCCCCTCCTCCTTCCCCCCACTGCCTTCTGGGTCACACACAGGTCCCAAATGATGGCTGGACCATTCAGGAAGCGCAGTGCAACCCACGCATGCACAATAGGAAACCAGCTGTGAAGCCTGAAGGCTTCACTGCCGGTTTCCTTACTTACAATGCTGGTGCCTTCACCCGAAGCTGATTGATGAAACGGCTCGGGGGGGCCAACATCACTTGATCTCTGGACAGGTAAGTGGTCTTATATTAAAAGTCAGCAGCTACAGTATTTGTAGATGCTGACTTTAAATAATTTTTTTTACAGACTGGAGCTCCTTTTTAGAGCTAGAGCTCTCCAATCAGTAGGAAGCATGCGCTTTGCTTGATGGAGAGGTATAAGTCTGACTGAACAAGGTGGTGCCTCCTCAGACTCAGCCTCCTCTGGGTCAGTGGTGTCTTAGCTTGAAACCTTTTCCCTGGTTATTGCCCACGCACAAGTTTGTTGGACAGGTGCTGAATGTTCTTTCATGGAGCCAGCCAGCACAATAGTCTCTCCAGGTGATCACTTCAAATATTTACACATCCCCAAAAGCTATTCCAAGGGACACATTTCTGAAAATAATAAAGTCCTTTCAGGCTTTGTAGATACATAAGGAGCATTTACCACCTATTCATAGTATCATCAATGTAACTCTACTTGCTGGCATACCATAGTAGGCTTTACTAAGCTATTGAATGATGCAAGTGCAATCCTCCTTGAGAATTGTTATGCAGATGTTATATGTATGATACAGCCAGTAATCATATCACCAGATTATAGTAGCAGAGTTCAATATATTGTTTAAGCAAACAAACAGTTTGACTATCTTAGTCCAGAAATTTGGTGTAGATCAACTAGGAGAAAGTACATGGCATATACATTACGGTACTCTTACCTCTTTTTCTCAAACCCTAGAACTAAAGAAGCCTGGTTTAGTGCTCCAATCCTTTGCAGAGCTTGGAATGCATATTAAAGAATAATATGTATAAAGCATCAGGATAGTGATACCAATGAGCAACATATCTCCACATCATCAGTCTTGCAGGATGCAGGCATGCTGGTATTACCTTATGGTCTACAGGATTAATTAGTCTAAAAGACTAATTATAATACATGGGTCAACAGTCTACAGTGAAGATGCTTTTATTGAATGCCTCTGTAACATGTGGAAGCTTTTTATGTTTCAACATTTTCCTTGAAGTGGAAATCATGTGGTCTACTCTCCACAAATTGTTTCTTTGAAATTGTAAACTTCAAAAAATTACTTTAATATCAAGGCTGGGCTTAATCAGAGGTCTCATTCAGTCACCTTTTAGATTTTGACATCTTTTATTTACTGAGCTACTTCTAGAAATAATTCTTAATGGATATTTCCATTTCTACTAAAGAAGGAATCTAGTTTAGCTGTTTTATCATTGTAGAGGTTTTTGCCAACTAATATATCCCAAGCATATAGTTTTAAAAAATACTTACAAAGCACTTATTTATCAACTCATGAAGCCTTTTTAAATGAACTTTCCACTTCTATTCCATGATCATAAAAGTTTCTCTCAAGAAATGTCTAAGCCACAATCTCTACTTTAGGCAAGTGATTAAATCCTGCCTATCTGTGTGAGTTCTTTCAGAAAAATAACACAAAGGAGGGAATAGCTGCAGGGGGAAATCCTTTCTAAAGTCAAATCTAAGGAACATATTCTCAGAATTAAATATTAAAGAAGTTAAATATATCCTTCTACTTGAGCAGTGAGGTTTGGTAAGAGTTTCAATAAGATTAACGTTAACATTATTTCAATAAAATAAAAAAAATTCTATTATAAATTGAACATCAATAAACAATATGTGTGTGGGCCGATGTTTATGCATATGTGTGTGCATGTGTGAATTTGTGTAGGTAGATTGAAAGATAGATACAGTGGTGTGAAAAAAGTGTTTGCCCCCTTCCTCATTTCCTGTTCTTTGCATGTTTGTCACACTTAAGTGTTTCGGAACATCAAACATTTAAACAATAGTCAAGGACAACACAAGTAAACACAAAATGCAATTTGTAAATGAAGGTGTTTATTATTAAAGGTGAAAAAATCCAAACCATCATGGCCCTGTGTGAAAGTGATTGCCCCCTAAACCTAATAACTGGTTGGGCCACCCTTAGCAGCAACAACTGCAACCAAGCGTTTGCGTAACGTGCAATGAGGCTTTTACAGCGTCCTGGAGGAATTTTGGCCCACTCATCTTTGCAGAATTGTCCTAATTCAGTTACATTCGAGCATGAACGGCCTTTTTAAGGTCATACCACAACATGTCAATAGGATTCAGGTCAAGACTTTGGCTAGGCCACTCCAAAGTCTTAATTTTGTTTTTCTTCAGCCATTCGGTGGTGGACTTGTGGTGTGTTTAGGATCATTGTCCTGCTGCAGAACCCAAGTTCGTTTCAGCTTGAGTACATGCAAGTCTTCCAGGTCCTGAAGCAGCAAAACAGCCCCAGACCATCACACTACCACCACCATATTTTCTGTTGGTATAATGTTCTTTTTCTGAAATGCAGTGTTCCTTCTACGCCAGATATACTTGGACACACACCTTCCAAAGAGTTCCACTTTTGTCTCATTGGTCCACAGAATGTTGTCCCAAAACGCTTTAACTGAGGCAAGTGAGGGCCTGCAGTTCCTTGGACCTTGGACGTTGTTGTGGGGTCTTGTGACCTCTTGGATGAGTCGTCGCTCGTGGGGTAATTTTGGCGGCCGGCCACTCCTGGGAAGGTTCACCACTGTTCCATGTCTTCGCCATTTGTGGATAATGGCTCTCACTGTGGTTCGCTGGATTCAAAGCTTTGGAAATGGCTTTATAACCCTTTCCAGACTAATAGATCTCAATTACTTTCTTTCTCAATTGTTCCTGAATTTCTTTGGGTTTCGGCATGATGTGTAGCTTTTGAGGATCTTCTGGTGGACCTTACTGTGTCAAGCAGCTCCTATTTAAGTGATGCCTTGATTGTGAACAGGTTTGGATTTTTTTTCACCTTTAATAATAAACACCTTCATTTACAAATTGCATTTTGTGTTTACATGTGTTGTCCTTGACTATTGTTTAAATTGGTTTGATGTTCCGAAACACTTAAGTGTGACAAACATGCAAAGGAACAGGAAATGAGGAAGGGGGCAAACACTTTTTCACACCACTGTAGATAGATAGATAGATAGATAATGTTTAGCTCTTTGCATAAAAAAAAAACATGATGTTGATGTACAGAGCAGTATTACTATTTTACTGGTATTATTTGGACATAGAACGACATTTGTATTTGAGTTATTACTTTTGATAAATATAAAAATAAAGCAAAAAAGGCCAGCACTGAGACATAATGGGTGGCGGAGATTTGTGTACATAAGAGAACTTATAGGAAATAATCTACTCTGTGCCCTAAGGGGCACAATGTTACCACTCCTTGACTAACTAATTTTGGATCACATTCTTAATTACTAAACTAGGCAATAAATCAGGGAAAAGTCAAATTAGCAGTGGGCCTCAATAAAATACAGTAATTCCCTCCAACCAGCTTTCTCAATCTAGCACATGTCTGGGTACCATTCATCACCACTAGATCTGAATAAGAAAATATAACTATGAATCAAACCTTGATAAGTCTTTAGTTTATTATCCAAATCACTGTAGTTACTATTAATTTCAAACCGGTGTTATTGCAATAGATCAGTGTTAAATGTGAAACCAGATAACATTTAAATGCTGTTGCTGTATATGCTCAACAACCGGCATAACATGCAGTCATTTGGGGGGCCTGGCCAAATGTCCATGTGATAGGAAGCTGTACTTCTATCTCTACTGCTAATCCTGTGATAAATCTTGCAGCAGCCTTCACAGAGCTGCCAAACAGACTCCAACATATTTCCGATCTCTCCAGCCTCATTCACATGAGGCATGATGAAGAAAGAACAAGAGGACTCTGCAGCTGTAGGCTGCACATCCCATAACGGTAATGGTTTTCACAGTATTAGAAGCAAGAAATGTCTGCCAAGCTGGAGAGATTAGGCCCTGCCTAATGTGGGCAAGTATGCCAGTTTGTTTGTGCCCCATGACCACCCTGATTATCTGCCTCAAAACCCTGTAAATACAGCAAAAGGGAAAAGAGAACCAGATACAGGGGAGGAAAGACCTTTATGGAGTGGACTCTACTGCTCTACTGCTGCCTCTGAACAGCCTGATACTGCAGCCCATGAGCCCACCCTAGCAGTGTTTTTGCAGGCAGTAAATGAGGGGATTTCATCAATTGCTACACACATTCTTTCTACTCGGACAGGCAGTCCAGAAAATAAGAGAATGGATGTCTCTCTTAGATGGAGGGTGGGAAATGTGGAGCATAATGTTCTTCCATTGAAACAGGATGTGCCCATGTTAAACTCTAATGCCGCATACACACGATTGGTTTCCCGTCTTGCCTACACATGATCACACCGAAGTCCAACAGTCTAGAAGTCGGTGACGTACAAAACGTATGACGGGACTAGAAAAAGGAAGTTCAACAACCAGTAGCCAATAGCTGCCGTCTCGTACTTGCTTCAGAGCATGCATCGTTTTTGGTCCGTCGGAACAGCATACAGACGAGTGGTTTTCCCGATAGGAATTGATTCTGTCGGAAAGATTTAAAACATATTCTATTTCTAGGTCCATCAGAATTTTTGAGAAAAAAAAAGTACGATGAGGCACACACACGATCGGAATATCGGATGAAAAGATTCCGTCTGACTTTTTCTGTCAGACATTCCGCTCGTGTGTAAGGCAAATATACGGCCTATGAAAATGGAAGACATGGAAAATGGACTTGGACATAATCTTAGATTTCCCAGAGCTTTACTAACAAGCATGCAAAATTACTGGGGCAAGGATATTATCCTGTGCCTTGCCAAAGTGCCCTAGTTTAACCATCAATGATATGAAAATATCTGTCTTTGCTAAATCCTCTTATGAGGTACAGTAACAAAGAGCAAGTTTCCTGGATGTCACAGGTACACTGAGGAATTTGAATATCCCCTATTCTATTCTATACCCCCTACACTTTTTCCCATACAGGTATCCAGTGTGACTCAGTTCAGTTATTTGAGTTCTCAACTTTCTCATGTTCTGGCATTGTTGTTTCTCCATGTTTGACTCTTTCTGTGACTTACAACTCTTCAAGACTTGGTGGTCTAGTATTTACTTCAACTCTGAATGAACATCTCTGCTGGTCTGCTACTCTACCGATCTGAACCGCTACTCTCACATCTACACAGAGGTTTATCCTGATTAGGATCTGTGACTGGGACCTACAAGGCTAACTTAACCTAATTTCCTCTCCTGAAATACTTGTATGAGTTTTCCATGAACCTTTTAACAGGAGATCGCTATTTTGTGCCCTACGAAAAAACAACTAGCAATGGTATGCCAGGAGAAGACACATCTAATGAAAGACAACACTAAACTCCTTCACTTATCACAATACAAAACCTAAATTCATTCTTGCTGTACCTAATACTCTAGAGTCAGCAACAGTAAATCGGGCAAGATATAGTTTTGCATAAGGTTTGACGAACTCAGTGGGGGAGACCTCAAACCCCAGCCATTGCAGCGATCCCTGACCAAGACAGTGGAAACCAAATATTGCTATTTTTCCTGGCTAATTTGTAAGCTTTCATTAAATCAAAGGGCGTAGGTAGCAGGGCACCACCATTGGGGTTATTTACCCAATGCAAAAAAGGAAAAAAAAAATCTTTCAGTAGGGGGAGGGAATCTTTTAATGAATGTGTAAGTACTTTTATAGCTTGGTCAATTTACACAGTGATTTACATATGTATATTGTATGTTCATATCAGTCCCTACCCTGAAGGAGCTTACAGTTCAAGGTCCCTAATTCAAATTCATACTAGGACCAATTTAAACAGGAGCCAATTAACCTGCCAACATGTATTTGGAGTGTGGGAGGAAACCCATGCAGGCACAGGGAGACCATGCAAACTCTGGGCAGGTAGTGCTATGGTTGGCATTCAAATCAATGACTCTAGTGCTGCTAGCCACAAGTGCTAAACACTTAGCCACTGTGTGTTAATGCAAGTTAACACTTTTACTGCCACTGAGAAAAGGCATATGTTGGTTGCAGTTAGTTGCAGTTGGGGGGGGGGGGGGTGTTACACACACTTTCGGCTGCTACAGATTACATCAACCTTCTGAATGACAATGTAATCCCACTGCACTACCAACACCGCCACCAAATTAAAAATTCTTGGATAATAGCACTACCACTACCAGAAGACAGATTTCTTGTCAGTTTGTTTGCAAACAGCAACCAGAGATCTGCACTGGCAAATCTGACCAGTTTGTTCTGTAGTTTGCTGACCCGAACGGGCTAGGTTTGAGTCAAACACCTCTCTGCTGTAGTGGTGTTAGCATTCTTATTCATAAGAACATACAGATTACCTACAGGCAATTTAAAAGAGGCAAGCCAGGGAGATATATATTTTTTGCATTGCACCATGGGTATTGTTTTATTTGTTCTTTCTAATGTTTATATCCCCACTCCTTACTCATCAGAAGTACTTAAACATGTTGTTTCATTCTGGAGTATATAAGGACTTGTTCAGTATTGCTATGGATGTGTCCAAGGATAGAATTGGCACTGTCCCAGCACACCCAGATGCTCACTTATCTCACTAACAAATCTGATGAGGGATTTAGGTGACATTTCACCTCCCAGAACCCAAATGTCAAGCAATATAGCAGCTGATTCCACACCTACTGTATGGAACTCTTTGGCACTGGGTAATAAGACCTTTTATATCAATTTTAATCAGTGTATCTTTGATCCCAGGTGTTTGCATGACCACTCCTCTCACTGGAACGCTTGTCAGAGGAGGCTATGTGGTAGATCAACCATTTTTTGGGTTCAGCTGTTCTCTTTGAATTCTAACTTACTGTCTCAATTATCTGTATTTCAGGATTGGAATAGGGGTTCTACCCATTCCATCATAGCATAGGCTGCACTTAGGGCATTGTTCTTACAAGGTAGGTGTTTAAGATTAAATGGTCTGCAAAGCAATGGGAGGTGGAACTAATGCCTGAGGCAGAAAAAGCAGAAGGGTAATACATAACAAATCTCCACTCAAACTATGTGGCTGCCGACTGAGGCCCTACACTGCACCTGCAAGACAAGCCCTAAGAATAGATGGTCTTACAGTTTATAAGAAATATTCTATAACCCTATTGCCCAGCTATGACGCACATTTAATGATGCCTTTTCTTCAGGCTCTCTCCCTTAATGTGTATTGCTACCCGAAGGAGCCACTTAGTAATTTAGGTCTTCTGTTCTGCGTCTCAACCCCAACAACATCCTCAGCTCCTATGACACATCTGATTGGACTTTCTGATTGGATGAAAGTCACTGCAAACACTTAATAAGACATGAGCATATATACCTTTAACTTGGTGGCAAACTAATATCAGGAAATATACACAAGACCATTTAGTGGAAAATTAACTCAATGTATTGGTGCTCTTTAGAGTAAATGATGGTACTAGCATAAATGAGCACACAGCAGATGGATTCAAACACAGTCTGGTAGAAAAGGTCATTGCTATGCCAAAGTAGCTTGAATAAAGTTCTGTACCAACAGACTAGGATTAACAAATTCAGCAAGAAAAGAATGCATATTGACATTAACTGCAATGTGAGTGGTAATTCTGATGATATCTGACTGCATACAGGGTCTCTCACTAATTTGAAAGTTCTTTTGGCTCTAAATGATTGTGATTATCATGCAGAGTGGCGAACAAAGTCCCTCTATGCTTGCTTGGCAGGAGCAATTGTCATTTATTTTCAGTATTGTCTGAGGGGCCCCTTCGGTAGACTACCCCATCACATAAATGCAATCAATACCATTCTTTGTGGGCTAGGCATGCAGCAGATGAAGGTGTTGGCCTTCCAGTGCTTTCAGTGCTAATATGCAGAAGGATTCTGCCATCTGATCCTTTCTTAGGTCTTTGAAAGCTTGGGTAGGCCTTCATCCCTCCCTTGAGAAAGTTCACAGTAGTATTTGGGGGACATCGGCAGCTGAATTTCCAATGGCTTTGCCCCCATTGCTCCTCTAGCCCGATGTTCTATTGTATTCCATTTGTCATCAGCTCTAATTTTTAGAGGAAGACCGTGAGTCATAGGACATCCTCAATAAGGCTTTAGCATCTCTGTCTCCAACCCCTGGATGGTATTTCAGACTGAAGCGATGCCCTGATAGGGTGGCCAATTACCTATGTACCGTGGCATCCAGTTTAGCTGTGTTAACTATATAGGTTAGTGCAGGGGTGGACTGACAACTCATGGGGCCCCAGGCAATAGGAGATTATGGGGCCTAAACTGAGGAATAACTTTGTTGTTTTTTTTTTAATTGGGGGATATTTATTATAGCAAAAAGTAAAAAATATTGTTTTTTTTTAAAAAAAAATTTTTGTTTATAGCGCAAAAATGCGGCTGCCCCCATCTCATGTCATGCTGGTACTTGTAGTGCCCCATAATCTTACAGACACATTAGTTGGTAAGGCAGGAGAGGATGGGACTTTGCCTGTGTACTGGTGGGCAGGTAATGAGTAGGGAGATGTAGCAGAGATTGGGGGAGACATTCAGAAAGTCTTTCCTCCAGGAGCAGTGCACTTATTACACAGAAAAACAAAAAATCTAATAACCTCAGAGACAGGAGGAGCCATGCTTGAGGAAATACATCCTCCCCCTCCTCCCTGCTCACCAGGGTAAACCACTGAGAAGAATACATCTAGCTGGGGCCAGTTAGCTTACCTTCTAGCAGGCAGCAGTCTGTACCCACACTGCAGGCTGTGTCCCCTCCTTCTTCTCTTCTCCTCCAGCAGTCGGCATCTCCTCTGCTACAGATAAAAGAGCCGCTGGAGAAGGGGGCGTATACAGCATGTTTCTATTGGCTGAGGAGGTGCTGGAGACCTATGACTGGTACTGGAGACTGGTAGCTATAATCTCTGGATTTTTAGACCAAAAGTATGTCGGTATGGGTAATTTCAGGGACAGGTGTAAAAAAAACACATGATTTTGACATACTATCCCTGGTTTTACTGAGGCTGGTAGCCCTGATGGGGCCCCCTAGTGGCCCGGGGGCCCTCGGGCAGTGCCCAAATGGTCAGTCCGCCCCTGGGTGAGTGGGTTATTGACCATAAAGTCTGCCCTATACAAGTAATCTTTTAGTTCATCCACTTTGGGGCCAAGAAGTCCAACTTGTGTGTAGGTTAGTTCTTCTTAGCGGATATCACATACCTGTACTCAAAGGGTTCCAGGTGTCCATCGTGCTTCTTGTGCAACACCCCAGCTCATATGGTTTGGTTGGGACAGTGTAGGCTAAAACAGTGGCATTATTTTGGCTTCTTTTCAACTGCCAAAAGGTCTGCTCACATTGGTCAGGCCACTGGTCTTGAATTTATCCTCAATACTTTCTAGGCCCTTTAGCTGGCCTGGTGGGTAAGGATGGGCCCGGTGCTCGATGCGAACCCATGTTCGCATTGAGCACCGGGTGTTCGCTCGCTCGGCGAGCCCAGAACTATTTTGGCCGCTCGCATCACATACGTGTGATGCGAGCGGCCCCGCAATGCATTGCGGCCGGCGCGGCCGGCGCGGCCGGCGCGGCCGGCGCAGTGCATTGCTGGCTGATGATTGGCCAAGCATGCACTGTGACCCCGCATGCTTGGCCAATCACAGCGCCGGAAACTCGGAGAGCCATAATTGGCTACAGGCAGGACGCCTGTAGCCAATTACAGCTCAGGGGCTTTAGTACACGCCCCCTCTTATAAAAGGCCGCCACGCCGTCGGCGCCGGTCACATGCGTTCCGGCGTTAGGAGAGTGCAGGCTCATTCTGTGTCACTCTGCTAGATTGATTTAGAAAGATTTATTTAGAAAGATTCATTTAGAAAGATTCATTTAGAAAGATTCATTTAGAAAGATGGGCTTGTAGTGTGTTCGTGGCAGGCACTGGCAGCAAACAGAGCTCCTATATTTTGTTCCCAGAAGCACCTATAGGACTTGTAGTGTGTTCGTGGCAGGCACTGGCAGCAAACAGAGCTCCTATATTTTGTTCCCAGAAGCACCTATAGGACTTGTAGTGTGTTCGTGGCAGGCACTGGCAGCAAACAGAGCTCCTGTATTTTGTTCCCAGAAGCACCTATAGGACTTGTAGTGTGTTCGTGGCAGGCACTGGCAGCAAACAGAGCTCCTGTATTTTGTTCCCAGAAGCACCTATAGGACTTGTAGTGTGTTCGTGGCAGGCACTGGCAGAAAACAGAGCTCCTATATTTTGTTCCCAGAAGCACCTATAGGACTTGAAGTGTGTTAGTCCCATCACACAGAGCTATATTTTCTTCCCAGAAGCACCTATAGGACTTGTAGTGTGTTAGTCCCATCACACAGAGATCCTATATTTTGTTCCCAGAAGCACCTATAGGACTTGAAGTGTGTTAGTCCCATCACACAGACCTATATTTTCTTCCCAGAAGCACCCATAGGACTTGTAGTGTGTTAGTCCCATCACACAGAGATCCTATATTTTGTTCCCAGAAGCACCTATAGGACTTGAAGTGTGTTAGTCCCATCACACAGAGATCCTATATTTTGTTCCCAGAAGCACCTATAGGACTTGAAGTGTGTTAGTCCCACCACACAGACCTATATTTTCTTCCCAGAAGCACCCATAGGACTTGAAGTGTGTTAGTCCCATCACACAGAGATCCTATATTTTGTTTCCCAGAAGCACCTATAGGACTTGAAGTGTGTTAGTCCCATCACACAGAGATCCTATATTTTGTTCCCAGAAGCACATATAGGACTTGAAGTGTGTTAGTCCCATCACACAGAGCTATATTTTCTTCCCAGAAGCACCCATAGGACTTGTAGTGTGTTAGTCCCATCACACAGAGATCCTATATTTTGTTCCCAGAAGCACCTATAGGACTTGAAGTGTGTTAGTCCCATCACACAGACCTATATTTTCTTCCCAGAAGCACCCATAGGACTTGTAGTGTGTTAGTCCCATCACACAGAGATCATATATTTTGTTCCCAGAAGCACCTATAGGACTTGAAGTGTGTTAGTCCCATCACACAGACCTATATTTTCTTCCCAGAAGCACCTATAGGACTTGAAGTGTGTTAGTCCCATCACACAGAGATCCTATATTTTGTTCCCAGAAGCACCTATAGGACTTGAAGTGTGTTAGTCCCATCACACAGAGATCCTATATTTTGTTCCCAGAAGCACCTATAGGACTTGAAGTGTGTTAGTCCCATCACACAGACCTATATTTTCTTCCCAGAAGCACCTATAGGACTTGAAGTGTGTTAGTCCCATCACACAGAGATCCTATATTTTGTTCCCAGAAGCACCTATAGGACTTGAAGTGTGTTAGTCCCATCACACAGAGATCCTATATTTTGTTCCCAGAAGCACCTATAGGACTTGAAGTGTGTTAGTCCCATCACACAGACCTATATTTTCTTCCCAGAAGCACCCATAGGACTTGTAGTGTGTTAGTCCCATCACACAGAGATCCTATATTTTGTTCCCAGAAGCACCTATAGGACTTGAAGTGTGTTAGTCCCATCACACAGAGATCCTATATTTTGTTCCCAGAAGCACCTATAGGACTTGAAGTGTGTTAGTCCCATCACACAGACCTATATTTTCTTCCCAGAAGCACCCATAGGACTTGTAGTGTGTTAGTCCCATCACACAGAGATCATATATTTTCTTCCCAGAAGCACCTATAGGACTTGAAGTGTGTTAGTCCCATCACACAGACCTATATTTTCTTCCCAGAAGCACCTATAGGACTTGAAGTGTGTTAGTCCCATCACACAGAGATCCTATATTTTGTTCCCAGAAGCACCTATAGGACTTGAAGTGTGTTAGTCCCATCACACAGACCTATATTTTCTTCCCAGAAGCACCTATAGGACTTGAAGTGTGTTAGTCCCATCACACAGAGATCCGATATTTTGTTCCCAGAAGCACCTATAGGACTTGAAGTGTGTTAGTCCCATCACACAGACCTATATTTTCTTCCCAGAAGCACCTATAGGACTTGAAGTGTGTTAGTCCCATCACACAGAGATCCTATATTTTGTTCCCAGAAGCACCTATAGGACTTGAAGTGTGTTAGTCCCATCACACAGACCTATATTTTCTTCCCAGAAGCACCTATAGGACTTGAAGTGTGTTAGTCCCATCACACAGACCTATATTTTCTTCCCAGAAGCACCTATAGGACTTGAAGTGTGTTAGTCCCATCACACAGAGATCCTATATTTTGTTCCCAGAAGCACCTATAGGACTTGAAGTGTGTTAGTCCCATCACACAGAGATCCTATATTTTGTTCCCAGAAGCACCTATAGGACTTGAAGTGTGTTAGTCCCATCACACAGAGATCCTATATTTTGTTCCCAGAAGCACCTATAGGACTTGAAGTGTGTTAGTCCCATCACACAGACCTATATTTTCTTCCCAGAAGCACCTATAGGACTTGAAGTGTGTTAGTCCCATCACACAGAGATCCTATATTTTGTTCCCAGAAGCACCTATAGGACTTGAAGTGTGTTAGTCCCATCACACAGAGATCCTATATTTTGTTCCCAGAAGCACCTATAGGACTTGAAGTGTGTTAGTCCCATCACACAGAGACCCTATATTTTGTTCCCAGAAGCACCTATAGGACTTGAAGTGTGTTAGTCCCATCACACAGACCTATATTTTCTTCCCAGAAGCACCCATAGGACTTGTAGTGTGTTAGTCCCATTACACAGAGATCCTATATTTTGTTCCCAGAAGCACCTATAGGACTTGAAGTGTGTTAGTCCCATCACACAGAGATCCTATATTTTGTTCCCAGAAGCACCTATAAGACTTGAAGTGTGTTAGTCCCATCACACAGAGCTATATTTTCTTCCCAGAAGCACCCATAGGACTTGTAGTGTGTTAGTCCCATCACACATAGATCCTATATTTTGTTCCCAGAAGCACCTATAGGACTTGAAGTGTGTTAGTCCCATCACACAGACCTATATTTTCTTCCCAGAAGCACCCATAGGACTTGTAGTGTGTTAGTCCCATCACACAGAGATCCTATATTTTGTTCCCAGAAGCACCTATAGGACTTGAAGTGTGTTAGTCCCATCACACAGAGATCCTATATTTTGTTCCCAGAAGCACCTATAGGACTTGAAGTGTGTTAGTCCCATCACACAGACCTATATTTTCTTCCCAGAAGCACCCATAGGACTTGAAGTGTGTTAGTCCCATCACACGGAGATCCTATATTTTGTTCCCAGAAGCACCTATAGGACTTGAAGTGTGTTAGTCCCATCACACAGAGATCCTATATTTTGTTCCCAGAAGCACCTATAGGACTTGAAGTGTGTTAGTCCCATCACACAGAGCTATATTTTCTTCCCAGAAGCACCCATAGGACTTGTAGTGTGTTAGTCCCATCACACAGAGATCCAATATTTTGTTCCCAGAAGCACCTATAGGACTTGAAGTGTGTTAGTCCTATCACACAGACCTATATTTTCTTCCCAGAAGCACCCATAGGACTTGTAGTGTGTTAGTCCCATCACACAGAGATCATATATTTTGTTCCCAGAAGCACCTATAGGACTTGAAGTGTGTTAGTCCCATCACACAGACCTATATTTTCTTCCCAGAAGCACCTATAGGACTTGAAGTGTGTTAGTCCCATCACACAGAGATCATATATTTTGTTCCCAGAAGCACCTATAGGACTTGAAGTGTGTTAGTCCCATCACACAGACCTATATTTTCTTCCCAGAAGCACCTATAGGACTTGAAGTGTGTTAGTCCCATCACATAGAGATCCTATATTTTGTTCCCAGAAGCACATATAGGACTTGAAGTGTGTTAGTCCCATCACACAGACCTATATTTTCTTCCCAGAAGCACCTATAGGACTTGAAGTGTGTTAGTCCCATCACACAGAGATCCTATATTTTGTTCCCAGAAGCACCTATAGGACTTGAAGTGTGTTAGTCCCATCACACAGACCTATATTTTCTTCCCAGAAGCACCTATAGGACTTGAAGTGCGTTAGTCCCATCACACAGACCTATATTTTCTTCCCAGAAGCACCTATAGGACTTGAAGTGTGTTAGTCCCATCACACAGAGATCCTATATTTTGTTCCCAGAAGCACCTATAGGACTTGAAGTGTGTTAGTCCCATCACACAGAGATCCTATATTTTGTTCCCAGAAGCACCTATAGGACTTGAAGTGTGTTAGTCCCATCACACAGAGATCCTATATTTTGTTCCCAGAAGCACCTATAGGACTTGAAGTGTGTTAGTCCCATCACACAGACCTATATTTTCTTCCCAGAAGCACCTATAGGACTTGAAGTGTGTTAGTCCCATCACACAGAGATCCTATATTTTGTTCCCAGAAGCACCTATAGGACTTGAAGTGTGTTAGTCCCATCACACAGAGATCCTATATTTTGTTCCCAGAAGCACCTATAGGACTTGAAGTGTGTTAGTCCCATCACACAGAGATCCTATATTTTGTTCCCAGAAGCACCTATAGGACTTGAAGTGTGTTAGTCCCATCACACAGACCTATATTTTCTTCCCAGAAGCACCCATAGGACTTGTAGTGTGTTAGTCCCATCACACAGAGATCCTATATTTTGTTCCCAGAAGCACCTATAGGACTTGAAGTGTGTTAGTCCCATCACACAGAGATCCTATATTTTGTTCCCAGAAGCACCTATAGGACTTGAAGTGTGTTAGTCCCATCACACAGACCTATATTTTCTTCCCAGAAGCACCTATAGGACTTGAAGTGTGTTAGTCCCATCACACAGACCTATATTTTCTTCCCAGAAGCACCTATAGGACTTGAAGTGTTTTAGTCCCATCACACAGAGATCCTATATTTTCTTCCCAGAAGCACCTATAGGACTTGAAGTGTGTTAGTCCCATCACACAGAGATCCTATATTTTGTTCCCAGAAGCACCTATAGGACTTGAAGTGTGTTAGTCCCATCACACAGAGATCCTATATTTTGTTCCCAGAAGCACCTATAGGACTTGAAGTGTGTTAGTCCCATCACACAGACCTATATTTTCTTCCCAGAAGCACCTATAGGACTTGAAGTGTGTTAGTCCCATCACACAGAGATCCTATATTTTGTTCCCAGAAGCACCTATAGGACTTGAAGTGTGTTAGTCCCATCACACAGAGATCCTATATTTTGTTCCCAGAAGCACCTATAGGACTTGAAGTGTGTTAGTCCCATCACACAGAGATCCTATATTTTGTTCCCAGAAGCACCTATAGGACTTGAAGTGTGTTAGTCCCATCACACAGACCTATATTTTCTTCCCAGAAGCACCCATAGGACTTGTAGTGTGTTAGTCCCATCACACAGAGATCCTATATTTTGTTCCCAGAAGCACCTATAGGACTTGAAGTGTGTTAGTCCCATCACACAGAGATCCTATATTTTGTTCCCAGAAGCACCTATAGGACTTGAAGTGTGTTAGTCCCATCACACAGACCTATATTTTCTTCCCAGAAGCACCCATAGGACTTGTAGTGTGTTAGTCCCATCACACAGAGATCATATATTTTGTTCCCAGAAGCACCTATAGGACTTGAAGTGTGTTAGTCCCATCACACAGACCTATATTTTCTTCCCAGAAGCACCTATAGGACTTGAAGTGTGTTAGTCCCATCACACAGAGATCCTATATTTTGTTCCCAGAAGCACCTATAGGACTTGAAGTGTGTTAGTCCCATCACACAGAGATCCTATATTTTGTTCCCAGAAGCACCTATAGGACTTGAAGTGTGTTAGTCCCATCACACAGAGATCCTATATTTTGTTCCCAGAAGCACCTATAGGACTTGAAGTGTGTTAGTCCCATCACACAGACCTATATTTTCTTCCCAGAAGCACCTATAGGACTTGAAGTGTGTTTGTCCCATCACACAGAGATCCTATATTTTGTTCCCAGAAGCACCTATAGGACTTGAAGTGTGTTAGTCCCATCACACAGAGATCCTATATTTTGTTCCCAGAAGCACCTATAGGACTTGAAGTGTGTTAGTCCCATCACACAGACCTATATTTTCTTCCCAGAAGCACCCATAGGACTTGTAGTGTGTTAGTCCCATCACACAGAGATCAAAAATGTTGTTCCCAGAAGCACCTATAGGACTTGAATTGTGTTAGTCCCATCACACAGAGATCCTATATTTTGTTCCCAGAAGCACCTATAGGACTTGAAGTGTGTTAGTCCCATCACACAGACCTATATTTTCTTCCCAGAAGCACCCATAGGACTTGTAGTGTGTTAGTCCCATCACACAGAGATCATATATTTTGTTCCCAGAAGCACCTATAGGACTTGAAGTGTGTTAGTCCCATCACACAGACCTATATTTTCTTCCCAGAAGCACCTATAGGACTTGAAGTGTGTTAGTCCCATCACACAGAGATCCTATATTTTGTTCCCAGAAGCACCTATAGGACTTGAAGTGTGTTAGTCCCATCACACAGAGATCCTATATTTTGTTCCCAGAAGCACCTATAGGACTTGAAGTGTGTTAGTCCCATCACACAGAGATCCTATATTTTGTTCCCAGAAGCACCTATAGGACTTGAAGTGTGTTAGTACCATCACACAGAGATCCTATATTTTGTTCCCAGAAGCACCTATAGGACTTGAAGTGTGTTAGTCCCATCACACAGACCTATATTTTCTTCCCAGAAGCACCTATAGGACTTGAAGTGTGTTAGTCCCATCACACAGAGATCCTATATTTTGTTCCCAGAAGCACCTATAGGACTTGAAGTGTGTTAGTCCCATCACACAGAGATCCTATATTTTGTTCCCAGAAGCACCTATAGGACTTGAAGTGTGTTAGTCCCATCACACAGAGATCCTATATTTTGTTCCCAGAAGCACCTATAGGACTTGAAGTGTGTTAGTCCCATCACACAGACCTATATTTTCTTCCCAGAAGCACCCATAGGACTTGTAGTGTGTTAGTCCCATCACACAGAGATCCTATATTTTGTTCCCAGAAGCACCTATAGGACTTGAAGTGTGTTAGTCCCATCACACAGAGATCCTATATTTTGTTCCCAGAAGCACCTATAGGACTTGAAGTGTGTTAGTCCCATCACACAGACCTATATTTTTCTTCCCAGAAGCACCTATAGGACTTGAAGTGTGTTAGTCCCATCACACAGACCTATATTTTCTTCCCAGAAGCACCTATAGGACTTGAAGTGTTTTAGTCCCATCACACAGAGATCCTATATTTTCTTCCCAGAAGCACCTATAGGACTTGAAGTGTGTTAGTCCCATCACACAGAGATCCTATATTTTGTTCCCAGAAGCACCTATAGGACTTGAAGTGTGTTAGTCCCATCACACAGAGATCCTATATTTTGTTCCCAGAAGCACCTATAGGACTTGAAGTGTGTTAGTCCCATCACACAGACCTATATTTTCTTCCCAGAAGCACCTATAGGACTTGAAGTGTGTTAGTCCCATCACACAGAGATCCTATATTTTGTTCCCAGAAGCACCTATAGGACTTGAAGTGTGTTAGTCCCATCACACAGAGATCCTATATTTTGTTCCCAGAAGCACCTATAGGACTTGAAGTGTGTTAGTCCCATCACACAGAGATCCTATATTTTGTTCCCAGAAGCACCTATAGGACTTGAAGTGTGTTAGTCCCATCACACAGACCTATATTTTCTTCCCAGAAGCACCCATAGGACTTGTAGTGTGTTAGTCCCATCACACAGAGATCCTATATTTTGTTCCCAGAAGCACCTATAGGACTTGAAGTGTGTTAGTCCCATCACACAGAGATCCTATATTTTGTTCCCAGAAGCACCTATAGGACTTGAAGTGTGTTAGTCCCATCACACAGACCTATATTTTCTTCCCAGAAGCACCCATAGGACTTGTAGTGTGTTAGTCCCATCACACAGAGATCATATATTTTGTTCCCAGAAGCACCTATAGGACTTGAAGTGTGTTAGTCCCATCACACAGACCTATATTTTCTTCCCAGAAGCACCTATAGGACTTGAAGTGTGTTAGTCCCATCACACAGAGATCCTATATTTTGTTCCCAGAAGCACCTATAGGACTTGAAGTGTGTTAGTCCCATCACACAGAGATCCTATATTTTGTTCCCAGAAGCACCTATAGGACTTGAAGTGTGTTAGTCCCATCACACAGAGATCCTATATTTTGTTCCCAGAAGCACCTATAGGACTTGAAGTGTGTTAGTCCCATCACACAGACCTATATTTTCTTCCCAGAAGCACCTATAGGACTTGAAGTGTGTTAGTCCCATCACACAGAGATCCTATATTTTGTTCCCAGAAGCACCTATAGGACTTCTAGTGTGTTAGTGGCATCACACAGAGCTCCTATATTTTCTTCTCAGCAGCACCCACAGGATTACCGACTACAATGGCTGGAAGACCGCCAAGGGGAGGCAGAGCGTGCAGAGCCAAGAACACAGAGCAGGCAGGCTCTGTTTCTAGTGGACGTGGCCGTGGACGTGGACGTGGTCGTGCATAGTCATCAGCACGTGGCCATGGGACACGCGCGTCTTTGTTTTCGGCAGCTGGACATGTGGAGCCGCATCATGCTGAAGGCTTGGTAGAATGGATGACCAAGCCCTCCTCATCCTCCTCATCCTCTCTCACCCAGGCTCAGGGTACTGGCAGAGCAGCTGCCAACGCGTACTCAATGGCATCATCAGCCACCCCTTCCCTAGACCCACCATGTCCTCCTGAGGAGTCCCCCGAACTCTTTGAGCACAGTGTTGGGTACATGCTCCAGGAGGATGCCCAACGATTCGAAGGCTCGGATGATGCTACCCAGCTTGAGGAAGTCAGTAGTGTGCGCGCAGAGAGAGGGGATGCTGAAGGACAGCAATCTGGCAGTACTGTTCCACCAGCTGCAGCTTACTGCCAGGTTTGCTCTAGTGGTGAAGAGGGAGGGGATGATGAGGTCACTGACTCCACGTGGGTGCCTGAAGGGAGAGAGGATGAGGAGGAGGACGAGGAGGAGGAGGATGCGGCATCACATGTCCAACGAGGCAGGATGCCCCCTGGAGGCCAGCTAGAGGCCAGCACAGCAACTGTACAACACCGCAGAGCTCCGCCTGTGCAGGGCGCTGCCTCTGCACGTTATCAGAAAAGTTCTTTGGTGTGGGCCTTTTTTGAGACGAGTGCATCAGATCGCACCACTGCTTGTCAGGGAAATACCAGGCCTCTTCGCCGGGTTCCAGGGTTGCGCACGCGCGGTAGAGCGGCGCAACGAATGTTACAGGTACGCCGGGTAACGGGTGCGCATGCGCGGGTCCGCGGCACTCGGGTATCTGACACAACCCAGCCAGTACGCCTCACCGCTGTGCGCGCCGCTGACAGAAGACGAGTGCGCATGCGCACTCGTCCGGGTATCCCACCTGACCATTTACCTGGCCTATAAAAGGCCTTCCCTGTTCGCTTTCAAATTGCTGGTTTGTTGTCTCTTCTGAGTCCTGTCTCCAGTCCAGTATCCTGTATCCTGTATCCTGTATCCTGTACCCGGTACCCTGTACCCTGCATCTACCTGACTACCCGTTGCCGACCCGGAATCCGTCTGACCACCGCTGCCGCTACCTACCTGTGTTTGAACCCCTGGCTTGCTTCCTGGATCCTTCTACTGCCTGACTACCTGTGCTTGACCCTCGGCCTGTCTACTGGACCTTCTGTGAGTTACTACCTGTGTTTGACCTCTGGCTTGCTTCTTGGATACTTCTACTGCCTGTTTACCTGTGCTTGACCCTCGGCCTGCCTACTGGACATTCTCTGAGTTACTTACCTGTGTTTGACCCCTGGCTTGCCTCTTGGATACCTCTACTGCCTGATTACCTGTGCTTGACCCTTGGCCTGCCTACTGGACATTCTCTGAGTTACTTACCTGTGTTTGACCCCTGGCTTGCTTCTTGGATACCTCTACTGCCTGATTACCTGTGCTTGACCCCCGGCCTGCCTACTGGACATTCTCTGAGTTACTTACCTGTGTCTGACCCCTGGCTACCCTCCTGGATACTTCTACTGCCTGGTTGCCTGTGTTTGACCCTCGGCCTGCTTGCTGGACTATCTCCTGCTCCTTGTGCTTGGCCTCCTGCTCGGTGTTCTGGACTTGCAGTTCTCTCATGCTCCCGAGGGTCCTCCTCCAGTATATGCTTTGGTACCTCAGCAACCTCTACCTGATCACAGCTCTGCCAGGTGTCTACTCCCAGTGCAGCTTCAGCGTCTCCTGGTCAACGTCGCTACTGCACACCACCTGCTACACTCCTGCTGGCAACCCGTGCATCTTTGAGCCCGGTGTCCTCTGTACCCACTCCAGAGGCATCGTGCGCTTAGTCGCAAGGGGAGCAGCTCTCAGCATATCGGCCCGGGTGAGTACCTCTGACACTGCTATTTGCAATATTTGTCTCAAGCGTATCTCGCGTGGCCAAAACATCAGCCGCTTGGGCACCACAAGCATGAGCAGACATATGTCGACCTGCCATGCAGCTCGTTGGCAGGCACACATAAAAGACCCACACCAAAGAACTAAGCGGACCTCTCCTTGCTCCTCATCAGCTGGGATCTCCATCCCCACTACACCTTCAGTCCTCTCTGAAAGCTGCTCTGAGAGGACTGAAGGTGTAGAATTAGGTGTGTCACAACCAAGTACTTGCAGTACACCGACGTCCGATTGTAGCAGGCAAATTTCCCTGCCCCAGCTGCTGGACCGTCGAAAGAAGTACACTCCCAGCCATCCACATGCCCAGCGGTTGAATGCTAGCTTGGCTAAATTGCTAGCACTTCAACTGCTGCCTTTTCAGTTGGTAGACTCGGCCCCCTTCCGTGAGTTTGTTCAATGTGCGGTTCCTCAGTGGCAGGTTCCCAAACGCCACTTTTTCTCACGGAAGGCGATTCCGTCTCTCTACCGGCATGTGGAAGGCAATGTCCATGCCTCGCTGGACAGGGCGGTCAGCGGTAAGGTGCATATTACCGCTGACTCATGGTCCAGCAGGCATGGACAGGGACGTTACCTTTCTTTCACGGCCCATTGGGTCACTCTATTGGCAGCTGGGAGGGATGCAGGACAAGGTGCAGTAGTGTTGGAGGTTGTTCCGCCACCACGCCTCCAAAACGCTACTACTGCTACTGGTTGTGACACACCTCTCTCCTCCACCCCCTCCTCTTCTTCTTCCTCCAGTGCTCTGTCCTCGGAACCAGCGGTGCTCCGTAGGCGTACAAGGGGCTACGCAAGTACGCAGGCAAAAAGATGCCATGCCGTGCTTGCGCTGGTGTGTTTGGGGGACAGGAGCCACACTGGGCCAGAGGTTCTGGCAGCTCTGCAGGGGCAGGCCGAGAGGTGGTTGGCGCCACGTCAGCTTAAGCCAGGAATGGTCGTTTCTGACAATGGCACCAACCTCCTCTCCGCCCTGCGACAGGGCCAGCTCACCCATGTGCCCTGTATGGCTCACGTCCTCAACCTGGTGGTGCAGCGGTTCTTGGGCAGGTTCCCAGGCTTACAGGATGTCCTGAGGCAGGCCAGGAAAGTCTGTGTGCATTTCCGCCGATCTTATAATGCCAGTGCTCGGCTGACTGAGCTGCAAAAGGAGCTGAACCTGCCCAAGAACCGCCTAATATGTGACATGCCCACCAGGTGGAACTCAACGTTGACCATGCTGCAGCGACTGCACACGCAGCAGAGGGCCATCAATGAGTACCTTTGCGACTACGGCACCAGGACAGGGTCAGGGGAGCTTGGTTTTTTTTCCCCACGTCAGTGGAGCATGATCAGGGATGCATGCACTGTCCTCTCACCATTTGAGGAGGCCACGAGGATGGTCAGCAGTGACAGTGCATGCATCAGTGACACTGTACCTCTTGTCCACCTGTTGGAGCATACGCTGCGTGGGATAATGGACAGGGCACTTGAGGCAGAACAGAGACAGGAAGAGGAGGACTTCCTTGCCTCTCAAGGCCCCCTTTATCCGGACAGTGTTCCTTCTGTCCCACCCATCACACAGGAAGAGGATGAGGAGGAGGAGGAGGAGGAGGAGGATTGTGTGAGCATGGAGGTGGAGCCTGGCACTCAGCATCAGCAGCAGCAGTCTTTTAGGGATGATGTACAGTCCCAACAAACCAGTGGACTTGTACGTGGCTGGGAGGAGGTGGCTGGCGATCATGTCATCCTCAGTGACCCAGAAGACTCCGGACCGAATGCCTCAGCTAACCTACGCTGCATGGCCTCCCTGATCCTGCAAAGCCTGCGGAAGGATCCTCGTGTTCTTCGGATCAAGGAGAGGGACCATTACTGGCTGGCCACTCTCCTTGATCCACGGTACAAGGGTAAGGTTGCGGACCTTATCTTGCCGTCGCAGAGGGAGCAGAGGATGAGACATCTCAGGGAGGCCTTGCAGAAAGGTCTGTGCAACGCGTTCCCAGAAACTGGGAGGTTACAAACTCCTGGTCCTGGGCGACGAGTTGCTGAGGCTTCGGTCAGTAGCAGAAGGAGCGGTGGGGAAGGTGGACGTCTGACCGATGCGTTCAGACAATTTTTTAGTCCGCAGCCCCAAGGTATGATCGGTTCCAGCAACCATCGCCAGCGTCTGATATACATGGTGCAGGAATACCTTGGGGCAAGGTCAGACTTGGACACCTTTCCCACCGAAAATCCTCTGGCTTACTGGGTCCTGAGGATGGATCACTGGCCAGAGCTTGCACAGTATGCAATTGAGCTACTGGCCTGTCCTGCCTCCAGCGTTCTTTCCGAACGCACATTCAGTGCTGCTGGAGGATTTGTCACCGATCATAGGGTGCGCCTGTCCACCGACTCGGTTGATCGACTGACCTTCATCAAAATGAATCAGTCTTGGATCACCACCAGCTACCAGGCACCTGAAGCGGATATAACGGAATAATTTATAATGTCACATCCCTTCAAGACTGCCTATGCTGATGCTGAGTGACTGTCCTCTTATGTTCACTGACTATCCTCTTCCTCCTCCTCAATGATCCATGCCACCACACCAGTGCCTAAGGCACAATTTTTCAGCCCCTGTATAACAGGGGCGTGTACTTACAATTTTTTTTAAAAAATGCTTCGCAACACGTGTGACTGCTGTGCTCCAAGTACAGTATCTGTGAGGGGTTGCAGTGTTGTGGCACCAGCACCAGTGCCTAAGGCACAATTTTTCAGCCCCTGTTTAACAGGGGCGTGTACTTACAATTTTTAAAAAAAATGCTTCGCAACACGTGTGACTGCTGTGCTCCAAGTACAGTATCTGTGAGGGGTTGCAGTGTTGTGGCACCAGCACCAGTGCCTAAGGCACAATTTTTCAGCCCCTGTTTAACAGGGGCGTGTACTTACAATTTTTTAAAAAAATGCTTTGCAACACGTGTGACTGCTGTGCTCCAAGTACAGTATCTGTGAGGGGTTGCAGTCTTGTGGCACCAGCACCAGTGCCTAAGGCACAATTTTTCAGCCCCTGTTTAACAGGGGCGTGTACTTACAATTTTTTTAAAAAATGCTTCGCAACACGTGTGACTGCTGTGCTCCAAGTACAGTATCTGTGAGGGGTTGCAGTGTTGTGGCACCAGCACCAGTGCCTAAGGCACAATTTTTCAGCCCCTGTTTAACAGGGGCGTGTACTTACAATTTTTTAAAAAAATGCTTCGCAACACGTGTGACTGCTGTGCTCCAAGTACAGTATCTGTGAGGGGTTGCAGTGTTGTGGCAACAGCACCAGTGCCCAAGGCACAATTTTTCAGCCCCTGTTTAACAGGGGCGTGTACTTACAATTTTTTTTAAAAATGCTTCGCAACACGTGTGACTGCTGTGCTCCAAGTACAGTATCTGTGAGGGGTTGCAGTGTTGTGGCACCAGCACCAGTGCCTAAGGCACAATTTTTCAGCCCCTGTTTAACAGGGGCGTGTAATTACAAATCTTGATCTAATAGTTCACAGCAGGGCCCATTCCTGCGCCCACCAAGAGTAACTATGAGGGCCTACAGTCTTGTGGCAACACCGTCCACCACCACCGCCAAAGGCCCAATTTTTCTGCCCTGTTCATCAGGTGCTTGCAATTACAAATCTTGATCTAATAACTCACAGCAGGGCCCATTCCTGCGCCCACCAAGAGTAACTGTGAGAGCTTACAGTCTTGTGGCAACACCGTCCACCACCACCACCACCACCACCACCACCGCCAAAGGCCCAATTTTTCTGCCCTGTTCAACAGGTTCATGCAATTACAAATCTTGATCTAATAACTCACAGCAGGGCCCATTCCTGCGCCCACCAAGAGTAACTGTGAGAGCTTACAGTCTTGTGGCAACACCGTCCACCACCACCACCACCACCACCGCCAAAGGCCCAATTTTTCTGCCCGGTTCAACAGGTGCATGCAAGTACAAATCTTGATCTATTAACTCACAGCAGGGCCCATTCCTGTGCCCACCAGTCTTGTGGCTACACCAACATCTAATAGGGCAAATTTCTGCAGAGTATATACGCCAGGCCCCTACTTTCAAACATCCAACTTACAAACGACTCCTACTTGCAAATGGAAAGAGAAAACAGGAAGTGAGAGGAAATCTACCACTAGGGAAGGGAAATTCTATCCTGTTAGATTTAATTTGGGAAAAAGGCATCTCCTCTCTACTGATACTTTATCACCAATCCTTGTTTCAATTAAAACCCCACTTTTCCAAAAACATTTGTCATTGGGACAGAAAGTGAGGTGACATGTTCTGAACAGATGTGCAAAGACAGCAAATGTTACAGGGGTGATAACCCCTCCCTATGTTCTCCAAAAAGCTTAAAAATAGATTTTTTTGGGATGGAGCTACACTTCATAATGTACCTGTTCAGATTCTACTTAAGAACAAACCTACAGTCCGTCTCTTGTTTGCACCGCCTATATACTGCTGTTCAGAGTATATAGGGTTGTAGGTATAGGGTTTTATTTTGGGTGCGGGGTCCCCCTTAATATCCATACAAGACCCAAAGGGGCTGGGGTGGGGGGGGGGGGGGGGGGGTGATGGGGTTGCCATGCCATTTTTCTCAAGGATTTTCAGCCATATGGCGGCCAGGACAAGACATGACATTAAAGCCGCAAGTGGTTTTAAATGGCTTCTTTTTTTCCTTTACAAATGTCATTTTGTGCAAGGACAGTTCTAAACACGGGAAACACATGCCACTTCACAGGCATACTTTAGACACCCCCCAGGTACCATATTTAAAGGAAAATTTCACTTTTTTTTTTTTCACTTTATGCATCATTAAAATGACTGCTCCCGAAAAAACGTTAGTTTTTAAAAGTTCTTTTTGCATTGATATATGTCCCCTGGGGCAGGACCCGGGTCCCCAAACCTGTTTTATGACATTAACATGCATATTGGCCGTTGTAATTAGCACTTTTGATTTCGAACGTTCGCGTCCATTATAACGTATAGGGTTCGAAAATTCGTGCAAACTTTCGGTCCGTTCGAAGGTTCTGTTTCGAACCGAACCCGGGGTGTTCGGCTCATCCCTACTGGTGGGCTTTGGTATGTCTGTTTCACCTTCTTAACTCTCCGGTAGTTCATTGAAGTGTCAGACTATCTTGGCCATTCCCTCCACGAATCTTCGATAGAAAGAGAAGAACCCCAAGAATAACCGGAGCTTGGTCACATTGGTAGATCTTGGCCAGGAGCTTCCAGGTTCCTGGGGTCAGCAGCCACTTCCCTCAGCTGAGATAAAATGCCCAAGGTAACTGACAGAAGGCTGGTAGAACTTACACTTCTCTAGGTACAACTTCGAACCCTCGTCATGAAGTTTTTCCAGGTGCTCTTCATGCTCTTCAAGGGTTCTGCCAAAAACTATAATGTCATCTAATAATTCAATAAGGTTAATGTCCCCTACAGTCTTCTCCATCAATCTCTGGAAGATTTCTAGAACACCAGACAGATCTTGGGGCATAATGTTGAATTTGAAGAACCCTAGTGGACAAATGAAAGCTGTTTTCTCTCTGTATTTTGGATGCATGGGGATCTGGTAGGACCCACTCTTCAGGTCTAGCATAATGAAGCACATTGTACCCACAGGCATTGTAGGGTATCTTCTACCCGGGGCATGGTATACTGATTTGAAAGGGTTCTCTTATTGAGTGCGATGTAGTCAATGCACATCCTCAAGGAACAGTTCTTCTTTCTCACCACCATGGGGGAGACTATAGGCGTGCGCAGGGGGTGTGCCATGTGTGCCTGGGCACACCCTAATCCCTACATGCAGTGCCGATTACCCCTACTGCCCAGGCTTCCCCTGTGTTTGCCACCCTGGCCCACAGTGCTGCTGGCTTCCCTCCTCTAATCTCCCCCAGCAACTGTGGGGGATGTTTCAGGATGGAGAGAGGGGAAGGGGCTAGTATATATGTCATTTACCAGCGTCTTCCTTTTCTAAATAAACACAGTGAACACACTCACTCACTGTGTTCATTCATAACATACACACAGCACTTCCCATTCATTCACTGTCCTGTGCAGCTGAGGCTGCAGAGAAAGGCATGCATGTTTGAGCTTTGGGTTGCACACCCTAATGCAATAGGCTGCGCACACCTATGGGGAGACATAAGGCCTCCATGACTCTTGAATGATGCCCATCCTCTTCAGCTGTGCTAGTGGCTCCTGGAGAGCCCTTTGTCTGAATGGTTTATCTTCCTTGAGTCGATACTACTTTCGGCTTCCAGGACAGCAGTTGGGCCCTGGCTGATCCCAGCTGAAACTGACTGAAGCTTGAAGACATGCTACATTCCCTGGCTTCTGTATCTTATCATCTCTCCCCAGCCACCACAACTTCGCCGCTCCTTCCGCTGGGGCTTTCTGTTCTTAAACTAGGCGCCAATACACTTGCTTTGAGATAAGGTAAGTGAGTAGTCTCCTGACAAGTTCGGTGTTTGTTCCTACTAGCAGTGGGTTCCCTGGGGACGAGGGCACACCACTGCTAAGGTATCAAAAGTCTCTGATTGCCCAGCTACAGAGAAGTCAAATGTCAATCGGATTGGTATGTCTCAGTGTCTCAGAGTTTCAGCTCCCCAGATTTCTAGATCTTCCAAAAGGGGTAAGTACATGTAAGTACATGAGATGCAGTATTTATCATCGAAGTCTCTTTACTATGGAGCTACTTGTGTTCCTGTAACCAGCAAAACTGGCATGTCGATTCCTTCTATATGGACTGGTATTATGGGTGAGGGCCCCACTAACTTTTTAGGCAACCTGCTGGGCATTGGTTCAGCAGTCTGTATCTGGTTAGGCGTTGGCTCAGCAGTCCTTACCTGTACTTTCTTCCTGATCATCTTCTTGGGTGTCAACGACTTTCTTGGAGTTCTGGAAGAAAGGTGTGCATTGTCTTTCCATGGCTGTCTGCCTGAAACCAAACAGTAGCTTGGAAAAAGCAAGGGAGGCCTTCTGCGTGGTTTTGGACCTTTGCCGTTGTTTCCTTGTGTCTGAGTTTGGAGCTGCTTGTTGTAGATGGGTGCCCCGTTGGCTACTTAAGGCCCCTTTCACACTGGGGCATTTTTCAGGAGCTACAGCGCTAAAAATAGCGCCTGTATAGCTCCTGAAAAAAGCTGGTTCTTTCACTCCAGTGTGAAAGCCGGAGGGCTTTCACACTGGAGCGGTGCGCTAGCAGGACGTTAAAAAAAGTCCTGCTAGCAGCATATTTGGAGCGTGAAGGAGCGGTGTATTCACCGCTCCTATACCGCTCCTACCCATTGAAATCAATGGGACACCACCGGGATACCGGCGGCAAAGCGCCGCTTTGCGGCGCTTTGCGGGGGTTTTTAACCCTTTTCGGCCGCTAGCAGGGGTTAAAACCACCCCGCTAGCGGCCGCATACCACGGCTAAAACGACGGTAAAGCAGTGCTAAATATCGCTGCTTTACCGTCGCCGCCCACACCGCCCCAGTGTGAAGCCGGCCTTACTGGGGCCCTCTGGAGTTTCCTACCAGTTTCTCAGGTATCATCTTCTGAAACACCCTTCAAACTTCCTCTGCAAGACTAGCAGAGTCTTTCTCTTGGGGCACTGAGGGGAAGGCAGCACAGCACTTGACTCTCTCTTTGGATGTCTCCCTACCTGAAGTCAAAGCTGACATCCCTTATTTCATGTCCGTCAGTTATTTCTGGTTGTTTGTATGGCTTTCCATCACTTGCATTATGGTCCCGTGCATCTTTAGCTGCACTTGTGTCAGTAAGTTATGTAGTGAAGGATCAGATGACATTGGAGATGTGGGTTTCCTTGTTGCTCAGCCTCTAACTCATTTCATGGCTCATCATCGTCCTCTGAAAAATACCCAATCAGCTTCTCTTTCTTAGGCCTTCTTTCTTTTCTTAGCCTTGGTGGTTGGGTCTTGGTTCTTCTCAGTCAACAAAGCCTTTGATCTCTTTCACTAACTCTGGGTAAGTGAGGGCGGGTCTGAAACCTTTCAGGAGTAACTTTAAGATAATGAGATGATTCAGGTGGACCACTTGCATAATTCTGTCTAGTTGAGTCTGATGCATCTTGTGGACCTATCCCCTTTTTATGAAAGATTTAAAAGTTGGATTTTGTCCACTTGGGTTATATATTCAGAGATCCCCCCCGTGTTGGTGGATGTGTTCAAATTTGTACATCAAATCTGAAAGTTTCTCTACTCTCCCAAACACAGCATACACAGCTTCAATATAATCTAAAGCTACACAACCCTGTCTCCCCAACTTTAAGTATTGAATCACTTCTGCAGCTGGTACACTCAAGCTATTGAGCTATTTGGTAAGTGCCTAGTGTTTTTATGCTTATTTCTGATGAAAACATCAGGCTGTGGCCACTTGGCCATCTGAACAGTCCAGAGATACAGCCATGGAAGACTAACAGTTTGTAGTGGTACTTTTGTTTACCCAGCGGTACAGCTCTAGCATCAGTGCCTCTGTTACCTCTGGTAATGACACTGTCCCAGTCCCCACACTCCCTTACCCTCTATCTCTTGTCTTTCAGCTGTAAGCCAAAGGCCTCGGTTTTGCATATCCCCCGGAAGGGGTATGCGCTCACTCCAAAGTCCCACAGCAGAAAGACCACACTATTCAAATGGCAGCCTGGGAAGATATTACTGTTTTTTTTTCTCCCGCTGTCCCAGCCTTCCCTGAGAGCTGTAGTTCTTGGCTACACTTGCATGCATGCAGCAATTATTTTAGTAATTCAAAGCCTGATAAATAACGCTCCAGACCTGATTCTTATTGACCTATCTCAATACTAACTACCGATATTAAGATCCTTGCAAAGGCCAGAGCTCTCCTTTTATCTTAAGTCATAGATAAACTGGTCACTTATAACCAACTTGAGTTTATTCACCGCAGGTCAACTGCAATAAACATATGGAGGCCGGTCTTTCTTAATCTACACTCTCCTTAACCTCTGTTTGTTGGGGCAGAACAGTACTTGATGCTGCTTAAATGTTTAACAGTGTGAAAAAAGACTATATGTGGGAGGTTTTATACATAATATTGCATAGTTAGTCAAGTTAATTTTCTTCAACCAATAGAAAAATAAATAAATAAATAGAAAAACTCCATATACACAATCCAGAGGAAAGCAAAAAAACTCAATAAAACATGGTCCAATTTTCTCCAATAGTGGGAAAAAAAATTATTTCTGATCCCCAAGGAGGCTGGATCAGTACTCTCAAATGTTATTACCTATACATGTTAACCACTTCCCGACCGGCCACTGCATATATACGTCAGCAGAATGGCACGGGCAGGCAGAATCACGTACCTGTACGTGATCGTGCATGTGCCTGCCTGTGGTCGCGCTGCGCGCCGCTAGCGGCGCGCTCGCGACCCGGTCGGGAGCTCCGTAACCCCGGCCGCTGGACCAGCGGACACGATCGCCGCTGGTATCCCGCAATCGGGTTACGGAGCTGAAGAACGGGGAGAGGTCTATGTAAACAAACCTCTCCCCGCGCTTCCTACACTGACTGTCAGTGATCGGCGGTTCCCTGTCATCGGGAACGCCGATCAATGACGTCAGACGTACAGCCACGCCCCCCTACTGTAAAAAAAAACACAACACGTCACACTGACTCCTCCCCGCCCCCTAGTGGTTAACCCCCTAACTACAACTGTCATTTACATAGGAATCAGTGCTATTTAAATAGCACTGATTGCTGTATAAATGACAAATGTCCCAAAAATGTGTCAAAAATGTCCGATGTGTCCGCCAAAATGTCGCAGTCACAATAAAAATCGCTGATCGCCGCCATTACTAATAAAAAAAAAAATATTAATAAAAATGCTATAAAACTATCCCCTATTTTGTAAACGCTATAACTTTTGCGCAAACTAATCAATAATCGCTAATTGCGATTTTTTTTACCAAAAATATGTAGAAGAATACGTATCGGCCTAAACTGAGGAAAAAAAATGTTTTTTTTATATATTTTTTGGGGATATTTATTATAGCAAAAAGTAAAAAATATTGCATTTTTTTCAAAATTGTCGCTCTATTTTTGTTTATAGCGCAAAAAATTAAAACCGCAGGGGCGATCAAATACCACCAAAAGAAAGCTCTATTTGTGGGAAAAAAAGGACGCCAATTTTGTTTTGGAGCCACGTCGCACGACCGCGCAATTGTTAGTTAAAGCGACGCAGTGCCGAATTGCAAAAAGGGGCCTGGTCCTTTAGCTGCAAATTGGTCCGGGGCTGAAGTGGTTAATATCCAGTTATATTCTGTGCATTTAGGAATGCATTCTGCTCTTTTTTTTAAAACAATCCACTGAGCTGGCGAGGGAACCTATCCCACATTTTCATAGGTCTTATTAAGAAGAATGAAGAATTGTAGACAGCCACTCACATTGGCTTGTCTAGCTCCGCGCTTAGGATAATTCAAAAAGGTCTGTACTAATATTAATAATGTAAACCCAGTACAGCTGCTCCCTATGAAATCTAGATGATTTAATTGGTAGTTTAATTAAATGAGGGGCGCTAGTACCAACAAGAGATACTAAATTAATTAATAGGTTAATTAATTGTATATTCTGAACTGTATAGTAGAGACTAAGAGCTTATTGAAAAAAGGTGTGCAGACACAATATAGATCTACCATGAACTAAGCTAATTAATAACTATTTAACGTGATAATAGTGAACCACATTTGGTTACTCATACATTACAACCATTATAATGTGAATAATAAAAATTGGTTAGAGTGTGTTTATACAAACAATAATAACACCAGACACCTAGCGTGACCCAGTGAGGTATAAATTAATTATTACCCCAAAGATAATTAACACACAAAATAGAGCTGACCGAGCTCTATTTAAATTAAATAATATAAATATAACAGACCCTGTACCTTGTATCACAATGTGTACAACGAAAATTAATGATCAAGCACTTATGCCCAATCTAATACATAAAAAGTGCAAACCAACAAATTTGGCAAATATCCCAATGTCTTGGGTACATCCAAAAAACGTGAAAAATATTAATATAAATTAGACAGTGTTAATTGATATAACGCAAAGTTCATGTAGTATATAAAAAGTGCAAGCCAACAAAATTGGCAAATAATCCCAATATCTTGAGTGCATCCAAAAAACGTGAAAAATATTAATATAAATTAGACAGTGTTAATTGATATAACGCAAAGTTCATATAGTAGTCCTTGCTGCAAAACGCCACAATCACTCCTGTAGATATAGCTTGTGCACCATCACCAGACAAATTCTCGATCCACCCAATGTGAGAACCAGCAGTATTAAATGGCCTCTTACCAAATGGAGTTGATTACTTTGTTTAGAAGCAATCAAATGCGCTTTCACAGGATTGTGCCTGTACACTGAGTGACACACCCTCACTCAAGGGCTCTCTTCCCTCTATCAGACCAGCTCAGATGGAATGGATTGGAAACATATGTGGGAATATAAAGAGAGGCGCACCTCATAGCGTAATAACGTTTTATTTAAAAAATAGCATAAAAAAACACAGCAGCCAATTGCTCACTTACATTTTCCAGTGCCTACCCGGCACTGAGGCTACTTGCGATATGTTAAAAGATTCGATGGAGCAGCGGATCCTTCCCTCCTGTACGTCGGTAGGCGGTACCTGATCACTTTGTATCTTTGGATGCACTATTGCTGGACTTCCTGTGATATTGGCTCCGGCTGTCTGGTGAGTGGAACGCACGCTAGAGACGCACGCCAGGAGGGAAGGATCCGCTGCTCCATCGAATCTTTTAACATATCGCAAGTAGCCTCAGTGCCGGGTAGGCACTGGAAAATGTAAGTGAGCAATTGGCTGCTGTGTTTTTTTTTATGCTATTTTTTAAATAAAACGTTATTACGCTATGAGGTGCGCCTCTCTTTATATTCCCACATATGTTTCCAATCCATTCCATCTGAGCTGGTCTGATAGAGGGAAGAGAGCCCTTGAGTGAGGGTGTGTCACTCAGTGTACAGGCACAATCCTGTGAAAGCGCATTTGATTGCTTCTAAACAAAGTAATCAACTCCATTTGGTAAGAGGCCATTTAATACTGCTGGTTCTCACATTGGGTGGATCGAGAATTTGTCTGGTGATGGTGCACAAGCTATATCTACAGGAGTGATTGTGGCGTTTTGCAGCAAGGACTACTATATGAACTTTGCGTTATATCAATTAACACTGTCTAATTTATATTAATATTTTTCACGTTTTTTGGATGCACTCAAGATATTGGGATTATTTGCCAATTTTGTTGGCTTGCACTTTTTATATACTACATGAACTTTGCGTTATATCAATTAACACTGTCTAATTTATATTAATATTTTTCACGTTTTTTGGATGTACCCAAGACATTGGGATATTTGCCAAATTTGTTGGTTTGCACTTTTTATGTATTAGATTGGGCATAAGTGTTTGATCATTAATTTTCGTTGTACACATTGTGATACAAGGTACAGGGTCTGTTATATTTATATTATTTAATTTAAATAGAGCTCGGTCAGCTCTATTTTGTGTGTTAATTATCTTTGGGGTAATAATTAATTTATACCTCACTGGGTCACGCTAGGTGTCTGGTGTTATTATTGTTTGTATAAACACACTCTAACCAATTTTTATTATTCACATTATAATGGTTGTAATGTATGAGTAACCAAATGTGGTTCACTATTATCACGTTAAATAGTTATTAATTAGCTTAGTTCATGGTAGATCTATATTGTGTCTGCACACCTTTTTTCAATAAGCTCTTAGTCTCTACTATACAGTTCAGAATATACAATTAATTAACCTATTAATTAATTTAGTATCTCTTGTTGGTACTAGCGCCCCTCATTTAATTAAACTACTTATTAAGAAGAAGCCTTTCTGTAAGTGGAGGCTAAATCTCTTTTCCTCCAGACATAAAGAGTGTCCCTTTGACTTTTGTATTGACCTGACAGTGATGAAACTCTACATGGACAACCTATATATTTATACATGGTGATCATATCACCTCTTAAACACATTTTTTCAAGAAAGAACACATTTAGATTTCCAAATAGCTGAGATCACCCTATGCCTCCTATCAGTCTGGTTACCCTCCTCTGCATGATGATTTGAACAGGTCCACAAGAGATCTCTCCCCGCGTGTTTAAAGTTGAAATATTTACCAGGAAAAAAAGAAAGGGAACTAACAGTGAAGTTCTGTATGATAGGTGTTTATTGCGCAAACAAAAAGTTCCTACTTACAAAACTCCAAACTACAATAGGCATGTAATCAGATAAGGGATACAATCCAGGAAGGCTGCATCCAGCATGCGTTCCACCAAAACCGGAAGTCACTTTGGAGTTTTGTAAGTAGGAACTTTTTGTTTGCGCAATAAACACCTATCATACAGAACGTCACTCTTAGATCCCTTTCCCTTTTTCCTGGTAAATATTACAACTTTAAACACGCGGGAGAGCTCTCTTGTGGACCTGTCATCATGCTCAGCTAAATTTCAGCCTTACTTGACTCTTAAGCCCCATACACACGGTCGGATTTTCGCATGGATTCTGTCCTATCGGACAATGTTGTCGAAAAATCCGACCGTGTGTAGGCACCATCGGACAGTGTACGTCGGATTGTCCGATGGACAAAGTCCTATCTCCTGCTGGATAGATTTTTTGACAACAAGGTCCGATCACACCAAATCCGATCGTGTGTAGCGAATTCCGACGGACAAAGTGCTACGCATGCTCAGATCACATTACAAGACCAAAGCTATTGGCTACTAGCCTCTACGTAGTCCCGTCGTAGGCAACAAACGTCACCACGTTCAGAATGATCGGATTTTCCGACAACTTTGCCCGACCGTGTGTACGCAAAACCAACATCGGACAAAGTACGACGGACATGATCCGATGGACCTGGTCCTCGGATAATCCGCGCGTGTGTATGGGGCTTTAGACTGAAATGCTAGGGGTCCATTTTATCTTGTAAGCACTTTTCAATGGATTGGAGCACGAGCACTTATATTGGGACGTTATTGCAATAGAATTTAATCTCATATTTTTTGTCCATTTATCAATTTATTCAAGTGTTGTATTTTTGTAATCATATGCAGTGTTTGAAGTTTTTGGAGAACCAGAGGACTTTAATAGTACAATTATGGATTATACATCAACACAATTTGTGATAAGATTTTTTGAGGGTTATTTGCTTTATTTTATTTTTTTTTATTTTTTTTCAATAAACTCTTTTTATTGTAAATCAAAAGTGTAGCAGTTGTACAATAATAATAACATTTGTACATATAACTTGAACATAATAAATTCAACAATAAGTGAAGTATGTTACACCTTTAGGGCTCTCTTTAATGGTATCACTTTAACCAAGACTGGGTTCTTGCCTTCTCCAAACTCAATGTAAAAACCATATGCAATGTTCATTTTTAATTGGATAACTAGTGTGATATGATCAGCTGATCATTATTCCAATGATTTGCTTTTTTTAATTTGTTGTGAGCACTATAATTTATTTACTGCTCTATATGACCAGGCTTTTTAGACATGATGGGAGGATATAATAACTCTATACACACATGGTGCCCTTTTGCTTTTGGGAGACACAACAACTTTCCTGGAGAACGTCCACAGTATGAACTTTTGGGGGATTTTCAGGACTCTTAATAAATTTGGATAAGTCAATCCTATAACCACTAGACTCAAGCCAGCAAATTATAAACATGAGGCAGTTCTCCTGGACTATATCAAACCTAATTTATTTCCCTTGTTCTCCAAATTCAAAGAAAAATATAAAAGCTGGACTTCACTCCGTTGATCTATAATGGGAAGCACACATTTCCTAAAACATGGTGTAGCGCCGACACTTTACTAAAGTGTGCGCTATGCATGTGTAATTTAGTTTTCCAGAACTGTAACAGAGTTCTGGGGGTTAACTGTACAGTTCTTTACTTTGGCATCCGTCTGGCTGGGCTGTACTGAAGTTCCGCCTCGTCATAGGTGCAGTGGTTGGACGTGTTAGGTACCAATCTTTCCCGGAGCCAATCAGTGGGCGCGTCTGGCCCCGCTGCGTAGTCTGGGAAGGGGTATTTAAGGTGCTGAAGTCACGTGTTCAGGGTTCGGCTGCTGCTTTGATTCCTGGTTCTGGTCAGCCCCGCGAGGGGTTTCGGACCCAGGAGTGTCTGCCGTCGCCGCAAGCATGGTCACCCTGATCAGCCCCAGAGGCCCTCATGGTCTGGGGTGGGGGTCCATCCGTTCCCGAGCCTCGGAACTGGCTATTTCGAGGCCCAGTAACTAAAGGAGGATTCGGAGGCGTCCCTGTGTGCTCTCGGTATTGGAGGGACATGACAACTTGTACAAGTGACCAGGGGAGGACTCTTCGGAGGAGGGCCAAGAAGCTGGCTGCTGGGTAAGAGCCTGGGAGCTGAGTTGTATGGACACTAAAGAATCCACACTTCCCACAGTATCACCAAGAAGGCTGAGTAACTTATCTTCAGTTACAATCTAGTCCGTGGCAGAGACTTTGCTAAGTTTACGGGTCACATGTTGGCTGCTAAATCTATGGTTAGAGGTTTATCCAGCAGTGAAGCGCCCAGTTGCGAGTTGCTATTCTCTGGACTAACTAGAGACATTCAATGGATGTCAGCAGTTCAAAGTGCCTGAGTTTTTATCACCCATGCCCTCTATTCCCACCTGAGAGTGTTACTGTTAGATGTTACCCCTGCAAAATCCAAAATAAAAATCCTCAAAAGGACTTTTGTGTGTCAGCTTCTGAAGTTACTGGGTACTAAACCTGGGAACCCCTAGACAATGAAAGACGAGCTACGAGGAGGTAATTGGTAAGCCCAGAAAAGTCAAGGCTACCCCTAGGGGTTATGGCCGCTACAATGGTTACCCAAACTTTTATACATCATTGATAATGCTCCTATTTGGATACCTAAAAATGTAAAAGTATATCTCAAAAACATTGAGAAAATCTGGTGTGACCCCAAATTTGCAAGCCCTGCCTTATTCAAATTTCATCATGAATAGAGTGTTCAGTGTTCCTGATCCCTAGGATATATAAATTACAGTATATGCACCCCAACCATATATTACTTATTTAATTGTTTTGAATGCTTGGTTCAGCAAATATCACACAGACCAAGCTAAATCACTAATATTGAACTATATATTCAACCTTTATCACTAACTTTTTTCGTAAAAACTGGATTGAATACTGCATGCTTTTCTTTTTTTTTTGCACTGTGAGCTACACCATGTTGTTTTATACTTGGTCTTATATTTTGCTTTCTTTTCTACAAAAGTAAAAACTCTTGAAGAACTATGTTTTTCATCAATAAAGATTACCTTGATGAAAAAGAACATGCAGTCATTCACACAGTAAATTAATTATGACTAATTTATTACTGCTGAAAAATCATACAATTATGATACTTTCTACAAATCCTGGCCAGCATGATTTGTGCTTTTAACACATTCTTATCATTAAAGCCTACCTAAAAATGTATAACAGAAGCAAAATCATTGGGTGCGAGTTAAAAGTTTGTTTTCCCAGGGAATTAAAGTGTTACTAAACCCAGGACCCTGCATTCATTATATCTGGTCTCCCACAGTACACAGAACATGGAAATGCAATTATTTTACTAAATATAAACTGCTAAATACCCTTTCTCATCAGAAGTATATACTGTAGCAGTTTTGTGACTGGTATCAGTGTCTGGTTAAAGCTTGTAGGAGGAGTTTCCATTCCATTTCACTTTCCTATGGGGCTGCATGACCCCTGACTTTCTGTCTGGACAGTGCTGATTGGCCCTGTGCTGATCACATGCACCCTCCCCTCAAAAAATCTCTCTAGCAATACACACCAAACTGAGCATGTGTACAGTTCCCCCAAGGCTCTGTTCTAACAGTAGATGGATTGGGGACAGTAAATAAGGGGAGGATCAGAGAAGAGAGAATCAAACAGCCTTTTTACACAATTCAGAGGATTAACCTCTTAGGTTCCAAAGTGAGTATAACAAGCATGCTTTACTGCATATAAAGACTGATTTTACTGTTGTGGGTTTACTAACACTTTAATCTTAAATTCACCAGGTCAAATTTTTTGTATTCATAATATGCTGTCTGGCTTTTAAAATTAGGTCAGCTGGCTTAAAAAAAAAAAACATACATAGTTAGCTAGGCTGGATAAGCCAGCCCTTTTTCTATAAAAGGATGAGATCACATTGCCAGACTGCTGGTTGGAGGCTTACCTTGAGTGGAGAGTAAACAAGTTTTGCTTTTTGACTGCTGGTGATTGCTGGGTTGCATTTTTAGGTTCTTTTTGGGGCTTTTCCTTGTAGCTTTCTAACACCTTTTTCTGACACGTTTTAAACAGCTTTTTTTTTTCTTTGCTTCCTTCAGCCTACAATTAAGGGGAGTGGTTAATTGGTCACAGGTGCTTGAGGCCTAGATAACCTTGTGTAGAACTTATTGTGAGCCTGCTCATCTTTGAGCTTGCTGGAACTTAGACCAAGTGCAACTGGACTAAGTGGTGAGTTAAAAACCAGAGTTTAACCACTTTCAGACCGGACCAATTTGCAGCCAAAGGACAAGGACCCTTTTTGCGATTCGGCACTGCGTCGCTTTAACTGACAATTGCGCAGTCGTGCGACGTGGCTCCCAAACAAAATTGACGTCCTTTTTTTTCCACAAATAGAGCTTTCTTTTGGTGGTATTTTATCCCCCTGCGGTTTTTATTTTTTGCGCTATAAACAAATATAAGAGACAATTTTGAAAAAAACGCATTCTTTTTTACTTTTCTGCTATAATAAATATCCCCCAAAAATATATATAAAAAAAACTTTTTTTTTCCTCAGTTTAGGCCGATACGTATCCCTCTACATATTTTTGGTAAAAATAAGCAATTATTGATTGGTTTGCGCAGAAGTTATAGCGTTTACAAAATAGGGGATAGTTTTACAGCCTTTTTATGAATATTTTTTTTTTACTAGTAATGGCAGCGATCAGCGATTTTTATTGTGACTTTTTTTATTGTGACTGCGACATTATGGCGGACACATCGGACATTTTTGACACATTTTTGGGACCATTGTCATTTATACAGCAATGAATGCTATTTAAATGGATTGATTCCTGTATAAATGACACTGGCAGTGAAGGGGTTAACCACTAGGTGGCAGTGTAGGGGTTACATGTACCTAGAGGCGTGTTTGTAACTGTGGGGGGGGGCGTGGCTGTCAGCTAGTGAATGCTGATTTCTGCTCCAATCACAGGGAGCAGAGATCGGCGTCACTAGTTGCTAGGCAGAACGGGAAGATGCTGTTTATTTCCGCATCTCCCCGTTCAGCCTTCCCGTGAAACGACCGCGGGTATCCCCGCGGCGATCAAGTCCGCGGGACCCGTGACCGGCCTCACGGGGGTCCCGATGGAACGGCGGCATCTCAAAGGGGACGTATCTGTATGCCCTTATGCCTGTCCGTGCCATTCTGTCGACATACATCGTCGTGCGCCGGTCGGAAAGCGGTTAAAGGAGGTTATAACAGAGACAGTGGCGAGAGCTGCTGTACTCGTACACATGGCTGAATCAGATCGGGTTTAGGTAAGAAAAAAAGGGGGGGTGGGGGGTTCCTGCAGCATAGAAGTTTTTTTTTTTTTACCTTAATGTATAGAATGCATTAAGATAACAAACCTTAAGACTTTAGAAACACTTTAACCATTTGATCTCCGGAAAATTTTAGATTTTACTCCTTCAAGACCATGCCATATTTTGCTATTCAGCTCTGTGCTATTTTAGTTGGCAAATGTGTGGCCATGTAACACTGTATGCAAATTAAGTTTATATAATTTTTTTACACAAATAGAGCTTTCTTTTGATGCCATTTGATCGCCACTGGGCTTTTTATTTTTTGCTATATAAACAAAAAAAGACTGACATTTTTGATAAAAAATATTTTTTTCTATTTTCTGTTAAAAAACATAATCAATAAAATCAAATGTTTTCATAAATTTAGGCCCAAATGAATTCTGCTACATGTCTGTGGTATATTAATTGGTTTGTGTGAAAGTTAGAGTATCTACAAACTATGGTATATATATTTGAAAACAGATAAATCCTGATGTACTGACTGCCTATCTAATTACTTGAGGCCCCTAAAATGCCAGGACAGTACAGTACAGTGATTTTCACTGTAACAGCAATGTTTTGAACTGTCATGAATGGGTTACATTCATAACAGCTGTGATGTACTTTTCTGTGCTGTGATTGGCCCACAGCTATCACATGTTACAGGTTGCTGTGATTGGCCCAGGTACCATGTAATAACTGTGGGCCATTTACAGTATCACTATAGGAATCACAGCTATTATGAATTCATAACAGCCTTGTTGTCATTGTATGTGATCTAGCCTGCCTGTGCCGTCTGCCCACACTAAATGTACTGTGGGCGGGTGGGAAGCGGTTAAAGAGACAGATTTATAATATTAAATTTTTCACATTACAAACACTTTAAGAAAAAACTCAATAGTGTCAAGATAACAGTTTATTGTTTTAAAGTTGAAACTGTTTTGATTTTAACAATACAAATTCAAATATGCCATAATTGTAAGCACAAGTCAGTGTTTTTTTTTTTCAAGCAAAGTTCTTTTTTTAAGAGCCAAGAAAACATGCCAGTCTTACAGGCATATTTAATGCAGTTAATCTAACATTCACCAAATATTCACTGCTGGTGAATCTTCCTGGTGCTTGTGTTTTGAATGGCAGTCATTGATTCACCACCAGTGAAATTTTGGTGAAAGTCACATTTACTAGTTTTAGAATATGTCCCTCTGTGTACCCAAAAGGCCCTAACTTGGGAGATGTTCTGCAAGTCCATCACTCTTTTCTGGTTGCGCTTAGGACTACTAGTCAGACTCTGTGCCTTAGTTCTCTGGTACTACATTTTCAAAACAAGTCTTACTGTACACGTGGAGACACAAGACAGTAAAAATAGGTTAAATGTTAAGACAGAAGGCACAGAGAGTTCTCTTCCAAAATAAATTAAAGCTTCAGCTCTTTCTCGTTTTATTGGATATTTTTTTTCTCAAAGGGGTGGAGGGAAGAAGAGAGGAGAGAGGTGCCAGTAGGTGGAAATGTTGGCATTAGCGACAGCCCTGTTGCCTTCCCTTTCTAATGTGTTATGGAATGCAATGCAAGTTTTCCTCTTGCAGCTATGCCTCCAGTATCCTGACTATAATGAAATAGATAAACATTACAAATATACAACTAGCTGCTGGGTACCTGGAAGGAGAAAGATTATGCTGAGGAAGTGGAATTGCAAACTTGCCTCTGCTATGTGCAGCCCAAGTACCAAATCAACCACATATTCTAAACAAAAAATAAGAAAAAAATACACATAGAAAATAGCATAAATTCATACAAATTGTGGCTGGGAAGTTCTTACTGGGAAGTACTTTGGTGCATCCCAGACCAAGAAATGTCCACTAGATTAAATTGGAGAGTTTGTAGCACAAAGAGTTTGGGCAAAATGGGGCTTAGATCACCAGACTTGGGGCCCAGCTTGCAGAAATCACCAGCTCTTGGCTCTCTCTACTGGCTGCTGTCTTCTGGCTGGAATGTCACCTTCTAAAGCACACTGACATGCTCTAACCTTACCTTCTCTTGCTCCCCTCTTTTCACTGTCAGTCCTCCTCCTGCAGGGAGCCAGTAATAGAGTTCTTAGAAAATTCTGCTGAATCAATTTATAGCCAGTTCCAAGGGTTCTGTGTGAATATTGGAGGTTAATAATAGGGTGCATTAGAAATGCCCACATTTTTCTGATGAAAAAAAACATAGTTTTGGGGCTACTACATTTGCCAGTGAAGCCACCTGAAAAAGTATTTTATCAAATAAACGAGTGTAGGTTGAGGTGCTTCTGTTCCATTCTTCCCCCAAAAATTCCCTTGAAACCATGCTAGTTCTAAAATACAAGACACATCTTTAAAACATCCCTCAAACTTGTTACTTGGAAGATTTTAGCATGTTCCAAGTTACCCTTGAAGCCTGAATCCACATAAACATGACCCTGTCCCCACTGGAATTTTTAATATTTTTGTCATTGACACATGCTCCCCATGGTGCTGCCTTTTTTCCTGTGTCTTTTTGACAGTACAAAAGATGGAGACTTTCAGTAGTTAGGGACTGCAGGTAACAGGGTGCCTTGTTGGGGTCTGCAGCTTTTGCATGTATTTGCAAATGTGTGCAACTAAACCCCTGTTCTTAACGCATGTTGTTAGACAGGTCAATTTGGTTGGTCGCTGGCTGGTTGGTAAGTTTGAGCTTGGAAATCTCTTTATATTTATTTGACATACGTGCCATTTCAGTGCTCCTTGCTACAAAGACCAGTTATAGATAGGGGCAGTGGCCACTTTTTTGTACCTTGAATATATTGGTTAGGCAACGCACTGACGCCCTTGCTGCCATAGTGCTATGTTCAGTGTGACCTTGTATCTTTAAGGAGGGGTGGCTCCTTCCAGACTCACCTGTCCCCTACCTATCCATTATAAAATCAAGTGCTTCCAAGATGGAGACTTTCAGTAGTTAGGGACTGCAGGAAACAGGGTGCCTTGGCGGGGCCTGCAGCTTACGCATTTACTGTTTTTAACGCATGTTGTTAGACGGGTCAATTCGGTTGGTTGCTGGCTGGTTGGTAAGTTTGAGCTTGGAAATCTCTTTATATGTCTTTTTTACAGTAGTTGGCTTATAAGCCCTAAAAATGACCAGACTCTTATAACAGGATTCACCCCCAAATAGATTTCAGTGGGATTTGCTGCTTAGTTCAGCTTCTGTAAATTTCAATCTGGCAACATCCCCCATGAATCAAACTGGGCACACTTGCTACTGGTGACCTAAACAAAGTTGTCCTTTTTCTTATGTTTCCTGAACTTTTTCATTAACCTTCATAGTATTTTTTTCCCAAGGAACTCTCATAATTATTTATGTCTTCAACATTACCAGGTGGACTAGGGCTATGGTGTTCTAATCAGGACCACAACTTAGCACCTACATTATGATATAATTGGGAACAGCAGCTGTATCATTCAGCTGGCCAGACGGTAGCCATGACTGGTTTATGAGAGTGTTTCATTGAATTCCTACATATATGCAGAAGAGGCATCTTTACCCAAGACAGCTGACACTTCTACCTGTTAATCATCTTGATTATGGCTTTGCCTTCTGCTCCGCCTTCAGTTACCAAAGAAAAGCTATTTTTGCACTGAATATGGGGGGCTACTTTTAAAAGAGAAGCATGGGAATTATTTTTACATTTTTTTTATACTTACCTAGGTGGATGCAGCATTGGTCCGATGCTGTATCTGTCCCCCGGCGCCTCTACACTGAGAACCGAGCATTCGAACACTGCTTATCACTCGGTTCTTACAGCTCTGTGAGCAGAGAGCTGCTGACTGTCAGTCACAGCTCTCTGCTCTGCCCCCTCCTCGTTTACTGTAGCGATGGGCTGTGGAAGGGGTGGGGGCAGCCGGCTCAGCCTCTCAGCAGCTCGATGAGAGGCTGAGCCAGATGTCAGTCTAGGAATCTGGTGGATCCCAACTCCATGGTTGTGATGACGTGGAGCCTGGACCGACTTCTGTGACATCAGCAGAGAGTGGACTTTAGTCTGCTCTCTGCTGAAAACAGGTTAAAGGAGTGCAAAATTAACTGTACTCCTTTGATCCATAGGAGAAGTACAGCCAGACAAGCTTTGGCTGTACTTCTTTAAAGAAATAACATTTTAAAATAAAGAAAGGAAAAAAAAGAAAACACCACCAAGTTATTCTTTTTGTAAAAAAGAAACCTCCCCATCCTTAAAAAATAAAGATCTTTACTTAGGAGCACCCAGTCTCCAGATGACTTGAATAGTTATAGTACAGATAAATATGAAAAAGAAACACAAAAGGGGGAACCTGGAGTAAGCACGCCGGTGGGAAAAGCATGTAGGAGTTTTCTGTATAATTACTGTCATGTGCTGATAAACTGACATCAAGGTGGATGTGGATCAGATGCTCAAGCAGGTGTTTGACTTTATGAACCTGAGTATAATGAAATGTGCAAAAGAACAATTGGTACTCCACAAAAAAAAATAAAACATATACAGGTGATGGGACGCACACAATCTACCAGGAGATTAGACTGTGCACACAGTACACAGTCTACCAGGAGATTTTGGAGCATTCATGCTCATGTACCCGGTACTTGGTTTGGGCCCCTTTTGCAGCAAATACTGCCTCAATGCGGCATGGCATGGAAGCTATCAGCCTGTGGCACCGCTGAGGTGTTATGGAAGACCAGGATGCTTCAATAGCGGCCTTCAGCTCTTCTACAGTGTTTGGTCTCATGTCTCTCATCTTTCTCTTGACAATGCCCTATAGATTCTCTATGGGGTTCGGGTCAGGTGAGTTTGCTGGCCAATCAAGCACAGTAATCCCAACGGTCATTGAACCAGGTTTTGGTGCTTTTGGCAGTGTGGGCAGGTGCCGAGTCCTGCTGGAAAATTAAGTCAGCATTCCCATAGAGCTCATCTGCGGAATGAAGCATGAAGTGCCCCAAAATCTCCTGATAGATGGCTGCGTTGACCCTGGACTTAATGAAGCACAGTGGACCAACACGATGGCTCCCCAAATCAACACAGACTGTGGAAACTTCACACCGGACTTCAAGCATCTTGCAGTGTGTGCCTCTCCATTCTTCCTCCATACTCTGGGTCCTTGGTTTCCAAATGAGATGCAAAATTTGCTCTCATCAGAAAAGAGGACTTTGGACCACGGAGCCACAGACCAGGTCTGTTTTTCTTTAGCTCAGGTAAGACGTTTCTGACGTTGTTTGTTGTTCAAGAGTGGCTTGACAAGAGGAATACGACATTTGAAGCCCATGTCCAGGATCCGTCTGTGGTGGCTCTTGATGCACTGATTCTAGCCTCAGTCCACTCCTTGTGAAAGTCCCCAACACTTTTGAATGCCCTTTCCTGACAATCCTCTCCAGGCTGCGGTCATCCCTGCTGCTTGTGCACCTTTTTCATCCACACTTTTCCATTTCACATAACTTTCTATTAATGTGCTTTGATACAGCACTTTGGGAACATTCAACTTCTTTTGCAATTAACTTTTGAGGCTTTCCCTCCTTATGGAGGGTGTCAATGATGGTTTTCTGCACAACTGTCAGGCCAGCAGTCTTTCCCATGATTGTGATTCCTTCTGAACCAGACTGAGAGACGATTTAAAGGCTCAGGAACCCTTTGCAGGTGTTATGGCTAAATTAACTAATTAGAGGGGGACACTTTGAGCCTAGAATATTGCACCTTTTCACAATATTCTAATTTTCTGAGATTGTGGATTTGGGGTTTTCATGACCTGTAAGCCATAATCATCACAATTGTGACAAATCACAGCTTGAACTATCTTGCTTTGCATGTAATGAGTCTCTCATATATTAGTTTCACCTTTTAAGTTGCATTAGTGAAATAAATGAACTTTTGCACGATATTCTAATTTTTCGAGTATCACCTGTACACTGATCAGCCATAACTTTATGACTACCACCTACTTAATACCTAATATTGAGTATGACACCCTTTTGCTAAAACAGCCCTAACCCATTGAGCCATTAACATCAAAGTAACATCCACATGAATGGCAGGACCCAAGGTTTCCCAGCAGAATATTGCCCAAAGCATCACACTGCCTCTGCCAACTTGCCTTCTTATACCACATCCTGGTGCCATCTCTTCCCCAGGTAAGTGACGTACACGCACCATCCACATAAAATAAAACATCATCAGACCAGGCCACTTCTTCCATTTCTCTGCAGTCCAGTTCTGATTTTCATGTGACCATTGTAGAAGCTTTTGGCTGTGGACATGGATTACCATGGACTTCACAGCCCCATACACAGCAAACTGCTATAGCCATTTTTTTCCTGATTTCACCACATCAACTTCATGGACAACATGTTCACGTGCTGCCTAATATATCCCACTAATTTTCAGATGCCATTGTAACAAGACCATTGTAAATTAACAAGACCTTTACCTGTCAGAAGTCATAATATGTTATGGCTGGTATGTTCTATTTGGGAACCTTTAGAAATGTTCCACATATGTGCATGAATTACTACAAATGTGCCTTGATCCTTACCTGAGTCATAAAAAGATAAATACAGTATTAATTTACAAGCAGCACAAACAGTACTTTACATTACATATACATATCTTTACTAAATAATTTGCCTAAACATTTAATTGCGTTAAACATCTATGTAAAGACATCATGAAAGGAGAGCAATAGGAGTCAAAGTGTGGCTTTGACCTGTCTTGTCATATCAATTAAAAGACACAGTTTTGGATATCGGCTTTTTCCAAAAGAATCTTCTTGAAATGTGGTATGACCTGATTAAAAGATATTTGAAAAGACATCTAAAGAAGAGTTGTTGAGCATATAGGACTGGAAAGGGTTGTAAAAGGATTTCTAAAAACTTGGTCTTCCATGTGTCCTCCTCATTTAAGCAAATAGTTTATAAATGGAAGAAACTTAGCATTAAATGAGATTTGTTTTAAATGAATACGTGTCATTCAAACATCAGTGAGAGGACATCCTAGGGTAACAGCTAAGGATGTGCAGACATTTCTTGCACATGATAACATACCTATGAAAGGAAAATTACTGATCAAGAATAGTTCATTGGGAGTCTCCATGTAGGGAACCACTGCTCTCCAAGAAACATAAATAATCAACAGCACTACAGGAACAATGTTCTTTGGATATCAGTAATCCATAGCTATCAATCTTTTTTCCCTAGTGTAAATTAATGAGAAGAAAGAAAGATCATTGCTGGCTGCTTTAGTAAAGCACATTTGTGTATTTAATTCAATCTTCTGGATGGTTGGGTATATAGATACATAGATAGGCATACAAATATATTGTTAGGTAAGCTTTGCAAAGTTAATAACAAAATCCTCAAAAGAGAATGAAATGGTCTTTTCACAGTGAGAGAAGATAGACTGGAGTTGTTTTAATATTCTAAGCTGATACCTTCTTATTTTAACATGAAACACTCTATATTGTGTCTGAAAGTCTTTCATGTCCAGACTTTTTGCAAATGACCTCTTTCCTGTAGAAAGTGCTTGTTTTTTTTCTGAATGCAAAGATCATTCATTGGAAAGGGATCAATGCTGCTCTTAGACACTAGGAATTAGCCATCCTTTGGTTCACTGGAGGTTACTTTTAATCACATGACCTCTTTTTGCCAGCTTTGTGGGTGGCAAGGCAGTGGTGAACTGAGGAAAGTGAAATAAAGAAGACAAGTTGAAAGGAATGAATGGAGTTCTATTAACCTTTTCAAGAGCCAATAATAAACTGTTGGTATACTTAAACCATGTATGTGATTAGCAGAATAAATAGTAAAACACAAGCATTCTAAGCATCAACATATACATTTAAGTATCCTTCATTTTAAAATGATGAAAGCTTTGGCATTACACAATGGAAGGGTTTTTCTATCCTTTGTAGTAATAGCAAAAGTAAGCAAACAATGTTTTCAGCAATTGCCAGTGTCAAATCCCCCAAAAATGTTTTGACTTTTTTTGTATATATGCTTCTCATAATGTAATAATTACTTATTTTGTTTTTAAGGTGTGGTGTACAAACTAACTAAATGCTTAAACAGCATTAAAAAAGTGCTGTGGCCCTTTATTAAACCAAACACTATAGAAAATTGTGGGTGGCACTGCATAGAAGTTGATTCCATTCTGACAATGTTGTTTAGCTATCATTTGCCATTTTAAATGAATTGGAGCAATCCCCCCTTTTACAACATTTGTTTTCTATTATGGAGAGGTGCAGCAGTTGAGGGCAGACATGTGAAAGTGGCTGTTTGATTCTCTTTTTCATCCCCCTGACCCTGTCTTTGTCCCATCTCACCCTGGGAATGTTACGCCTCAATACTTCACTTTGAGATGCTCTAGAAAGTGGCTTTGTTATTCCATTTTTTTTAGACACACACGAAATTGTTCTCATTCCCCCTGCTGTAAAAGATACTTCAAATTGGGACTCAGTTCACAAGTGCATTGCAATTTGGCTAAGCTCAACCTTTGTTCTGCTTGTACAAATGACAAAACAGAGTACACATTATACAGTTGATCTACTGCTGCCTTTACACTGCAGTGAGGGGCTGGGAGAGAGCTAATCCCTCTAGTATCAAGGTGGCATTTTCTGTGGTGGTACTATTTTCAACAGGGAAAAATGTGGAAATTTATAATTGATTGTTGTCACAAAGACTTAGCTTATCATAATCCAATATCAATTGGACCTTTTATTGTAAGCTCTTAATTATTTAGTTTAATGATCCACAATAGAAAATATATATTTACATTTACTATGACATTTTGTTGCTTTTGATAATATTGTTGGCAAAAATCATACAATAAATTATGCATATGTTAATTGATATTACAATTAAATTTAGTAAATAAAGATATTTTGTAGAATATGATTTGAAGGGAAAAGAAACGAGGCCACAAGCCTCTGGGACTTTTTAAACGGTATCGTAAAACTTTGTAATAGTAATGAAGAATGGCGATGTAAATAAAATATATGTTTTTATTTCCCAAAAAAATAGGACATGTAGAGAAAAGGACAAAAATAATATATCCATGAATATAGACATATGTGTTATTCAGACAGAATTATATAAAGCGCTACCATACTCGACATGTTTCACTCGTTAGAGTTTCTTCAGGAGATTCAAAGGTATAGCTCTTTAGCATGCTGAAATAACAAAGTAACATGAGAAAACAAATTTAGTGTACATAACCAGATTATTAGACAAGTCGGCTTGGTATCTACATCAACAAACCAAGCAAATTGATTTAAACAAATATTCAAGTATTTACAGAACATGGGGCATAGAAACAAATGATCAGACAGATAAGCAAACAGGTCTCACCACATATGCTCGATCTTCACGGATAAAGGTGGACATGCAATATGTCAATTTAAAAGCAGGTTTGGGCATTATACAGTTAACCCGGAAAGCCATTAGTCTGACTGCTTGCAGAGAGGAACACTAAAGGGTAATAATGAGAAAATGTATAGAATATAATATAGAGCTAAAGAATAATCTCAAAAGGGGTAATGGTATCCCCTAAAAAATATATACCGTATATACTCGAGTATAGGCCGACCCGAATATAAGCCGAGGCACCTAATTTTACCACAAACAACTGGGAAAAAACTTATTGACTCGAGTATAAGCCTAGGGTGAGAAATGCTCAGCTACTGTAAGTGGAAAAGAGGGTCAACGATGCCCATTTGCAGCCTCACTGTGCCCATGCAGATGGACACAGTTGACTGATTTGGGGCCCTGTATCTCAGGGTCACTTAGTGCTAGAAACCCCATCTTTAGATATGTTGTAGTGCTAATTCCACTGGGTTGGAATACAACATTTGGGGTTCCTAGCACCAAGTGTCCCCGAGATATAGGGCCCCAAATTCGGGTCAGAAAATCTCAAGTACTTTTCTGCAGCAGAGAATGACATTTTCTGAACCGACTTTGGGGCCCTGTATCTCGGGGCCACTTAGTGCTAGGAACCCCATCTTTGGATATGTTGTAGTGCTAGTTCAACTGGGTTTGAATGCCAAATTTGGGGTTCCTAGCTCCAAGTGTCCCCGAGATATGGGGCCCCAAATTCGGGTCAGAAAATGTCAAGCACTTTTCTGCAGCAGAGAATGACATTTTCTGAACCGATTTGGGGCCCTGTATCTCGGGGCCACTTAGTGCTAGGAACCCCATATTTGGATGTGTTATAGTGCAAGGTCAACTGGGTTGGCACACCAAATATGGGACTCCTAGACCCAAGTGGCCCCGAGATACGGGGCCCCAAAGTCGGGTCGGAAATTTTTTTTTTTGCTGCAGAAAAGTGCTTGACTCGAGTATAAGCCGAGGGGGGCACTTTCAGCACAAAAAAATGTGCTGAAAAACTCGGCTTATACTCGAGTATATACGGTAAGTAAGGATGGGCCCGGTGCTCAATGCGAACCCACGTTCGCATCGAGCACCGGGCGTTCGCTCGCTCGGCGAGCCCAGAACTATTTTGGCCGCTCGCATCACGTTCGTGTGATGCGCGCGGCCCCGCAATGCATTGCGGCCGGCGCGGCCGACGCAGTGCATTGCTGGCTGATGATTGGCCAAGCATGCACTGTGACCCCGCATGCTTGGCCAATCACAGCCCCGGAAACTCGAAGAGCCATAATTGGCTACAGGCAGGACGCCTGTAGCCAATTACAGCTCAGGGGCTGTAGTACACGCCCCCCCCTATAAAACGCCGCCACGCCGTCTGCGCCGGTCACATGCTGTTCCGGCGCAGATTGAGCAGGCTGTTTCTGTGACACTCTGCTGCATTTAGATAGTTAGAGAGATTCACTTACAGAGATTGAGTTAGATAGATTCAGTTACAAAGATTGATTGACAAAGAGGGGCTTGTAGTGTGCTCGTGGCAGGCAGGCAGAGCTCCTATATTTTGTTACCAGAAGCACCTATAGGACTTGTAGTGTGTTCGTGGCAGGCAGGCAGAGCTCCTATATTTTGTTACCAGAAGCACCTATAGAACTTGTAGTGTGTTCGTGGCAGGCAGGCAGAGCTCCTATATTTTGTTACCAGAAGCACCTATAGGACTTGTAGTGTGTTCGTGGCAGGCAGGCAGAGCTCCTATATTTTGTTACCAGAAGCACCTATAGGACTTGTAGTGTGTTAGTGGCAGGCAGGCAGAGCTCCTATATTTTGTTACCAGAAGCACCTATAGGACTTGTAGTGTGTTCGTGGCAGGCAGGCAGAGCTCCTATATTTTGTTACCAGAAGCACCTATAGGACTTGTAGTGTGTTAGTGGCAGGCAGGCAGAGCTCCTATATTTTGTTACCAGAAGCACCTATAGGACTTGTAGTGTGTTCGTGGCAGGCAGGCAGAGCTCCTATATTTTGTTCCCAGAGGCACCTATAGGACTTGAAGTGTGTTAGTCCCATTACACACACAGAGCTATATTTTCTTCCCAGAAGCACCTATAGGACTTGAAGTGTGTTAGTCCCATTACACACACAGAGCTATATTTTGTTCCCAGAAGCACCTATAGGACTTGAAGTGTGTTAGTCCCATTACACACACAGAGCTATATTTTCTTCCCAGAAGCACCTATAGGACTTGAAGTGTGTTAGTCCCATCACACACACAGAGCTATATTTTGTTCCCAGAAGCACCTATAGGACTTGAAGTGTGTTAGTCCCATTACACACACAGAGCTATATTTTCTTCCCAGAAGCACCTATAGGACTTGAAGTGTGTTAGTCCCATCACACACACAGAGCTATATTTTCTTCCCAGAAGCACCTATAGGACTTGAAGTGTGTTAGTCCCATCACACACACAGAGCTATATTTTGTTCCCAGAAGCACCTATAGGACTTGAAGTGTGTTAGTCCCATTACACACACAGAGCTATATTTTCTTCCCAGAAGCACCTATAGGACTTGAAGTGTGTTAGTCCCATCACACACACAGAGCTATATTTTGTTCCCAGAAGCACCTATAGGACTTGAAGTGTGTTAGTCCCATTACACACACAGAGCTATATTTTGTTCCCAGAAGCACCTATAGGACTTGAAGTGTGTTAGTCCCATTACACACACAGAGCTATATTTTCTTCCCAGAAGCACCTATAGGACTTGAAGTGTGTTAGTCCCATCACACACAAAGAGCTATACTTTGTTCCCAGAAGCACCTATAGGACTTGAAGTGTGTTAGTCCCATCACACACACAGAGCTATATTTTGTTCCCAGAAGCACCTATAGGACTTGAAGTGTGTTAGTCCCATCACACACACAGAGCTATATTTTCTTCCCAGAAGCACCTATAGGACTTGAAGTGTGTTAGTCCCATCACACACACAGAGCTATATTTTGTTCCCAGAAGCACCTATAGGACTTGAAGTGTGTTAGTCCCATCACACACACAGAGCTATATTTTGTTCCAGAAGCACCTATAGGACTTGAAGTGTGTTAGTCCCATCACACACACAGAGCTATATTTTGTTCCCAGAAGCACCTATAGGACTTGAAGTGTGTTAGTCCCATTACACACACAGAGCTATATTTTGTTCCCAGAAGCACCTATAGGACTTGAAGTGTGTTAGTCCCATCACACACACAGAGCTATATTTTCTTCCCAGAAGCACCTATAGGACTTGAAGTGTGTTAGTCCCATTACACACACAGAGCTATATTTTGTTCCCAGAAGCACCTATAGGACTTGAAGTGTGTTAGTCCCATTACACACACAGAGCTATATTTTCTTCCCAGAAGCACCTATAGGACTTGAAGTGTGTTAGTCCCATCACACACACAGAGCTATATTTTGTTCCCAGAAGCACCTATAGGACTTGAAGTGTGTTAGTCCCATTACACACACAGAGCTATATTTTCTTCCCAGAAGCACCTATAGGACTTGAAGTGTGTTAGTCCCATCACACACACAGAGCTATATTTTGTTCCCAGAAGCACCTATAGGACTTGAAGTGTGTTAGTCCCATTACACACACAGAGCTATATTTTGTTCCCAGAAGCACCTATAGGACTTGAAGTGTGTTAGTCCCATTACACACACAGAGCTATATTTTCTTCCCAGAAGCACCTATAGGACTTGAAGTGTGTTAGTCCCATCACACACACAGAGCTATATTTTCTTCCAGAAGCACCTATAGGACTTGAAGTGTGTTAGTCCCATCACACACACAGAGCTATATTTTGTTCCCAGAAGCACCTATAGGACTTGAAGTGTGTTAGTCCCATTACACACACAGAGCTATATTTTCTTCCCAGAAGCACCTATAGGACTTGAAGTGTGTTAGTCCCATCACACACACAGAGCTATATTTTGTTCCCAGAAGCACCTATAGGACTTGAAGTGTGTTAGTCCCATTACACACACAGAGCTATATTTTGTTCCCAGAAGCACCTATAGGACTTGAAGTGTGTTAGTCCCATTACACACACAGAGCTATATTTTCTTCCCAGAAGCACCTATAGGACTTGAAGTGTGTTAGTCCCATCACACACAAAGAGCTATACTTTGTTCCCAGAAGCACCTATAGGACTTGAAGTGTGTTAGTCCCATCACACACACAGAGCTATATTTTGTTCCCAGAAGCACCTATAGGACTTGAAGTGTGTTAGTCCCATCACACACACAGAGCTATATTTTCTTCCCAGAAGCACCTATAGGACTTGAAGTGTGTTAGTCCCATCACACACACAGAGCTATATTTTGTTCCCAGAAGCACCTATAGGACTTGAAGTGTGTTAGTCCCATTACACACACAGAGCTATATTTTGTTCCCAGAAGCACCTATAGGACTTGAAGTGTGTTAGTCCCATCACACACACAGAGCTATATTTTGTTCCCAGAAGCACCTATAGGACTTGAAGTGTGTTAGTCCCATTACACACACAGAGCTATATTTTCTTCCAGAAGCACCTATAGGACTTGAAGTGTGTTAGTCCCATCACACCCAGATATATTTTCTTCCCAGAAGCACCTAGGACTTGAAGTGTGTTAGTCCCATTACACACACAGAGCTATATTTTCTTCCCAGAAGCACCTATAGGACTTGAAGTGTGTTAGTCCCATCACACACACAGAGCTATATTTTGTTCCCAGAAGCACCTATAGGACTTGAAGTGTGTTAGTCCCATTACACACACAGAGCTATATTTTGTTCCCAGAAGCACCTATAGGACTTGAAGTGTGTTAGTCCCATTACACACACAGAGCTATATTTTCTTCCCAGAAGCACCTATAGGACTTGAAGTGTGTTAGTCCCATCACACACACAGAGCTATATTTTGTTCCCAGAAGCACCTATAGGACTTGAAGTGTGTTAGTCCCATTACACACACAGAGCTATATTTTGTTCCCAGAAGCACCTATAGGACTTGAAGTGTGTTAGTCCCATTACACACACAGAGCTATATTTTCTTCCCAGAAGCACCTATAGGACTTGAAGTGTGTTAGTCCCATCACACAGAGCTCCTCTATTTTCTTTGCATAAGCACCCACAGGACTTCTAGTGTGTTTAGTGGCATCACACAGAGCTCCTATATATTCTTCTCAGCAGCACCCACAGGACTTCTAGTGTGTTAGTGGCATCACACAGAGCTCCTCTATTTTCTTTGCAGAAGCACCCATAGGACTTCTAGTGTGTTAGTGGCATCACACAGAGCTCCTATATATTCTTCTCAGCAGCACCCACAGGACTTCTAGTGTGTTAGTGGCATCACACAGAGCTCCTCTATTTTCTTTGCAGAAGCACCCACAGGACTTCTAGTGTGTTAGTGGCATCACACAGAGCTCCTCTATTTTCTTTGCAGAAGCACCCACAGGACTTCTAGTGTGTTAGTGGCATCACACAGAGCTCCTCTATTTTCTTTGCAGAAGCACCCATAGGACTTCTAGTGTGTTAGTGGCATCACACAGAGCTCCTATATATTCTTCTCAGCAGCACCCACAGGACTTCTAGTGTGTTAGTGGCATCACACAGAGCTCCTCTATTTTCTTTGCAGAAGCACCCATAGGACTTCTAGTGTGTTAGTGGCATCACACAGAGCTCCTATATATTCTTCTCAGCAGCACCCACAGGACTTCTAGTGTGTTAGTGGCATCACACAGAGCTCCTCTATTTTCTTTGCATAAGCACCCACAGGACTTCTAGTGTGTTAGTGGCATCACACAGAGCTCCTCTATTTTCTTTGCATAAGCACCCACAGGACTTCTAGTGTGTTAGTGGCATCACACAGAGCTCCTCTATTTTCTTTGCATAAGCACCCATAGGACTTCTAGTGTGTTAGTGGCATCACACAGAGCTCCCTCTATTTTCTTTGCAGAAGCACCCATAGGACTTCTAGTGTGTTAGTGGCATCACACAGAGCTCCTATATTTTCTTCTCAGCAGCACCCACAGGACTACCGACTACAATGGCTGGAAGACCGCCAAGGGGAGGCAGAGCGTGCAGAGCCAAGAACACAGGGCAGGCAGGCTCTGTTTCTAGTGGACGTGGCCGTGGACGTGGACGTGGTCGTGCATCGTCATCAGCACGTGGCCATGGGACACGCGCGTCTTTGTTTTCGGCAGCTGGACATGTGGAGCCGCATCATGCTGAAGGCTTGGTAGAATGGATGACCAAGCCCTCCTCATCCTCCTCATCCTCTCTCACCCAGGCTCAGGGTACTGACAGAGCATCATCAGCCACCCCTTCCCTAGACCCACCATGTCCTCCTGAGGAGTCCCCCGAACTCTTTGAGCACAGTGTTGGGTACATGCTCCAGGAGGATGCCCAACGATTCGAAGGCTCGGATGACGATACCCAGCTTGAGGAATCTGGCAGTACAGTTCCACCAGCTGCAGCTTACTGCCAGGTTTGCTCTAGTGGTGAAGAGGGAGGGGATGATGAGGTCACTGACTCCACGTGGGTGCCTCAAGGGAGAGAGGATGAGGAGGAGGACGAGGAGGAGGAGGATGCGGCGTCACATGTCCAACGAGGCAGGATGCCCCCTGGAGGCCAGGTAGAGGCCAGCACAGCAACTGTACAACACCGCAGAGCTCCGCCTGTGCAGGGCGCTGCCTCTGCACGTTATCAGAAAAGTTCTTTGGTGTGGGCCTTTTTTGAGACGAGTGCAGCAGATCGCACCACTGCTATTTGCAATATTTGTCTCAAGCGTATCTCGCGTGGCCAAAACATCAGCCGCTTGGGCACGACAGCATGACCAGACATATGGCGACCTGCCATGCAGCTCGTTGGCAGGCACACATAAAAGACCCACACCAAAGAACTAAGCGGACCTCTCCTTGCTCCTCCTCAGCTGGGATCTCCATCCCACTACACCTTCAGTCCTCTCTGAAAGCTGCTCTGAGAGGACTGAAGGTGTAGAATTCGGTGTGTCACAACCAAGTACTTGCAGTACACCGACGTCCGAATGCAGCAGGCAAATTTCCCTGCCCCAGCTGCTGGACCGTAGAAAGAAGTACACTCCCAGCCATCCACATGCCCAGCGGTTGAATGCTAGCCTTGCTAAATTGCTAGCACTTCAACTGCTGCCTTTTCAGTTGGTAGACTCGGCCCCCTTCCGTGAGTTTGTTCAATGTGCGGTTCCTCAGTGGCAGGTTCCCAAACGCCACTTTTTCTGGCGGAAGGCGATTCCGTCTCTCTACCGGCATGTGGAGGGCAATGTCCATGCCTCGCTGGACAGGGCGGTCAGCGGTAAGGTGCATATTACCGCTGACTCATGGTCCAGCAGGCATGGACAGGGACGGTACCTTTCTTTCACGGCCCATTGGGTCACTCTATTGGCAGCTGGGAGGGATGCAGGACAAGGTGCAGTAGTGTTGGAGGTTGTTCCGCCACCACGCCTCCAAAACGCGACTACTGCTACTGGTTGTGACACACCTCTCTCCTCCACCCCCTCCTCTTCTTCTTCCTCCAGTGCTCTGTCCTTGGAACCAGCGGTGCTCCGTAGGCGTACAAGGGGCTACGCAAGTACGCAGGCAAAAAGATGCCATGCCGTGCTTGCGCTGGTGTGTTTGGGGGACAGGAGCCACACTGGGCCAGAGGTTCTGGCAGCTCTGCAGGGGCAGGCCGAGAGGTGGTTGACGCCACGTCAGCTTAAGCCAGGAATGGTCGTTTCTGACAATGGCACCAACCTCCTCTCCGCCCTGCGACAGGGGCAGCTCACCCATGTGCCCTGCATGGCTCACGTCCTCAACCTGGTGGTGCAGCGGTTCTTGGGCAGGTTCCCAGGCTTACAGGATGTCCTGAGGCAGGCCAGGAAAGTCTGTGTGCATTTCCGCCGATCTTATAATGCCAGTGCTCGGCTGACTGAGCTGCAAAAGGAGCTGAACCTGCCCAAGAACCGCCTAATATCTGACATGCCCACCAGGTGGAACTCAACGTTGGCCATGCTGCAGCGACTGCACACGCAGCAGAGGGCCATCAATGAGTACCTTTGCGACTACGGCACCAGGACAGGGTCAGGGGAGCTTGGTTTTTTTTCCCCACGTCAGTGGAGCATGATCAGGGATGCATGCACTGTCCTCTCACCATTTGAGGAGGCCACGAGGATGGTGAGCAGTGACAGTGCATGCATCAGTGACACTGTCCCTCTTGTCCACCTGTTGGAGCATACGCTGCGTGGGATAATGGACAGGGCACTTGAGGCAGAACAGAGGCAGGAAGAGGAGGACTTCCTTGCCTCTCAAGGCCCCCTTTATCCGGACAGTGTTCCTTCTGTCCCACCCATCACACAGGAAGAGGATGAGGAGGAGGAGGAGGAGGAGGAGGATTGTGTGAGCATGGAGGTGGAGCCTGGCACTCAGCATCAGCAGCAGCAGTCTTTTAGGGATGATGTACAGTCCCAACAAGCCAGTGGACTTGTACGTGGCTGGGAGGAGGTGGCTGGCGATCATGTCATCCTCAGTGACCCAGAAGACTCCGGACCGAATGCCTCAGCTAACCTACGCTGCATGGCCTCCCTGATCCTGCAAAGCCTGCGGAAGGATCCTCGTGTTCTTCGGATCAAGGAGAGGGACCATTACTGGCTGGCCACTCTCCTTGATCCGCGGTACAAGGGTAAGGTTGCGGACCTTATCTTGCCGTCGCAGAGGGAGCAGAGGATGAGACATCTCAGGGAGGCCTTGCAGAAAGGTCTGTGCAACGCGTTCCCAGAAACTGGGAGGCTACAAACTCCTGGTCCTGGGCGACGAGTTGCTGAGGCTTCGGTCAGTGGCAGAAGGAGCGGTGGGGAAGGTGGACGTATGACCGATGCGTTCAGACAATTTTTTAGTCCGCAGCCCCAAGGTATGATCGGTTCCAGCAACCATCGCCAGCGTCTGATATACATGGTGCAGGAATACCTTGGGGCAAGGTCAGACTTGGACACCTTTCCCACCGAAAATCCTCTGGCTTACTGGGTCCTGAGGATGGATCACTGGCCAGAGCTTGCACAGTATGCAATTGAGCTACTGGCCTGTCCTGCCTCCAGCGTTCTTTCCGAACGCACATTCAGTGCTGCTGGAGGATTTGTGACTGATCATAGGGTGCGCCTGTCCACCGCCTCGGTTGATCGACTGACATTCATCAAAATGAATCAGTCTTGGATCACCACCAGCTACCAGGCACCTGAGGCGGATATAACCGAATAATTTTTAATGTCACATCCCTTCAAGACTGCCTATGCTGATGCTGAGTGACTGTCCTCTTATGTTCACTGACTATCCTCTTCCTCCTCCTCAATGATCCATGCCACAGCACCAGTGCCTAAGGCACAATTTTTCAGCCCCTGTTTAACAGGGGCGTGTACTTACAATTTTTTAAAAAAATGCTTCGCAACACGTGTGACTGCTGTGCTCCAAGTACAGTCTCTGTGAGGGCCGTGTTGCAGTGTTGTGGCACCAGCACCAGTGCCTAAGGCACAATTTTTCAGCCCCTGTTTAACAGGGGCGTGTACTTACAATTTTTTAAAAAAATGCTTCGCAACACGTGTGACTGCTGTGCTCCAAGTACAGTCTCTGTGAGGGCCGTGTTGCAGTGTTGTGGCACCAGCACCAGTGCCTAAGCACAATTTTTTCAGCCCCTGTTTAACAGGGGCGTGTACTTACAATTTTTTAAAAAAATGCTTCGCAACACGTGTGACTGCTGTGCTCCAAGTACAGTCTCTGTGAGGGCCGTGTTGCAGTGTTGTGGCACCAGATAATGTACCTGTTCAGATAGACAAAAAAGCAGTAGACAAAATACCTTTACATGTTGTTTGGTTGGACATGAAATAAATGAATTGTACACTTCACTTAGTGGCTGAAGGCAGTATTCATTGAGGAATAGGCAGCGCACAGTTACATTGCAGCTGCAGACTTCCAAATTGAGTAAAGGTATCTGGGATAGAGATAGAAAGGTCCTAAGGTAAGCAAAGGGATAATGACCGCATAGAGTGACAAACTGAATCAATACTCCAATTAGGTGCATTGAAATCCAAGAAGCACTTGTGGAAAATCTTACCCAGCAGTAGTATTGAAAAGCTTGAGGGCTCAGCGCAGGAGGGAGGGACAGTATAACAACCAAATTCCTCCTCGTGAAGGCTCCTGACAGGAAATAATGACAGGGGACAGCTGCCTTAAATAGTGCCTCTCCGACTCGGCGGCGTCTGACATCACCGCCGAGTCGCGGGCGCATTAACGGCGCCGTCAGGAAAAAGACATCCTAACTGGTAGAACTGCGCATTCGCGGGCGACGAGCCATGTCGCCGGGGCATAGCGTCATCAGCGCACCGCGGCCATCTTGAAAAGTTCTATGCCCTTACCTTGCAAACAGGGAAGAGATGGACAGTTAGCCACAACGGGGGGTAGGCGGGATCAAGTCCCGCTACTTTTCACTGTTCAATGGGAACTTAAAAGAGGGCCGGGGATGTGTAACCCGAACGGGCCAAAGGGGTGGTTCAAAGGTCAAGGGTGATTGATTGACACCCAGAGCACCTCGAAACAGCCCCGGGCGCCCGTACAAGCAAATCTGACTTTTATTAGGCCAATACAGGGCAACTGTAATGCATTAATGAGATGCATCTATTATATATGCAATAAATCAAATTGGGTAGATTTTAAATATAGTTTAAAGCAGTAATGCTGGCAGACCCGCTTGCCCCTTATCCGATCGATTGTTTATTGACATTAATACATCAGTATAAAGTTCATATAATATAAAAAAAAGAATATGCATTAACATAGTTTGGCAACACAAAAGAAAAGATAAGAAGATAGAGAAGGGGGGGCAGAACCCTCATTTGCTAATTAGAGAAAAGATTTAAAACTAAGGGCATCATTTAACCCAGGAAATGTCGTTGCCTTGAGATCAAAAATCCAACGTGCCTCCCGTTGTAATAAGGTACAGTCATAGTTACCACCCCTTTCTCCAGGGGGTACATGTTCTAATGCAAAAAAAATGCATTTTTTGATCGTCAAAATTATGAAACAGCCCCATATGACGACTGATAGGTGTTTCCATTTTTTTCCCACGCACCAGGGAAACATGGTCCCTGATGCGGTGGAAAAAAGGACGTTTTGTTTTGCCTATATAGAAGGATAAACAGTTGCATACCATAATGTATACCACTCCAAATGATTGGCAAGTGACTGAAAACTTTGGTTTATACATGCGTCCATTGGGTAATGCAATTTGTTTAGTTGCAAAAATGTGACGACAAAAATTGCATTTATGACAAGGTTTTGTTCCAAAATTCTTCTTGGATTGGCCTGATGTAGCAGGGGCATAACGGCTTCGTACCAAAGTGTCTCTCAAAGATTGGGATCTTCTAAAGGTGATCTCTGTGTGGTCTCCCAGATGTTTGGAAACCAAAGGGTCAGTCTTAAGAAGATACCAATATTTTCCAAAAACCTTACGTACCTGGGTGTGTTGGCCTGAAAATCAGGTGATTATTCTAATTCCCGGATCAGTTGTGGGAGTTTTCCTTCCATGAATGAGGGTAGATCTATTTTGTCTCTTAGCTTTAAGATAGGATCTTTTTAAGCATTTATTGCTATATCCACAATGTCGCAAACGTGACTGTAATTTTTTGGCTTCTATTTCGAAGTGGGATTCCTGACTGCAATTACGTTTAATTCAAAGGTATTGCCCATATGGTACACTGGATACCAATGGGCTAGGATGGGAACTAGTTGCGTGCAGCAAAGTATTTGCTGCTGACGACTTTCGAAAAAGAGTGGATCCAATGTTGCCATCCTGATCCACAAAAATTTGAATGTCCAAAGACATTTTGTAGAATATATTATGCAGTTTAGATTACTTTTAGTTTAGTTTAGTTTTACTTACATTTTGTTGTGTGAATGCTATGAATGAATGAATGAATGATTTGTATAGCGCTACAATTGCAAACTGAATCGCCTCAAGGCGCTTGATCAGCCTGTGTTGTCTAGCTTCTTAGAAGAGGTAGGTCTTGAGTTTTTTCCTGAACGCCTGATGGTTTTCTTCCATACGGATGTAGGTCAGTAGAGAGTTCCATAGCCGTGGTCCTTGGACTGCGAATCTTCGTTCTCCCTTTGATTTGTAGCGGGATTTGGGAATGAGGAGGAGGTTTTGATTAGATGATCGAAGACTGCGGTGGGTGTGTAGTGTATTATCTTCTCGCGTAGGTATTGGGGAGCGTTTCCTTGTATGAATTTGTGGGTGAGCAGAGGGTCTTGAATGTAATCCGATTCTTTATGGTTAGCCAATGTAGGCTCTTCCCGGCAGTGGAGATGGATTCCCAGGGCTTTTTTCCCGTTATCAGTCTTGCCGCCGTGTTTTGGATGAGTTGTAAGTGCGCAAGTTGATATTGGGGTAGCCCTATGTAGAGGGAGTTTGCGTAGTCGAGTCGTGAATTAATGATTGTTCCAACTACTGCTGCTTTGTCCTCTGTTGGAGTGAAGGGGATGAGTCTACATAGCAGGCAGAGGAGATGGTGAGAACCGCTGACTACTGATCCTATTTGTGCATCCATTGTCATTCTGAGTCAAAGATGAATCCGAGACTCTTGGCTTTGGCGCTTGGCGTGATGGTCTGTCCAAAGATGGTGAGAGGTGTCCAAGGGGTCTTCGTTTTGGAATTTTGGTTTGCGTGTAGGAGAAGAAGCTCTGTTTTTGATTCATTGAGTTTAAGGGAGGTCATCCAGTCGTCTATCAGGGTGAGTCATTTTTCTAGTTGTTGATGATGGTCTTTTTGTCCGGTGATGCAAAATAAAGTTGAGTGTCATCAGCGTATGAGTTGAAGCAGAGGTCTAAAGTTCTGATGATTTTGAGGAGTGGGCGGATGTAGATGTTGAAGAGCACTGGTGACAGGGGTGAACCTGGAGGGACTCCACAAGAGATTGCCCGGGTTTCAGAGGTGAAGGCTCCTAGTTTCACTGTTTGAGAACGATTTCCTAAGAATGATGCAAACCATTGTAGAACTGCATCAGAGACTCCTGCTACTTCTGCAAGGCGGCGGAGTAGAGTTTTGTGGTCCACTGTATCAAATGCTGCAAAAGGTCTAATGCCGCGCACACACGGTCGGAATTTCCGATGGAAACTGGAGCTTTTCATCGGATTTTCCGACCATGTGTATGCCCATCGGTCTTTTTCTGTCGGAATTTCCGACGGACTTTGGATTGAGAACCTGTTCTTAATTTTTCAGACGGAAAACCTTTCTATCGGATTTTCCGATCGTGTGTATGCAATTCCGACACACAATTCAACGCATGCTCAGATGCATTAAACTTCCCTTTTATAGTGCAGTCGAATGTGTTTTATGCCGTGGTGTTATTGACCGTCGGAATTTGGTGTGACCGTGTGTAGGCAAGACAGTTTGAGCGAAGTTCCATCGGAATTCCGACAGGAAAACCACCAGAGCTTTTTCCGACGATAATTCCGACCGCATGTACGCAGCAGTACAGTACTAGGAGACATGATTCTCCGTCATCTCCTGCTTCGAGGGCGTCGTCCCATATTTTGAGAAGTGCCGTTTCTGTGCCATGGCCTGGGCGGAAGCCGGATTGCAGAGGGTCCAAGAGCTTGTGTGTGTCCTGGTGGTGTTGTAGCTGCTGTACTACCGCTTTCTCCATAATCTTGGAGATGGTGTTAAGGCTTTTTATCGGTCTGCGGCAGTTAAAGTCTTGAGGGTAGAGGTTGGGTTTCTTTAGCAGGGGTTTGATGATGCCTTGCTTGAGGGTGGTCGGAACAGTCCGTTCTTTGAATGACTGATTTATAAGGTGCGTTATGGTAGGCTCCAAGATGTCGACACATTCGTTCAGGAGTTTTGTGGGAATGATGTCAATAGGTGTGTTGATGTGCTGTCTTGGAGGCTTTTGATTATGTTTTTAGTGGTGTCGTGGTGATTGGGGTCAGTGGAAAATTTGGTGATTTTGTGATGTTAGTGTCGATATCTTTGTTTTGCTTTAGTTGAATGAGGTTGGTTGCTTTTTTCTGGTGAATTGAGTTCCTGATGTTGTCGATCTTGTTGATGAAGAAATCTGATAACTCATTGCAGAATTCTTGAGTTTCGTTTGCTGGGGGCTCTAAGCAGGTAGGGTTCATTGAATGAGCGACTATTTTGAAAAGTTCCCAAGGGCAGTTTAAGGCAGATGAGATGGTGTTCGAGAAATTATCTTTTTTAGCTTTGAAGATTGCTTTGTGGTATTTCTCCATGAGTGCTTTGTAGTTTGTGTGGTTTTCCTTGGTAGGATTTCTTCTCCATACTCTTTCAGCTCTTCTGCGTTCTTGCTTGAGTAAAGTAAGAGTGACATTAAACCATCCCAAGTTTTTTTCCAGATGAGTGTTCTGCATTTTGGAGCTACTGCATCTGCTGTTTGTAGTATTACCTTGTTTAGGGAGTTGAGTGTTTGTTCCGTTGAGTGGTTTAAGTTTAGCCTTGCTATTTTGTTTTGTAGTGTGGTTTTGAAGAGCGCGGAGTGAAGTTTCTTCTGAGATCTGGTCCAATGTGTTGATGTTGCGTGTTTCCGTTTTTTTTGGAGGGTGGTGTTAGTGGTGATTTTGAATTTGATGGCGTGGTGGTCTGTCCACGGTAGCTATATGTTGTCAAATATATTGATGTCCATATTTAGTTTGAAAATGAGGTCCAGAGTGTGTCCTGACCCATGTGTGGGAGCCTTTATCAGCTGCTGGAGACCTAATTCTTCCAGTTGGTTAATGCAGGCGGTAGGGATAGGGACTTGGGTAGAGTTTGCCCAGAGGTTAACCACTTCAGGACTGCCTCCTGCACATTTACGTCAGCAGAATGGCACGGCTGGGAAAATCAACGTACAGGTACGTTGCCCTTTAAGAGCCCACGGTAAAAAAAAAAACACACACGTCACACTTAGCCCCTCCCAGCCCCCTAGTGGTTAACTCCTTCACTGCCAGTGTCATTTACATAGGAATCAGTGCATTTAAATAGCACTGATTTCCAAATGACAATGGTCCCAAAAATGTGTCAAAAATGTCCGATGTGTCCACCATAATGTCGCAGTCACAATAAAAATCGCTGATCGCCGTCATTACTAGTAAAAAAAAAAAATTTTTATAAAAATGCTATAAAACTATCCCCTATTTTGTAAACGCTATAACTTTTGCGCAAACAAATCAATAATCGCTAATTTAGATTTTTTTTACCAAAAATATGTAGAATACGTATCGGCCTAAACTGAGGAAAAAAATTGTTTTTTATATATTTTTTTGGGGATATTTATTATAGCAAAAAGTAAAAAATATAGAATTTTTTCAAAATTGTCGCTATATTTTTGTTTATAGCGCAAAAAATAAAAACCGCAGGGGCGATCAAATACCACCAAAAAAAGCTCTATTTGTGGTGGTAGTTCATTTTCTAGTAGAAATGGGATGGGATTGGGGGTAATGTGAGATACACTTGAGAACAGCATATAACAGTTTTTTTACTCACAGCTAGGACCAAGAGATAGTTTGCAGAACATGTATAGCTAGTCAGGTTCATGGCTGGGGACCATGAAGTAGCTTTAGCACAAATACAGCTAGTCAGGCTGGGGACCATAAAGTAGCTTTAAGGTGCAGCACAGAAAGGAGGCTCTACTCATAGAATCCTGGAGCAGGATCACTCCATAGGGGCAACCACCTGTGCAGTAATCCAGCATCCAGTCCCAAGGCACCAGGGGCAAAGCAGCCCCTCTCCTCCTCAGTTCACTGCTCTGTCCCTTCAAGGGGAGAAGAGACAATCTCCTCGAGGCTCCAGACTATTTAACAACTCTCCCAGCCACCAACTGGGTACACCTCCCCAGGGATTGGCTGGGCCCTGCTCAATATTTAGTTTGGTAATTTAAATGCTCCCTCCCTAAACTCTATAAACATCTTCAAGAGGCAGGGGAAGCAATCAAACTCCCAAACAGTGAAGCCCTGAGCAGACAAAAAATGTAAATCATTGCTCCTCTGTCTACAGCAAGCAAAGGGGTCTGGCTGCCGATGGAGCTCCACTTTTTGACAGGAAACATGTAACCTCCATTCCACTTTTAAAAAAAAAATAACTTTAACGTGGCAAACATTCAATAGACACTTGAAACAACTTGTGGAAATGTCACATGGGGGAGGTCACATGTTTCCTTTCACATCTGCATTTCCTGAGGCCATTTTTGCATTTTTTGCACACATTTTTAAAAAATAATTTTAGGCCTGTAGATCACATAAAACCCACAAAATAATATATATTTTCTGAATAAAGACACCAGAGAGAATAAAATAGTGATAGTTCCAATTATTTATGTAACACGATATTACCATAAAATTTCAGTAAAAAACACTGTGAATAATGTAAAGTGAATTTAAGGGCACACAAATGCAATAAATTATCCACATTGTTTGTAAAATATAAAAGATGAGGTTACACAGAGTAAATACATACCCAACATGTCAAACCTTAAATTGGCATGTGCCTTTGAAATGGCAACAAACTTAAGTACCCCATATTTTTCTATAGGCAATGTTTCAAAAGCCATAAGTTTAGCGTTATGGAGGAGGTCTGGTGCTAGAAATATTGGTCTCACTCCAGCATGTCCGGCGATATGTAACATGTGTATTGCAATCAACGTTTTCAAGCGTTGGTGCCCCCGATGCATGTGTTTATGTTCATATGTGCGTATATGAGGGGGGGCTTAAACTTTTTTTTATCTAGCAGCCAAACTAGAAGGGAGCTACATAACTAAAAAGATCAATGATGGCATTGGTTATTTATCTGAAAGTCAGAAATTTCTCACTGCTGAAGGAACCCCTAACAACCTCTGGAAAAACCCTAGGGTTCCACAGAACCCTTGTTGAGAAAAACTGGATTATACATTTGGACCTAATGGGGAACAACAAAGAACTTCTGCTGTTATGGACCATAAATTAAGGAATTATTATACAGTGACACTAACCCACTTTGTACTTAACATAAAGGGGTTGATTTACTAAAGGCAAATAGGCTGTTCACTTAGCAACGTGGATTTTCACTTTGTAGCAGAGTTTCCCCTTAGCTTTGTGAATGAGATGAAGCTCTGCTGACTTCCATCATCAAATTTAAAATGTTCTTTGTAAAGTGAATACTTACATTCACTATGCTTAATAAAAATGTCCTTGCAAAATGAAATTTCACTTTCAAAAGGAACAAGCTCTACATCTTTAATACATCAACCCAGCATTTCCATAAAGAGTAAACAGACTTGGACAACTAGCAATTTTGGAGTAATAGTTGGAGACTGTTGTATGTGAAAACCTCAGGAGGTCTGCAGTTAGGGAAATACTCAAACCAGCCCATCTAACATAGACAATACCAAAACCCAAATAACTGAAATCACATTTATTTCTATTTTCCTAGTGTTTGATGTGAACTAAAGCTCCTGACCTGTATCTGCATGATTTTCTTCCATTGCACTGTGGCAACATGATTGTCTGATAAGATAATAGACATGTGCATTCGTTTTCGTCCGAATGCATTTTCGTCCAAATTTCGGGTAATTTCATTATCGTTTTAACAAATGATAACGAACGTGCAGAATCCGAAAACCGAAAGATCTGACATAAACAAATGCTTTATTTTCGTTTTCGTTGTGATAACAGTTCGATATAGATAGGAGATTTGACATGACGCTGACAATAGTGATCTGTGTCCAACCTGTGGTCGGATGTGCCCAACCTTAGCTCTATTAGTCCAAGATTATTCTACATAGAGAGAAAAGATTTGACATAGAGAGACAAGATTCGACATTATAGAGACAATAGCAAAAAAGGTCGAATGTGCCTAACCTAACTCTATTAGTCCAAGATTATTCTACATAATTAATACATTTAATTATTACTAATAATCATACAACATTAGAATTCTACTATAGCTTGTAGGCGGAACATTCGACCGGAAATGTATGATTGCGGCATCGTACAGTTTAGCTGCTCCGTCGAATCTTCTTAGAACATTTGACAGACACCATAAGCCTTCAATGACAGATTCGATTTATTTAATTATTTTGGAAACCGAAATTCCAAAACGAAATATTTCAGTGTGCACATGTCTATAAGATAATAGTATAAATAAGCAGGTGTTCATGCGTTCTTCAGAAAGTGCTTGGTGAGTGTATATTTACATTTTAATATGCAAATGTGATGTATTCAAAATATGTACAATTGGACCGTTCGTGATTTTTTATAAAGCTGTGATAATCATGGCTTCATACCATAATCATAGTGGACTAATCACATGAAAATTGGAGAGGGATTTATAGATGCGGTCTTAAAGAGGATTTATGTTATATTACAAATATTAACGTTAGCTTAACACAATTCATACTGAAACAAATATTGCTAAATAGGCATTCTGTAAATGTGTCACAAGAAAAAAACAATATTCTCTATCCAGATAACACTGTTCCTTACAATATATTTTCACTTAGATGCTGAATTTAAATCATCAGTGTACAAAAAAATGTTGGGATAGAATAAGTAAACAAGAATCTGCCTTTTAAATGATTGGATAATTAAAATTATTTTTCACACTGCTAATTGTGTGAAGACTCTAAATATTTTTAGTAAATCAAATCAGGCTCAATGCATCCCTGGTCCTGGTCTAGCTATATCTGAAAGCACAAGAGAAGTAAAGGTTATGCCGCGTACACACGAAGGGACAATCCCGCGGGATTATCCGCTGGACTGAAGTCCAGCGGATAATCCCCTCGTGTGTGGGCGCCGGCGGACTTTTTTTGGCCAAAGTACGGTGGACTAAAGTTTTAAGTTTTGTTTTAAAATTATCCGCTGGACTTGGCAGTCCAGCGGATAATCCGGCCGTGTGTAGTATGGTCCGGCGTACCAAAAAGGACGCATGCTCAGTAGCTAGTATGTCACGGACTCGCTCGGTCTGGTAAAACTAGCCTTCGTTTTGAAGCTCGCACAATCGTCACGCTGCAGATTTTTTTTTTTTTTTCTTCTGACAGCGGGATTTGTATGTTATCGTACTTGAAGAATGATTTTGCCTTGCTGCTTGTATATTCACGCAGAGTACTCCCGAACGTTTTTTCTTCAGCATTCTTTAGTGAAGTTATATATTTGTATATATATATATATATATATATATATCTATATCTCTCTATATATATATATATAGATATAGATATAGATATAGATATAGATATATATCCAAATCACCAAATTAAAAATATATCTATATTTCTCAATAAACCCAAAAAAAGATATATCTATATATACATATATATATATATTTATATATATAGATATATACGTGTATATATATATATATATATATATATATATATATATATATATATATATATATATATATATATATATATATATCTCTATTTATATATATATATATATATATATATATATATATATATATATATATATATATATATATATATATATATATATATATATGTACATATATCTCTATTTAGATATATTTTATTATTTGTTGGTTATCAAAAGGATTTGTTATTACACATGATACAATTGTGGAGTCAGCAGAGCTTGCCCTTAATTCAGATCTTAACCCTCACCTTTCCAGCGACTGCACTTGCAGTTCCATTGAAGTTGCACTTTACACTTGTATTGTCAAATGAATGTTTAGACATGTACCTGCCTACTCCTAAAGAAACTATGTTTTTGAATAACAAGCACGTATATCATTATTTTCTGAAAATTAAATTACCATTTATTCTGGTTTAAACAAACAAGGCAAAACAAAATAGGAAGGCAACACTGGAGCCACTTTGCGATTTTGAGAAGACCTTTTGCCCCAACGGCAGACATCAAGTTTGTGAAGCCAAAAATTAAGCTTGGGCACATTTCATCCAATATAGGGAGCACAAGAAGATTGACCAGGAATCAGACAGACCAGGAACAGCAGCAGATGACATCTATGTCCCCAAGCTGTGGCACTACAACAGCCTGTGTCTTCTGTGAGACCAGACTGAAGCCAGGCAATCACTTCCGACTCTTCCCACCACGCTGCCCTGCACTCTTCCCTGCAGTCTTCCCTGCACGCTTCCTTGGAGGCTGACTTGTGGTAGGAGGAGGAGGAGGAGGAGGAGGAGAAGAAGGAAGAGGAGGAGGAGGAGGAGGAGAAGTTGGTGTCGGGCCTTCATGTGTCAGGCGGGTGGATTCTCGTAATTGACCCCTCAAACCCCCCTTAATAGCCTCAAAAATGAGGCCCTCACACAGGTGCCGTTGGCCCTTCTCCATTTCCAGCAACCTGCTGGCCAAGTAGGTGGCATAGGCCTCTTCTGGAATGGGGGGTTTGTCGAGAATCGCACTCGCCTTCCTAATAAGTTGGAGTGATTCCTCCTCAACAATGGTCATCCTCCTGGGCCTTCTTGGGGGTAAGGGCAGGGGTGGAGGTAGACTTCTTAATACAGTCTGGCTGTCACTCTGGCTCGTGCTGGGCCCAGCCACCTCCTGGCTCTCGCTGGTCATGTCCTCCTCCTCCATACCACTTGTCCCGGCATCATCCTGGGTCAGCTCATCCTGTGTGCAAATAAAAACAAAAATCAAACACCTGTTTTTTGGTTTATGGCCTCCTCAATCATCCAATTGTAAACTTATGAAGGAGCAGATAAATTTTTAAAAAGATCCAAAAGGCTATCATTTGGACCCCTGCATTTTCCAAGCAGATCACCAATGTTGTATAAGGCATTTTTTGCCACTACTGGATGTATGTATACACTATATATGTATCGATATGTTGCACCCACACTTTTTCGAAGTGTGCGCAATTTTTGGCAGCTTTTTTCACAATTCTGAGTTCAGGGTGTTAATTGTTTCACATTTTAACGTTTACAGCATTAATATTCACACAATCACAATTTAGGCTACTAAATATATACCTGGCTCCAGCTGGGCGCATCAGCCTGCTCCAAGGTGGAGGGGTCTTCTCCTTCCGTGGAAGCCTCAGCTGGGGTGGAGGGAAGAGTGGAGGGAAGGGTGGAGGGAAGAGTGGACAGTGATTGCCTGGGTTCCATCTGGTCACCTAGAAAAGCCAGTTGGTTGTAGTACCACAGCTTCGGTACATAAACCATCTCTGCTGCTGCTCCTGATCTGACTGATTCCTCAATCTTCTTGCGCTCCCGCTTGTACATGTGCCTTAAACTTGAAATTCTGGCTTCAACAAACTTGGTGTCTGCGTTGGGGACTTGAGTCTTCACAAAATCCACAAGTGGCCCCAGTGTTGCCTTCCGGACATCCCTATTGCCATATAAAGGGTTCTTGAGCTGCCACAGGTTGGTATTTTTTCTGTACAGCGCAATGAATTCGGACATGAACTGCTGGTCCTTGAATGGATTCAACTGGGCTGCTGACATGTTTGTTTCTGTTTTGTTAGTAATGGCAATACAAAAGACCAAAAACACAAATGTTACTAAAAACGCACATCCAGTTTTTCAAACCAAACATTACACAACACACCCACACACAGGCAGCAACACACCCACACAGGCAGCAACCCCTACACACAGGCAGCAACACATCCACACAGGCAGCCACCCCTACACACAGGCAGCAACCCCTACACACAGGCAGCAACACATCCACACAGGCAGCCACCCCTACACACAGGCAGCAACACATCCACACAGGCAGCAACACATCCACACAGGCAGCAACACACCCACACAGGCAGCAACCCCTACACACAGGCAGCAACACACACATATCCTTAAAAAATGCAGGCCCAAAACCCAATAAACCACAGTAATGCATCCTAGAAAACACTTACCTTCGTACAGAGCGCTCGCTACTTCCGTTCGGGAACACGTGGGGCCCTCAAACAGCCTTATATACACTGCGCACGCGTCGAAGTCCGCCTGCGTCCTCCGCGTCGCCCGCCCATGACGTTCCTCCTGACGAGTATTCCCCGCCCCGCTTCCCCTCGTTGCATTGTGGGTGAATAAATTCATGAAGATGGCGGACACATTCTCAGCCAGTAGCAGATATAAGGCCACCAATATGGCCTTTGAAGAGATGGTGGAGATGGTGGACATCCTCCAAAGGGAAGATTACGACGGGGAAAATGGCCCCTACCCTCGACCCAACTTGCGCAAGGACAAGATTCTCACTACAATCGTCAGCACCCTGGAGCAGAAATTCGGCGTACGAAGGGGCAAGGATCAACTGCGCAAGCGATGGTCCGACATCAAATCCAGGGAGCACGATCAGTACAGGAGAATTCGAAAAGCCATCAAAAAAAGTAAGTCAAGCACGTGCGCTACTATGGTTATACTTGATATGTCTAATCTTGCGCAGATGTTATTAGCATTCGTACGTGAAACTTGCGCAGATGTTATTAGCATTCGTACGTGAAACTTGCGCAGATGTTATTAGCATTCGTACGTGAAACTTGCGCAGATGTTATTAGCATTCGTACGTGAAACTTGCGCAGATGTTATTAGCATTCGTACGTGAAACTTGCACAGATGTTATTAGCATTCGTACGTGAAACTTGCGCAGATGTTATTAGCATTCGTACGTGAAACTTGCGCAGATGTTATTAGCATTCGTACGTGAAACTTGCGCAGATGTTATTAGCATTCGTACGTGAAACTTGCACAGATGTTATTAGCATTCGTACGTGAAACTTGCGCAGATGTTATTAGCATTCGTACGTGAAACTTGCGCAGATGTTATTAGCATTCGTACGTGAAACTTGCGCAGATGTTATTAGCATTCGTACGTGAAACTTGCGCTGATGTTATTAGCATTCGTACGTGAAACTTGCGCAGATGTTATTAGCATTCGTACGTGAAACTTGCGCAGATGTTATTAGCATTCGTACGTGAAACTTGCGCAGATGTTATTAGCATTCGTACGTGAAACTTGCGCAGATGTTATTAGCATTCGTACGTGAAACTTGCGCAGATGTTATTAGCATTCGTACGTGAAACTTGCGCAGATTTGATGAAAGTTCAGTTTGTCTTCATAACGTTTATTGAGTTTACCTGGCTTTGGGTTGTTGGTGTTGTAAGGTTGTTTATTATTCTCACTATCTATACAATTACTGCTGTAGTAAGGGTTTTAGGGGTAACTTACACAGGGACTCCAGAAGCTGTTTTGGGGGGGGGGGGATAAATATGTTAAGCAGGGTGTCAAGCTCACAATTCCAGAAAAATGCTCATCATCTACAAATACTGTAGGTGGTGACTTTTCGAAGAAGTACACTCACCTGTCCCTTGGATGGTGCAGCTACAATCTCTGATCTTGCCATCATGAAATTAATCTTTGCGGCTTCACTTCCCGGGTCACTATTGGGCATGCGCCAGTTGCGCAATGCAATAGGACTGGTCCGCGCGAGCTCGGGGACCCCTGTGTGTCCCAGCAGACAGCACGGTGGGACGGGATGTGGCGTATACTTCTGTGGGAGTCTAGGGCCGGATGTGTGTGCAAATACCTGCCTTACACAGGTATCTGCAACCCCTCCCCCCTAAAAGGTTCCAAATAAGACACCACAGGGGTGCAGGGATACAATGAGCGGAAGTTCAAATTTAGGGTTGAAGGGCGGTTTAAGTATTGGAGTTTCAGTAGATAGACATTTCAATTCTGTCTTCAAGTAGGATCTTCTAACAAACTGCTAATAATTGGACAACACTTTTAAACAATGTTTAATAATCCTATTTTGGCACTCAAATATCAGTGTGATTAAAAGTGTACCTTTTTGTGTTCCATTACCATAGGGGGCAAAAGACTCAGACGTCAGTCCGAACCTACGAGGACCTCCCGGCCTCACCAGACTGATTGGGCAGTTAGCCCAAGCCCACGCGTGGATGTGGAGGAAGAGGTGGTTGAAGTGGATCAAATCTGCACCCCACCAAGTGAGTGTCTCAGAACACAGATTGAGCTAATAAATTAAGGTCTGCATGTTTTTGACACTTTTTTTCTTGTGTTTTATCTACCCAACTTTTAGGTGATGCTGATCTGTTTGTGGAAGGACAAGCTGCGGAGCCATTTTCAACAGACAGTGCCCACAGGCTTATTGGCCAGATCATGGCCTGGAATCTGCAGCTGGAAAATATGCAGAAGGAGATGGCCACCATGCAGCAGGGAATGAAGGACATGATTGATGTTTTGGGGAGAATCTAAAGACCCCTTTTCCATTTCTTAACATCAATCATGTCCTTCATTCCCCTTTTGATGCGCTATGTTTTACAAATTTTAGAGGCCAAATTTTTAATATGCACACGGTGTGTCAACATGTGCTATGTGCCATCAGGGGATCTCAATGGACGCATTTTGTGTTTGCAACCCCTAATGCTAGTAGGTGAGAGGGAAGGGGTTTCACACACAAAACACGTCCATTGATTCCCCATGATGGAACATAGCACATGTTGACATTACCCATTTTCCTGTTAAATTAGTGTGCATATTCTAAATTTGGCTTCTACTGTTCATGGGTTACCTGTTGAACTTTGTAAGTTCTGGACTTTTACATTGTGTAAATATTTTCTAATGCTAACCCTAAATTTTTTACCATTTTAAAACATGTTTTTATGTTTGTTAAAAAAAAATCAATCACAAAAAAAAAAAAAAAATATGTTGTGAGAAAAAGACCAAAAAAATGTTGTTGAAAAACAAAAAAAAAAAAAAAAATATTAAAAAAAAATAACCAAAAATAACAAAAAATAAAAAAAAATAAAAAAAAAAACAACATAAAAAAGGTTTGGATGTGCACTAGAATAAAAAAAAAATGTTTGCACAAATTAAACAATGTGTGGCTTCTTCTTTTTAAATACTACCAGTTTGACCAAAACATGTTGTGGTTCATTGACAAAGGGGCTTATTTACTAAACGCAAAACAAGTTTGCCACTATTAAGATGTGCACTAGGACAACATATAAAACAGGCAAAATTAAAAGCTAAACAATACGAAAATACCAATATTTCAAACATAAATAACTGTATTTATTCTTTGTAAAACAAAAAGATGGTTTAAGGGTCTGCTGCCATTGCAATGGCCCCCCTACCATTAAAATAATGTAAATAACGGTCCCGCACTTGCTGGGCTGATTGTGGGGCCAAACCAAGACGGCGATTATCCAGCCCGGTCATGTCGCCTTCCACTCCGGCCTCAGGCCCGATTGGTAATGAGTAGGTTCCCGAATGTTTGCGTAAATAATTGTGCATGACACAGCATGCAAGAATAATAGTATTCAGTTTGTACTCTGCCAGATGTATGGATGTAAGGAGCAATCTGAAACGGTTGGCCATAATACCAAAGGCATTTTCCACAACCCTTCTTGCTCTGGCCAACCGATAATTAAAAATCCTCCTCTCAGGGGTGAGGGATCGTTGGGGAAATGGCCTCATCAGGTGGTCACCCAGACCGAACGCCTCGTCGGCAATGAAAACGAACGGGAGTCCCTCCACATTATCTTCATCTGGTGGCAGCTCCAGGCCACCAGTCTGGAGACGATGACCGAACTCCGTGTGGTTGAAGACTCCTCCGTCCGACATCCGGCCGTTTTTCCCCACATTCACATAAAGAAAGTCATATTGTGCCGACACCACCGCCATCAACACTATACTATGGAACCCCTTATAATTCCAATAGTAAGACCCCGAATGGGGTGGGGGCACAATTCGCACATGTTTCCCGTCAATCGCCCCTCCGCAGTTGGGAAAGTCCCAACGGGCAGCAAACTGGGAAGCCACAGTCTGCCATTCCTGTGGCGTGGAAGGACACTGTGAAGTCAAACAGAAATATACAAATCGAATTAAAAACCAGGCAAAACACCTAACTAAATGCAACAAATTAACAAACAATTTGGAAGAACATATGTATTTTTTTTGTAAGTCCTTGAAATAAAGCCAAAAGATTAAGGATAAGGGACAAATCTCTGATTGATGACCCCTCTGATGGCCCAGAGAAGATAATAATGGGGATGTGGTGTGGAGTAATTAATTGTAAGGTCACACAATATACACATGCAATTAATTAAAGGGGTGTGTGTGGGGGGGGGTTAATTACAAGCTGACCAAAACCACATGCAATTAATTAAAGGTGTGTGTGGGGGGGGTGGGTTAATTACAAGCTGACCAAAACCACATGCAATTAATTAACGGGGTGTGTGGGTGGGTTAATTACAAGCTGACCAAAACCACATGCAATTAATTAAAGGGGTGTGTGTGGGGGGTGGGTTAATTACAAGCTGACCAAAACCACATGCAATTAATTAACGGGGTGTGTGGGGGGGGGGTGGGTTAATTACAAGCTGACCAAAACCACATGCAATTAATTAAAGGGGTGTGTGTGGGGGGTGGGTTAATTACAAGCTGACCAAAACCACATGCAATTAATTAAAGGGGTGTGTGTGGGGGGTGGGTTAATTACAAGCTGACCAAAACCACATGCAATTAATTAAAGGGGTGTGTGTGGGGGGTGGGTTAATTACAAGCTGACCAAAACCACATGCAATTAATTAAAGGGGTGTGTGGGGGGGGTGGGTTAATTACAAGCTGACCAAAACCACATGCAATTAATTAACGGGGTGTGTGGGGGGGGTGGGTTAATTACAAGCTGACCAAAACCACATGCAATTAATTAACGGGGTGTGTGGGGGGGGGGGTGGGTTAATTACAAGCTGACCAAAACCACATGCAATTAATTAACGGGGTGTGTGGGGGGGGTGGGTTAATTACAAGCTGACCAAATCCACATGCAATCAATTTAAAAATGAGGGTCAAGGGGGGTGAAAGGGGTGAGGGTCAAGGGGGGTGAAAGGGGGGGGGGTGAGTAAAGCAGTACAATGGAGCTGGTAATATACATTTTTAACCAAAGAAAGTGACTAGGCTAGGGGTGTTTAGGGGGCCAAGATTCCATGCTGGGGAGGTTGGTGCAAGGAAATATGCATGTGACCCACTAAATAATACATTCTTAAAGCTATTTTGATAAGTCAACCATAAAATACTAGACAAAAAAAAAAAAAAAAAAAAAAAAAAGGAATAGGGGACATTCATAGAATAGTCCTATCATGGTAATTAGCTAATGATGACATTGATGCACTACATTAGCAAACATACAAGACATAGGTAATTTTAAAAGAGAAGACTTACCTTAATGTATTCCTCCTGCAGGACGTGGATAATGGCAGAACAGGTCTCTGGAATAATGAGCCCCAGAGCCTGGGGGGAGATGCCTGTCGTGAACTTGAGGTCCTGCAAGCTTCTCCCCGTCGCCAAATAACGCAACGTGGCGACTAGCCTCTGCTCCGCACTGATGGCTTGCCGCATGCAGGTATTCTGCCTGGTAATATAAGGGGACAGCGAAGCCAACAGACGGTGAAAAATGGGGTCCGTCAACCGGAGATAATTCCTGAAATCATCAGGATTATTCTCACGGATCTCACGGAGCAAAGGCATATGCGAGAATTGGTCACGCTGGCGCAACCAATTCTTGGTCCATGAACTCCTCCTCACCCTGTTCATGGACTGGGCTCGTGCCAAGGTGTTAACCGCAACACCGAGCCCCTGCACAGCACGAACTCGTTCCCGAGTACGTCCAAACTCCATGGCTTCAAAACGGTCGGCTGATCAAACAAACAACTTAACAGAACGCACTGAAGAACAGCAAGGCCTATGAAGAACGACCTGAAAAACAGGAACGAGCGGACCAGAACGGCCTGAGAACAGGTAGGAACTGATCCACACGCACTGAAAGCCAGATACAAACCTCACAAGCACAAACTGAACGGCAGAAGCGAACGAATTAAGCAGAAGTCTGAGAAGCGCGAATCGTCTCTAACCAAACGTCAACTAACACGCGATACACACGAGATCAGCTGACGGTGCCCAAAGGGTGTCGTTTGGGATCTCGAGCTTCCTTTTTCTAGTCCCGTCGTACGTGCTGTACGTCATCGCGTGAACCGCCGACTTTTTGCGTGATCGTGTGTGGTCAAGTCCGTTCGCTTTTTAGTCCAGCGTACCCAGCTGGAGAGTCCAGCGGATTGTCCGCTGGACTCAGGTCCGCCGGGAAAAGTCCCTTCGTGTGTACGCGGCATTAGACATATCTGCTTAATATGGCCACATCTCTTAAATTATGGAAAAATAAGTTCCCCCTTTAATTATGAAAATGGGACTTTAAAGGCTCAGAGAGGGTACATAAATGCTTGTTATTTTTAAAAGATATACATTTTTTTATTGTCAACAGAGTATACAACTTGAAAATTATACAAGTATCAAAAAAACAGTGCAATAAAAAATGGCGGGTACACATTACCACAATATTGTTTAACAGAATAGCTTTCTTGACATCTACATATAAAAGCATGCATCAACCAAGCTTATGTGTTTCAGAGTCACTAAACTCCTTCCTCAGGGATGGTTTTGCAATTACTGTAGGTGTGGTCTACAAAATGAAAATCATATTAGATAATATATCAATATTCATATGTATAAGCATCCGTTTGAGCAGGAGTGGGTACATATGCAGTACTTACAGTGTCTCCAAAACCATTGGCTAAAAACGATAGCGTAAATAAAAACAAAAAAGAGAAAAGAGAATGTGCCATTCCAGTGGATGGTAAACAGGATCCCATAGATTGGGTGGTAAAGAAAATGAATAGAGGCCTCAATAGCAACGAGATGGCCCGGGTACTGGGTGGTCCATTTTACATTTTCTTTACCACCTAATCTACAGTAATTGCAAAACTATCCCTGAGGAAGGATTTCAGTGACTCCGAAACACGTTGGATTGTAGATGTCAAGAAAGCTATTCTGTTAAATAACATTGTGTACCCACCATTTTTTATTGCACCACTTTTTTGATACTTGTGTAATTTTCAAGTTGTATACTCTTTTGACAATAAATACATTTTGATCTTTTAAAATTAACAAGTATATATGTACACTCTCTGAGCCTTTAAAGTCCCATTTTCATAATTAAGGGGGATACTTATTTTTCCAGCTATATATGAAAAACAATTGAAATTTAGTTTTTATCAAATAGGCTAGAGCGGAGTGGGATTAGAACATCTGTTTTATTACTGCCTGTGCCCTGTTAAGGAGATTTGTTCTTTTAACTGGCCTCATCCCCACAACCCTGGCCATTGGTTGTGGGGGTCTGCGGGCGGGGGGCTTATCGGAATCTGGAAGCCCCCTTTAACAAGGGGACCCCCAGATCCCGCCCCCCCCCCTTTGTGAAATGGTAAGGGGTTACTTTTTTTCCTACCATTTCACCAAAAAAGTGACAAAAATGTTAAAAATGACAGAGACGGTCTTTGACAATTCCTTTATTAAATTCTTCTTTCATCTTCTTTCTTCTGGTCTTCTTCCTTTCTTCATCCTTCGGTTTCTTCATCTTCTTCTTCCATCTTCTTTATCAATTTTTATCAATGTCTTTCAATGAATGACTGTTCTCTGTATTACAGGAGCCAGCAATTCATTAGTTGAGTGATTTTAAATAGCTTTTTTTCCTGCAAAAATGACACTTTGTGCAGGGACAGTTCTAAGCACGGGAAACATGTGCCCCTTTACAGGCATACTATACACACACCCCAGCTACGAAATTTAAAGGACTATTACACTTTTATTGTTTCACTTTAAGCATTATTAATTATTAATCACTGCTCCTGAAAAAACGGCAGTTTTTAAAACTTTTTTTTGCATTGATACATGTCCCCTGGGGCAGGACCCAGGTCCCCACACACTTTTTATGTCAATAACATGCATATTAGCCTTTAAAATTAGCACTTTTGATTTTGAATGTTCGAGTCCCATAGACTTTAATAGGGTTCTAAAGTTCACACGAGCTTTAGGTCTGTTCGCAGGTTCTGATGCGAACCGAACAGGGGGGTGTTCGGCTCAGTCCTAGTGGGGGCCCCTGGGCTTGAGTCACTTTCGGGCCCTACCTTCTATACATTTCCGTATTTATCGGCGTATAACACGCACCCCAAGTTTAGGAGGGAATTTTAAGGAAAAAAACTTTTAGGAGGGAAGTTTAAGGAAAAAACTTACATTTAAATGCCCATCAATGCAGCATTATCAGTGTCCATCTGCAGCCTTGCCCATCTATCTGCAGCCTTGTCCAGTGTCATTGCAGCCTTGTCAGTGTCATTTTTAGCCTTGTCGATGTAGCCTTGTCACTTGCAGCCTTGCTCCAGTGTCATTTGCAGCCTTGTCATTGCAGTCTTGAAGTTTAAAAATGGCTCTCTGGCCTCTAGGCGGCTCTCGGATCCTCTTGCAGTCCCGAGCGGAGCTGAGAGTAGCCGAGTGTACTCAGCTCGGCTCACAGTCACGCCCAGTCCCTGTGTTATGTCCATCATAGGGTGGGACTGGGCGTGACTGTGAGCCGAGCCGAGCCGAGTACACTTGGCTATGTATCTCGGCGGGGGCCAGGGGGCCCCCTATTGGGCGGGGCCCATGGGCTTGAGCCCAGTCAAGCCCAATGGTAAGTCCGGCCCTGGTCGCAGTACAAGTTGGCATTCATGGTTCCCTCAATTAACTGTAGCTCCCCAGTGCTGGCAGCACTTATGCAGCCCCAGACTATCATATTCCCACCACCATGCTTGACTGTAGGCAAGGCACACTTGTACTTCTCACCTAGTTGCCGCGACACACGCTTGACACCATCTGAACAAAATAAGTTTATCTTGGTCTCATCAGACCACAGGACATAGTTCCAGTAATCCATGTCCTTAGTCTGCTTGTCTTCAACAAATTGTTTGTGGGCTTTCTTGTGCATCATCTTTAGAAGAGGCTTCCTTCTGGGACAACAGCCATGCATACCATTTTGATGCAGTGTGCGGTGTATGGTCTGAGCACTGACAGGCTGTCCCCCCACCCCTTCAGCCTCTGCAGCAATGCTGGTAGCACTCATACCTCTACTTCCCAAAGACAACCTCTGGATATGACACTGAGCACATGAACTCAACTTCTTTGGTTGACCATGGCGAGGCCTGTTCTGAGTGGAACCTGTCCTGTTAAACCGCTGTATGTTCTTGGCCACCATGCTGCAGCTCAGTTTGAGGGTGTTGGCAAACTTTTTATAGCCTAGACCATCTTTATGTAGAGCAACAATTCTTTTTTTCAGATTCTCAGAGAGTTCTTTGCCATTAGGGGCCACGTTGAACTTCCAGTGACCAGTATGAGAGAGAAGGAGCGATAACACCAAATTTAACACACCTGCTCCCCATTCACACCTGAGACCTTGTAACACTAACAAGTCACATGACATCGGGAAAGGAAAATGGCAAATTGGGCCCAATTTGTACATTTCCACTTAGGGGTGTACTCACTTTTGTTGCCATTGGTTTAGACATTAATGGTGTGTTGTGTTCTTTTGAGGGGACAGCAAATTTACACTGTTATACAAACTGTACACTCACTCACTTTACATTGTAGCAAAGTGTAATTTCTTCAGTGTTGTCACATGAAAAGATAGAATAAAATATTTACAAAAATGTGAGAGGTGTACTCACTTTTGACTTATATAAATATTGCAAATGTTATTTTTTTGTCTTGACCATAAAAAGCAACAAAGAGAATCTGTACCAAACCATTATACATTCCCTTTAATTTCTTTACAGTTATTGTAAACTAGCACAAAAAACATTCTCATGTCCATGGTTAAAACTAGATAAAAGATTTCCACATCATCACTAGTAATAATGGGCTGAACACTTCCTGGTTCGGTTCACACCAGAACTCACAAACATGTAAAAAGTTCATACCCGAGCCGTGAACTCTATTAAAGTCTATGGGACCTGAACTTGAAAAATCAAAAGTTCCCATTTTGAAGGCTTATAAGCAAGTAATTGGCCATGAAAAGGGTATGGGGGTATCAATGCAAACATTTGAATTTTTAAAGATTGTTTTTACAGGAACAGTGATTTTCATGATGCCAAAAAAGTGTCAAAAATAAATAAAAACAAACACACAGTCTTTGACAATTCCTTTATTAAAAATAAATAAAACAATGCCCCCGATGTAGATCCATCGTCAATTACGACTTCCCCGGACTTCCTTAACAATCAGCTCATTACTGTGCACTTGCAGCTGACCAGTGGTTGTTTCAGCCAATCAGAGCTTAGAATGCACTGAGCAAATTCGGGTGTTTGCCGAAAAAGTATTTTGTAAAAAAGAAATCCCCACAATGTAAAGTCAATATTAATTATGTCATGCAGTGAAGTAGGTCCATTGTTAATAACAATAAACAACACCTTGATAACCAGGGCCAGCAGCTGAATGTCAATGAGCCAGACGGCTGACTTTATTGATCAAATATGTTCATGATTGAGTAGACAAAAAACATATTCTCCTGCGCTAGTGTGGGAACCTAAAATTAAGTTGGTAGTATTTTCGTGATGGTGTTAATAAATACATAATTAATTAACAAATTAATAGTTCATGCATGCCCCGCTGCCTTGGCCGACTAGGGGAAGTCCAAATAATATGGGCAAAAGAGATAAGAAAGGCACGTGGCCTGATGCATGAGTCCTTTTAAAGCGTTTATTTCAAACAGATAAATATTTACAGAAAATATCACAGGCGGCTAGGTTACAAGAAAATTAGCACTAAAACAAATCATATTGCATGTAAAACAATGCCCATGTAAGAGATAAAATTTGAACAATCAGCTTATATCTAACGCGTTTCGAGGATAATCCTCTTCCTCAGAGCCTTAGAGGACCAGGTCCAATATTGTTGGTTTACTCATTTGAATACCTTTTAACGCATGTTTTGTGTATATAACATTGTGTATGTATGTGTTTTTATATGCACTTAGATGGCCCCTCGCAAAGGCAAATGTCTGTTCATCTATTCATGTTTGCACACAAATGCTTTAGTCCTTTAGTATATAGCTATGGACTCAGCATGTCACCTAAATGGCAGCTGTAACATCACCACTCTAGGGGTTCATGTCCACAAAAACAAATAATGTTACCCACTATCAATCAACAAAATCGGTCCCATGTACATATACCTGTTATTAAGCCACCTATGAGGCAGCTTTAATATTTGTTTCTAACACACATTTTTTTATTAAAAAAACATGTCTACATATCCATACATACAATAAGTAATTTTTAACACTTTTTTCCTACATCTAAATCTAATCTAATTTAGATTTATCTAACTACAATACCGTCTGCAATTCTATTCTTATCTATTCGGCATCTGTCTCATGTAGAGCATGGTGATGCAGAAAGAATTTCACGACGGTGAAAAATAACCCTCCCGGTCGATCAATATTCACCTTGTGATACATTATCCATCCGGCCCCCACAATTATAACATACAGACCAGACCTGGTCCTCTAAGGCTCTGAGGAAGAGGACTATCCTCGAAACGCGTTAGACGAATAAGCGGATTATTCACCTTTTATGGGCATAGTTTTACATGCAATACTATTTGTTTTAGTGCTTATTTTCTTGTAACCTAGCCGCCTATGAAAACGTATTTACCTGGAATGAATCGGTATAGTGGGGACCAACATGCTTCCCATCACTCAAACAACACAAATTCTAGGAGGTATCTGCTAGTGTTTGAATGTCATTTTTCTCCCAAAATGTTACATGATGTCAGCTGGCATCCTTTCTCTTTGTTTACAGCCTAGAAGACCAGATGACAGCTCTGGGAGTTGTCAGTGCGAAGTAGTGGGCATGTGCGCCTCCTTTATTTTTAAAGGAGACTTTCACATTTCAAATAGCCCTCTGCTCATAGACCCCCACAACCACCAGACCAGTGTTGTGAGTAAGAGACCCTTGCCCTCATCAACATGGGAACAAGGTGGTTTGCTACTGGCAAGGTACCCTCTCTGTGTTGTGGGGAGTGCACTTGGCCTGATAAGATTTAGGCAGGAGCCATATGCTTGTTATCCCCCTTTCCTGGCCAGCCAGGGTGCATGCTCAGATAACGGTCTAGTGTGTATTTTAGGGATAACTCTACAAATACATTTTGTGTGGGGTCCCCTGTTAACATCTATGCCAGATTCTTATATATGATCCCTAGCGACTTTGTTTACAAACAGAATGTAGCAGCTGGGAGCTGTCATTTTCAAGCTGTTTAAAAAAAAATTTTTCTTGTAAATGTAAGGTTTTGCATTTGTAGCGCATATACAATATTTCACAAAAATGAGTACACCTCTCACATTTTTGTAAATATTTTATTCTACCTTTTCATGTGACCACACTGAAATTACACTTTGCTACAATGTAAAGTAGTGAGTGTACAGCTCAAATAACAGTGTAAATTTGCTGTCCCCTCAAAATAACTCAACACACAGCCATTAATGTCTAAACCACTGGCAACAAAAGTGAGTACACCCATAAGTGAAAATTTCCAAATTGGGCCCAATTAGCCATTTTCCCTCCCCGATGTCATGTGACTTGTTAGGCTGCATTCACACCTGAGCGTTTTGTAGCTTGAAGCCTGAAGCTACAAAAGCTAGAGGGGAAAAAATACATTATTCTCTATGGAGATGGTTCACATCTCCACTCCAAAACGCCTGAAGCCCTACGCCTGAAGCTCAAACAAGTTCCAGACCCTTTTTTGTCGCACGAATCGGGCAGATTTGGGCGTTTTTATTCTTTTTACATTGGTGACCTTTTGCTCTGCACAAAATTTGCGGCAAAACGCGGTAAAAAACGCTGCAAATCGCGGTAAAAACCGCCGCGAAAAAACGCCGCAATTCGCGCGATTTTCTGCCTGAAAAGCTACGCTCAGGTGTGAATGCAGCCTAAAGCCCCATACACACGGTCGGACAATCCGCGGACCAGGTCCGTCGGATCATGTCCGTCGTACTTTGTCCGATGTTGGTTTTGCGTACACACGGTCGGAAGTTGTCGGAAAATCCGATCATTCTGTTAGTGTCATGGTTATGCAGTAATCTTTCCCTGTTTGCTTACCTCTCCTCATGTGTTCCAACTAAGAGGCCAGCCACTCTCACCTGGTGGGTTTTATAACCTCTCCTCTAAGCATGGCTCCACCCCAGGACCTATCAGGGAAACCTATATTAACCTGTGCACTGCAAGCCAGTGGTGCTGATCAACCATTGTGTATCCGTGGTGTGTTCGGCTTCCTGGTTCCTGCTTGTCGTGTGCTCTATGTTTGTCTCTGTTACCGACCTTGGCGTGTTCTCAACTATTCCTGTCTGCTTGTGATCTTGACCCTTTGGCATGTCCCCGACCATCCCTGTCTGCCTGTGACCCTGAACCTTTGGCGTGTACCTTGTTGTCCGTTTCTGCTTGTGGCCCGACCTTGGCTTATCCCTCACTATCCCTGTCCTCCTGTTGCCTACTGTGGGTGTGAGCTGGGGGACCCTGGGGGTCGCGATCTGGAGCCAGTTGCAGCCCAGTCCATCCTCACCACTCGAGGCTCTGGTGAACACCAGCTGGCTCTTAGACTCCGTGCCCCAGGGAATCTTACGCTCTAACCCCGGTGGGATCCGTCTTGGTGTCCAGCGGCCCCGTGTTCCGGATCACCTGGACTCCCGTCCACTGCAGTCAGCCATAGGGTCCACTACCTTGCGGTGCACTCCTGATCCCAACGGTGTGCATCTGTCACCTAGCCTCAGGGTGACCTGACAGTTTGATCAGCCATGGACCCAGCTGATGTGCCGCTACCCGCAGATGATCCATTGCAGGGCTTAGTTCGCAGACTTGAGACCCAAGAATCGCATCAGACCCAGGTGATGCGATTCCTTCAGGATTTGGCATCCCGTTTTGAACAGGTTCAGACCTCATTAGGACCCCCGGTTCAACAACCTCAACCGCTATCTGCTGCTGCACCTATCGCATCAGTCGCAGCCACACATTTATTACAACTACCAGCTCCGGCCCGTTTCTCTGGGGACTCCAAGGCTTGCAGGGGGTTCCTTAGCCAGTGCACAATTCATTTTGAACTTCAGCCCCAAAACTTCCTGTCCGATCGGGCGAAAGTCGCATATATTATATCCCTCCTGTCAGGCGAGGCGCTAGCTTGGGCTGCCCCTCTGTGGGAACTGAATGACCCAGTGGTTTCTAGCCTGTCTGATTTCTTGAAACTTTTTCGGAATATCTTCGAGGAACCGGGTCGTGTCTCCTCAGCGGCTAGCGCTCTTTTACGTCTCTGTCAAGAGTCCGCTTCTGTTGGCCAGTATGCTCTTCAGTTCCGTATCCTCACAGCTGAATTGAGCTGGAATAATGAGGCCCTAGTTGCAACCTTTTTGCATGGCCTCTCTGATAGAGTGAAGGATGAATTAGCAGGAAGATCCCTTCCTGTTGATCTGGACAGTGTCATAACCTTGTGTAACCAGATCGATATTTGCTTTCAGGAGAGGGCCCTGGAAAAAAGACTCCAGCACTCCCCGTTCTTTAGTCAGCCTGAGCTCCCAGTCCCTTCTCTTCGATCCGATGAGCACCCCCTGCCTGCTGAGGTACCTATGCAGTTGGGCTGGACCAAGTTATCTCCCGAAGAACGCGCTAGGCGCAGAACTCTGGGCCTATGCCTCTATTGTGGGGCCAAAGGTCATTTCCGTGACACTTGTTCTCTTCGTCCGGAAAAACGCTCAGGGCTAATACATCTGGAAGGTGGAGTATTAGACCCTGAAATATCACCTTCACCTTCTCGTCTTCTCCTTTCTGTGTTGCTTCATGTCGGCACTTCCTCTCCTTCGGTCTCAGCACATCTGGATTCCGGAGCCGCTGCCAATTTCATGGATTGGGAGACTGCATCCTCCATGAGACTTACCCTTTTGCCCCTTACAACGCCATTGGTGGTCTTGGCGATTGATGGCACTGTTCTCCCAGGGGGCCCTATCCGCTTCCAGACCCTTCCTGTTAAGATGTCAGTAGGGACACTCCACCAGGAGTGGATATCCTTCCTTGTCTTACCTAAGGCTTCATCTCCTATCATATTAGGTCTTCCTTGGTTACGGCTCCATTCCGCACACGTTGACTGGACTGCTGGACAGATCCTGGCTTGGGGTCCCTCCTGTTCCTCTCCCTGCCTACTCAAGGTTACCCCAAAAGAGAAACCCCCTGTTGCCATCATCCCAGTAGCTTCTGCTCGTCCCGCTGTATATAGTGATCTCTGGGATGTGTCCTGCAATAGTCGGACTGATGCGATTGAGATGGTCACTACACCTGACAATACTACTCAGTCGGCCTCTACACTAGTTATGCCAGTCCAGCCCATGCCCAGTGAGCTTTCTGCTTCTTGTTCAGGACCTTCTGTAACCTGGCCTCACCCTACTGCTACTATGCCCTTAACCATTCCTAAAAAGCCTTTAGTACTCTACAAGTCCTCTCGTCCTCTCCCTACATCGGTTCCGGTCTCCGAGGATAACCTAAAATACGAGGTTAGTCAAGTTTTGGATTCCCGACTCCGTAAAGGCATTCTTCAATACCTCGTACATTGGAAAGGGTTTGGTCCTGAGGAGAGGTCTTGGATCGCTGCATCTGAGGTCCTTGCTCCTCATCTGTTGAGGAGGTTCCATCTGGTGTTTCCCTTTAAGCCTGGACCCAGGTGGGGGAGGGGGAGGCCTCATAAGAGGGGGGGTACTGTCATGGTTATGCAGTAATCTTTCTCTGTTTGCTTACCTCTCCTCATGTGTTCCAACTAAGAGGCCAGCCACTCTCACCTGGTGGGTTTTATAACCTCTCCTCTAAGCATGGCTCCACCCCAGGACCTATCAGGGAAACCTATATTAACCTGTGCACTGCAAGCCAGTGGTGCTGATCAACCATTGTGTATCCGTGGTGTGTTCGGCTTCCTGGTTTCTGCTTGTCGTGTGCTCTATGTTTGCCTCTGTTACCGACCTTGGCGTGTTCTCAACTATTCCTGTCTGCTTGTGATCTTGACCCTTTGGCATGTCCCCGACCATCCCTGTCTGCCTGTGACCCTGAACCTTTGGCGTGTACCTTGTTGTCCGTTTCTGCTTGTGGCCCGACCTTGGCCTATCCCTCATTATCCCTGTCCTCCTGTTGCCTACTGTGGGTGTGAGCTGGGGGACCCTGGGGGTCGCGACCTGGAGCCAGTTGCAGCCCAGTCCATCCTCACCACTCGAGGCTCTGGTGAACACCAGCTGGCTCTTAGACTCCGTGCCCCAGGGAATCTTACGCTCTAACCCCGGTGGGATCCGTCTTGGTGTCCGGCGGCCCCGTGTTCCGGATCACCTGGACTCCCGTCCACTGCAGTCAGCCATAGGGTCCACTACCTTGCGGTGCACTCCTGATCCCAACGGTGTGCATCTGTCACCTAGCCTCAGGGTGACCTGACAGTTAGTGTTACAATGTCTCAGGTATGAATGGGGAGCAGGTATGTTAAATTTGGTGCTATTGCTCTCACTCTATCATACTGGTCACTGGAAGTTCAACATGGCACCTCATGGTAAAGAACTCTCTGAGGATCTGAAAAAAAAGAATTGTTGCTCTACATAATGATGGCCTAGGACAGTGATGGCAAACCTATGGCACGCATGCCACAGCTGGCACGCAGAGCCATCTCTGTGGGCACACGAGAGGGTCCAGGACAGAGCTAGAGGTCTCTCTCTCCTCTCAGCCCACCTCCCTCTCTTTCAGCCCCCCTCTTTTTCCAACCCCCCTTTTTGTGTCCCCCTCTCTCTGTTTCCCCTCTCAGCTCACCCCTCTCTCAGCATCTCTCTCGCACCCCTCTCTCTCTGCCCCCCTTCTTTCTCTGTTCCCCCTCTCTCACACCCCTCTCACTCTGTCCCCCATCTCTCTCTCTCTCGCTTTCTCTTTGTCTCCCCTCCCACTCTGTTGCTCCTCTCTCTCTCTCAGCTCACCCCTCTCTCAGCATTTCTCTCACACCCCTCTCTCTCAGCTCCTCTCCCTCTCTCTGTTGCCCCTCTCTATCAGCATCTCTCTCACACCCCTCTCTCTCAGCCCCTCTCCCTCTCTCTGTTGCCCCTCTCTCTCAGCATCTCTCTCACACCCCACTCTCTCAGCCCCTCTCCCTCTCTCTGTTGTCCCTCTTTCTCAGCATCTCTCTCACACCTCTCTCTCTCTGTCCCCTCTCCCTCTCTCTCTGTCACCTCTCCCTCTCTATCTGTCCCCTTTCCTTCTCTATCTGTCCCCTCTCCCTCTCTATCTGTCCCCTCTCCCTCTCTATCTGTCCCCTCTCCCTCTCTATCTGTCCCCTCTCCCTCTCTCTCTGTCCCCTCTCTCTCTCTATCTGTCCCCTCTCCCTCTCTGTCCCCTCTCCCTCTCTGCCCCTCTCCCTCTCAGCCCCTCTCCCTCTCAGACCCTCTCTCTCTCTCAGCCCAGCTCTCTCTCTCTCTCTCAGCCCCTCTCTCTCTCTCTCTAAGCCCCTCTCTCTCTCTCAGCCCCCCTCTCTCTCTCTCAGCCCCTCTCTCTCTCTCTCAGCCCCCCCTCTCCCTCTCTCCCCTCTCTCTCTCTCTCTCTCAGCCCCTCTCCCTCACTCTCCCAGCCCCTCTCCCTCTCTCTCTCAGCTCCTCCCTCTCTCTCTCAGCCCCCCTCTCTCTCTCAGCCTCTCTCTCTCTCTCTCTCAGCCCCCTCTCTCTCTCGCTCAGCCCCTCTCTCTCGCTCAGCCCCTCTCTCTCGCTCAGCCTCTCTCTCTCGCTCAGCCCCCCTCTCTCTCTCTCGCTCAGCCCCTCTCCCCCTCTCTCTCTCTCGCTCAGCCCCTCTCCCTCTTTCTCTCTCTCGCTCAGCCCCTCTCCCTCTCTCTGTTCCCCCTCTATCTCAGCATATCTCACACCGATCTCGCTCTCTCGCTCTCTCTCTCGCACTCGCTCTCTCTCTCTCTCTCGCGCTCTCTCTCTCGCGCTCTCTCTCTCGCTCTCTCACGCTCTCTCTCTCTCGCGCGTGCTCTCTCTCTCGCTCTCTCGCTCTCTCTCTCTCTCTCCCCCCTCCCTCTCTCTGTCCCTTCTCTCTTTCAGCATATCTCACACCCCTCTCTCTCAGCCCCCCTCTCTCAGCATCTCTCTCACACCCCTCACTCTCGTTGTCCTCTCTCTCACCCCCTCCTCTCTAACCCCCCCTCTCTCTCTCTCTTCCCCCCCTCTCTCGTGAATTGTCATGTTGGCACTTTGCAACACAAAACCAATGTATTTATTTCAGTTTGAGCACTCAGGCTCAAAAAGGTTTGCCATCACTGGCCTAGGCTATAAGAAGATTGCCAAGACCATGAAACTGAGCTACAGCACGGTGGCCAAGACCATACAGCGGTTTAACAGGACAGGTTCCACTCAGAACAAGTTGAGTGCACATGCTCAGCGTCATATCCACCTTTTTTTCAATAAGGCTTAAAGTGAAACATAAAAAATACACAATTTCAGGGGGATTCCTCAAACCTGCATGTGGCGCACCTGTACAATGTACTAAAGCAAAAGAAACATTTACAAAGAAGAAATATACAATTTAAAATGCTACTAAATGGCTGCTTGGTTTTGTTTGTAAATAAAGTGGCCAGGAATCTCCTCAACAACCATACAAGATCCTTAACCACTTGCTTACTGGGCACTTAAACACCCTTCCTGCCCAGACCAATTTTCAGCTTTCGGTGCTCTCACACTTTGAATGACAATTACTCAGTCACGTAACACTGTACCCAAATAAATTTTTTGTCCTTTTTTTTCCCACAAATAGAGCTTTCTTTTGGTGGTATTTGATCACCTCTGGGTTTTTTATTTTTTGCGCTATAAATGAAAAAAGAACAAAAATTTAATTTTATTAATATTATTTTTCTTCATATATTTTGGCCACAATTTATACTGCTACATATCTTTGGTAAAAATAACCCAAATTAGCGGATATTATTTGGTCTTTGTGAAAGTTACAGACTCTACAAACTGTGGTGCGAATCATACAAAGTTGATCACATCTGATGTACTGGTGGCCTATCTCATTTCTTGTGACCCGAACAAGCCAGGAAAGTACAAATACCCCCCAAATGACCCCTTTTTTGAAAGTAGACATTCCAAGGTATTTAGTAAGAGGCATGGTGAGCTTTTTGATGTTGTAATTTTTTTCCCACAATTCTTTGCAAAATGAATTATTATTTTTTCCACAAAATTGTCATTGTAATAGGTTATTTCTCTCACATGGCATGTCTATACCACAAATGACAACCCAAAATACATTCTGCTACTCCTCCTGAGTATTACGATACCACATATGTGGGACTTTTACACAGCCTGGCCACTTAGAGAGGCCCAACATGCAGGGAGCGCCATCACGTGTTCTAGGAGCATAAATTACACATCTAACTTGTTGACTACCTATTACACTTTTGAAGGCCCTGGAGCACCAGGACAATGACACGTGACACTGATGTGGCACTGATGACAGGTGGCACTGATACGTGGCACTGATGACACTGATGTGGCACTGATGACAGATGGCACTAGTATGGGGCACTGATGACACATGACACTGATGACAGATGGCACTAATACGGGGCACTGATGACACGTGACACTGACAGATGGCACTAATATGTGGCACTGGTGACAGATGGCACTTATACGTGGCACTGATATCATGTGGCACTAATACGTGGCACTGATGAAAGATGGCACTAATATGTGGCACTGATGACAGATGGCACCGATACGTGGCACTGATGACACGTGACACTGATGACAGATGGCACTGATACGTGGCATTGATGACACGTGACACTGATAACAGATGGCACGTGACACTGACAGGTGGCACTGATGACAGATGGCACTGATACGTGGCACTGATGACAGATGGCACTGACGTGGCACTGATGACACGTGGCACTGATGACAGATGGCACTTATACATGGCACTGGGGACAGGTGGCACTGGCAGATGGCACTGGGGACAGGTGCACTGGGGACAGATGGCACTGGCAGATGGCACGGGGGACAGGTGGCACTGGGGACAGATGGCAGCGGGGACAGATGGGGACAGATGGCAGTGGGCAGTGGGGACAGATGGGGACAGATGGCAGCGGGCACAGATGGGGACAGATGGCAGCGGGCACAGATGGGGACAGATGGCAGCGGACACAGATAGGGACAGATGGCAGCGGGCACAGATGGGGACAGATGGCAGCGGACACATGGGGACAGATGGCAGCGGACACATGGGGACAGATGGCAGCGGACACAGATGGGGACAGATGGCAGCGGGCACATGGGGATAGATGGCAGCGGACACAGATGGGGACAGATGGCAGCGGACACATGGGGACAGATGTCAGCAGACACATGGGGACAGATGTCAGCGGACACAGATGGGGATAGATGTCAGCGGACACAGATGGGGACAGATGGCAGCGGGCACAGATGGGGACAGATGGCAGCGGACACATGGGGACAGATGGCAGCGGACACAGATGGGGACAGATGGCAGCGGGCACAGATGGGGACAGATGGCAGCGGACACATGGGGACAGATGGCAGCGGGCACAGATGGGGACAGATGGCAGCGGGCACAGATGGGGACAGATGGCAGCGGGCACAGATGGGGACAGATGGCAGCGGGCACAGATGGGGACAGATGGCAGCGGGCACAGATGGGGACAGATGGCAGCGGGCACAGATGGGGACAGATGGCAGCGGACACAGATGGGGACAGATGGCAGCGGGCAGCGGGGACAGATGGCAGCGGGCAGCGGGGACAGATCGCACATTTCGTTTTTTTTTTTTTTTTTTTACTTACGGCTGCTGCAGCCGTTCATCTCTCCCTCCTCACACGTTGTCTGTGTGAGGAGGGAGAGCGGCGCTGACAGATGATCTCATATGTTTCCATATGAGATCATCTCTCATTGGACACGCCGATCTCGCTGTAAACGGCCGCTGTAATTGGCCGTTTACATCGATCTGTGACCGGCTGTGTCCGACGGACACGGCCAGCACAGAACTTCCCAGATGCGCGCTCTCAGGAGCGTGCATTAGGGAAGTAAACAGGAGGACGTCCAGGGACGTCCTCCCGGCAGGGAGCGTCCGCGATGCAGCCGTCTTTCGGCTATAGCTCGGGCGCGAAGAGGTTATACAAGATGGGGGGTATGGTATGGTATGAAGGAAGAGGTACCCCACAAAAAAAAAAATGTAAAATAAAATGTCATGGTATTCCCCCAAAAATCCTTGCCAGATCCTTATCATTTTTGAAGATCTGCTATGAATTTTAAGGGGTTACCTTATGCATAAAAAACATAAATCTATAACAGACCTTTAACAGACCTCAGCACGTCATGAAGCAAGCATGGGTCCCCCCTCCTGAACCATACCAGGTCATATGCCCTCAACATAGGGTGGGCATAATTAAATATGAACGGTAAAAAGATTTCAAATTATGTATTAAAATTAAGTTTTCTCTCCATAGATCCCCACATAAACTGGGCTAGGAATGTAGGGATGAGGCTTTTGTCCCCATCAACATTGAGATAAGGAGATTTTCCAAGGTCTCCCTAGCAAGCTACCCTCCCCATATTGAGGGCATATGAGTTGGTATGGTTCCAGAAGGGGGCTGAATCCTTTCCTGGTCAGCCAGGCTGCATGTTCAAGTATGGGTCTGGTATACATTTTTTGTTGTTTTGAGTGGGGTCCCCATTAAAATCCATACCAGGCCCCTATCTAGGATAGAAGGCTGACATTTTTGGGGGGGGACCCTGTGGCTGTTTGTTTTTGTTTGTTTTTTTGCACAGGGCTACTGGTAGTTATGGTTCACCATAACAACCAGTGGCCACTGGTGTCCTCGGCTCAGTTTCAGGTTAAACTCAAATTCATACTGAGGAGAAGGAAAACAACGAAAGAACTGATCCAATTTGTAGTCAGCAGGTGTCACAACGTCTTGTACCCATTGTATAATATAAAGAGGCTGCCATTGCTTGCTTCTTTCTGGCAGTTAACTGGCTGACACTGGGTTTTACCTTTGTGAGTTACTAATCCGAAACATGCATTCAGTCTGGAAAGTCAGAGTAAAGCTGAAACCCCTGAGCTGCATATTTGTTTTACATCCATGAAGCGAAGTATTGAATAAAGAGGATGGGTGGGACAGTATGGTAAATAGAATTTTTGGAAGGAGTGATCAACAAGGGTAGCTTAACCATTTCTCAAAATAAGGTTTTCTAGTGTTGTGTTTTTATTATATGTGCATGTCTGGATGATGCTGGTGCTATATTTATGAATTACAGGTGAATTTTTCTCCTGTAGAGTAACAGCCTAGCTTAAAGCGGAGGTCCGCCCATCCCTGCAACAATTAAAAGCCAGCAGCTACACATACTGTGACTGCTGACTTTTAATAATAGGACACTTGCCTGTCCAGCGATGTCGATGCTGAAGCTGATGCTTCCATCAGCTGTCAGGTGCTGCCACCACCATTGTGGGCATAGGTGTGTGCAGCCTATTGCATTAGGGTGTGCACCTCAAATGTAATAAAACATGGACAGTGTTAGTAGAGCAGGGGACTTCTCAGTAGGGCAGAGGTTGGTTTCAGTAGGGCAGTGGATAGTTTTTATAATTTTTTATTTATTTATTTTTTTACAATTCTTTTTAGGAGCCCTGTTTAGGGGCTTTGGTGAACTATCAACAGGGGAAATCTGTGCCACATGGGGTGATTAGGGTGTGCCCAGGCACACCCGGCACACCCCCTGTGCACAACTATGATTGCGGGTAAGGGAATCCAGCAGTGTAGCCTTATGGCTTCATGCCAGGATCCCTACTGCGCATGCATGAGGCTCAGCTCCTCTCTCCTACTGGCCCAACGGCAGGGAAATGAGGAGGGAGGAGGAGGGAGCCGAGCTGCTGGTGTAATTCGCTGCATCAAGATCTCTCGGAAGTGGGGACAGGATACCTGTCAAATACAGGTATCCCCCCTCAAAGATGCCAAATGTGGCACCGGAGGGGGGTGGGGGAGACAAATGAGCGGAAGTTCCACTTTTGGAAAAATGTAAAGGTGGACTAACACCGGATATCCCACCCCTGGTGAAGGATTTTGGCATGAGGCATCCAATGATCCTGTGGCTAAGTGAGTACATAATCCCATTGCTGAGAAGTTAGTGTTTAGCTTTCAGACTCTTGAAAGGAGTACTAGTCATCATCAGAAAAAAGATCCTATGGAGCTTTCATGTACTGTGCAGCCATAAAGTCAATGAGTCCTCACGGTATACAGTTTTACAGTTTTCTGGGGTATCCCATGCTCCCTTTCCCTATCCCAGTTCATGGTTCTCAATAAAAACCCCAAATAAACCCCTATACAGTTATTTGGAACCAGTGGAAAAATGCAGGAAATTCTGTGTTCCTGGCTTTATGTGCTAGAAGGAGGAAATAGGATAAAAATTCACCATCGGCTCTTTGGGGGTGCGCTACATAATAAAGGCCAGTCACTGCTGCATTCTCTCATTGTGCAGAGTGATTGGTCTTGTCTCAAACACCTCCTGTGTTTTCTGCAGGCGCCCTGTAGTGGGGGCGGGCTTTTGAGTCTCTTCCCCAGCTCTGATCTCTGCACAGGCTACATACAGCACAGTGATGATGTCACTGCAACATTTACAAGGTAATATTTTTAGATGCATTTGGTGCACACAACATGGATTTATATCCTTTGTAGTTATTGAGGAATATATTTGAATGACAGTTTTTGTGGCCTGAGTTCAATTTTAAAATTTGAATGTAAGTTGGAAACTTTTGTGTATACAAGCTCTTTTTTTTTTTTTTTTTTTTTTTATTTCCACATCAGAAAACATTAAAGAGATTTTTATTCAACTTAACGTTCATTTATATCTCTTACCATTATGTACATCATTGTGGAACTTTATTTTTATTATGAAAAAGGTATTTATCAGCATTTAAAATAAAATATTCTCTTTACATATTTTTGATATGTTTCATTATTTAATTGAAGACAGTGTTACCCTCTCCCACTTATCTCCCTCCCCTACCCACCCCTCAGTGCCTCTCCTATTTTTTATGTAAAAGTATCAGCACGTTTCTCATTTAAGTTATTATTTCAACATATCTCCAAGTCTGTTTTAAATCCTGCCAACAATTCCATTTAGTCATAGCATCTTCACCATCTTCTTCTCCACTAAATCTAAGTTTCTCCAAGTGATACATCTCCTCCATCCTTCCTACCCAGTCTAATTTCGTTGGTGCTTCCTCTTGCTGCCACATCTTAGGGACAAGTCCCTTTGCAGCATTCAACATATAAGGCATTAAAGTTTTCATATATTGTTTTATTGGTTCTGCCGTTCCATGGAAAAGACATATCCAAGGATCCTTCATTATACTAACTCCACTAATTTCTTTTATAAGGTCCAAAATGTCTTTCCAATATCTCCTAATTTTCGGACATTCCCACCAAAGATGGGCCATTGTACCCTGTTTGTTACATCCTCTCCAGCAATCTTGCGAGCTCTCTGGCTGAAATTTATTAATTCTATCAGGTGTAATGTACCATCTTGAAAGGCATTTGTAGTTCATTTCCGCATTTCTAGTATCAATTGCTGACCTATGTGTTAATTTTAAAAAAAATGTAATCATATAAATATAATCATGTGAACCCAATTCATTTCCCCATTTTATGAAGAATGGAGGTACCTGCAGCCGATCCTCTGCGAGAAAAGCTCTATATAAACGAGATGTGTCTTTTTTTACTCCTGTTCCTGCATATAGTGTATAAAAGCTCTTAACACTTCACACCCTCATTCTACAATTAGGCTCCACTAGGTGGAAAACATATAAGAAGGAGCAGCTGGGTAGAGCGTTCTCAGCTCTACTGGAAATACATTTTATTTTAGCTCATTGGAAACAGTGGTGTGCAGATTTGGTATACAGTGTCAATCACAGAGGGAGGTGATGGACTTGAATTCCCAAGCAGTATTGTAAGCCCTGTCTAGTTTTGATCGGATGGACCATAGAACACCTTCTCCTCTTCTCATCTCCATAACATAGAGATTCTTTTTTTGTAGTCCAGTAGATGAGAATATAGGCAGGGATGACAACACTGCTTAAAGAGTACTGTAATGCCGCGTACATACGATTGGACTTTCCGGCGGACTTACAAAGAAGTTTTGACTCAAAATTATAACCGGCTGCCTGTGTTCCGGTTACCCCGCCCCTTGTCCCTATATAAGTGGCCGTGCAACACGTCTCGGCCATTACAATCAGAGACAGCGTTGTGTCAACATCGGGAGAAGAAAGAAGAAGCAGAAGAATCAGAAGCAGAAGGCGGCGGCGACAGCGACAGAAGACCAGGCCAACGCAAGTAAAAGAGCTGGAAGAAGAAAGCGGAGGCCCGGCAAGAAGAACCGATGCGGCCTGGTATGGCTCAGGAGGGGGGGTGCTCGCTCGTCCCCACCCCCTTTCCTGATCGGCCGGGCTGCGGGCTCGGATAAGGGTCTGATATGGATTTGGGGGGAACCCCCACACCATTTTTTCGGCATAGGGATTCCCCTTTAAATCCATACCATGCGACGGGGCTAGCAAGGTGGCAATCTCGCCGAAAGAGGCAGCGACATTGGCTTCCTTCGTTAGTCCCGTCTACCTGGAGTCGGACTTTACTGTCGGCAAGTCCGTTCATTTCAAAAGTCCGGTGGACTTCCGCCAAAACTCCGGAAAAGTCCGGGAGTGTGTGGGCAAGTCTGCACGTTCGGAAAGTCCGGCGGACCTCCGCTGGATAGTCCGGCCAAAAAGTCAGATTGTGTGTACGTGGCATAACTGCACTTCCGTGGAAAAAAAAAAATAATAATATAGCATATACTGTAGAGTACAATTGCTACACAAGCCATATTATAATTGAAAGTTATTAAAAATGTCCTGTCCTTTTCAAGCTGCAGTGCTGTAATTTGTGTAAAAGTTTTGTGTAAAAGGTTGTATAAAAGTCTGCGCTAAGATTCAATTCCGATTTTAGGCCTCCACTGCAATAAAAAATTTTGGTGAGATGCTCCTAAATGGTTAATCACTTCTAAAGTTATGAAGGCCCTGTTACTTTATTCATTAGGGCCCTGCAAGTGCATCAGCCAATTAATAATGAAAAAGTCAATCACAATCATATTCAGTATCCAAAGACTAATGCTGCGTACACATGATCGGAATTCCGGCTAGAAAAAGACTGAAAACTTTTCATCGGAAAATGTGACCGTGTGTAGGCTCCTTCGGAATTTTGCTGTCCGAATTTCCGACAGCAAAGAATTGAGATCATGTTCTCAATTTTTCCGACGGAGAAGGTTTCTATCGGAAATTCCGATCGTCTGTAGCAATTCTGACGCACAAAATTCCTACGCATGCTCGGAAACAATTCGATGCAGGCTTGGAAGCATTGAACTCGGCTCGTTGTAGTGTTGTACGTCACTGTGTTCTTGACGGTCGGAATTTGGTGTGACCGTGTGTAAGCAAGACAGTTTGAGCGGAATTCCGTTGGGTAAACCATCAGAGCTTTTTCCGATGAGAATTCCGATCGTGTGTACGCGGCATAAGACGAACAAAATGCATTATTCAGAGCAGAAAAGATAGGAATCTGCAACAACATTTCTTAAAATTCGTACAATTGATCACCCAGAGGGGATTGTTTTTTCCAAAAACGACGTTACTCTTTACAATTTCAATGCAACAGGGTCCTCAGATCTAACAGAAAGTTAGTTCCTCACTGTTTTTCTGGTAAGATCAACAGGTGCTGTAGTGTTTTTAACCACTTCAAGTCCAGGCACTTTCAGCCTCTTCCAGTCCAGGCCATTTCTCAGCAATCAGCGCTGTCACACTTTTAATGACAATTACTCAGTTATGCAACACTGTACCCAAATGAAATGTTTGTATATTTTTTGCGACAGATAGAGCTTTCTTTTGGCGGTATTTAATCACCACAGATTTTTGGGGGGTTTTTGCTACATAAACAAAAAAATACCAAAAGTTCTGACAACAAAAACAAATTTTTCTTAGTTTCTGTTATAAACTCTTGCAAATAAAAAAATCTTTCTTTGTAAATTTATGTCAAAATTTATTCTGCTACATTTTTATTGGTAAAATAACTCAAATCAGTGTATATTTCTTTAGTTTGTGTGAAAGTTATAGAGTCTGCATACTTGGTATATATATATATATATATATATATATATATATATATATATATATATATATATATATATATATATATATATTTTGAAAATTGATCAATCCTGATGTACTGACAGTACAGATATCCCCAAAATGCCCCTTTTTTTGTAAAGTAGACAGTCCCAGGTATTTAGTATGAGATGTGGTGATTTTTTGAGGTTGTAATTTTTTTTCGTTACTGTTTTTTTTTTTTTACAAAGTTGCCATTTCAACGAGTTATTTTATTTCTCATACCCAGTAAAGGCATGGCCGGCGCCAGCATAAGGCAGCCAGGGCGGCTACCTTAAGGCACCAGGAGAAGGGGGGCACTAAAGCCGGCGCTTCCCTCAAGAAGGACTTATGCTGGAGCCAGCCCTGCTTGCACCTTTACCTAGCTCAGCGCGGTGGCGCACAGTGACAGGCAGCACAGACCTGGGCACTGTGAACTTCCGAGCTGCATTCACATTAACTTCCATCTGCTCTCCCGGCCCATACTCCTCCTCCTCTCTCCCAGGCATATGCAGGGCAGATGATGGCTGTGCATTTACAAACACCCTCTTCTCTCCCTCCAGCCCTCGCTATAAACATTTCCCTGCCACAGACTCCCACCTCCAGTCCAGCACAGAGACAATTGCTGCTGAACTGGAGGTAAGTGAGATGAGGGGGAGCAGTCCATGGGGAGGGGCTAGTAGGTAAAGGAGGTGGAATGGTACAGATGACAATCTTCTGTGGAAGATAGGGCAAGGCTTAACCTCCCTGGGGGTATGATTGTCACAACGCTTGCAGGTAACGGAGCACGGAACAGTGATAAATCGGGCGTAGGTTCCGGCTGGAGGATACATCGGGAGGACATTGCAGGATCCTAGGGACAAGGTAAGTACCTGTACCTGGATACTACGGTGTAATTTCAAGTGTGGCTCTGGATTACCACCTTTGGTACTGAAACCTAACCCCGAGCCACACTTGGGAATACTGCTAGGGAGGTTAAAGTAGAAGTTCGCCCTAACACTAAAATCTGAAAATCTACAGGCATACACAATGTAATGCTGCGTACACACGTTCGGACTTTGTCCGCCGGACCTAGTCCAGCGGACAAACCGCCGGACTTTCCGAGGGGGTGAATTGCCCACACGCGCCCAGACTTCCGAGCGTGTGACTTGCCCACACACGCCCGGACTTCTCCGGCGGACAATCCGCGGGAAAAAGTCTGCGGGACTTTTGAAAATGAACGGACTTGCCCACACACGGAGCAGTCCGTTCATTTAGAACGTAACTGCAGGTATGGATTTAAAGGGAATCCCCACGCCGAAAAAACGGCGTGTGGGTCCCCCCCAAATCCATCTCAGACCCTTATCCGAGCATGCAGCCCGGCAGGCCAGGAAAGGGGTGGGGACGAGCGAGCGTCCCATCTCCAGGGGGCAGTCTGCGCTGGGTCGCAAGGGTGAACAGCTCTCGGCATCTCGGCCTCGGTAAGTACAGCTCTGACACAGGCCAGGAAAGGGGTGGGGACAAACGAGCGCCCCCTCCTGAGCCGTACCTGGCCGCTTGCCCTCAACATGGGGGGGCCCTGGGGAAAGGGGGGCGTGCCCCCCCCCACCCCAAAGCACCTTGTCCCCATGTTGATGAGGACAAGGGCCTCTTCCCGACAACCCTAGCCGTTGGTTGTCGGGGTCTGCGGGCGGGGGCTTATCGGAATTTGGGAGCCCCCTTTAATAAGGGGGCCCCCAGATCCCGGCCCCCCACCCTATGTGAATGAGTATGGGGGGTACGATGTACCCCTACCCATTCACCTAAGGTGTAAAGTGTAAAGAAAAAAAACACACAATTTTTTAAAAATATTTTATTGCACTGCTCCGGGGGTCTTCTTGCGTCTTGGGGGTCTTCTCGCCGGACTCCTCCGCTCATTTACCTAGCTCTTTTACCGAGCAGAGGAGCCCAGCTACCTTCTTCATCATCGACGCCGTCGTCTGGGGGTCTCGATCTGCCTTCGGGGGTCTTCCGGGGTCTCTTCTGTTCTTGCCGCTGTCGTCGTTTTCTACGTTGCCGCCGTCGCCTTCTTCTTCTTCTTCTTCTCTCTTCTTCTTCTCCTTCCGGAGGATGCTGGGACTGTGACATCACAAGGGGTCACCATGTGACATGAGCATGTGACCCTGTCCCATTGTCCCTATATAAGTCCCAGCACAGCGCGGCTCTGGCATTCCGGCCAGAGCGAGCGACGAGTCAACAACGGAAGGAGAAGAAGAAGAAGGCGGCGGCGCAGAAAACGACGACAGCGGCAAGAACAGAAGAGACCCCGGAAGACCCCGGAAGACCCCCGAAGGCGGATCGAGACCCCCAGACGACAGCGTCAACGACGAAGAAGGTAGCTGGGCTCCTCTGCTCTGTAAAAGAGCTAGGTAAATGAGCGGAGGAATCCGGCGAGAAGACCCCCCAAGACGGGAAGAAGACCCCCGGAGCAGTGCAATAAAATATTTTTAAAAAATTGTGTGTTTTTTTTCTTTACACTTTACACCTTAGGTGAATGGGTAGGGGTACAACGTACCCCATACTCATTCACATAGGGTGGGGGGCCGGGATCTGGGGGCCCCCTTATTAAAGGGGGCTCCCGGATTCCGATAAGCCCCCGCCCGCAGACCCCGACAACCAACGGCCAGGGTTGTCGGGATGAGGCCCTTGTCCTCATCAACATGGGGACAAGGTGCTTTGGGGTGGGGGGGGCCGCACGGCCCCCCTTTCCCCAGGGCACCCCCCATGTTGAGGGCAAGCGGCCTGGTACGGCTCAGGAGGGGGGGCGCTCATTTGTCCCCACCCCTTTCCTGGCCTGTGTCAGAGCTGTACTTACCGAGGCCGAGATGCCGAGAGTGGTTCACCCTTGCGACCCAGCGCAGACTGCCCCCTGGAGATGGGACAGGGAGCAAACGGCACCAGGAGGCACAGGTCACCTCCGATACGTCAGCAAAACTGGTAGGGAGCCTGGAGGTGGTGATGACCTGGCCCGGGCAGGCCGGCAGATGGCAGAATAGGGAGACAGGTACCAAACGCCCGGCTGGGGTGCCGACACTGGGGGATCCGGCAGAGACTGCGTGGGCAAGCCAGAGGGTCAAACACAAGAGAGTTCAGCAGGCAAGCCAGAGGATCAACACAGGAGGTATCAGCAAAGTCCATAGGGTAGGCCAGAGGGTCAAACACAGGAGATATCAGTAAAGTCCGTGGAGCAGGCCAGAGGGTCAAACACAGGAGATATCAGCAAGTCCATAGGGCAGGCCAGAGGGGCAAACACAGGAGATATCAGCAAGTCCGTAGGGCAGGCCAGAGGGTCAAACACAGGAGATATCAGCAAGTCCGTAGGGCAGGCCAGAGGGTCAAACACAGGAGATATCAGGAACGTCAGGCAATCCGGGTCGGCAACAATAGGAACAGATCAGGCACTTTTGGGGACACAGGACACAGGACACACAGGCACTAAGCTGGAGAGACAGACCAGCAAGGTGCCTGTGCGTCAGGCAGCTTTAAATAGGCGCCAGGATGACGCTAATTGTGCGTCATTGCCGCCAGGTGTGCGCCGGCGCCGGACCGCCGAGCCACTAGTGCGCATGCGCCGGAGCGCCAAGCCCCCGCGCATGCGCACTAGAGAGCGGGCCGACCCTCCGGCACCGCTCTCCTGATAGTGCCCCCCCGAGGGGTGGCCTCCGGACACCTAAACTGGCCATCAGTTCTGGGTGAGCTTGGTGAAAGGCCCGAATTAAGCGTGGGGCGTGCAGGTTCCTTGAAGGTTCCCACGAATTGTCCTCAGGGGGGTAACCCTTCCACCTGATTAGGTACTGGAGCTGTCTGCCCATTTTCCTGCAGTTTAGGATTTCCTCCACCTCAAACTCCTTTTCGCCTTCAACTAGAATAGGTGGTGGAGGTGGTTCTTCCCTGCCAGGGAAGGGACTGGGGGTAACGGGCTTCAACAAGGAAGCGTGGAAGACCGGATGGATCCTGTAGCTCTGTGGTAGCTGGAGTTCAAAGGCCACAGGGTTCACGACCCTTTTTATCTTGAATGGGCCGATGAACTTCGGCCTCAATTTGTGGGAAGGAACAGGTAATTTTAAGTTAGCGGAAGACAGCCAGACCTTTTCGTCGACCTTGAAGGCCGGATTCTCCTTCCTCCCCTTGTTGTAGTATTTGCTGTAACCTTCCTGGGCCCTTTGCATTAGCTCCTGGAGTTTTTGAAAGTTGCCTTGAAGAGAGTCCACCCGGGCTGCCAAGACTGAAGTTTCCGGGGGTGATTCAGGGAGGAATGAGGGATGGAAGCCGAAGTTTGCCCAGAAGGGTGTCTGTTGGGTGGCGGAGTGGATGGAGTTGTTGTACGCAAACTCGGCGTATGGCAGCAGGGTTGACCAGTCGCTTTGTGAATCAGAGCAGAAGTATCGGAGGTACTGTTCTAAGGTCTGGTTGGTTCTTTCCGTCTGCCCATTACTTTGAGGGTGATATGTGGAGGAAAGGCAGACCTTAATTTCCAAAGACTTGCACAACTCCTTCCAGAACCTTGAAGTGAACTGCGTGCCTCTGTCCGAGGTGATGCTTTTGGGTACCCCATGTAGCCTTACAATTTCTTTGAAAAACACATCAGCCGTGGTGGAAGCAGAAGGAGTGCCAACCAAAGGTATGAAGTGGGCCATTTTAGAGAGCCGGTCGATAATGACAAAGATGGTGGTGAATTCCTTTGAAGGGGGTAACTCCACAATGAAATCCATAGAAACCTCCTCCCATGGACGTTCAGGGATGGGTAGAGGCTTTAGCAACCCCCAAGATTTGGCCTTTGGGCCCTTGCTGCGTTGGCACGGAATGCAAGAGGCGACATAGTCCTTGCAATCTCGTCTCCAACCAGGCCACCAAAATTAACGGGAGACAAGTTCGGTGGTCTTTTTGGACCCGAAGTGGCCTGCCAGTTTATGGTCGTGGAAGGTTTTGAGTACCAATGGCCTTGTTCCTTGGGGGACAAAATTTTTTTCCTTGGACCAGAGTAGGTCATTGCGTTCAACCAGGGAAAGGTCGGTGGGCACTGGATGGTGCCTGGTAACCGTCTTAATGGCAGTCATGAGATCTACTTCGGTGATTAAGCAAAAGTTTTGGGGGGACAAAATGGTGCTGGGTTCCGTTTCCTGAGTAGTTTCTAAGAACATGTGGGAGAGCGCATCGGCCTTTCCATTCTTGGAACCCGGTCTGTATGCAATAAGAAAGTTGAACCTTGAAAAGAAGAGGGCCCATCTGGCCTCCCTGGGCCGAAGACGTTTGGCTGTTCTCAGATACTCAAGGAGATACCGCCATTCTTCAAGGGCAAATTTAATAGCCAGCAGTTCTCTGTCTCCCACATCATAGTTCCTCTCCGGAGGGCTCAATTTCCGAGAGGCAAAAGCCACTGGGTGAAGGAGGGCCTTGGCGCCCTGGCGCTGAGAGAGGATAGCCCCGAGAGCTGTCTCGGAGGCATCTACCTCCAGCACAAAGGGCAGTTCGGGATCCGGGTGACGTAGAATTGGGGCGGAAGAGAACAGGGTCTTTAACCGGGTGAAGGCCGCCTGGGCCTCAGGAGACCAATGGAATTGATTGTGTTGGTGGGTTAACTGGGTAATTGGGGCCACAATGGAGGAGAAACCAATGATGAATCGTCGGTAGAAGTTGGCAAACCCGATGAACCTCTGGACTCCCTTCTTGTCCTTGGGAGCCGGCCAGTCCTGAATGGCTTGAACCTTTTGTGGGTCCATTGCGACTCCGTTGGTGGAGATGATAAATCCCAAGAATTGCACGATGGTTTTCTCAAATTCACATTTTTCTGCTTTGAGATAGAGCCTGTGTTGCCTAAGGATGGTGAGGACCAGTCTGACGTGTGTCTGGTGAAGCTCGGGAGTGGCGGAGAAGATGAGAATGTCATTGAGATAGACCACCAAGAAGTCATCTAGGTACCTACGAAAAATATCGTTTACCAAATGCTGGAATGTGGCCGGGGCATTGCAGAGCCCAAATGGCATAACTAGGTACTCGTAGTGACCGAATCTTGATCTAAAAGCAGTCTTCCACTCATCACCCGCTCTGATCCTTATGAGATTGTAAGCCCCGCGAAGGTCGAGTTTGGAAAAAATCCGTGCCGACCGGAAGCGCTGGAACAACTCAGGGATGAGGGGAAGCGGGTACCTATTTTTAATGGTGATTTTGTTAATCTCCCGGTAGTCGATGCAGGGCCTCAGTGAGCCATCCTTTTTCTCAACGAAGAAAATACCGGCTCCAGCCGGTGAAGAAGAGGGACGGTTGAATCCCTTGGCTACGTTTTCGTCGATGTAGGCCTTGAGAGTCTTCAACTCGGTTTCAGATAATGGGAAGATACGGCCGAAAGGGACCGCAGCCCCGGGTAGGAGGTCTATGGGGCAATCATAGGGCCGGTGAGGTGGTAGGCGGTCGGCCTGCTGTCAAAGACATCCTTGAACTCGTGGTAGACAGGTGGTACGTGTTTTAGGTGATCGGGTACTGGTACTAGAGCTGAACAGGTAGCAGGGCTTAGGGCAAGGCAGTTTTGGGCGCAGTATTGAGAAGGGAAGGAAACTTCCTTCGTCCGCCAGCTAATTAGGGGTTCGTGTGCTTGTAGCCAGGGAAGCCCCAAGATGATGAGAAACATGGGGGAAGGAATGATATCCAGGCAGAGAAGTTCTTGATGGCCAGAATCAGTGGTGACCGGGATGAGGCCAGTTTCATAAGTGATTAAGCCGGAAAGGGGAAGAGAACCATCGGCTAGGTGAACCTGTAGGCATTGCTTCTTGGGGACAAGGGGAAGCTGAAGCTGGGCAGCGAGAGCAGAATCCAAGAAGCAGCTGCAGGCCCCGGAATCAACTATGGCCGGGAGGTGGACCGCCCTTTCCGTTAACTGTAGGGAGATAAAGAGAATAACGTAAGTTTGGGAGAATCTGGAGACCTGGAAGTTGAAATTGGGAATATGAGAGGACTTACTAGGCCTTATGGGGCAGGAGCGGAGGAAGTGACCGGAGCTTCCACAGTAGAGGCACAGGTTGCCCTGTCGCATACGTAAACGCTCTTCCGGGGTCAGGGGGGCGCGGACAAGACCTAGCTGCATGGGTTCGACTCCGGGAGTGCCCCCAGGTGGGGGATGAAAAGAGGATTGGGCAGGACCTGGTTTGGGCAGCATCCAACTGGGGCAAGAAGACTGGAAGCGTTCAGTGCGGCGTTCCCGCAAGCGCCGGTCAATTTTGGTGACTGCTTGTATAAGATCTTCCAGGGCATCCGGGACGTCAATCCGGGCTAGCTCATCTTTGAGGGTATCAGATAGTCCTTGGCGGAATTGGTACTTGAGGGCTGGCTCATTCCAGCCGGTGTCGGCTGACCATTTCCGGAATTCCGCCGTATAGTCCTCAACCGGCCTCCGGCCTTGAGAAAGGTTATGTAGGGTGGTCTCGGCTGTGGCCCCCTTCTGGGGGTCATCGTAAAGCTGACCCATGCTTTCAAAAAAGGTGTCCACAGAGTTCAGTACAGGGTTCCTTTGCTCCATTAGACTATGGGCCCAGGCCTGGGGTTCCTCGGCCAGAAGAGAGATAATGAACCCAACTTTCACCACTTCGGAAGAGAAGGTTCTGGGTTGGAGGGCTAGGTACAGGGAACAGGCGTTCTTGAATGCCCAGAATTTTTTGCGGTCACCCGAGAACCATTCTGGTATAGGGACCCTGGGTTCCGGAGTGGCCATGACTACTGTGGGGTTAGTAGGTGCTGCAGATGGGGGAACCCCACTGGAAGCGGCAAGGTTACCGGCTGCGGGGGGAGACGGCCCTGTCAGTTGTTGCAAACGGCTGTCTATTTGGGTATACCCCACTTGCAGCTTTTGGACAGCCTCAGTAAGTGCTGCCATCTGCTGGCACAGGATCTCAAGGGGAGAACACGCTCTGTCGGCCTCGGACATGGCTGGTCTGTACTGTCATAGCTGTACTTACCGAGGCCGAGATGCCGAGAGTGGTTCACCCTTGCGACCCAGCGCAGACTGCCCCCTGGAGATGGGACAGGGAGCAAACGGCACCAGGAGGCACAGGTCACCTCCGATACGTCAGCAAAACTGGTAGGGAGCCTGGAGGTGGTGATGACCTGGCCCGGGCAGGCCGGCAGATGGCAGAATAGGGAGGCAGGTACCAAACGCCCGGCTGGGGTGCTGACACTGGGGGATCCGGCAGAGACTGCGTGGGCAAGCCAGAGGGTCAAGCACAAGAGAGTTCAGCAGGCAAGCCAGAGGATCAACACAGGAGGTATCAGCAAAGTCCGTAGGGCAGGCCAGAGGGTCAAACACAGGAGATATCAGTAAAGTCCGTGGAGCAGGCCAGAGGGTCAAACACAGGAGATATCAGCAAGTCCGTAGGGCAGGCCAGAGGGTCAAACACAGGAGATATCAGCAAGTCCATAGGGCAGGCCAGAGGGTCAAACACAGGAGATATCAGCAAGTCCGTAGGGCAGGCCAGAGGGTCAAACACAGGAGATATCAGGAACATCAGGCAATCCGGGTCGGCAACAATAGGAACAGATCAGGCACTTTTGGGGACACAGGACACAGGACACACAGGCACTAAGCTGGAGAGACAGACCAGCAAGGTGCCTGTGCGTCAGGCAGCTTTAAATAGGTGCCAGGATGACGCTAATTGCGCGTCATTGCCGCCCGGTGTGCGCTAGTGCGCATGCGCCGGCGCCGGACCGCCGAGCAGCGAGTGCGCATGCGCCGGAGCGCTGAGCCCCCGCGCATGCGCACTAGAGAGCGGGCCGACCGTCCGGCGCCGCTCTCCTGATAGCCTGCCGGGCTGCGTGCTCGGATAAGGGTCTGAGATGGATTTGGGGGGGGGTTTCGGCGTGGGGATTCCCTTTAAATCCATGCCAGGTGACGGGGCTAGTGCGGCGGCATTTACTGCCTTCGCTAGCTCCGTCTACCTGAAGTCACGTGCTAAATGAACGGACTTTCAGATGAACGGCAAGTCCGTTCATTTCCAAAATTCCGGCGGACTAGCATACTAACGGCGGGATAATTTTAAAACAAAACTTAAAACCTAGTCCGCTGGACTTTTGGCGCCAAAAAGTCCGCCGGCGCCCACACACGGGGGGATTGTCCGCCGGACAATCCCGCAGGGTAGTCCGTTCGTGTGTACGCGGCATAAGACTAACATATCTAGCCCTGTAAAAAAATCGATATGCATACCTTTTCTGCTGGTCCCACACTGAGCTGTCAGCTGCGGCTTTGCTGTGTAGGCGTGTGCAGAAGAGGCAGCCAACAACGGTAGCCCCATAGTAAGTCTATGGGTGACATCACTTCCCTGGCATTTCACAACCGTTGTCAGCTGTCTCCTGCATATAACTGAGGTGTTGACTTCCTTCAAGTGTCACAACCAGGAAGAGAGCTGCTGTGTGATTAAAGCTTGACTGGGACTCTGAGGGAGCTGTGCAGGGGCCACATCGTCATTGAGAGGAGCCAGGGCCCCCAGGATGAGAACGTTCTTGGTGGAGTGGACAGAGCAGAGGGACCTTGCCTTTCTGGATGATTGCCCCTTGGCAGACTAGTGTTACCAGCAGTTCCTTGTCTAGGAAGCCGCCTACCTACAGCTTAAGTGCCTTAATAGCTTGGCCATCTGGTAAGGGTCCATTTTATCTGGTGGTCGGGCTTCACATTCTTCCAAAAACGCAAGAGAGTCACTGTGGTTTTTCTTCCTTATCTTCTGACCATCATATTTGGAAGCTATAAGGACTTGTTGCATTGAGATAGACTGTGGACTTTTTTTAGAGTTAATTATTCATATAATTCTTTCTGCCTTCTATGTGCTCCTCCGTGGCCATAGACATTATTGTACTAACCGTCAACCCTGGTTTTACAATTTCTTTTTATTGTGTAGTATTTTTAATTTTTTCATTTTTGGCGCAGCTTTACATAATCCCCACATAACTTCCACCGCTGGAGACTGGACTGGAGTGGCTTCAAAAAAGGTATGTATAGTGATTTCTTCTTTGCAGGGCTAGATAGATTAGTCTTAAGCCCCATACACACGCTCGGATTATCCGAGGACCAGGTCCGTCGGATCATGTCCGTCGTACTTTGTCCGATGTTGGTTTTGCATACACACGGTCGGACAAAGTTGTCGGAAAATCCGATCATTCTGAACGTGGTGACGTTTGTTGCGTACGACGGGACTACGTATAGGCTAGTAGCCAATAGCTTTGGTCTTGTAATGTGATCTGAGCATGCGTGGCACTTTGTCCGGTCGGAATTCCCTACACACGATCGGAATTGGTATGATCGGACTTTGTTGTCGGAAAATCTATCCAGCAGGAGATAGAACTTTGTCCGTCGGACAATCCGATGGAAACTGTCCGATGGTGCCTACACACGGTCGGAATTTCCGACAACATTGTCCGATAGGACAGAATCCATCGGAAAATCCGACCGTGTGTATGGGGCTTTAGATTGTGAATGGCTGTAAATTTACAGATTTTATTTTTAGGGTGAACTTCTACTTTAAGTGCCTTTTTATGTCTGAATGTCTGTGCTGCTTATTATATAGCCTGCTGCATATACTTCATGGGGACCCTCTAGTGATGAACACGTGAGGAATAGATAAGGACAGAGAAGGGGACATAGAGATAGAGCAAGGGAAAAAGAGATGGGGAAAGAAGGGGACATGGGGTCAATTAGAGAAGCTACAAGGAGACAGAGCAAAGGAGATGGGGACAAAAGAGAAGACGCATGGGGTGGACTCAGCCTTGCTCAGAAGGGGATCTGTGGGCTGATCAGAGTGGAGATTACACTCGCTGCTCCATAGAGGAGAATGGAGGTCCAATCGGGTCCACCTGAGAAACAGACAGGTGGATCCAATCAGACTGCTCATGTGAAAGTGCCAAGTCATAGATATTGAAAATACGTTCCAAAGTGCTAGTGCAATAAATATGCATAAAAACATACATCACAAAAAGTAAGCATTTGACCATCGGAAGTTTTATTCCCCTTCATGACCAGGCTATTTTTTCAATGGTACCTGCTAATCGGCTCCCGCTGTGTGTGCATGTGCGCCCCCTGCCCGAAACTGTCGGATCATATATATATATATATATACATGATACGGTGAACAGGTGCCACCCTGTAGCAGTAAAACTCAATGGGTAGACCTGAACTGGTAAACTTATGAGGTCACATGTGCAAATACCCAGCCGATGACAAGCACACAAACTCATAGGTTTAAGAGGTCAAATATTTTGGTAAGCAGATAGAGTGTGCTTTGTCGTGGTGATGGTACACTGAAGTCTGTGCAAACAGCTCGCAGTTTTACAATTTTATTGGACTTTTTGTATGAAATGTATGTTTTAGGCATATTATTTATTGCACTATCACTTTGGAATGTACAAATTTGTCGGAAAAAATCTGATGTATTTTGTGGTCGGAATTTCCGACCGTGTGTACAGGGGGCTTAGTCTGTAGGGTTCAATATTGAGTTGGCCCAGCCTTTGCAGCTATAACAGCTTCAAAAAGGGAAAAATCCACTGCTAGGTGTAAACAATATACAAAACAATATACAGTGGTGTGAAAAAGTGTTTGCCCCCTTCCTCATTTCCTGTTCCTTTGCATGTTTGTCACACTTAAGTGTTTCGGAACATCAAACCAATTTAAACAATAGTCAAGGACAACACAAGTAAACACAAAATGCAATTTGTAAATGAAGGTGTTTATTATTAAAGGTGAAAAAAAATCCAAACCATCATGGCCCTGTGTGAAAAAGTGATTGCCCCCCTTGTTAAAACATACTATAACTGTGGTTGTCCACACCTGAGTTCAATTTCTCTAGCCACACCCAGGCCTGATTATTGCCACACCTGTTCACAATCAAGGCATCACTTAAATAGGAGCTGCTTGACACAGTAAGGTCCACCAGAAGATCCTTAAAAGCTACACATCATGCCGAGACCCAAAGAAATTCAGGAACAATTGAGAAAGAAAGTAATTGAGATCTATCAGTCTGGAAAGGGTTATAAAGCCATTTCCAAAGCTTTGGGAATCCAGCGAACCACAGTGAGAGCCATTATCCACAAATGGCGAAGACATGGAACAGTGGTGAACCTTCCCAGGAGTGGCCGGCCGCCCAAAATTACCCCAAGAGCGCAGCGACGACTCATCCAAGAGGTCACAAAAGACCCCACAACAACGTCCAAGGAACTGCAGGCCTCACTTGCCTCAGTTAAGGTCAGCGTTCATGCCTCCACCATCAGGAAAAGACTGGGCAAAAATGGCCTGCATGGCAGAGTTCCAAGGAGAAAACCACTGCTGAGCAAAAAGAACATCAAAGCTCGTCTCAATTTCTCCACAACACATCTTGATGATCCCCAAGACTTTTGGGACAACATTCTGTGGACCGATGAGACAAAAGTGGAACTCTTTGGAAGGTGTGTGTCCAAGTATATCTGGCGTAGAAGGAACACTGCATTTCAGAAAAAGAACATTATACCAACAGTAAAATATGGTGGTGGTAGTGTGATGGTCTGGGGCTGTTTTGCTGCTTCAGGACCTGGAAGACTTGCCGTGATAAAAGGAACTATGAATTCTGCTGTCTACCAAGAGATCCTGAAGGAGAATGTCCGACCATCTGTTCGTGTACTCAAGCTGAAACGAACTTGGGTTCTGCAGCAGGACAATGATCCTAAACACACCAGCAAGTCCACCACCGAATGGCTGAAGAAAAACAAAATGAAGACTTTGGAGTGGCCTAGCCAAAGTCCTGACCTGAATCCTATTGAGATGTTGTGGTATGACCTTAAAAAGGCCGTTCATGCTCGAAAACCCTCTAATGTAACTGAATTAGGACAATTCTGCAAAGATGAGTGGGCCAAAATTCCTCCAGGACGCTGTAAAAGCCTCATTGCACGTTATCGCAAAAGCTTGGTTGCAGTTGTTGCTGCTAAGGGTGGCCCAACCAGTTATTAGGTTTAGGGGGCAATCACTTTTTCACACAGGGCCATGATGGTTTGGATTTTTTTTCACCTTTAATAATAAACACCTTCATTTACAAATTGCATTTTGTGTTTACTTGTGTTGTCCTTGACTATTGTTTAAATTGGTTTGATGTTCCGAAACACTTAAGTGTGACAAACATGCAAAGGAACAGGAAATGAGGAAGGGGGCAAACACTTTTTCACACCACTGTACATCACCAATATGGTGATGTAGAAAGTGCTCGTACTCATTAGTGCAAAGTGCTCAGACTGGGTGCCCCACATAGATGTACAACTCGGATTTAACCAACTATCTCTTTTTATGGTCAACTCCAAGGGGTGAGTGTACATCTATGTTGGGCACCCCAGTCTGAGCACCTTGGAACACAATTTTAGTAATGCGCACAAGCACTTTCTACATCACCATATTGGGACTGTTAATATTTTATATATTGATTACATCTAGCGCAGTGGATTGTTCCCTTTTTCATTATTTGCATTTAGCAAGTTTTTTACTGCAGCTGGTAGAATTACTCAATTTATTTGTGTAATTTTATTTTTGATCATATTCAATGGCGCTTAGTATTTACTTAATTATAACAGCTTCAACTCTTCTGGGAAGGCTGTCCACAAAGTTTAGGAGTGTATCTATGGGAATGTTTGACCATTCTTCCAGAAGCGCATTTGTGAGGTCAGGCACTGATGTTGGACGAGAAGGCCTGGCTCGCATTCTCCTCTCTAATTCATCCTAAAGGCTCGGGTTAAGGTCAGGACTCTGTACAGGCCAGTCAAGTTCCTCCACCCCCAAACTTGCTCATCCATGTCTTTATGGACCTTGCTTGTGCACTGGTGTGCAGTCATGTTGGAACAGGAAGGGGCCATCCCCAAACTGTTCCCACAAAGTTGGGAGCATGAAACTTTCCAAAATGTCTTGGTAAGCTGGCACCTTAAGAGTTCCCTTCACTGGAACTAAGGGGCCAAGCCCAACCCCTGAAAAACAATCCCACACCATAATCCCCCCTCCACCAAATGATTTGGACCAGTGCACAAAGCAAGGTCCATAAATACATGGATGGGCAAGTGTGGGGTGGAGGAACTTGATTGCACAGAGACGTTACCTCAAAGTGATACAACACCTTTGGGATGAATTAGAGTGTAGACTGCGAGCTAGGCCTTCTTATCCACATCAGTACCTGACCTCACAAATGCGCTTCTGGAAGAATGGCCAAACTTTCCCATAGACACACTCCTAAACATTGTGGACAGCCTTCCCAGAAGAGTTGAAGCTGTTATAGCTGCAAGGGGTGGGCCAACCCAATATTGAACCCTACGGACTAAGAATGGGATGCCATTAAAGTTCATCTGTTTGTAAAGGCAGGCGTCCCAATACTTTTGGCAATATAATGTGTGTATACAGTGGGGAGAACAAGTATTTGATACACTGCCAATTTTGCAGGTTTTCCTACTTACAAAGCATGTAGAGGTCTGTAATTTTTTATCATAGGTACTCTTCAACTGTGAGAGACGGAATCTAAAATCCATAAACTCACATTGTATGATTTTTAAATAATTAATTTGCATTTTATTGTATGAGATAAGTATTTGATCACCTACCAACCATTAAGAATTCCGGCTCTCATAGACCTGTTATTTTTTTCTTTAACCACTTGACATCCTATAGGGCGTGCGTGGAGCGCGCTGTGATCACCGAGTCACTGAGACTCGGGTGATCAGCGATTCGAATAAGGGGCGGGTCCTGGCCCCTTACCATGTGATCAGCTGTCAGCCAATGACAGCTGATCACATGATCAAAACAAAAGCTCGGCGATCGTTTTTTTTCTCCTCACGCTGACAGCGGAGGAGAAAAAAAAAAGCCGATCACCGGCTCATCTTAAAGGGACATCGGTCCCGAAAAGTCAGATGCAATTATGCCTCATGTAATGCCCACAAGTGGCACCTGTCAGTGCCCATAAGTGCAACCTGTCAATGCTCATAAGTGCCACCTATCAATGCCCACAAGTGCCACCTATCAATGCCCACCAGTGCTGCCAATCAGTGCCACCTAAAAGTGCTGCCTATCAGAGTAACCCATCAGTGCCCATCACAGCCACCCATCAGTGCCCATCACTGCCACCTATCGGTGCCCGTCACTGCCGCCACATCAGCGTACATCAATGACGGACAAAAATTACCCATTTACAATTTTTATAACAAAAAATAAAAAAAAACATAACAGCTCTTTTTGGGGGAAATTTTATTTGGGTACAGTATTGTATGACCGCGCAATTGTCATTCAAAATGCGACAGCGCTGAAAGCTGAAAATTGGTCTGGATAGGAGGGGTTTTAAGTGCCCAGTAAGCAAGTGGTTAAGAAGCCCTCCTGTTCTCCACTTCCACTCATTACCTGTATTAACTGCACCAGTTTGAATTCATTACCTGTATAAAAGACACCTGTCCACACACTCAATCAAACATACTCCAACCTCTCCACAATGACCAAGACCAGAGAGCTGTGTAAGCACATCAGGGATAAAATTGTAGACCCGCACAAGGCTGGGATGGGCTACATGACAATAGGCAAGCAGCTTGGTGAGAAGGCAACAACTGTTGGCGCAATTATTAGAAAATGGAAGAAGTTCAAGATGACGGTCAATCTCCCTCGGTCTGGGGCTCCATGCAAGATCTCACCTCGTGGGGCATCAATGATCATGAGGAAGGTGAGGGATCAGCCCAGAACTACACAGCAGGACCTGGTCAATGACCTGAAGAGAGTAATTAGTAACAGACTACGCTGTCATGGATTAAAATCCTGCAGCACACGCAAGGTCACCCTGCTCAAGCCAGCGCATGTTTAGGCCTATCTGAAGTTTGCCAATGACCATCTGGATGATCCAGAGGAGGAATGGGAGAAGGTCATGTGGTCTGATGAGACAAAAATAGAGCTTTTTGGTCTAAACTCCACTCGCCATGTTTGGAGGAAGAAGAAGGATGAGTACAACCCCAAGAACACCATCCCAACCGTGAAGCATGGAGGTGAAGACATTATTCTTTGAGGCTGCTTTTCTGCAAAGGGGACAGGACGACTGCACCGTATTGAGGGGAGGATGGATGGGGCCATGTATCGCAAGATCTTGGCCAACAACCTCCTCCCCTCATTAAGAGCATTGAATATGGGTCGTGGCTGGGTCTTCTAGCATGACAATGACCTGAAACACACAGCCAGGGCAACTAAGGAGCAGCACTGTGAGAATCATCTCAAGGTCCTGGAGTGGCCTAGCCAGTCTCCAGACCTGAACTCAATAGAAAATCTTTGGAGAGAGCTGAAAGTCTGTATTGCCAAGCGACAGCCACGAAAACCTGAAGGGTCCTGAGAAGGTCTGTATGGAGGAGTGGGCCAAAATCCCTGCTGCAGTGTGTGCAAACCTGGTCAAGAACTACAGGAAACGTATGATCTCTGTAAATGCAAAACAAAGGTTTCTGTACCAAATATTAAGCTCTGCTTATTTGATGTATCAAATACCTACGTCATGCAATAAAATGCAAATTAATAACTTAAAAAATCATACAATGTGATTATCTGGATTTTTGTTTTAGATACCGTCTCTCACAGTTGAAGAGTACCTATGATAAAAATTACAGACCTCTACATGCTTTGTAAGTAGGAAAACCTGCTAAATAGGCAGTGTATCAAATACTTGTTCTCCCCACTGTATATATATATATATATATATATATATACACTGTATAGTGCCTTCTATGTTTGCATGACCTACTCTTTACTATAACATAAAAACAAAAAAACAACACTCGGCAATGCTATTTATTTATTACTTTATTTATTTATTTTCCATTTTATTTGGCATGGTACAAATAAAAAGAAATCCGAGTATTTCGTGCTCCAACATAGGTAATGATCATTGAAAGCCCCAATAAAACACCTCAGAAAATAATGAATGAAAATGAGGTAAAACAGCTACACAGCAACAGAAGATGTTACTGACATGTAAAAAACAAACAAAAAACAAAACACACAAAGACTGTTGGGTGCCAAATCCTGTTATTGACCACACTTTATCACAGGTTAGACAAAGCATTATGAGCATTATGAGCATTCACACATAGGTTCCTTATTCAAATGAACTGAAAACAGGGGGAAATTTGTGGAAACCCTACCCCTCCACAAACTCAAACCTCATCCTTAAAATAATACTAAAGTCTCGTTTTTTTTCTTAAAAAATTACATACATGTTATACTTACCTGCTCTGTGCAGTGGTTTTGCACAGAGCAGCCCAGATCTTCCCCTTCTCTGGTCCACCGCAGGTGCTTCTGGCCCCTCCCTCCTGTTTATTGCCCCCACTGCAAGCAGCTTGCTATGGGGGACACCCGAGCTGAGCCGCAGCTCTGTGTGTCCATTCAGACACTGAGCCACGGTTTGGCCCCACCCCCTCTCTCTCTTTTGATTGACAGCAGTAAGAGCCAATAATGCTGCTGCTGTGTCTCAGCCAATCATGAGGGAGAGTTTTGGGTGGCTGAGGCACTTATGCACATCTCTGGATCAAGATGGGGCTCAGGTAAGTATTAGGGGGGCTGAGGGGGGCTGCTGCACACAGAAGGTTTTTTTATCTTAATGCATAGAATGCATTAAGATAAAAAAAACTTCTGCCTTTACAACCACTTTAATTATCGAAAATGCAATGAATGATATGAATTAGAGCTGAACCCCAGTTACCCTAAAAAACTGTTTTAAAAGTATCTGTTGTTGAAATGCAAAATAAAATATTCCTAATATCCTAACTAGAACTTTAAAGAGGAAGTCAACCCTGATGGGTTTTACTTCCTCTTTATCCCCCTTCAAAGTAAAGGCATAATGGGCTAGTATGCATCGCATACTAGCCCATTATGTTGCACTTACCTGCAAATGAAGCCTGCGATGTCCCCACCGGTGGCCACGTCCATCTTCACCCCTCTTCCTTCCGCGGCCGTGGACTCCGGCTCTGTGACTGGCCAAAGTCACATGACTACACTCCCGCACCTGCACTCCTGCACGGGGGAGCCAACGGTCGTGGCACGGGCCCTATAGAAACGTGCCCATTCTTTAGTGAGCATGTGCCGATGACTTTGGCACAAGCGTATATGGTAAATATCTCCTAAACCGTGCAGGTTTAGGAGATATTTCCAGTACCTACAGGTAAGCCTTATTATAGGGTTACCTGTAGGTAAAAGTGGTGTGTAAGGGTTTACAACCACTTTAAGCATGATATACTCATTGGCCCAGATGGTCCCTGTGTTATTATTTGTTCAATATCTGCTGTTTAACCGATTAAGGACCGCCTCACGCCGATATACGTCGGCAGAATGGCACGGCGCGCTCGCGACCCGGTCCTGAGCACCGTGACCACGGGACCAGCGGACCCGATCGCCGCTGGTGTCCCGCGATCGGGTCACATGGCTGAAGAACAAGGAGAGGTCTGTGTAAACAAACCTCTTCTCGTGCTTCCTAGCGTGACTGACACTGATCGTCTGTTCCCTGTCATCGGGACAGACGATCAGTGACATCAGACGCCAAGCCACGCCCCCCTACAGTTAAAAAAAACACACACACACACTTAACCCCTCCCCGCCCCCTAGTGGTTAACTCCTTCACTGCCAGTGTCATTTACACAGGAATCAGTGCATTTAAATAGCACTGATTGCTGTATAAATGACAATGGTCCCAAAAATTTGTCAAAAATGTCCGATGTGTCCGCCATAATGTCGCAGTCACATTATTAGTAAAAAAAAATATTAATAAAAATGCTATAAAACTATCCCCTATTTTGTAAACGCTATAACTTTTGCGCAAACCAATCAATAATCGCTAATTGCGATTTTTTTTACCAAAAATATGTAGAAGAATACGTATCGGCCTAAACTGGGAAAAAAAAAAAAAATTTTATATATTTTTTGGAGATATTTATTATAGCAAAAAGTAAAAGATATTGCATTTTTTTTCAAAATTGTCGCTCTATTTTTGTTTAGCAAAAAATAAAAACCGCAGAGGTGATCAAATACCACCAAAAGAAAGCTCTATTTGTGGGAAAAAAAAAAAGGACGCCAATTTGGGAGCCGCGCAATTGTCAGTTAAAGCGACGCAGTGCCGAATCGCAAAAAGGGGCCTGGTCATTTGGCTGCAAATTGGTCCGGGCTTAAGTGGTTAATAAATAAAATAGTCAACAACGTACCATTATCAGCTTTTTTTCTGCAGCCACATGATCTCCAAACCTCGGTGATGGACCTTTTCTCTGTCAGCAGGGGGTGGATATTGTAGATGGACTGACACATGTGCACAGGGATGCAAGAACCAGGCATGCACAACATAGGGAGCCTGAACACAATTTGTTGTGACGAACACAAAACAGCGCATGCACTAGAGGGAACTACAGACACAAAAACTGAGCATGCGCAGTAGATTGAGCCTACAACACGTTGTCAGCACTGGACAAAAAATTGCACATGTGAAGTAGAGGGAGCTGCTGACAAAAAAAATAAAAAATCTGCACGCGCAGTAGAGGGAGCCTGAATACACATTGTTGGAGCCAGACACAGAACAACGCATGCACACTAGAGAGAGCCATCAGTCATAATGTGGGATGGCTAAACTAAAGCTACTGCAGTGTTCATAGAAGGAAGATGCTGCCTGAGTGTAATGCCGCATATACACGATTGGAATTCTCGTCGGAAAAGCCTTGGATGGTCAAGCTTGTGTTGCCTACACATCGCCTACACACGGTCACACCAAATTCCGAATTGTTTCTAAACATGTGTCAGAATTTTGCGTGTCGGAATTGCTACAGACCATCGGAAAAGTCCATCGAAAAAATTGAGAACGTGCTCGCAATCTTTTGCTGGCCGAAATTACGCCAGCAAAAGTCCGATGGAACCTACACACGGTCGAATTTTCCGATGAAAAGCTCTCATCGGTCTTTTGCTGGTTGAATTTCCGATCGTGTGTACGCGGCATATGTTTATGATGGAAAAGGAATGAATTCAAGAAAAGAATGACAATCATAGCAAGAGATTGCGACAATTGTAAAACAGCTCAGTAAAGGAAAAAGATTTAATTTGTGTCCAAAGTTTAAAGTTAATGTTCTGAAATTTGTAATTAGACACATCGTTTAGCTGTGCTTCTGAAATAAAAAATTAAAATCACACACAGTTATTATAGCTAATCAGGTTGATCTATTTTAAATTGTAAGCTCTAATGAGCAGGGCCCTCTGATTCCTCTCATATTGAATTATATTGTAACTGTACTCTTTGCCTTTATTTTGTAAAGTGCTGTGCAAACTGTTGGTGCTATATAAATCCTGTATTCAAATAATAATAATAATAATATTGTGTTCCATGTTGAGTTAAAGAAAACAAATGTATGTTATTCACACAGAGCGTACAATGAAAAAATAGATAAGCACATGTTATCATCAGTGAACGATCAGTAAATCCAGAGATATAAAATACTCAAATCTTATGCAAATTTCCATTTTTTTTCTGTAATGCTGATCTTTCTAGACCCCCTCCTGCCCAAAGTTTGCCTATTGGCCAATAAGCTTATAAATCTCATTAACTGACCAATAGACAGGCTCGGGAATTTAATTTTTCCTGTACAATTCACATTTCGCTGGAAAGTTGAAATTTACATACAACATATTCCTATATCTCTGGATCAACTGACCATTTTGCATATTTCACTAAAAGTAAGATTATGTATTTTTACATCAAAGGTTCCGTTTTGTATCACATATGTACTGTAAGTAATTGTGAGTAACAGAAAAAATGTGATGATTCTGATGTCGTTTATTGTTGAATGTCTGTCACTACAGTTAATGACTTACAGAGAACCAACACATATTCATGTAATGTGCTTACAGGTCTCTTCGATGCTGAGCAGTGGTAATGCACAAAGAACAGTAATCAATAACAATCAATCAGAATTCATTTTTTTATTTTAATTTAGTAATCTGAATATAATAGAATAAACCATTTCTGATAAGGGTTGCAAAACTTTGCATCTCACTACTACTTAATGGTAGATCTGCAACTCCAACCTGTCAACCTGTTATAAGATGGAATCAGTAACCTTGATGAACTACAGATTAGCTACTTTTATGTAAGACATGATGATCTGCACATAAATCAAACATGTCTATTCTTATTAAGACATCTAAATAATCTAACAGACTTCCCTATTGTAGAAATGTACTAATGTCTCTTTGACAGATTTCAGTAATAAACAATAAAATGCAGATAGAAAGCAGGAAACACTAATGCACACAAAGTATAGTAGCAGAAGCATAGAGCAACAAGATCACAAATATGTATGGCGTGCTGTCACTACAGGATACATAAACACAGAATGCAGATGTTGCAGGTATTAAAAAATGCTAAAAGTATTCCCAAAAAAAAAAAAAAAACAATTTAACTAATATACTTGAATAATATATGCTATGCGTGTGAATATTTTCAGTTACTCTAGACACAATAATAATCCACTTCTAGTATCATAGCTATTCTTGTTTAGTTAAAAAATGTGTTTGTAAAAAAAAATGTCTGTGAAATAAAATGTTAAAACAAAAAGATATATATATATATATATATATATATATATATATATATATATATATATATATATATATATATATATATAGATAGATAGATAGATAGATAGATAGATAGATAGATAGATAGATATACATATACAGTATAAATATATATATGTATATATATACACACACACACACAATAAAGGTACCTTTTGCATATAAGTCCAGAAGCTTGATATATGGAGAAATAGCTAGTTATTGAGAGAACTGAGAGATTATACTCAGCAGCAAAGCCCCATTTAAATGAAAGCAAAGGAGCTTCTCTCTGCAATGTGGTATATTTGTTAAATAATGTTGTGCAACAAAGGGTTTGGTCTGTGTTCCTAGTTCCCATAGGCAGCAAAATCACTTTGGTAAACTCAAAAACCTTCAACTACAACAAAAGGCACCCATCCCCAAGCCCAATTCTATCAGCGTTCTTTTCATTGCCAATAAGCAAGAGGGAGCACAAGTAAGTTCATCAAATATAATCTAGGACTTAACTAGAAATGTGTGGGGGATACTTTCAAGTTGAGAAATCTGGTTTGGATCTGTGTATTGTTTGAAGCCTAGGAAACCCTAAGAAGCTGCTTAACATCTAGTCCCCATCTCTATATTGTAAATATTAACATGGCTTGAAAGAAGGGCTAGTTTATTTTTGGGGTTAGAATTAGAGGGTAGGTCCTGGTTTCTCTGTGTGCTCACACCTGCATTCAGACCATACGGGATCAAAACCAATATTGTGTTAGTCACTTTTATCCCTCTCTCCTTTGGCCATCTGAACAGACTGCATGCTACTGAAACGAATTGTGGATTTATTGCAGAGAAATTAGCATAAATTATTACCAAACCTGTAAACGTGTGGGGTCCTGCTTTTGGGGAAAACAGAAGTCTATTGCTATCCTTTCATGCAGAAAGCTAAGCTTTACACATCATGATGGAAAGTCTGAATAGCTGTGGTTGGAAGAAGATTCCCATTTGCTTAGCACATTGATATAATTGACTTATGTGTATTTTATGCTGTTTTCCCAACAACGGTTCAATCTTTTTATTCAAATGAGACTCTAGAAAGCCCTCTTTTTTTATATTTGTATTGCATTCCATCACAAAGAGATGTGTTCACTTTAAAAGACACCCAGTACACACATTTCACATTCTATTCATTCCCATTATTAACAGCAACAAGCCATAGTGAAACACATTTTCCAATACACATCACCAGGTTTTGACTATTTCAAGGAAATTGGTGGTGTAGTTATCCCCAACTCTCTAGAAACTAATCCTGGTGTTAATAAATGTACCTAAAAGATTGGGCTATATTTACATTTTTTGAAAACAAGTTTTTTTTTTCACTAACATATTAAAACATTATTACAGTACCATCTTGTAAATCTAATAAATTAGCTCTATACCACATAATAACATATAATGAGAAGCATTAAATGAGTTTAAAAAAGTAAAACTTGAAACAGACACAGTATTAACAATTTAGTCAGTCGGCAATATATGAACGCATTAAACTTATATGTACTATACATGCACATATTTATATACTATTTAATATATATATTCTTCCCTAATTAAAAAAATATATGTTTTCTATAAATATGGACAAAACAATTATATACAAAGTAAATCTAATTTTATTTGTACACCAAATACATATACTTATTTTTCTTTAAAAATTGTTCAAGTTTGTAAATAATCATTAAAAAAATATTATAGGTTGCTATTTTATTTAACTGTATCACTTTAATCATTATCTGATTTCTAAATTATCATGCTTACTTAAATTTGATAACTTAAAAAAATGTAATCGTTAATCACGGAAACTGTACAGTTAAGGAAGGGTACAATCAACAAGTTATTCAATAATAAATTATGTCCTTTTATTCCACGAACATTAACAATATCAATAAATTACAATTATGTATTAATCTATCCATAATAGTTAGAAGCCCTAATTATGTGCACAGCTAATTCATTTTAATCTTTCTGATTTACTATTTTCATGTATTCATCCTCAAAAGACTGTCACCTATTGTTTATAAAAATAACTTTTTAACCCTTTTCTGTTTTAGAACAAAATATCAGGGCCCTTGTAGGGTACACTATTAGTAATGCAGAGGGAAGAAATATTGGGAAGCATACAGGTCAGGATTTCTGCAAATGAATTATTTTCTTTTACCTGAATTTAGGAGGTCATATTATGCTAGTGCTCAAGTGCTTCTGTTAATATTGAGAAACGTGATTCTGCATTTCAAGTGACTAATCTGAATCACAGAAGCTATTTCAATATTAATGAAATTGTTTAATCTCCTAAATTCATCGTGTTTAAGTAACGATTTGGTGATTTACTGACCAGCAAGGAAAACTGTCAATAATGTTTTTGCTTGTCCCAACACATCTTTTGTTCAGCTACATCTAAATGTACAAAGCCCTCTGGGGTTAAAGATACCTCATTTGAAAGGTAATTTACACCCAGTTAACATACTGGGAGCAATAAACTATTAAGTCACATAGGTGAACTGCTATATAGAATTGACTGTCAAAAGATTAAAGAAAACATCCTTAGTTTGAACTGGCATTAGTAGTAATGATAAACAATGTACATTATAAACAAATAAAAATGTATTGTTAAAAAAAGATGTAATGATAAACAGACACCAAATTATTAAACATTTTTATTTCTAGTAAATAGCCAGATGTTGGTTTTTGGAAAACATAATAAACATTTATAGAAAAATTAACAGTAATATTTATGGTAAAATATTAATAAATGAGAATAATATTGGCTTCTGAAAACGCACTCTCCAGTAAATGTGCACAAACTATAAAACGTAAAACTGTAAGCTATCAGTTGTAAAAAAAAATTTAAATTTTTTCCTTAATTTTGATGAAGCATAAACATGTTGTATTCTTTAAAAATACAGCTAATCCGAATGTTTAAAGATTGAAGAACTGTAAATATGAAGCTTAGTATTTTATACTTAATAATCATGAGGTTTATTTGTTTTCACTGTCAAAATATGTTCCTATTAACAATGGCCTATGCTTATTAACAAAGTATGATTTTTTAAAAGATTAATAATTAAAATATTTTTTTGAAGTTATATAAATACAAAAAATAATCTTTACAGAGATAACAAAATCTATTAAGCCAAACATGCATATATGCAGTCTTGTAAGACTTCAGTCGCTACTGCTATTGTATATGTGTAATGTGTTATATTAACAACTTATTATATATTTTGAGTTTTTAACAGAGGTTTTTTATGTTGTATATTTATATGTGTACTGACTTAAAATGCCCCACATAGACATGTTGAAAACATTATGTTTAGTTAGTTAGCAAGCATGATGCGTTGGGTGTTTTTTAAATGAAAAAATATAAATAAGTAACCATATATATATATATATATATATTTTTTTTTTTTTTTCTATTACAATCCTATGTTTTTTTGGGCTTTGGAGAAAAGGATAGGAACTGCACCTGAAGGAGATCCATAAACCTACTGGCAACTTATAGCAGGAACAACAGGAAATGCGAGATTCAGATGATTAATACCATGATAATCACCTGCTCGTTCCCTGTGAAGCAGAAGACTCAGAGTATCGTACTGTAATGAAAAGGGAGGGTTATTTGAGGCTAAAACTGCAAAGAGACAAGGACAATGACAATTGCATTATAGGTAGCTCACATTCACATTATGTTTCAGGTAAGGTTAACTTTGTGAAGTTTTATCCCCTATATGGATCAGTAATACTTTGTTGTTATAGTTATTTTTCAACCAGGACATGTTTCCCTGTTTAGGATATAAGTACTTACAAATAGAATGGTTGAGGAGAAGTGATAAAGATGCATCTTAAAGCTTTAACATCTGGCTGTTTATCGGCTGTTTAAGTCTAGACTACAAGGTTATTATGTGCCTGAATGACTGGAGATTATCAGTGCCATCCCTGGAGATTTAGAATAGGACTGCATTAGAATCTAATGAATTGCTTTTATACCATTCATTGCATACCTTTTTTCTATATTAATCCTTTGATGTCTATTTGTGACTTTTTAGCTTGTGTTACTAACACATTGCATATACTCTCCCTGCTGACCAGCAGCTCTTGGCTTGGGTATACAAGATCTGTCTGCATTATAAATGACTTCAAGTCAACACTGTAGTGAAACTGTTAAAAAAAATACTAACCATAATATAGTACACATTATATTGATAGCCATATAACATCATTTACTGTTGAAAATACTGATTCATATAATAATGAAATACGTGTTTTGCTAAGCAAGCCCTTTTATATGGGAATCATAGACTTGTTGATTGGAACACATTAAACAAATCTGAGTACATTTCTATTAAAATCAATTCCATTACAATCTAAAAGTGTTTAAGCAAAATAATACACTTATATACAATGTGTTCAAAAATCTTTATTTTTGCAAAATGCACTTTTATAATAAATAATAATACTTTGCTTTCCATTGTACATGTTTTAAAATATACTTATGTAAAGTTGAAAAACAAATAGGCAGTATAATGTTTGCGGGCATATACAGTTGATATGCAACAAGAGTGGATATGTGTCTATCTATCTATCTAGTTATCTATCTATCTGTCTATCTATCTATCTATCTATCTATCTATCTATCTATCTATCTATCTATCTATCTATCTATCTATCTATCTATCTATCTATCATAGTATATGTATGTATTCACATGCACTATCGAAACAAAGAGAAGAAGTACATACATGTGACACAGTTCTGTTACTTGAACCGGAAGCAACTATGGCTATAAAAACAGAATCTGAAGTTGCACTTACACCTAACAAAGTAATAACAAATATATTGAACTAATTCTGCATATATTTCTATGTTTCTATACAGTGTTTATTCTAACATTAAACTAATTTCACCTAGATAGTATAACAGCATAAAACAGTGCATTATTTTTTGCCTAGCTTAAGAAAAAGTGACCTCCCCCTCCTGTTAAAAGTAAAAGCGCTGCCTTAAGTTAGCTAACAATACAAATCAGATAACAATATAGAACAAACAGAATACCACAGCCAAGCAATTTCCATGTCAAACATCCCACTGCTCAGTAGCTCCATTTGTAAGTGTGAATTGCAGACTAAGCTCCCTGCAATGCACACAGGAAGGTTGGTGCATACCTTCACACACACTGTTACTGGGTGCCATCACACTTCAATTCCGGTTGCTGAGCCTTTTCACCCCTTGCCTTGTCTTCAAATGGAAATTATTTCTATTGGCCCAAGGTGTCCATGTAAATAGGTGTAAATGAAACCAGATTATGCCTTTCTTTCCCCCACGCCCCCTCCTCTCTACTCTCCCTCTTCTCTGCTCCCTCCCTCCTCCTCCCAAGGCGATTGTCATATGATAGCAAAGAAGTGGCACATTAATGAAGCGCCTCTACAGGGGTCTTTTCTGTTCATGTCACCACATAAAACTATCAGATGGTTTGAGGAAGGACATGGACACAACTACTTAGCTTATCTCCCACCCAGTGAAGGAGAACTACTTTCTCCTGCTCCCATTCAACTGCTGCTCAGAAAAGAAGCTTATTTCTAATGCTAAAGACAAGATCGGAGTTTATCCAAGAAGGGACCAGTCTGGCAACGGATTGAATTAAGACCTGCAGCATCAGAAAAGAGGCTTCAGAATTTCTTTTTTCTGCACCATATTGAAAAACTCTCTGACCGTGTTACAAATGCAGAGTACCAACTTGTGAAAAGTTTAAGGTATGACTTGCATTTTATGCTAAACTTGTTTTTTTTTCTGTTTTGTGTAGTTTATTAAACAAACAATTTTAAAGCATGTATACAACTTAAGTTAGGCATTTGTTTATCCTGTTTTAGAGTAGCTAACTTTAACACCTTTTCCTTTCTACAAACAGATAGCCACTGAGTAGATTAGCAATGTATAGTATATGTATATGTAGTACATACAAAATTATGTTGAATCTAGCTCATTTTAAAGCATTTATAAAACTTGAGTTAAAATTGTGTTTATCCTGTTTTAGAGTAGCTAACTTTAACACCTTTCCCTTTCTACATACAGGTTGCCTCTGAGTATAGTGACAATGCCTCGACCAGGGAGAAATACATACAGTGACCAGAAGCCCCCTTACTCGTATATCTCGCTTACAGCTATGGCAATTCAGAGCTCTCAAGAAAAGATGCTACCCCTCAGTGAGATCTACAAATTCATCATGGATAGATTTCCTTATTACAGAGAGAATACCCAAAGATGGCAGAACTCTCTGAGACATAATTTATCTTTCAATGACTGTTTCATTAAGATACCAAGGAGACCTGATCAGCCTGGTAAAGGCAGTTTCTGGGCACTTCATCCCAGCTGTGGTGATATGTTTGAAAATGGTAGTTTCCTAAGACGTAGAAAGAGGTTCAAAGTGATGAAATCGGACCACCTGGCCCCTACTAAACCATCAGATGCAGCACAGTACCTGCAACAGCAAGCAAAGCTTAGACTAAGTGCTCTGGCTGCCTCGGGTACCCACTTGCCACAGATGTCAACTTACAACCTTGGAGTCTCTCAAACATCTAGTTTCAAACATCCTTTTGCCATTGAAAATATCATTGCAAGAGAGTACAAAATGCCAGGTGGACTTGCATTTTCTACAATGCAGCCAATGTCAGCTGCATATCCGCTTCATAACCAATTGACTACAGTTGGCAGTTCCATTGGCACAGGTTGGCCTCACATGTACAGCTCCAGTATGATAGACACTACCACCCCTATATCAATGGGCAACAGTGATTATAGTGTGAGTGCATATGGGGTGCCAATCAAGCCACTTTGCCATGGAGGACAAACTTTACCTGCTATCCCAGTACCTATTAAGCCTTCAGCTGTGCCAGGGCTTCCAGCACTCCCAACTCATATCCCAGCTATTCTGTCGAACTCTTCTCCATCCCTGAGTCCAACATCTCCTCAAACAGCAACCAGCCAAAGCAGCCCAGCCACCCCTAGTGAAACTCTTACTAACCCTTCCATCGCTCTGCTTTCTGTGGCTGTACACTGACCTATTGGACTAAAAAAACATCACTCAGTTTACTTAACTAATTATCTCCTAAATGAAAGAAAATGTCATTTCAAGATGAGTTTATTATTTCATGTTAACTGTTCAGTTGTTTATCCAGTGTGGATTTTTATTACGTATACAGTACATCCTCATACACTTGAATCCATTTTGCTGCATAGCAAAGCTTTTATTTTAAATACGTTTGGACATCTTTTTTCAAACATCTTTTAAAAAATAAAGGGCAGGCATTTTCAGGTAGCAAGTTGCAACAGCACATTAAAAGAAAAAAATATAAAGACATTTAGTAATATCCAGGGATTGCATTTGGTTATAGTTTCCTTAAACTTTGAAAGTAAAATACTTTACTTTACCATCAGCCCTATTTACTATAGAATGTGCTCTTATGCAGAATGCACAAAGTTTTTTTTTTTTTTACTTTGCTTGTACTTGCAGCTTAATCTCTACACTCATAAAGGTGTTAAGCTATGTTGGAAATTATACAACAACTTTGTGACAGCATAAAAGAAGTCATTAGATTTGAAAATGCGCACATAAAATATAATGCAGTTGTAAAAAATAACTGAACATAATCAAAGTATGATTAAACAAATATGCTGTTTACAAAAATACTGCCCTAATGTAAATATTAAATTTGTGAACTAAAAAAAAAGCTATACTTATTGGCTGCCAATAGTATTATTTGAAAGGCACTGGATAATCAGTACACATCACTGGATTTAAAATACATATCTATTTATTTGATTCTTTTAAATGGGGGATCACAAAATGCGCTGTCAAGTTGGATAAACAATTTGACTAATATTTTTAAAGGACCTTCCAGAATGTGCAGTAAGGAGGGGAATGTAAATGTAATATGTGAATAAGAATGAATATAAATTGTGTATAATGCACTTTGAACTGACGCAATCTAGTTTTCACTGAGGCAATTTGCTAAGGTTTACAAATCCCAAAAAAAACACTGTTGCTCTTTGGTGAATTTAATTTAATTACAAATAGTCCTACTGTCATCTAAACTGTGAAAAAAAATGGTCACACTATTTCCTTGTTGTACAGAAGGCATGACATTTGCATATTTTGATGTTATTATTCACAGCATGTGTGTATGTCAGACTACAAGAAAAAATATGTGTCTGCGTTAAATTATGAACCTAGTCGTCCAAATAATATTTTCTCATTAAAATGTTAATTCTGTATGATCTTGTGTCTTTCTTTTCCTTTTTTCAGTTACTACTTTTTTATATTTTATTTTATATTATATATATATATATATATATATATATATATATATATATATATATATATATATATATATATATATATATATATATATATATACATACACACACATATCATCCGTGCTATCATAGTATCTTAATATTTAAAAATACTGTACAGTCAAACAAGTATACTAGGTGATTTATTTACTTATGTTTTATGACTGAAAATAAACAGAGACCTGTCAGTATATTTTTACAAATTGAATAATACAGAAATCAGCTGTCATAAAAAAAAAAAAGTACCAACAATTTAACATTGATTGTATGCTAGCCTCTTAGAAGTGCCTGTTGAAATGATGCATGAGCAGAAGAGAAACATAGATATTACACAACTTTTTAAAACAGTAAAAAAAAAACATAATTTATTGAGTTCAGGTAAAAATTCTAGAGATCGTGTTTTTCACAATATGTTTTAGGACAGACTTTTTAGTTTCATATAAATGTTTATAGAACAATAGCACACACACACACACACACATCTCTCTCTCTCTCTCTCTCTCTCTCTCTATCTCTCTCTATATATATATACCTATATATATATATATATATATATATATATATATATATATATATATATATATATATGTATGTATGTAATGTATATATATATATATATATATATATATATATATATATATATATATATATATATATATATATATATATATATATATATATATATATATATATATATATATATATATATATATATATATATATATATATTGTCTTATTTATTGAACTTTATGGACTTTCAATAAAAAAAGCAGGAGTAACTCCTTTCCATTTACTGATCTGATTTGTAAATGAAAACAAACTTGTATTTTAATTAATTATCATCAACTCATAAAGGAAAATTGGGTATATAATACTTATAATAATGGATGCACATTATCAGATGAGTGAGGGTGGTGGAACTCAGGATACAAGGATATTAATCTCCTTTAGTGAATTAAAAAAAAAAAACATTTATAACATGGAAGATTATAGAGAATTTGCAATGGCAAAAAATAACTGTCTATCTTTATATTTAAGGGAGCACTGCATAAAATGAGCTGCTGCTGTAATAAAATGATTTACATAAATGAAAAAAATAATATAGATCTTTTCAGAAATCTCTTCCACAACAAGTGGCTGTGGAAAATATGTAAATAAAAAAAATATATAACTGGACAATCCGAATACACAACTCAAACATATCCAGTGTGTACCACTTTCAAAATAGTAACGTCTTCCTAAAACAGAAAAGTGCGCTGCATCAAGTTCACTTTGCCTTGACATCTACCATACATTTTTCAGTAAAGGCAATTTTCAGCACATGTTAGGACCAGTTAATTGAAAGTGAAAATGTATGAAAAAAAAAGTAAAGACGCTGTTGTTCGCTTTTAAAATTCTTTCATTTCAAGCTTATCAAAGAGTAAGCTGGTTGATGACTGAATGAATCAACAGCTTTGTTTTACTTAATCCCAATTAATGGCTCAAGTTCAAAGTCAACAAACACAGTTAGAAATGGCTAAAAAAATAAACTATTTTAAAATGTATTGTCAGGAAGTTGATATACTTTTAGGATCGGTAGGATAGGTTAATATTATATATATATATATATATATATATATATATATATATATATATATATATATATATATATATATATATACAATACTGTATATATAAACACAACCACACACACACACACAAAACATCATAGTCACAGAAGCACTTACCTACATGCATCTAGAAAATAATTTTACTGTAATGTGTGACCATGTATTCACTGTTCATACATTTATTTTATATAACTGAATAAATATATATATCTATATATATACATATATATAGATATATATTTATTTTTAAAATGTTCAAGCGTGTTTGTCACCCTAGCATAAAATGTTAAATCGAGCAGGCAGCAAAACATATATAAAAATAAAGTGAGTATACCAAATGTCAGCCTTTTCTTCCTGAGACCATTATTTGTTTTCACCCAACTATCAACAAATTACCTAATTAATATGTTTCAATTACAGCACAGAAAATAGACCCTCTGGACCTCCTGCAGTGCCCTTACAATAGGCTCAGATCTTACTTTAGGAATTCACACTAACTTCACATCTGTTTCTTTATTTCTTACTGTTGGTTTGCAAACCCTTTTTAAATTCTGCTCTAATCAGTGGCAAAGTTATATGAAATATGTCCCTGTGCTAAGAAAAGAAGAGAGGACGTTAGAAGATTTGGACTTTATTTGCAAGTTAGAAAGTGAATTCCTATTGAAGAGCATTAAACAAATATATTAGAATTCTGTCACTTTATGCAATTCAGTAGATCAAATAAAGGGCCCAGGCCACTTCATTCACATCAATAGAAATCCTAAAGAATGGCAAACCTAGACTGGGCCACCGATGTAGATTTAGCTTTTTTCTCCCCTCTTAGAGACAAAAAGACTGAATTCCCACAAACACATTACTGACTGGTGCACTAGGAAACCAGCACAGGAACCCCTTTGGAATTTAAATTCACGCTATCTCCCCTCCTTTAAGGATTTGTTTGCACTACAGTGCTGATTATATTGGAATCCTCTGTTAAAAAGTAAAAGTTTTACAGACACCATTTGCCCTTCAGATCAAGGACATTTTTACCATCTACCTAAAAGATGTGGTAGGATACTAAAATATAATTAAACAATAAAAAAAGTGAATAAAAATTACAAAAATAATAAAATAGATGTGCTTATATCTATTGGTTTTATTTATGGTATATATTCTATTTTGTTTTATTGGCATAGTGTGTGGCATATTTCAAGTTACAGATTACCTAGTTACACTACTACATTCCACATTTTAAAATCACGTGTCTATGGTGTCATGAGTAAGTACACCATGTTGTTAATCTGTATTAAATCAAACACTGAAAATATACAAGTTATTTTACGAATTCAAATTCTATTTTTAACATTCTATTTTAAGTATATCATTGTTTTTTTTTATGTGTATTTGTGTCTGCATTTGATTTGCCTATCCCTTGTAAATTTGCATTCATATACTTTAAATGTATTTATATTTATTTATTGCAAATGCATATAGGATTTTTTAAAGCTGTAGCTGTGTATATGTTTACTACTATCAAATACAGGAATCTATTTTCGTTCTATCAAATTTTTTTGCTGAATTTTTCTTCTGGTTAGATGGGTACGTGTGTTGATGGATTGTTTAGGTAAGATATCCCAAACATTTGTCAGCTTAGTAGCTACTTATCAATATGACAGTTGGAATCAAGCCATGATGCTAAACATAAATGATGAAATAATACAATAAAATAGAGCTTTGCAAATACTTTAGTTATTAATGATGTGAGATCGTTTAACGAATGATAAAAAGTATCCAAGCATTTGTGTAAAGCAGTACATTCTCAGACATAATTTTGGATGTTGCTAAATTCCATATCAAAGAAATTAGAGAGTCACCTATGACCACTACTAAGTTGGAACTAGCAGTAAGGTCGGATGGGCTCAGGAAAGCAGTCTTTTTAGACATATATGCACCTAAAGTTTTGCATAGACATTCAATTCCAGATACAATATGAGACCATTGAGCTCTTTAAAATGATCACGGCATTCACATGTATGCTCAATTTGGCTGGATACGCATTTTTGCTCAGTTTCGTGTGTTTATGCACTGAACAGACATCTCTGACAACAGCTTAGAGAAACAATAGCAGTGAGCTCTAAAAATGTTGCCTGGACTCCACCTGTTACCAGTCAGCCATCATATTTTTCAGTTACGTATGTTTTATATAGCAAGGCTTTCAATACAGAAATATTCACCTTCTGAACTGGTAGAAATGTGCTGTCATATAATATAATCCAGTTGTGTATTAGCCATTTTAATGGTAAACACTCATTTTAAAGGGATGAGAGAAATAGAACAAGTGTGTACATAAGAAACAAAATGCAGCATATAGAAAAGTATAACATTTCCCAAAAGATCTTCTAATTTTCAGGAAGTCTATGAAAATTTGAAAACTATATATACAATACTGTAATACTGTAATGTATTGTAATATACAATACTGAATTCAACATCCATGAAACTTTATCAATACAGAAGGGATGGGCTTAATGGAAATAAACAAGAAGGCTTTCATTGCTAACTAGCTGCCTAGCTGATATGCTGCCTTTGGTGTTTTCTGTCACTAACCCAAAACAACTGTGCAAACAAAAAGTTCAAACTATAAGCAGATCATACACGATTCGAAAACTGAATGAAAATTCTTGGTTAGTTTTTCGCATTATTAGCGTGTCAGCTGTGACACGAAATTTTCGTGCTGTAATTGAAAGCAATCGAAAGTCTTGATCCAACATGCTGAATTTTGTTTTGAAAATTGAAACAAATGATGGCACAATCGTATGCGCCATTTTCATTTTTGGATTGACAGTTCAGTTTTCAACTCGTCTATGGCCGACCTTACTCTGACTATCCTGATTTGCATATTCTTTAAGAGTCAGTGACTTGAAAGCTTTGAGTTAATATAACAGCCGGGCAATTAGACTTTTTTCAAAGAAAACCTCAGCATTGGTATCCCTCATGTCTCTCTTATGACTTTATGTTACCCATATAGCTTATATACATTATGGACAGATGAGAGGGAATGTCTATGTCTATCAGTACTTACAAATTAGAGGTAACAACTTGATTGATTGCTTTTAGGGGAATAATTAATTGGCTTTTTTAGGTTATCATAGACAATCATTTTAAGCCAAGAATATTACTGGGATTGACTGCTCAGTGCATAGACATGCATATTTATTCAACATCAGCATAAAAGTCTATGCCCGTGCCTATTAAAACCAAACCATCCAGCTGTAAGATCATGTAAACACAGTCTGACCAATATCTTTAAACTGACTTTAGCCTTTTATAATCAAAGTGTCACCACGAGAATGAGGCTTCTGCTAATGGATTTTATGCTCTCCTCACATTTCTATACTGTGCTCCAGTTTACTCTCCCAATTTAAAAACACAACATTAGGTCAGTTGTTTGAAAATGGCCCTCTGATTGTGGTAAGTATTAAACAATACTGCAGTGATTCACATTAGATTGTTCACATAGGAGGAGATTTACTAAAACTGGTGCACAAAGATTCTGCTGCAGCTGTACATAGTAACCAATCATCTTCTAACTTCAGCTTGGTCACTTAAGCGTTAAGGGTGAGGGGCAATTACAAATCAAACATAATGTTTTTTTAAGTGCACCTGTCATGAAAGATATAGGAGCTGCTATTTCTGACTAATTCAAAAAAAGCATGTAATAAAAAAAAGGTTAGTTAGAATGTCCAGTCGAGGAAGTACAAATTGACCCAGGATACTTCCTGAAAAAATGAGGCACTGACTTTCTGGAGAAAAAAGCAAATAAAAACAATTTCGGGGGAGTACTGTGATCATTGTCAGATGTAACAAACACCTATAAGTGCTTGCTTTGCTGTTGACCAAACATGGGTTTTGAGAAAACCCAAGCTCATTTCTCATCTACTAACGATGGATCTACAGTACTATGCAAAAGTTTTAGGCAGGTGTGAAGAAATGCCATAAAGGAAGAATGCATCCAAAAGAATATATTAGATTTGTTTATTTCTACGAATTTACAAAATGCAAAGTGAGCAACCAGATGAAAAATGTAAATCAAATCATTATTTGGTATGACTACCCTTTGGCTTTAAAACAGCATCAATTCTTCTAGGCACACACAGTGTGTTTTTGAAGGAATTCGGCAGGTAGACTGTTCCAAACATTTTGGAGAACTAACCACAGATCTTCTGTGGATGTAGGCTGTCTCAAATTCTTCTATCTCTTCATGTAATCCTAGACAGACTTTATGATGTTGAGGTCAGGGCTCTGTGGGGGCCAAACCATCACCTCCAGGACTCCAATTTCGGCCAGTTCAGCAGGAATGGCTAAGATTGAACCATGTATGAGCAGGCTGAATGTACCCAAGTTGATTCATCGATAAACTTGGGTACAACCAGCCTGCCAGATTTCACATGTGAATATTGCTAGCGGCTGTTAGCCACCAGCAATAATCACTGTGCTCTCCCAGTGGAGACAGCTTCCCCTGCCCCCTCGCCAGGACAACGCAATGGCTCCATGGGAAGGATTTCCATGTCAACACTGTCTGTGTTGATGGGGGGATTGAGCGGGTATTGGGGGGAACCCATGGCTGCAGGAAAGAAAATTGCTCTGTTTATGGCTGGCCTTACTTTAGGCATGGTATTCTGAATAGTTGATATTTGATCTTGTCTCTTTGTTGTCTGTTTTGCACAACTTACATTTATGCTAAACACAAAGAAAAAAAGAAAGTACACTGCTCCAAGTCCCAGATGTGTTTCTCCAGTCCATCATTGCTGGGTGCTGGATTTAAGAGCACATCCTGCTCATCATTAATGGCAAAAATTAAAACGAAAGCCACACTTCCATAAAGTCTCATCATAAAGTTTAATTAAAGTGATTGTAAACCCTTACATATACTCAGTGAAGTGATTGGCCACATGTGATACACAGAGATGAAACAAGATGAATCTGCAGCCCTCTCTTCTCTACATCCATTCAAAGTGCTGAGTTATAAAGTTTGTCTGAGAGTTCAGAAAAAAAGGGGGCATAAAGCTGAAGGTCCCTCCCCTGTCACCATTTTTTCTCTTGGTGTCAGGAAAAGTTGTCAGAAAGGTTTTATGCTGATAGCAGAGGATCAAAGCAGCAGGCAAAAGTGATACTTAGTGCTCTTAATTGAGACAAGTACACACTATAGAGGGATATTTTTTTTTTTTTTTTTCATATTTCATATGAGAGGTTTACATCCACTTTAAAGTAGTTGGCTTCTGATATGGTCCCTGCCTTAAGCCACATCCCTCTGACATGTTCCACCCTGATTGGGCTAATTCCTCTACTTGCTTAGCTACTTTTAGACATGCAGTATCTTCTCATAAAAAATTTCATGCTATACAGTAGTTAAGTCAAATTTTATATTAATAAATGTTGCACACCTGACAGGTATCTTGAGTTCCACAGTTTATCGAGGAATTTTTACTCTGTGGTCTCTAATCTACCTGTGATCCTTCCTTCATACAATTGTACGATTTCTATGATAGACAACATTTAAGTGACACTAAATTCTGGTTTTAAAAAATGTTATTCGAGTATGTGTTCTTTACTCCAAAAAGTACCTTATTTTGCTCTCAGCTTCTGCCAAACTTCCAAATGTTGTGATTTGGCTTCCTGTTAGAGGGTGGTTACATTCATTCTCATTGGTGCCACTGTATGTAAGAATATTTCCACCCTCTATTGCTTGCTCCCAAGATGGACAAGGCACTAGGGATTATGGCTCAAAGGATTTGTAGTGTGCATAGAGCAACCTTAGTTGCAATCATGTGCACTGCTTGTTCCCAACAAAACAGAATTAAGGGGGGAAAGAGGAGGTAAGGGAGCACATGAAGCATAAAACACAGTAAGAAACAATTTTATGAAAAATAGATTACATGGCTATTAAGTAGTGTATGTCTATGTTATTTTTGCAAGGATATTGTTTAGTGGCACTGTAAAGCCCCTTACACACAGGCGAATGCCAGGCGGCATTGGACACGTGTGTATGGCAGCCGTTCTGACAGAAGCCGGCCTTTTGGCCAGCTTCTGTCGGACAAGCATGCTGGAAAACCAGCAGTCAACTGACTCCTTATCAGTGCTCTCAGCCAATTACTGAGAGCGTTTATCGAGGTGTCCTGGCAGGGGAGCTGTCAGAACACAACAGCTCTGTGGGGGAGATCGCTGTACCAACGTCGGATCATTAGTACAGCAGCTCCGACCGGAGCTGACAGTTCTTAACATTCAACCTGCATGGTTAAACGGAAAAAAATTCATAATGTGTACCAGGCTTAAGGCTGGATTCACACTCCTGTACGCAAACATGGAAAAATACACATCAGAGCATTGCGCAGATGTAAACTAGAACTATTTAACCCCTTCCCATAGTAATACGACGCCCACAGATGGGATCTCCCATCCTGGGCGGGCGTCATATGACGTCCTCCCCTTCCCGGCCACCTAGGGGGCGCGCGTGTGCCGCGTGGCTCGGGACCCGGTGCGCGTGCCCTGCGACCGCGATGTCTGCCGGGCACCCGCGATTGCCCGGAAACACAGCAGAACCGTGGATCTGTGAGTTTGAATACGCAGATCCACGTGCTGTCAGAGGAGAGGAGACCGATGGTGTGTTTCCCAGTACAGAGGAACACCGATTGGTCTCCTCCTCTTGTGAGTCCCCTCCCCCCACAGTTAGAATCACTCCCAGGGAACCTAATTAACCCCTCCCTAGCCCCCTAGTTTTAACCCCTTCCCTGCCAGTCACATTTACACAGTAATCAGTGCCATTTTATAGCACCGATCGCTGTGTAAATGTGAATGGTCATAAAAATGTGTCAAAAGTGTCCGATATGTCCGCCATAATGTCACAGTCCCGAAAAAAAATCGCAGATCACAGTCATTACTAAAAAAATGCCATAAATCTTTCCCCTATTTTGTAGACGCTATAACTTTTGCGCAAACCAATCAATATACGCTTATTGCGATTTGATTTAATACACTTCAGGTGGTGTACACAGTTTCTAATACAGTGTAGTGTGGTGTTGCAAAAAATACATCATGTCCGGAAAGCCACCAAGTAGAGGCAGACGCATACACAGTATAAAATACAGTGCAGCCGTTGTACAGTTTCTAATACAGTGCAGGCGGTGTATACAGTATCTAACACAGTATGTACAGTTTCTACTACACTTCTGGTGGTGTACACAGTATCTAATACAATGTAGTGTGGTGTTGCAAAACAAAAAATACATCATGTCCGGAAAGCCACCAAGGAGAGGCAGATGCTCACAAGCCACTGAAAGAGGGCAAGATCTCTGTGTCTACAGTCAATAGTGGTGGAGGTGCATCCTCTGCAGGTGGCCATGGGGCACGCTTGTCCTTTTTTTCTGCTGCTGCCCGTGTTATTGAGCCACAAGAGTTGGTGGAGTGGATAACAAAGCCGCTCTTATCCTCCTTATCCTGTGTCACCCAGGCTCAGAGTAGTTTGCCTTCCAACGCAGCTGCCAAAGTGGCCTATTCCACTGGCTCCTTGTCCACAGTAACTCCTTCCATAGCCCCACCATCATGCATGGAGGAGTCCCCAGAATTATTTAACCACAGTGTCGGGTACATGCTTCTGGAGGATGCACAGCAGTTTGAAGGCTTCCGATGTTAGTTCCCAAGTTGAGGAAGGGAGTAACGTTAGAGAGGGGGTGCCCAAGAAGGACAAGAAACTGGCAGTCATGTTCCCCCAGCTGCAGCATACTGACAAGTTTGCTCCAGTGACGAGGAGGGAGGGTATGATGAGGTCACTGACTGTACTTGGGTGCCTGAGAGAAGAGAGAAGGAGGCACAACTCCAATGAGGCAGGATGTCCTCTAGGGGGCAGCTTAAGGGCAGCCACCCTATTTCACCACACCGCAGAGCTCCGCAAGTACAGGGCGCTCCTGACTCCCCGCTGACTTTTAAAAGTTCCTTAGTGTGGGCCTTTTTCGACACATGTGCAGCAGATAGCAGCATTGCTATTTGCAACCTATGTCTGAAGTCAATCAAGCGTGGCCAGAACAGCAGCCACTTGGGCACCACATGCTCGACCAGACATATGACGACCTGCCATGCAGTCCGTTGGAAACAACACTTGAAAGACCCACATCAAAGAAAAAGGCGGACTTCTCCTTGCGTCTCATCTGGGATCTCCAACCCTACTATACCTCCAGTCCTCTCAAAAACCTGCACTGAGAGGAATGAAGGTATAGCAATAGGTGTCCCAAGTACTTACAGCCAATCTGCTAGCAGTACATCACCAATTGATTTTAGTAGGTAAATTTCCCTACCCCAGTTGCTGAACCGTAAAAAAAATATTTATTATCTATAGAAGCTCAGTTATTGGAACTCAAGCCACATTGAACTAAAATAACAATAAATGCCCCCCCCCCCCCCAGTAATCCAGGGTGACCAACCACATAAAGCACCAGTGACAAGGGTGGGAGGGAGGAGAGCTCTTTTGCCAGGCTTGACCAACTGTGAAATAACTGGGAGCTCTTCCTTATTTATAGGGCTCCCAGGAATTCTAGAAAATTTCATTAATTCTGATTGGATAATTTATTCTCCTCAGGATCATTTTTTAAATAACTGCTAATAAAATTCATATCACACAAGCGGAGAGGGGCGGGACGGCCACAAGCCACAAGCCCATGTAGGCAGGCCCAAACACCTGTGCCCTTCCTTTGCATTTTTCAGCTCCCTATTTATTTGTTATTTAGTTTGCTTGCAAATGTATTGTGGGGTAATAATCGGCAACACATTTACTTCCCCCACTTAATTACACTTTCTATATGTATTGTAAAAAAAAAATTCCTACACATTTTCTGCCCCCCTTACCTGTTTCTTATCATGCTCCAGCGCAGCAACAGTGGGTGCCATTGGCTCTTGATCCTGTCAGTCAAATCCTGTGAGGAGGTAGCAGGGAGGATGGGAAAGCGATGCTGTGTGTGTCCATGGATGCACACAGCCTGGCTCAGTAGCACACCCACACGGGTGCCCCCATAGCACAGGGCTTGCTATGGCGGCACCCAGAGGAAGAAGGGGCAGAAAGTGTCAGTGGAGGATAACCAAAGAAGAGTTAAGGGACCACCCTATGCCATATCGTTGCACAGAGTAGGTAAGTATATAGTAACCTCTTTTTTTATTTTAATGAAAAAGTTGCCTCTAATATCACTTTAATATTAGCCATATTTTTCAAGTATAGCCTCTCTGCTCTCCAGATTTTTGATTGCTCTCTTTTACATTATTGTATCGGTTTTATATGGCTCTATAATATTAGGCTCAATCTGTGCTATAACCCAGCGGTTCTAGATGGACAGTTAAGCTGGCTATACATTATACAATTTTCTTATTTAATTTTCTTAAGATTTACCTTAAACTATGTAGTTTAGGGCCTGCCTGATTGCATAAAAAGTGTTTAGGTTTGACACATATTATAAGGTTGTAGTAAATCTAAGGGAACATTGTACAAGAAAATTGTATAATGTATGAGCAGCTTAACTGTCCATCTAGAACTGGTGGGTTAGCCAAACTGATCCTTTATCTTAAAATCAGGTATAAACCTAATATTTTTAGGATTTGTAATGGGTGTGAGACATCTCTGTTTTAAAAAGGCTCCACTGTGATTCACACAGGTTCAATGGTGGGACTTTTAGCCCAATTCACCATAACCTATTTGGTTACCTGTTATATGTAATACATTATAAAACATTACTTTAATACAGTTTGTTGGTCATGCTTGGGCATGCTTAAAGTGATTGCAAACCCTCACCTTGTAAAACAACCCACTCAGTTTAAAATAGAAATTAAAGGTAAAGCATTTGTGTCTAGATACAAAAGAATGATAGACACCTTTTTTTTATAAGTGATCACATAATCTCTGTTCTCAGCTGCATAAGAGCTGGGGGAGCACACTAAGCTTCCCAGTGAAAGGCTGTGCGGGTGGAGGGGTGTCAGGCACTTCCCCACGATCCAGCAATGGACTCTACCTTGGCACCCTCATGCACAGAGCAGGGCTATGGACCCTGCTGTAGTCTTGGTGATATCATTACTCTAGATCAGTGTTTCTAAACATTTTTCAGTCAAGGCACCCTTTAAAACTATGGACAATCTCAAGGCACTATTTAAAATAATGGACAGTCGTGAGGCACTCCATCCTAAAATGTAAAGACTATTCTAATTGTTTTACACAATTCAGCATTATCCACACACGTAGGACACCCAACATTAGCAGTGCAAGCTGGTACTGACTAGTATTATTAGTAGTATATTTCTCTTTTTCCTCGGTTTTTCTCCATCACTCAGTTAATGTGACCCCAAAACTGATGGAGAGAGGCAGGGGAGGATCAAAAAAGGATGCTATGCAGGCGACTGACATCCTCCTTTTCCACTGATGATGTCATTAGTCGTTAGGAGGTTGGCAGCTAGAAGGCCATAGTGGTGCACAATGAAAACATGTGGCATTGTGTAACTAAAAGGCAGGCTTCATCCACCTGCCACCTTGTATACCATTTTTGGACAATCTTTAGGCATTTTTCCAAGGCACTCCTGAAGAGACCACAAGGCACCCTGGTTGAAAAAGGCTGCTCTAGATCACTAGAGCACAGGGGTGCAGAAGCTGCAGGGACCAGTCTAGCTGTGGGGAGGAGTGAAGGATTGGATAACTATATCTCATTTAATTGCTCCCCTAGACAAAAATTAGCCATTAACCCTTGCAGCGTGGGCACCCTTGCCAATTAGCCCAGAAAATCAGCATTTTCAATTTGACATTGATTTCAGTGGGGTTTGGGTTCAGAAACTGAACTTCTTTGAAGTTCGTCAAACCTTGCTCGATCTGAACCCAGGAGTAATAGCAGCTTACATTTTTTTTAAAAAAAGTATAGGAAACAGCAAAATAGTGTGCTCTACAACACTGACATTCACTTCAAATGCAAGATATTGGCTTTAAGAAAAAACAAGTGTCTACTTGTGTTGAAATCTTTGGTGAGCTCATGACATGTTATATAGATATTTGCTGAGCCTCCAAATAACAAAGGAGTTAAATGTAACATAATAAAGCATTTCAGGTAGGTTTATCTGTGAATCTTTTGTACACTTGGCCAGTCAAAATGATAATATAGACAAACTGTGAACTGCAAACTGCATTATCCTGCAATTTCTCATTATTATGCAAAAATATTATATTCACAGCAACTGTCTCATCTATTTATTGTTTGGTTACTCATCTGGAAATTTTAATACTTTCTTCAGGGGTAGGGCTGGCAATAAAAAATAGATCTATATATCAAACCTTTAACACCCAGCTATCATCGTGTCCCATAATACAGATGGAGTGGCTATCAACTCTGTTTACTGTGAGGTTTTGATGCTGCTTCTTGAGAGCACTGGTAGAATCAAAGCAGGCTTTATCTAGTTAATAACAATAAATACACAATGTATTACAAAATGTAAATATCACAAATTAATTTTAGAGTTTGCTGATTACGTTCTATTTAAGTTACTTAAAGGTACATTAGATTTCTAATTCTTGAGATTGGGTTGGATATTTTTGCCTTAAATTGTTAGAGTTCACCTTTTCAGAAAAAAAAAGGAACCCTAAACCCCCCCATCATATCCCAACTGCACTTAAAGTGATTGTAAAGTCTAATTTTCAACATAAAGTAAGTAAAGTAAATGATGGTATTTATATAGGGATGTTTTTTTTCTTTTCAGCGGTCAGCTAGAGATGGATAGGTAGAAGGGGGAGGTGGGGGAAAAATGATCCCAGAGTAGGGCTTTAACTGTTCTCAAGTTGTGATTTTTTTTGTCTCCTTGGGATAAGGGCTGGACTGAAGTTTTAGTGGCTCAAATAATCATGCATTCCTAATAAAGGCAGATGCATAAACCTTTTTGACTTATATAGAAGCTATCTTAAATGCTTACCTAGACCAGGTGGGGTATTTTATAGCTTATCGTAAGCAGAGGAAATAAAAAGAAATGGCAGAATTGTCCTTGCACATAATTGGATGATTGAATCCCTGAGCTAAGTGAACAACTGAGATGTGTTTGTGGGATTTTGAAGGGGTGTTGTCGAAGTGTGACTAAACAACAGTAAAATCAGTCTGTAAATGCAGTAAAGCATGCTTGTTATACTCACTGTGGACGTTAATCCTCTGCATTTTTGTAAAAAGGCTGTTTAATCGTGTCTTCTCTGATCCTCCCCTTCTTCCACAGTCCCCAATCCACCACTTGATAACACAGAGCCTTGGGGGCACTCTGCACATGCTCAGTTTGGTGTGTATTGCTTGCAAGTTTTTTTTTTTGGGGGAGGGTGCATGTGATATGCACAGGGCCAATCAGCACTGTCCAGACCGAGGGTCAGGAGACATGGAACCTCATAGGACAGTTAGAGGAAAATGAAAACTCCTACAAGATTTAACAAGACACTCATAGAAGTCACAAGACTGCTATATACTGCTGATGAGAAAAGGTATTTAGCAGTTTATATTTATTAAAATAATTACATTTACATATTCTGTGTGCTGTGGGGGATCAGTGAATGCAGGCTCCTGGGTTTAGTAACACTTTAAATACTAAATAATTTTTCTATTTTACAATACTAGTAGAGACATTCCTAAGGAGATCATATGTGATTATTTTAATTATTTCAGGGTTAGCACAGCACATATGTCATCATCCCAGTCAAACCAATGTGGAAAGGGAAACTACTAACTATACCGCCGCTTACCAAAAAAACATATTACAAGTCTTTAACAGCGCTCTGTACTGACATGAAACAAAATCCTTTACGGTTTCAGAATGAAGTGTTCTTACGGTAGTGCACATATGACAGTTGCTGCATCTAATATGTGTCACCTGGGAATACAGAGCAGATTGTATGTCAAAAAACATATGTCACATTAAATAAGCCTTGCGGGCACATTCAGTTTTTCCCAATGGCAAAGAGTCATGCTACGGGCTGGTCTTTCTATGAGGGAAGAGCCAAAAATAAGCTAAGCAATTCCCCTGGATAGTTACCTTTGCTTAATGAAGGTGCATTTCTCCAGTTAGTGCATGATTACATTTTGATACACATCAATACCATAATATACATATTAAAAGAAATACCCTATAGAATGTTGCTATGTTGTTAACTTTAATATCAAAAGTGACACTAAACGACACCTTTATTCTATAAAAATAATCCATACACATCCAGTCTTAATAGCCCTGTAATCTATTTTTTATTAAATAATTTCTCACCGTGGGGGTTATTTACGAAAGGAAAATCCAATTTGCACTGCGAGTGCACTTGGAAGTGTAGTCGCTGTAGATCCGAGGAGGACATGCAAGGAAAATAAAAACAGCATTTTAGCTTGCACATGATTGGATGATAAAATCAGCAGAGCTTACCCTAATTTCAGACCTACCCCTCAGATTTAGAGCGACTGCACTTCCAAGTGCACATTTAGTGCAAAGTGGATTTGCCTTTTGTAAATAACCCCCTGTGTTTCTCTGCTTTTTTGCAATGTCCTCCTAGAGCTCCCAAACCTCTCATTTCCCTCTTCACTTATATTTGTTTGGAACGAGCAGTGCTTGGTGGATGATCTCATGTATGTAGGTGTCCTTAAAACTGGACAAGCTTGCAGGATTAAAAGGTTGTCTTCTGCTCTTGTTGCAGTCAAATTTGCTTGCACGCCCAACTGCCCCCTTAATTCTATAAGATGCTTATGCATCTGTACATCTACAAAAATGATATTCTGAATTTCTCTGTTCTTACTACAAACTTCCTGCTACAGATTTTTTAAGCCATGATTTTGAACCCCAAACAAATGAAGTCATTTAAACTAGTGCTTTTCTTGAAAGCTCCACTACATTTTTTTTTTACAAAATTAGGGAGAGAGGCTCAGTAGGTAAAAATAATGCTGCAACTGCAATATTTGCTTTCTCTTCCATTCTCTTCCACTAAGAGGCCTATGTCATGTGAGGCCAGACTATCATAAATATGCCCACTGGAGTCATCATTCTGATTTACATTCTACCGGACAGTGTGGGCTCACATGTCATTACATTAGTGCAGCACTGCCCAGGACCCATCCACTGCTGCCAGGGCTGCTGTTGGAAACCACGGGGCCCCATACCCCCCCCCCCCCCACACAAAAAAACACAGTTTACTATGCTTCAGTTATGAATGAACACAATGAGTTGTTAATACTGATCACTCATTGTGCTCATTCAGGAAAGCAAGGGGCTGGTAAATGTCACACATTTACCAGACCCTTTGCCCACTCTCCTTCCTGAAGGATCCTATTGTGTGTTTGCATCTACTGGTGGGAAGGAGAGGAGGGAAGCCATTAGCACTGCAGTGGGTGAGGGCACACAGGGGGGCCTGGGCAGCAGCGGGAAATGTATGGTGCACAGGAAGGGTTATGGGTGTGGTGCATGGCTCTCTCTGCAGCAGCTGAAAGCCAGCTGGAGGGAGAAGGTAAGAAACCAGCTTTCAGCTGTTGCAAAAAGAGCCATACAGGGAATCGGTTCCAGTAATTGCCCTCCACCGTGCCGATTACCCTCCTTACCCACAATTTATTCACCAAGCTGCCTGGGTCCCCCTGCTGGCCTGGAACCTCGCACCGGAAGACTGGCGGCACCCCCTTATTCCACGGCCCTGACTGCTGCAACTAAAGAGGAAGAGGAAGGACCCGTAATGGCAGTGGATGTGCCGGAACCCTGCAGGAAATGTAATAGGATAGTAGAGAGATATAGTTAGATTTTTTTAAGTAGTGGAGGGGAAGGGGGGATTTAGGCAAAAAGTAGGTTGGCAGTAAGAACTCATCTAAATTCCCTTGAATCTGGATGCAATTTTGTTTTATTATGTTGATATGTCTAAGCTGGTGTGCCCATGAAAAAAAGACAACAAACTATCTGCAATGATAATCAGTGGTAGAATTAATCCATAACAACTTTTTCTACATGCTTGATTTGCCAGACCAAGATGAAGGTTAACACAGTTTAAAGATGAAATATAGGTCTTATTGTGCAACCACAGTATTGTGGTTTAATTAAAAGAATTCTTTAAATAGCTGCCCCATTCAAGTAATTAGTATGCATAATTTATGCTTTGCTTAATACACAAGGGCAGTAGCTTGAATAATAAACTCACATTAACCTTAAGTGGAAAAGATTGAATGGTCACATATTTATTTAGCTTAGGTTTGCTACAGTGATGAGGGTAAAGAGGCGAAATTCTGTTTTTGTTCATTAATTTTCTTGGAAGAGTTGTGTCCGTAGAGGGCAAATTTACTGAGCACATATTTGCAGACAATAAAGGTCATTTACAGATGTAGGAAATTAGGGATACACAATTCAGATTTAGTTTTCCCCCCGTGCATCTCATTTTTATCTCAGCACATGTTTTTATGGACAGAGAAGCTTGAGGGTATCAAGATGCTAAGGCCTCGTTCACACCAAGGTAATATAACACATGCAATATATCGTAACTCAATGAAGAAAAAAAAACAGCAATCCAGTGCATTCCAGTGCAGTGGACATGTTTTTTATGTGATTCTATACATTAGAAAAAATACAAACAAAGAAGCATATAAAATGCACATAAACAGACATCAATGATGCCCGTCAATGCATTAGAAAGCCAAAAAAAGTCCATTAAAACACTTAATAATGCACACACAAAGGTACGATTGAGAACTATATATTACAATTACATTTTTTGCATTATGTAAAATAACTGATTTGGATTTGCAGGGACACTTATTCTGCTTCTTTACCTGTCAGTTACCACTACTGAGAGAGTACTTACTTTAGTCACTGTACTTTACTATGCTTCGGTGTACTATAATCCTAGATTCAGTAACTGAAATCTGTCATTTAAAAATTACATGTAATTTATAAAATACTGAATATATTGAAAAAAAAATTGAAAATGGTATAAAACAAGTAAAAAAAGGTGTACAATGTGCAAAAAAGTGACTATAGTGAAACAGGGTTAAAATTAGCTGAAAAATCAATAGAGAGAAAATATACTTTTCTAGTTTCCCTTCAATGAAAATAACATATTACTCCTACCAAAAAGCTCTGTAAATTAGTGCATAAAATAGACAAAATTTAGTTTTCATCTGATTATTGATAGGACAAAAGGGATACTGAAAGGATTCACTCTGAAGATGGCACATAATAAAAATCTGTGAAAAATGGGGAAAATACAGACATTCACATTTTGACACTTAACTGGAAAAAGAGAAAAAAAATTGTTGGGTTGGAATTGTTTTGTCATATTCTCCATTGTTCTCAGCTGATATAGCATGATAAGCCAGTGCTATGATCTGCTGTTTGTGGGTATTCACACATTTAAAAGTGAATATGTATCAGATAAAAATGAAGGTCTTATGAAGTTACATTTTGTAGTGTCTGGCCAACAATTTTTTAGGGCCACTTCATACCATATGCAGTCCAGTGCATTTTATTCTGCATCAAAAATGCATGGAAAGTAGGTTATATGGTTTCCAATGGCATAATTCAGACCAATTCATTCAGTTCCAGGGCGTTTGAAAAAGTAGAACATGTCACATTTTTCCTGCACTGGGCTTTACTGGAATGCGGTAAAATGCATCAAAAACGCACAAGAACACAGTGAAAAAAAAAGGAAAAAGAAGGAAAAAAAGGATCTGTAATGCATCCAGAAATGCATCGAAGATGGATCAGGATGCATCAAAAACACATTAAAATGCACATGCAGAAACGCATCTGTAACGGATCTGGAGTGCGTTTTTGTGGTGAAAAACCACCCCTTAGTGATTTTTCTGTCTCTCATTCCTAATGCTATCATTGCTGACTGATAGCTAAGACAACCAATAACAAACAGTGAGTAGAACACAGACAAAAATATGACTGACAAAGCAGACGTCAGGCTAGGATCAGTCCAGCAATTTTTAGTAGTTCACGCAACTAAAGTCATTAAGGATTATTCTCTAAAAGTAGCTATCGTTCTATACACAAATAGAACAATTGGTTGCACACAGTTGGGGCATTGTGCAATCATGTGCATTTAATCGTTACTACATGCTACTTGTGTAGATTACACCATAGGGAGTCAGTTGTTCCATCAATATAGTGATCGATCACTGCTCTGATTCATCACTAGTGATTTTAGTAGCATGATTTATCCACTAAAAAATGCTTACTTATTTCTAGAAGCAACTTGCTGGCTAAAGGTGGAGCTCATTAAAATAGAACTCATTAAAGGTGTTTGTATTTGTGATCTCTGAGTATCCTATGTCTGTTCAATTCTACTGAGCTGCAATCATCATAACTCACTGACATGGTAATTTCCAGGAAAAGTCCTGACTTTGAAGATTTGTTCCTGAGAATCGTTTTTCTATAGAAACTTCTCTGCTTTTTAGTTCTGATCAAAGATGGCATCCATTTTTTTCTTCTTTTTTTTTTGTTTCATAAATTTTTATTGAGTACAGGTATACCCTACTTTTTAGTAAACAATGGGGCTTATTTACTAAAGCTGGAAAGTGCAAAATCAGGCTCACTTCTGCATAGAAACCAATGAGCTTCCATGTTTTATTACCAAAGCTTAATTGAACAAGCCAAGCTTAGACTCTCATTGGTTTCTATGCAGAAGTGAGCCTGATTTTGCACTTTCCAGCTTTAGTAAATACACCCCATTGTGTACTTAAAAGTGGGGTATGCCTGTATTGACATTTTTTTCTTAAGCACACTGATAATTAGGATAAGCATGGGCTGAAGTCTAACCAGTTTTTAATGTTGCAGCTGTACATTGCAAACTCATTTTTATCAAAGCCATGCACCTGGGATTCTAGAACACACTAACTATGCACCCAATAAATTCCTGAATAATGATCCCCATAGTGTACCTGCTGAACTATCTGTTAAACAATGAGCCTTGGACTGTTTATTGTAGTGTATCATTAAGGAGTGATATACTAATCAGCAACTGAATTAGAAACAAGATCAGGTGCTTTCATTAAAGCAATATGCTTTGAAAAGCCTTCATAGCCATAGGGCATTTAGGGCCTTAGTGAATAAGGAAATTCTGGTTGTTGCAGCTTGTGCAGAAGTCTTGTTTTCAATGAATGCAGAGCAACCAAGGTGGAAAGGATTCCATAAGGTGCCACAATGTACAATCGTGCCACTTTCACAATTAGATAATAACTTGTTATTATACATAGACGTATTACTGAATTTCAAATTGTTCCCATTTAGAATACATAGATACATTATGGGATGTTTTAAAATGATTAATAATTTAGTTCACCTTACTTTAGCAAACAACCCCCCCCCCCCCCAATGTCAGGTGGCATACTTGCTAGACATTTATATATATGTTTGGAAGAAGGAAAATATTTGCAAAGTTCCCCAGTATAGATTAAAATTACCTAATCAGAACAGTAAAAATGCATATTGTGCTTAGCTACTAACATTCACAAAGCTTTAAAAACCACGTTAGAAAATTAAAAAACAATAATGCACACAGTGGGGTTAATTTACCAAACGTGTAAAGTGCAAAATCTGGTGCAGCTGTGCATGGTAGCCAACCAGCTTCTAACTTCAGCTTGTTTAATTAATCTTAAAAAAGCTATGGGCTGATTGTTTTCTATGCAGAGCTGCACCAGGTTTTGCACTCTCCAGTTTAAGTAAATCAACAAGTGTTGCCAACTGTCAGTATTTTTACTGGCAGCCAGTAAAAAATGGGCACTTTTCTCCTGCCAGTAAATGCATTATGCCAGTGACAGGAAAAGGTTGGCAGTTAAAAATATGGCATGCGCAATTCCGGTCCAGAGCCAGCCAAGACCATCCGAGTGCCTTCTTCAGTGTGTTTGAGCGGGTTTGGAGGAGGAAGTGTCTGAGTGTGTCTAGTGATGTCATGGTGCAAGGGAGCTGAGCAAAGTGGCTGGAGCCTCCTGTGCAAGTCTGCGGGACAGAAGCAAGGCATTTTTTTTTTTATATTTATTTTATTTTTTATTATTTTTTATTTTTTTTATGGTTGAACTGGATGGACTTGTGTCTTTTTTCAGCCTAGCTAACTATGTAACTATGTAAACAAGGCAAGCCTGGAGCAGGACTGTCATTGCTGTTTGGACTGGAGTGGACTGAAGAGACCACCTGGCATGGATAAAGACTGTCAGTGTGACTCAAGATGTGACACGCCGTGTCAGTGAGGTGTCATCATCATCTGTCAGTGTCACTGTGGGAGTTAATGTTTATGTGTGTGCATGCGCATTCAAATTTTGTTCCTGTTCCTGAGCTACTTACTGTACACTTATTGTCATAGCAAAAACATGCAACAAAGTGCATTTGGTGGACGCTCCCTTGGACTTTAAATGGCAGAAGGGAGTAATAAGGAGAAGAATATGTAAAAAAGGCACAAAGGTGCCAACTTTATTAATATACAAAAAATAGAAAATATAATGTGTATAAATACGATTCACTTAAAAGGTATAAACAATACACCAATGAGCCATCATCAACTCATCAACAAGATATATATATATATATATATATATATATATATATATATATATATATATATACATATATATATAATACCCAAAGCTAATAATCCAAGATACTGCTCAAAATGAATTGAGATCGGTCAAATAGATTTGTAGCATACAAATGGGATGTATGCTACAAATCTATTTGACTGATCTCAATTCATTTTGAGCAGTATCTTGGATTATTAGCTTTGGGTATTATATATATATATATATATATATATATATATATATATATATATATATATATATATATGACTTGTTGATGATGACTCATTGGTGTATTTAGATAATAGGGGTAACCAGTGCGCTCAACCAAAAACTATTAAATCAAATAAGGAGAAAAATGGAAAAGGAAAGCAGCCAACATATAAGTGATCTCACACTTGTAAAGGTAAAATTGAATGAAGAGGGTATGTGGCGCTAACCCTTATGTAAATCAATAAATAATCTAAAAATAATCTAAAATGACCAGTTTGCAAAGCTCAGAGTATCCGAAAGATGAGTGACCTTTCACATAAATAGATATATAAAAACATAAAATAATGAACTAAATAGATAAAATTCCTTAATAGCAATACACATAAAATATTGAATAAATATAAGACGTGTGTAAAAAATGAAAAAATATTCAATAAAAGTGATGGTGCTAAAATAACCGTGCTGAAAATAAATATATGTGCTGGGGTAAAAATGATGATGGAGTTGGGTTAAAAATAGTGAACACGAAATCTTCTAGCAATAAAAGGTGCACAGTGCAACGTGCTAAATATGTGAATAAAGAACCAATAGAGAACCGATAAATTGGTTCTGAAAGTGCAAGGGAATTGCAAGGAAATTGCAAGGGAAATTAATGATTGAATGTGCAGAAATATCCAAAATAATGACAAAGTGACCATACAGATGAAAAGAGTGTGTCACTGTAGGTAGGGTATAATCAGATGATACCAAAACAATAATATTGCTGAAAAAAATTATTAAAAAATAAAAGTAAAATTTGGTGCACTACAAGTCCCAGCTTGTAAAGAAAAAAATGGCAGAAAATAAACGGTAAAGTCCACAATCTGGAACAATGAAGAGCATAATGCTCTGGAATAAGTGAAGGTGAGTAGAAATATTCAGGAATCTTTGTATTGATCACAGTGATGATCCGTGCAGGCAGTGCTCTGTGCTGACTTCAGGGGTGCACCCTACTAGTTCCCCCAGCCTCTCACCTCTATTTGTGGCCCCTACAGGCCTAGTGGAGCAGATAGCCTCTAAAGTGGCAAGCCTGGTCACTTTCCGGGTCCTCTTTCTTATGGGCTCCTATGGGCTCCTATAGGCTTCAATGGGCTCCTATGGGCTCCTATGGACTCCTACTCCGATCCAAAAAGGCACTCCAGGGGTAAGGGGTCACTCACGGGTTAGATCAGCATGTAGGGGTTAAAGGTACAAAGAAGCGCTCCAATGTGTAGTAAAAAACAGGTTTATTGAAACAAAAATAATATCCACTCACATTTAAAGTTTTCTTGCATCAGCATAGATGAACTTCCGGTCGCGGCCGCAAACCGGAAGTAGAGCGATAGGCACTTGACTTCCTTCCTCCCTCACTAGTATCGTCACTAGCACACGTGACTTTGTCACTGTGACAAAGTCACGTGTGCTAGTGACGATACTAGTGAGGGAGGAAGGAAGTCAAGTGCCTATCGCTCTACTTCCGGTTTGCGGCCGCGACCGGAAGTTCATCTATGCTGATGCAAGAAAACTTTAAATGTGAGTGGATATTATTTTTGTTTCAATAAACCAGTTTTTTCTACACATTGGAGCGCTTCTTTGTACCTTTAACCCCTACATGCTGATCTAACCCGTGAGTGACCCCTGGAGTGCCTTTTTGGATCGGAGTAGGAGTCCATAGGAGCCCATAGGAGCCCATTGAAGCCTATAGGAGCCCATAGGAGCCCATAAGAAAGAGGACCCGGAAAGTGACCAGGCTTGCCACTTTAGAGGCTATCTGCTCCACTAGTCCTGTAGGGGCCGCAAATAGAGGTGAGAGGCTGGGGGAACTAGTAGGGTGCACCCCTGAAGTCAGCACAGAGCACTGCCTGCACGGATCATCACTGTGATCAATACAAAGATTCCTGAATATTTCTACTCACCTTCACTTATTCCAGAGAATTATGCTCTTCATTGTTCCAGATTGTGGACTTTACCGTTTATTTTCCGCCATTTTTTTCTTTACAAGCTGGGACTTGTAGTGCACCAAATTTTACTTTTATTTTTTAATAATTTTTTTCAGCGATATTATTGTTTTGGTATCATCTGATTATACCATACCTACAGTGACACACTCTTTTCATCTGTATGGTCACTTTGTCATTATTTTGGATATTTCTGCACATTCAATCATTAATTTCCCTTGCAATTTCCTTGCAATTCCCTTGCACTTTCAGAACCAATTTATCGGTTCTCTATTGGTTCTTTATTCACATATTTTGCACGTTGCACTGTGCACCTTTTATTGCTAGAAGATTTCGTGTTCCCTATTTTTAACCCAACTCCATCATCATTTTTACCCCAGCACATATATTTATTTTCAGCACGGTTATTTTAGCACCATCACTTTTATTGAATATTTTTTCATTTTTTACACACGTCTTATATTTATTCAATATTTTATGTGTATTGCTATTAAGGAATTTTATCTATTTAGTTCATTATTTTATGTTTTTATATATCTATTTATGTGAAAGGTCACTCATCTTTCGGATACTCTGAGCTTTGCAAACTGGTCATTTTAGATTATTTTTAGATTATTTATTGATTTACATAAGGGTTAGCGCCACATACCCTCTTCATTCATTGGTGTATTGTTTATACCTTTTAAGTGAATCGTGTTTATACACATTATATTTTCTATTTTTTGTATATTAATAAAGTAGGCACCTTTGTGCCTTTTTTACTTTCGAAAAATTTTATTTTGGAAAAATGCAGCAAGTATATAAACATGAAACAGTAGAACAAAATCACAATAACAATTGAGATGAGGTCCTGTGTTCAGAGAATACAGTGGAAGGAAGACACATAAGTACCATATATCGTGAGAACTGGTAGGAAATCCAGCAGACCTGAGTACAGAAATAGACTATGCTTCATAAAATTAGGAAAAAAAAGGGGAAGGAAGGGGTTAGGGTGGAAAGCCCCCCATCCGGCACCCCTAACGGGAACATGCTGTGCCGGACGGGGAGATCCCAACCCCACCCATCAGTCGAAGTCTAGCGACCAAGCCGAGGCATAGTCTGGGGCCATAGCAGAGAGCGAAAGTCTACTAGAGGCTCAGGACTGAATAAATCAATGATCATGACAAATTATGCAGGGTCTTCCTGAGGATTAAAATTTGTGGACCTCAAGTCTGAGCAAGTTACGATTAGAGTAAAGAAAAGGGGAACAAAAGAGGAAAGGGAGGAAAGCTCAGGGTGAGCAGAAGAGAAAGAGAGAGGAGAGCAATGCCTAATACACTGAGATGTCATAGGTTCTGTCATGAGGAGGGAACTAAGGTGACCCCTACGTGTTGGGCCCAGGGTTCCCAAACCAGATCAAAGTTTACAGTGGTATTTAGCAGTATACTGGATAGCTTTTCTTGTGACATTATCCACAAAATCTTCCTTTTTGCTGCAGAGAACGAAACTGTCGGTGTTTTCCAAGCCCTAGCAATAGTGAGCTTGACTCCTAGCAAGATAAAGTGTATCAGTCTCCTAGAGGGTTTAGAGAGCAATGGTATTTGATCCATTTGTGCCTTTTTTACATATTCTACTTCTTATTACTCCCTTCTGCCATTTAAAGTCCAAGGGGGCGTCCCCCAAATGCACTTTGTTGCATGTTTTTGCTATTACGTAATGTAGGATGTCGGCAGGCTAGCACACCATTCAATTCCCATATTTTTTCTTTCTCCTCAATATACACTTATTGGGAATCTTTACCAAAGACACGTAGCAGAATTCATTTTGGGCAAAAGTTATTAAGAGATTTTATTTTTTATTTTATTTTTATGGCATATATTTTATAGCAGAAGGTAAAAAATATTGTTTTCTTTTTCAAAATAGTTTTTTTCAATTATATAATATAAAAAAAAGGCCAGAAGGTATCAAGTACCAATAAAATAAAGCTCTATTTGTGTCAAAAAAAATATGAAACATGTGTTTGGGTACAGCGCTGCATGACCACGCAATTGACAGTTAAAATAACGCAGTGCCACATAGCAAAAAAATGGCCCGGTCATGAAGTGGATAAAACCTTGCGGAGATCAAGTGGTAAACAAAAAGCTGAATGCTGCTCTCTTTTTGAACTTTGCTCGCTTGACACTGTTTACTTGTAACACCTTGTTAAATCAATTGTCATAATGACTTTGCTTTGTACAGCACACATTCCCTCGGGTATAGGCGGCAAATGCTTTACCTTAAATGTAGCTCTAGGTTCTGTCATAACTGTGAAACCTTTTATTAGTAAGTCCATTTTGGACATTCATAAATCAAACAGGGTTACAATGGCCATAATCATCAATTAAAATGTAAACATATGAACATGCTGATATAGAAACAGAAAATACTTAACAGAAAGATAGTTCTGGTCACATACTTTTATCGGCTACATTCCTGATAGCCCAACTGGTGGATTCCCAACATAATATATATTTTTTGTTTGGGAGAAGAAACATGGATGTTGTAGGCACCACTGATAAAAAACGATTTTATTTACAACAATTTGCATATAGATTATAAAAACATATATAAAACCATCACTGTAGCGAACTACAGGTAGGAACATGATATCTCCAATTTCTTGGAATCGCTTGAATCGGGTCGCAGAACCTGAAGAACCCGGATGTGTCAGCACGGCTGAAGAAACTGGATAATCAGAAAGCTCTACATGTGTATTGCTTATATTAAAAATTCAAAGATAAGACTGTGTTTGAAATCCAGCAATCAAATGGACAAAAGCATGGGTGAGCTGTGGACAAATGCGGGGACATACCTTGTACCCAAGAACATATAAAATATAATAGAATAAAAACCATATCATGTTAATTCAAAGTATGCATAAGGAGACAAGGGCTCAGGACCACCACCACAGGCTACTGCTACTATACGCATAATAGAGTGTAGAGGTGGGCCATAACAGCGGCACTAAAGAACAATAGTCACAGAAAGTTTACACCTACCCCTGACACAGGTCAAATACTGTAGTAAGGAATACTAATAGCAATCTTGCAGCATGTATACTAGATAGCAGGGGTCCTTTATATGTAGGCTGTCAGTAGGGCCATTAACAAAGATGGAGAGTCTATAAATATATGTATACAGAAAATTTCAAAATTCAAAGCAAAATGTCACACGGAAAATGAGTAATAAGCTATTGGGGGGGAGGGGATAGAAGGGGAGAGGGGAAGAGAAAGGGGGAGGAGGGGGAGGGTAGGGGAGATAAATGAGGGGAAAAGGAAACAGATAAAGCCTGTTAAATTTTCCCCTGAGAATAGCAAAATTAATGGATGCTTTTCCATATATTCATAATTAGATAGACAATTGGGGACTATGCACTAACATTAAAGGCCTTCCCCAAAGAATATGCACCGATAGTATTCCATCAAGTAAGGTCACATTGAGACAGTCTAGAAACAAGATAAGCACAACTACAAAACCAACTAGCCAAGAGATTACTATTATGCCAGTACATACCTAGAGATGAGTTTAAACAGACAAATGTCAGACCTAACTGCAGGAGCATGGAGGATAGCGCTGCCACAGTGTAAGGCTCAATGGTGAGCCTTATATGTATGTCCCAATCAGGGGAGCGTGTCGTTGGCTTTCACATCACCTGACCTGGCCGGTAAAGGATGCGTGCGCAGAAATGACACCACCCGTGCATGCGCAGTCACAGGGGAAATGCATGAAGTGAGAGCGGAGGTGTGAGCGTCCCAACATGGGGCAGACAGGGGAAGGGCTCCCCCTAGCGAAACCTCCACAGTGCACAGCGGGAGCCGCACATGCGTGGTATACCCAGAGGCACGGCTGCAGCCCAGAGGGTGAGATGGCACTAATGAGCTCCAGTGGGAGGAGTGGGCCAAGGGAAGATCACCCCAACCTGGCCCCACAGTGCTGCAGCCCAATCCGCATTAAAGATGCAGGATAGAGGACCGTGGCTAGCCGGCCGCACATCTGGCCACAAAACTCAACATGCAGTTCCAATGCTGAAAGGCAAAGTCAGACATTACAAATACATAGCAACATGCCTGAAAACAATCATAGGCAAGGAATATACAGCACAATAATAATAACACTTAATATGCATGAAACATTTAACAACTATTCAACAATCTGTACAGGATTCCCAACATAGATATACTTACAAAAAAATGATATTCTGTTATCTTGTTAAATGCCCTCTGGTCTTTGTATTATATATATATATATATGATAAGCTGAACTAGGCACAAGGCATATACATGTCTCAAGTGCCAAACCTGATGGATGTGATGGACCAAAACTTGTGTTATGAATTTGATGACTCAACCCATGCTGCCCTATGCCAAGTAGAATTATACTTATGCTTACTTGCAGATAGAGTCTTCATCCTCATCTACTTTTCTATTATGCTGAATATGAATGTAGTTGGCAGTGACTGCTCTTGATTGACAGCTAGAAGGAGCAAAACATAAAAACAAATGTCCACAGACTAGTCATTTTTGCTAAAATAGAAACGGATATACACATTAATGTAGACAAGGACAAAAAGCGGTGCCTTCTAAGCGTAGCAGTTAAATAGTTTTGATGATGAAGTAAATAAATGGCAAATACACTCACAAACAAATGATGGGAATGGGCATGTCACATAGTAATCATCCGCGCTGTCTCGGAAAGCTGTTTGCTGCCTGGTGTGGTTAGCTGGGGTGTCTGTGTATCATCCCTCGTTCCGATGATGGTGGTGGAACCCAATGCTCTCGTTCTCCGGGGACGAAGATCAGCGAACACAGGAAACACAGCACAGTGATGTCAGCACTTCCGGGTACAAGGTCAGCGGTGAGGTGCGTGTCTTCAAAGCATGCGTGCTTCTTCCTCAGATGAAGGAGCACGCATGCTTCGAAAGCATGCACCTCCCCACTGACCCTGTACCTGGAAGTGCCGACATCACTGTGCTGTGTTTCCTGTGTTCGCTGATCTTCGTCCCCGGAGAACTAGAGCACTGGGTTCCACCACCGTCATCGGAACGAGGGATGATACACAGACACCCCAGCTAACCACATCAGGCAGCAGAGAGCTTTCCGGGACAGCGCGGATAATTACTATGTGACATGCCCATTCCCATTGTTTGTTTGTGAGTGTATATGCCATTAATTTACTTCATTGTTAAAACTATTTAACTGCTACGCTTAGAAGGCGCTGCTTTTTGTCCTTGTCTATGTTTCAGATCACCTTCTATCTGCAAGCTGGCAGCCTTCTCTGATACTAGCATTTTTTCCAGCATTCATATGGACTAATCGTCATGGACTTATTTACCATGCCCCTTTTTCTGAACATTGTTTGACCCATCAAACCCCCCCTTCTTTTGTATGATTGCACCCCTACCCAGAGTGCACTTAATTTACCCGTTTTATCTATATAAACATTAATGTTCATGTTTCTAACCAGTGTGTATTCATATTCTGTAGTACACTGTCCCTTTAAATGCTTATTTGAAAAAATAAATAAATAAAAAAGTGACTCAGGTTAGAGGTCTATAGAAAGGTACAAATTGAAGGAAAGTGTCCCAGATATTGAAAATCTAAAGCATGACATTATTCATCTCTTTCAAAGCATACCAGTGTTTTAAATATAACACATTCACAATATTCCACTGAGAAAATTAGATTTTTACCTAACTCAGGCTTAATACAAATCCAAAGTGTCAGTTTCATATATCAGGCCATTAATTACAGTGTTTATTTTTGGGAGGATGAAGCATTTTACATATATTTACTTAGAAAGCTGCATGGTTCCTCTAGAATAAATAAGGGCTATAATTCTAGACCAGAAAACCCACAGTTTGCAAGCGCTGCTCATCAATTTCCGACTGTATTAATGAGCAAAAGAGCTGAGACAGTCATTCATACTGTCTTTATGATAAGACTAACCTACAGGGCAAATCAAGATTAAGGACAAAGAGAAGACAAATTTCTGTTTAAACCCTTACAGTTCTGCAATCAATCATACATGCATGCACCTGAGCTGTGGCTTAAAAGTAGGGCAGAAACAGAGATAGAGTGCATTTATAAAACCTGAATGATGCTTATATTGTTGCTTGCCTGTTCAAATATTATCAAGGTAGTTCAATCAACTATAATTACCTTAAAGCTTTTGTGGATTATTTTAAAGAGAAAGTTGACTTTTTAGAAGGAGCATTACCACTGGGACTATGGTTGTACCTTCCAAGTGAACCTGATATATAACTGATGCCTTCCTAGAGGTAGACATAAAGTAGATGTGGTCATAGGGATACCTCCTGGGGGTTTTAGGCAAAATTTAACTAACAGCATTGCTCCAGCATGTTGTTTTTATCTATGGTTCATGGTGGTGGTCATACAGAACGAGTATGGGGATTAATTACTAAAAGCTGGAGAGTGCAAAATCTGGTGCAACTCTTCATATAAAACAATCAGCTTCCAGGTTTTATTGCCAAAGCTTAATTGAAAAATCTGAAGTTAGAAGCTGATTGGCTACCATGCACAGCTGCACCAGATTCTGTATGCACCAGTTTTAGTAAATCTCCACCAATGTCTTCTCTTTGTAACGACTATACCAAGGAAGAGTGGAATTGCTCATTTCAGATGCTTCTATGAAAGCAAATCTCACTACAGTTCCCAGATAAGTCTTACAAACTCTAGTGCTGCACCCCAGCAGCATCTCCAGCATTGACAGCATTTCACACATCTCACTTAAGGCCTCCTGGAGGGGACTTCCCCTGTATTCTACCACAAAATCTGGTCTCCTCCATCTCGGGTTATCTAGTGGTTGCTGTTCCTCTTGTGGTCCTCCTGACCACCTCTGCGTTCTCAACTTCTCTGCAGCCAATGTTAAAGCATATCTATACCTAAAAAGAAAAATGCAATGTGTTGCAACTTACCAGCTCTTAAATGTGGAAGCTAAATTAGCTTTTTTCCATTTTTTTTCCATTTTTTTATCTGGAGATTCTGCCAATAACACAAGTGCTGTCCTTGGGTAACAATGGTCACTCAGTACATTATATCTGTGGAGGAGCCACAGTGTCACAATGTGTATTTTGTACTGCAACCACCCTGCATTTTTATGGCAACTGCTATACTTTGGGCATTCAAGACATTGCTTTTGGGTACATCTGGTGGTGAGACAGTGTCAAGTAGACATGTTCACACTGAAATATTTAGTTTTGGAATTTCGTTTTCGTCCGAAAAATAAATTTATTTAGTTACTCCCGAAACTAGTTTTTATTTATTTTGTTTTTCGGTAAAAATTGCATTCGTCCGAAAATCCAAATGAATTATGGTCGAATCTGTCATTGAAGGCTTATGGTGTCTGTCGAATGTTCAAAGAAGGAGCAGCTAAACTGTATGACTCTGTATAGTTTAGCAGCAATTCCACCCAATTCCAGCAGCACTCTTTTCTCTCTACGTCAAATCTTTCCTCTCTACGTCAAATCTTTCCTCTCTACGTCAAATCTTTCCTCTCTACGTAGAATAATCTTGGACTAATATAGTTAAGGTTAGGCACATTCGACCACAGGTTCAATGGACACAGATTGTTATTGTCAGCGTCGAATCTCCTATCTATATCGAACTGTTGTCACAACGAAAACGAAAATAAAGCATTTGTTTATGTCGGATCTTTCGTTTTTTTCGGATTTTGCACTTTCGTTATAGTTTGTTAAAACGATAACGAAAATACCTGAAATTCGGATGAAAATGCATTCGGACGAAAACTAATGCACATGTCTAGTGTCAAGCCAAGGACCAAATTTGGACCTTATACTGAGATCTTCCCTTTAGATTATAGCTCCTATAAGAGCTTCCAAATTAGGAGTCCCAATCAGAGTTCCCCCCACAGGGGTTAACTTTAAATTCCCCCATCAGAAGCCCCCATCAGAGCCCCCCATCATATTCCCCCCATCAAAGTCTCCTCGTCAGGTGTCCCCATCAGAGTCCCATACAGGAAATCCCATCAGAGCCCTTCCCCCCATCAGAGGTCCCCATCTCTCAGTAATGTCAGTGGGAGGAAAAATGCTCAAATGTCAGCAATGCCATATGAAGATACAATATATATACTGCTGGCTCCAGGTAAAACTGTCCCCATTCCATTTGCTTATGTGCTACACCACCCCAGCCTTGCCAGCTTGTGAACTTGAAGAAATGGCCCATGCAATCGCTTGCATGAGTCAAAAGATTTATTGAAAGTAAAGACATTAGTTGGCACCTGAAGATTTTGTAAAATGTACTTTCAATTAATATGTGCTTCCACAGACCATTTTTCTTTCTGATTCTTGTTGGTGATGTGAGTGGGAGGAAAAGTGCCCTAGGATCTGTTAGTGGGATAGGTGGTCTACAGCTTTTTTCCAAACCTAAGAGAGATGATAGAATTTTCAAGTTTTCACCCTCTTATTTATAACCCTATGCACACCAAAAAAGGTCAAAGTGTTTCAGAAAAGTTTGTACAGTAGGGTATGGCAGGTAGGGGAAACCATTTGTGTGAACTGTGCTGAAACTCTAGAGCCCCCTGACAGTAGAAGCCCATTTGTATTAGATGTAAGTCAGATGAGTGGTAGAACCTACTCCCAATCAGTGTTGCCAACCGTCCGTTAATTTACGGACAGCCCATAAATATCACCCTATTTTTGTGGTGTCCGTAAATGTCCGTTACGGGCAACGGTGCCCGTAAAAAAGATGGCTGCAGGCCGACAGCGCTACTGCGCATGCGCCGTTCCGAAGCCTGCCGGGTTCGGGGAGAACTCGTACACGCTCAGGCGTCCGCAATAGGCGGGCGCCTGCGCAGTGATGTAATGTCGCCGCCTGGCACCATTTTTGAATAGCTGGCGCTCGTTTTCGGCGGCGCCTCACCACAGCAGGGGTCCGGGGAGGTCGATAATGTCTGTTGATGTCACCCCCCAGCTAGACATGGCAATGGCATGTGTCAGTGGCACTGGGCACAATCTGCAGCTGGGATCTCAGTGTGCTATGCCTGCTGCTGGGTCACTGTCCTGTACTTGGCAGCAAAACAACATGAATGATCCTGATGTCCCAATGCAGAGGTGCTTCCTGCTGCTCAGAGCATCCATAAGGACTAGAAAAGGAAAGCTGCTTAAAATTCCATCCATTCATCCATCAATCCATCCAGGTCAGTCAGACGTCACCTCAGATGTATTGTGCTATACTGAGCCAAGTATGGAGGAGGACAGAGAGCGACTGAGCACTGAGAGCAGGAGCAGAGACTGGCCCCCTCCTTTACTCTGTCCGCACAGCCTCTCTGACCCCTGTACTCTGTCCGCACAGCCTCTCTGACCCCTGTACTCTGTCCGCCGCAGCCTCTCTGACCCCTGTACTCTGTCCGCTGCAGCCTCTCTGACCCCTGTACTCTGTCCGCTGCAGCATCTCTGACCCCTGTACCACGTAAATGAAGAAATATATTTTTTTACTTTTGTTTAACTTAAACACATTGCTAATAGCACTAGCTACATGTTTATAGTTTACATATTGATATTTGCACTGTTTAGCACTGAAAACAGGCATTGTAGGTACTTTTTTGCAGTGCCAGTAAAAAATTGGTGGCGTTTGTAAATTTCAGGGGTCCTGCCAGTAAATTTTACTTCGGGGGGTATCCAATTAACTTGACTCTGCTCGCTTTTATTTAGCTGTCAATTGATAGATCATAAATAAGTGCTTTTAAAGCCCAATGTTTAAATAAGGGGACTAAATATTGGTCTTGTACAGGGGCCCCATGCTGATTCTATAAACAATTGGGTACAGCTAGGTAACTGCTTTTGTGTTCTGCTCTTGATAACCTAGAACTGCTGACTGTTGAAATTTTGTTTATCTGCTGGCCTTTTCCATTTGTTTTTTTTATTTCACATTTAACAAATCAGCCTAGTTTAAGTGTGAAAAGACTGTGCACGTACTCATTACAATATTTTGTGGGCCTTTTTCAGTGAAAAAAGCTAATACTGAGTTTTTAAATTAAAAGCTGACTGGTGTGGATCCTATTACCAAAGCTGCCTAATGAAAGATAGCTGGTGTGGGTCCTGACAAATTGGCCTAGTAAAAGCATTAAAAGATTGTGCTACATAATACAATATTTCAGGGCATTTTACAGTTCTAGTAAAAGTTTATGTGTACTTTGACCAAACTGGACCAAACAATCACAAACATCCAGTGTGGACAAAAAGACAAATAATATTTAAACACAATAATCAAGCTGGGAAAAAGTGACACATACATGTGACCTTAACATATAACACTTAATTCCCATGGAATGGTGGTGGAATTTAATACTTTTAAAGGGCCAAAATTCTCCACTTTAACACTCAGTGAGCATAAATATTCGGCTATCCATCCACTTGATGTTAACACATGTAGATCTTACTGAGTATAGAATGACTGCACATCAGCAGGAGTATATTGCAAAGTTTCTAGTAAAGTCATTCATTATTGTCTTTCTCTATGTGATGTACACGATTATTCAATTCAGTTTTAGATACTGATCCCCTATTAGTATACACACCGAAAATTGGCTAAATGTAGGCTGCATAGTGCTCCTTTAAATTGCTGGTCAATAGAGAATTTACCCCTTACATTTATGATCAGTGTAGCATCCCTACAATATTTGTTTGTATAGTACCCCCTTACATTGGGGATGATAGGTGTAGTGTCCAATATATTGGTGGGTAGTCAAAGAAATCATTGTCAGGGGTCACTTATCTAATAGAGGAAAAGCTCTTTCTTCTGTTCCATCAGATCTAGCTTTGTTGAGTGATGTTTTGCTGGAACTACTGTATATAGACATTGCCGAGCAAGAGATCCTACCTGCATGCTGGCTCTGTGTCATTAGACCTAAGACACAAAGCTACAGACATAAATCACATGCCCCAAATGATGTGGACTAGAGATGTCCATGACTCTATTCCTTTAGTATATCATTTTACTTAAAGTGTTACTAAACCCAAAACAGTAAAATCAGTCTGTATATGCAGTAAAGCATGCTTGTTATACTCACTGTGGAATTTAAGGGGTTAATCCTCTGCATTGTGTAAAAAGGCTGTTTGATCCTGTCTTTTCTGATTCTCCCCTTCTTCCACAGTCCCCAATCCATCTCCTGATAATACAGAGCCTTGGGGGCACTCTGCACATGCTCAGTTTGGTGTGTACTTTTTTTGGAAGGGGGCATGTGATCAGCACAGGGCCAATTAGCACTGTCCAGACAGAGAGTTAAGGGTCATGCAGCCTCATAGGACAGTCAGAGTAGAATGAAAACTCCTCCTACAAGCTTTAACCAGTGGGACACTGCTATATACGGCTGATGAGAAATCAGTTATCAGTTTATATTTACTAAAATAATTGTATTTCCATGTTCTGTGTACTGTGGGACTGTGTACTGTGGGAGATTAGATATAGTGAATTAGATATAGTGAATGCAGGGTCCTGGGTTTAGTAACACTTTAAAATGAAAATGTTCTCTTTGATTCAAACCTTGGCTACAAATACCCAACAATTGATAGTACAATGTTTCAATATAACCAATGGTTTCAAATCAGACTGTTAACCAACGACCCCCCCCCCAATTGATATCCTACCCTCCACTTAAAATTACAATATATTTTACACTTTAACAGCTGAGGCCTCCCTTCTTTTTTTCAACTGCTAGTTGTTAGAGCCATCTGTCTTTTTGTTCATTAATGTCCATCCTTCGACACAGCACTGATACCTGGCTCTCAAACTGTACTGACAAACTGTATGCTGACATTTTGTATTGTTCTCCTGGCCAAATGTTGCATTTTCATTGTTAACTGCATTTCCGCATCAAAAAATAAAATGAAAAAAAATGTAAATATTCTTTCTGCAACTTTATTCACTTTCTCTGTACAGTATCAAACATATGAGAACTACTCAGCCAACACAAATTGCAGAAGTAAGACATTCCTGGGTTTGCATATTGCTTTTGAATCAACCAGGTCAAAGAAAATATGTGGGGGGTCTTTTACAACAAATTAAGCCCTATTGCTGCAAAGTATTGCTTCTGTGGGATCTGGAAGGCTAATCAATCTTTATACATAATGCATTTTTATCAACAGTGAGCCCTCATCCATTCACTTTCCCATTGTTAAAGATATTGCTGAAGCTCACATTCAAACATGAAATGCTATGTGCAATTTAACCAATATATGTCCATGTACTGCTGCTGTTTATTCCTACTGTGGATTTCTTTTTAGTGTGTCAGGAAAAAAACTTACTGCTAATGACTTTGGTTGCAGTTTTGTGGTTTGCTTGCCAGGATTATGGACAGAACAGCAGTTTGTCAACTGTTGCGAGATGTCGATGTATCTGGGAGCCCTCTAGCTTAAAAAGCTGCTGTGCCAAGTTCTCATTAAAGAAAAAAAAACCTTCTCCCTTCCAGCCCTCTTTATCTTCTGGCCCAACCAGATGGCAAAGATGAAAGAAAAGACAAAGAGTAGAAATCTTACCATAAGGTTCACTTTGTTTTGCTTATCAAAATGTTGATCAAAATTGCTCATGTTAGAAAACATTCGCTGTAGAAACTGTGTCCACAAATGGAAGGTTTGCTTAGGAGAAAGTCAACTTTAGATATGCTAAATTTGTGTTCAGATCTAGACTCTGGAGATGGGTGCCTGGGCTTCTTTACAGGAGGTGTTAAGGAATTTAAAGATTTAACCACATATTAAGATGTTTTGAAAACCTTGTAATCCAGTATTTTGCACCGTGACGCTTGCAAAATCTATCCAAGGCTGGGTGATCTTTACTAGCCTTGAGACTAATCTGAGTATTGTTATTGACAACAATTAGGTATTAGTTGACATACAAACAAGTGTGCAATGTTCTGCTTGGTTTCAATTATTTAGAGTCCTTAGATTATATGTAGGAGGTAACGTTGACTTCAGTTAATTACAAATCCTACAATCCATCACTGAGCAGTTGAGAAAATTCTCTGCTATACTGCAATATAATCTAAAAATTTACACTGTAGAAGTCTTTCATGTACATTTTATATTACTGTATAACTCAAATATTTGTTGTGTATTTTTCTATATTTGTTTCTACATTTTATTGTACAAGAAAAACAGAATATACAGTAAATCTTACTGATAATTTAAAGCACAAAGGGCGATAACAGGTTAAGAACTCAAGTCAATAAATTAGATCACAGGGATAATTGATTATGTCATTCTCTCTTAGTATAATTGTTTACATGGTAAGTGTTTATTTCCAGTGTCTGTTTAATTTAGTGATTTATTTCAATAATGACAACTTTTTAGATTATAAGAAGGATGCTATCACTACTAGCTCCGTGTAGTCAAAGTCTTAAAAATGGTGATGGTTGTTGTGGTGGTTGTTGAGACAAATTGGATTTGCAACTTATTCCAGTAACAAACGTTCAGCATGCACATTGACAAATGCACCATGTACAATACATTAGGGGAATGCTGACAAAGGTTTTTGTCCCCCCAACATTTTTTACTTTCCTTATTTGGAAATTTGCCTAGGAAAGAAAATTTATGATAAAATAGGAGGGTAAATTTGCCAAGGGGTATTATTATTCTTTCTTTTTAACAGTTTAGATTTGAGATTTGAGGCACTCTAAACAAATAGATCAGGCACACATGATGATGCTGGTGTATGGGAAAAAATAGTGTTTACACTGGAGCCCACATAAAAGCTAGAACCAGTAATAATAGCAGAAAGAAAAGTGTAATTCCTAGTAGGGACCGCTAACTCTTTTATTTATAATTTATCAATTTAACCAGTGCATGAGAAATTAAATTTTGTAATGCACCACAATCATTTACTGCGAGGAACAAGAAGATAGATTAGTTTTGCAGTGGTTAGTGGCAACTGATGTGTACCTATTATGTGGTATCTAAGTTGAGTAGCAGAACTTATTGGTTGATCCACTTCTGATTCAAGTTGATGAATGACAAACTTTCCATACACACAGGAAAGAGTGTGCATTTGTTTACTTTGTTGTGCACTCTTGCTTTCACAGCAGGTTAGCTGAGCAACTTCGTAAAAAACTTGGAAAGTTTAGGTCAGTGGTTCAGTCCATAGACCCAGTAACTTAAAGTAGAACTAGGGGGTTATAAACCCTATAAGGTTTATTTTTGCCATCTTTGTCCCATTCAGTATATTTACCTTATTTTCCTGTCCCATAGCCAAAACAGGAAATGAGAGAAAAACCCTGAAAATGAAAGGAATGTCTTGGGGACCCTTAGTGTCCCCATTAGAAGATCTCCCCTCTATTAATTTTCTGGGGACAACCCAACCCTTTTACTTTCATCCCTTTTTTTTTTCCAAACTATTTTTATTTGAATACTTTCACTTTCAACAATAATGGTAAACAGGACAAATAAAGAGGGTGAATTTCCCTAGCAAAGGCACAGACAGCAATAAAAAAGTATAGGTGTTCCAGTCCCTCTCCACTCTATCCAAAATATTTAAAAAAATATGTAGCAGAATCTCCAACCTCTTCCAGTCTAATGAGAACCATTGAGGCAACAGACCGCTGACATCCTTCAATATATAGTGGGTTGTACGGCATAGTGGGTGCAAAGGTGGTAAAAATCATTGGGCGCCAGATATTTCTTGGATGCAATAGAGGTTTTTTTTCTTTTAACAGTCCTTTTATATTTGTAAGGGAAAGAGGGTATGCTAAATATGGAGATGAGTGAAAGGAAGATGGCCCCCACCCATCTCCATACCATTGCAGGGCAGAAGCAATGTCAAAACATCACTTCCGCCCATAGCTCTTAAAGGGACATTTTTTTTTTTTCAAATGACAAAATTAATAGTTTTTTTTTTATTGCATTCTAGTGTAAATATGAGATCTGATGTCTTTTTGACCCCAGATCTCATATTTAAGAGGTCCTGTCTTGCTTTTTTTCTATAACAAGGGATGTTTACAGAAAAAAACATTTTAACGCGCCCCGTCCTGCCGAGCTTGCATGCAGAAGCGAACGCATACTCGAGTAGAGCCCATATATGAAAACAGTGTTCAAACGACACATGTGAGCTATCACCGTGATGGTTAGAGCGAGAGCAATAATTATAGCCCTAGACCTCTTCTGTAACTCAAAACAGGCAACCTGTAGAATTTTTTTAAACGTCGCCTATGGAGATTTTTAAGGGTAAAAGTTTGTCGCCATTCCACGAGCGGGTGCAATTTTGAAGCGTGACATGACAAGTACCTAGATTGGTACCTGAATCTTTTTATTCCCTATACAGCAGACTGGGAGAGGGATAGGCAGGACTGGGAATCAATTAGGTTTGCTGCATTCAAATGTATGGACAAGGAACATTCTGATATAAGGAAAGAGAAGAGTGAGCAGAGAGATGACCTTATCAGTCTTCTGCTGTTCTTTCACTATCCATTCTTAAGGCTGGGGATGGAGGGAGGACTCCAATATATTCTTTAAGGCGATAGTTAACTTTGCTATAACATTTTGTTTTTAGGGGCCCATCCTAGTGGGTTATGCCATAATGTGCTATGATGCACAGCATATTAGTACATTATGGCAGACTTCCTGTCAAATGGTCCCCTTGCATATTTGCCTGGTCTTCCTTCCAGGTTCCGTGCCTTTGACTGTTTGATAGGCTGGGCCGCGATGACATCACTGCTTTCCCATGGGAGTCACATCACTGTGGCATGGATCGGAGCATGCGCGTCTCAGTGTACATGATGGCTGACAGGCAGGAGGATGCATTTATGGCGGAAGAGACTGATAGGGTCTGTTCTGTCATACATACCTGCCTGTCTGCAAATTTTGGAAACATTTACTTTAAATGTAAGTGATGAATCATAATATTGAATCATAACCAATGTCATTGATATGCAGAGAGACACTGTGGAAGCCTTAATCCCAAGTTGTGGGGCCAGAGTCATGGTCATTCTACTCCTCATGAAACATAGGGCGATGTCAGAAACTCTCATGCTCACCTTCTCCTGTGTGGTTTTCCACATCTATTAGCCAGTAGTAAAATTACAGTCGTCAGTGTTTTATGATTCTACTGCTGCCTCCAATATATATATTGGAACTTTAACATTATTATTAATACATGTTTCCATAATTACAAATATAATCTGCTCTACCAAGGCACACAGGATGCTACAAGCCTCTTTGGTGAGATGCTAATGAGTGGGAAGGAGGAAGCATGTTACCCCCACCCACACTCTTTAGTTTGCTACAGAAATTTTGCATTACATACTCATACCTAACTTTTTTCTGCTGATTAATTTAGAAGTATGGTCTTGTTGTGTATAGGAAAGTGAACAATGAGGTGGGCTTCTACTCAATAAGTTCATTCTGGCTGGATGTGAAACTGTAAAAATATACTGTACCTTCTCAGAACATATTTGCTAGTAATACATTAATTGGCTTTATGGACTATGCACTTTGTGTTTCGCCTCTAGTTATGGCCACTGGTGAACTTGTTGGCAGTGACATCAACCTAGAACATTGATATAAGACTAGCTTGTGGATATGTAGTTCAGGGACAGCTTTGTTAGACACTGTTGTACATTTTTTACTGGTGCACTCCATAAGCTGGCAAAATAAATTACATTTTAGAGTTAGAAGGCCGGTTCATGTATGTGAGAAGTCTTTTGATTCTTGGAGAGTCACTTGGAGAGATGGAGAAAGAAAAGTCTCAGTAAGGTCCTTACATCTGATGATGATGTTATTGAGGCCCGGCCTACTCCTTGCAGCTGACAAGCCAGTGTCTTTGCCCACCATTTCCATCCAGTTAATTAATCAATTAATTAATTCTGCGTAGTTATTTTGCCACCGTTGGGGGATATAACAGAAGCAAACTTATGGTGTGTTGTAGTGTTTGCAGGTGCGTGATGTATTTGGCTAGTATTGTTTTTGCAAGATATCTGTCTGAATCGGACAAATATGAAAAAAAGAAATCTAATAATGTTGCTTCTTGGCATCTGGCAAGTATATGGTTCAGTAAGAAGAAGAAATAACCTTGTAGGGCTGTTTTAAACAGATGTGAGTAAATGAGTAAAGCTTACAATATGAGAACGACCATTAAGTGGCTACCAGTAGCAGAGAAGCAGCAATGATTCCAAATTTTCCATTTTACTTTGCAAAGACACCGATTTTTGTCTGAATCAGATAGTAGTTATGTTACAATCTAGAGGTGTTTCCGCAAATTCTAAAATAAACTGATCTATGATGTCATTTTAATTATTACATTTAGTAAATGTATTTAAGCGGTGTAAACCGCCATTTTTTGTTTAAAACCTGCAAGGCAAATTTATAATGTGCTTGCATGCATTGCATACTAGCACATTATGTTAATCTTACCTTAAAACAAAGCCCTCCAGCGGTGCGCTGTCACCTCTGACCGATTTTGTCCGAAACTGGTGTTGCATACACACGGTCGGACAAAGTTGTCAGAAAATCTGATCGTTCTGAACGTGATGACATTCATTTGTTACGACGGGACTACGTTCAGGCTAGTAGCCAATAGATTTGGTCTCGTTATTTGATCTGAGCATGCGTGGCACTTTGTCCGATTGGAATTCTCTACACGCGATCCTGCTCTCAAAATTTTACCCTCTGAATTTACGACGAAAAAAGTCAGATAGAGCCCACACACAATCAGATTTTTCGACAACATAATCCGATCGGACTTTTTCCGTCCGAATTTCCAACCGTTTGTACGGGGGGTTTATAGCTAAGAAAAGCAGGAAGTAGGGCATGCCTATATATTATGCAAACATGGCTGCCCCCTTATACAAATATAATTAAAATATATTCATATAAACCAATGTTTTGAAATCAATAAAGTTGACCTCTAGACAACATTGTTTTTGAATAGTCAGAAAAGGTTTGGATTTTTTGCTGTCTATGGCATTTCCCTCAATACCCAATTCCCAGTCATTGAGACAAGGATGGAGGAGAAAACATTGCAGCAAAAACACATACAACAATAAAACTAGTTCCTTTAGTAAGTTGTGGGAGGGTTAGACTATCTGTCAGATTTGTATTATTTACATCCCTGTTGGGGAGATTTCCTTTACTTCCTGTCTGTTTAAACCCCTTACCTCTGAGTGCACAGGTTCCCAGATACTGAATAGTCCAGAAACTGATTCCTTTGCCAAATACCCATGTGTGCATGAAATTGGAATGTCAGCATTTGATTCATGCTGCCAGGCTGTGAGTTTGAAACAAATTATATCGGTGGGAGGCAACTGAATTTTTATCCAAGAAGATATTAGAGTGAAGGAAGAGCTCTGTGTCTGATAATATTTACTATTTATGTACTTTGTGAAACCTTGTTAATAAATGAAATATGTTACATGTATAAAATTTATGGCATGCATTACCACGTAAATATTTAGGGCGGCCTCTTATTACTGAACTTTAGTGAATTTTGCCAAAACTAAAATACTATTATGTTTTTTTATTGGTTATTGCAATGAACTTTCTAAAATTGATACATCGTGCCAATGTTGTGAAGATGGCACATGATGTGACATCAGCTTCAGCATTTTTTTCTTGCTTTCTTAAAAATTGGTGTTTGCATTTAGTAGGCGTTGCTACATTAATTCGATTTTTACAAGACAACTTGGTTGCATACTGCAAAGTGAACAGTTTTCTTCAACTTGATATCCTATTATCATTTAACCCCTCATTTGGTGAATTCTAAGGAACAGATAGAGCTTCATCAGAGAAGGTTTTAGGAACACAGTCAGGTTAAATTAATATCTGGGTTCTAAGCTAAATTTTTGATCGTATGGGATGATATCACATAGCAATATACTCAGATAACAAGTTAAACATACTTGTTCATCATCAGAATATGATAGTAAGTAAGAATGTTTACAATAATATCTTACTTTAAGATGTACAGGGATATTAATAAGAGGCTGTTAAAGTGTATTTAAAGTCAAAATCTGCTTTTGCTTTTTGTTTTGGATAGGATGGTAAGAACCATTCCTATGTGTTTAATGCTGCGTCCCCATGGGGGAGATCTGACCTCTCTATTGGTTTTGATTACCAATTTCCCTGGAACAGCAAGTGATGGGAAATTGAAAGATTTTGAGTTACTGGAATGGAAGGTGAAAGGATGTCTTCCAATGGGGACACCTGCTGCAATGATAACTGTCTAAGAGAAGATATCCACTTATTTTAGAGAGTTCTCCTTTTACCTCTTACTGTGTAACTAGCACTGGAAGTTAAAGGAAATGTTCCAGACAAGACACAAGTAGGAAAGAGGAAGAAAAGAGAAAACATAACAGGGGTCTTAACCATTCTCTACTCTATTCAGAACTAAAGCTGTGATTGATTGTGAAAAACAAAAAAAAAACAAATTACCATATTGCCCCTCTTAAATAGTCACTTTAAAGTCCAACTTTAACAACCCCTGCACAGATTTATACACCCAGCATATAACAGTGGTTACAGAAGGATATGGTTGGTACCAGGCTTTGACAAAAAAAAAAAAGATTAGTAGAAAGTAATTATCTGCCAATCCAGCCAGTGCATAATGCATCCTTGTTCAGAGTGGCACTGGCAATGCTATCTTGGCTGATACTCAGTCTTCTGGGTCGCCTCTCCTCTGTGTATGCTCCATTTTCAGTGTTAGGAAGGCTCTTCCTCTTCCTGCAGCTGTCCCAAGTGGCATTTCTGAAACGTTATTGACAGTGGATTACTTCCTATTTTCAGAAGTGAGCGCTTAGGAGTATGATGTGGGGTGGCTGACAAGAAGGAGATCCCACTGTCAATCACAGTTGCGTAGTCAACCCATAAGACTGCAGGGGTGTCATGTGGAGTGGCTGGGAAGATAATAAAGAATTACATTTTTATGTAAAAGAATGGTAAAAAAGCAAATATTACCCATAAGGGCTTTTTTAAAATAATGTTTTTGATATTAACCTCCCTGGTGGTATGATTATGTCAGATTTTTGATGCTGAAAGCGGTACATTGTTTTGCATGGAAATTTGCTGTTTTACATTGTAGGCCTGTAATTCTTAGGAATAACTCACTTAAATTTGTCCAAACAAGAGACTAGTAGACATCCCGGGTATGATAAGGTTTGAGACACAAAATCCTAAATTATAATATAATAAATAACTATACATAATTATAACAAATAATAATATAATAATAATAAAATGTATCCAATAATGTACAGTAATCAAATCAAAAACATAGAAATTTGCTCAGTTGCAGAATTGTTGCTGTCGTCACTTTCAGTGTTTGATGACGAATTTCCCCACGAATCACTATCGCTAAATTCTGAAGTTTGAGGAAAATCCTGGACAGCCGCACTCAAAAAATTATTTTCGCCTTTATTAAGTGAAAAATCAACAATACATGCCACAGCAGAACGGACAGAAGAGCTGACGTGTTTCACACTACAAACAGTATTGTCAGGGTCCTGGCCGCCCCGTGCGGCCCAGATTGCCTCTACGCAGGCAAACGATCACCCCTGTGCCCTCCAGGCATCAGCGCGGGCATTGGCGCACGCCGTGGGCGCGTGCACGCGCGCGACCGGACCGCGGGCGCGCTCCCGTGCGCGGCTAGCGCTGTTTGGCGCCAGTGTCCCTATTTAAGGATCAGAGCTGCAGCCCTGCGGTGCTGTTCGTCTGCAGCTCTGACCTGAGTTTCCTGTTTACCTGCCTGTACCTATCTGTGATCCGTTGGAACCCGACCCGGCCTGTCTGACCCTGCTGACCTCTCTGCTCCTTGACCCCGGCTTGCCTGACCCTGTTTGTGGACTGTCTACCTGTTGCCGAACCTCTGCCTGCCACTTGACCATCCTTCTGCCTGCCGTTTAATGCCTATCTGCCTTCCCTGTGACCCGGCCTGTCTGACTACCTCTGCCGTCCGAGTGTGCCTCTCTCCCGCACAGGATCTGCCTCTGCTGCTGCTGTTCCAGAGACTACCTCTCTCTCCGGTCATCCGACCCCAAGCCTGCTGTACCATCTCCTGCAGTTCCTACTATCCAAAGACCAGCACCAGCACCCTACTTCATCCTGCACCAGCTGACCCACCGGACGGACACTCCTACTCCACTGTGCTCACGGGTCCCCTGTCTCCATTCCAGTGGACCCTGAACCAGAGCCGTAAGAGAGGTCCCCTTCCGTCAAGCCAGGCTCGCCACCAGGTACCTAACAGTACGAAAAGCCCAGATGACCGAGCCTGCGGAAGGAACCTCGTCCATGCAGGACTTCTGCTCCCACCTGGCAGCCCTCACCCAAGCAGTGAAGTCTCTACAGGAAGGCTATACCAGGTTAGAGGGACAGGTACAGCATCTCTCCAGCCCTATGGCTGCTGCACCTCCTGCACCACCGGTGCAACCCACCGTTCAGCCTGTAGTGATGCTTCCTCCAGAGCCAAGAGTGCCCGTTCCGGAAAGATTCTCAGGAGATCGGTCTAAGTTTCCTGCCTTCCGAGATGCCTGCCAGCTTTATTTTGCCCTTCAGCCCAGGACTTTTTCTTTGGAAGCCACCAAGGTGGGATTCGTGGTGTCTCTCCTACAAGGAGAACCTCAGTCATGGGCCCACCGTCTTCTAAGGGTCGATGGCCCGCAGACCCAGGACCTTGCTACCTTCTTCCAGGCAATAGCGCAGCTCTATGACGACCCCCAAAGAACCGCTACAGCCGAGACCACCTTGTCCATGCTCCAACAAGGCCGTAGAATGGCCGAGGACTACATTTCTGATTTTAGGCGCTGGAGCGCGGACACTCGGTGGAACGATGCAGCCCTTAGGCATCAATTCCGCACAGGCTTATCTGAGGGTCTGAAGGATGAACTGGCCCAAGTGGGGGTCCCCGAGTCCCTGGAGGACCTGATCACCCTTACCATCCAATTGGATCGCCGGCTCCGGGAACGCCGAGCTGAACGTTCCTCCCAACCGACCCGCCCGGCCTGGATGGTGGCAAGGGCTCCAACTCCAGCTTCCCGCTATTTACCTACACCTGCTACAGTTCCAGCCAGTCCTGCCTTCGACAGCCCTGAACCAATGCAGATCGGACTTATGCGCTCCACCTTGTCCCCCGAAGAGCGTGCCAGGCGCCGGCAGCTGAATCTATGCCTTTATTGTGGTGGTTCGGGACATTACGTAAACAACTGCCCAGTCAAGATCCGTAAGTGTCTTTCTTCTGTCTCTTCTAAACCTGCACCTTGCCCCTGCCTGCCACCATCTTGTCCCAGCACCAAGAACTGTTAATTCTGGATGTAATTTCTTCTCCTCTCTTCCCAGTGATTTTGGGCATACCGTGGCTCCAAGCCCACAACCCTTGCATTAACTGGTCAACGGGACAAGTAAAATTCCAGTCCCCTTATTGCCTTTAGCACTGCCTACCTGAGCCTGTTGAGCCCGCTCTGTGTTGCCTGAACTCCGATCAGGACCTGTGCCGGGCCGTGCCCAAGACTTACAACGACTTTCTCGACGTGTTCAGTAAACGAGGGGCAGACTCCCTGCCGCCCCATCGTCCATATGACTGTCCTATCGAGATTCTCCCAGGAGCCGAAATCCCATTCGGACGCATCTTTCCCTTATCCGAAAAAGAGCAGGAGGCCCTGAAGGCGTACATTGCGGAGAACCTCAAAAAAGGGTTTATCCGTCACTCCACCTCCCCAGCAGGCGCGGGGATATTCTTCGTTACCAAGAAGGACCAAACACTCAGGCCTTGTGTGGACTACCGCGAGTTGAACAAAGTTACAGTCAAAAACCGATACCCCTTGCCGTTGATACCAGAGCTCTTCCAGAAACTACGAACGGCAACCATCTTCTCCAAGTTGGACCTAAGGGGTGCCTACAACCTGGTCCGTATCAGGTCTGGGGATGAGTGGAAAACGGCCTTCCGGACCCGCTTTGGTCACTATGAATATCTAGTCATGCCGTTCGGCCTCTGCAATGCCCCTGCCACCTTTCAGCACCTGATCAATGATGTCTTTAGGGACTTTTTGGACATTTTTGTAATTGTATACCTCGATGACATTTTAATTTTCTCCAGTTCTCTTGAACAGCATCAGGGGCATGTGGGCAGAGTGCTACTTCGTCTCCGGCAGCATGGCCTATATGCTAAAGCAGAGAAGTGCCTGTTCGAACAGCAAGAGATTCAGTTTCTGGGACTTGAGATTTCCCCAGCAGGGATCAGAATGGACCCTCAGAAGGTAACTGCTGTATTGGACTGGCCGGCACCATCGGACAAGAAGGGCATTCAGCGCTTTATAGGGTTTGCAAATTTCTACAGGAAATTCATTAAGGGATTCTCTACCATTGTTAACCCTATTATCCAACTAACAAAACAGGGTACACGCTTTCAGTGGGGTCCCGAGGCCCATGAAGCTTTTGAGAGACTTAAAAGACTATTCACCTCTGCTCCCATCCTCAGTCACCCCGACCCTGCCCTCCCATACATTCTGGAGGTCGACGCTTCCGAAGTAGCGCTGGGAGCTGTGGTATCTCAACGTCAAGGCAGCAAGGATTTGATGCATCCGGTAGGGTTCTTCTCTCGGAAACTTACCCCCGCAGAGAGGAATTACGACGTGGGGGACCGGGAACTTCTGGCCATCAAGGCAGCCCTGGAGGAATGGAGGTATCTGTTGGAGGGCGCAAGTCACCCGGTATTGGTGTATACCGACCACAAAAACCTCGAGTACCTACGGACAGCCAAGCGACTGAGGCCTCGACAAGCCCGTTGGGCCTTGTTTTTTTCCAGATTTTGTTTTCATATCACCTACCGCCCAGGATCCAAGAACGTGAAACCAGACGCGCTCTCGCGCATGTTCGATAATCCCAAGGACACAGCAGCTCCAGACACCATCCTGTCATCTGGCAACTTTCTATCTGGCTATCTACTATTAACTTGAAGTTACCTTGCCCTTCCAAGAAACTCGCTCCCAAGTTTCTGGGACCCTTCTCTGTGAAAAGGAGGTCAACCAGGTATCCTACGAACTGTCGCTGCCCGACTCAATGAAGATTCACCCGGTGTTTCATGTGGCCCTGTTAAAACCCGCTGTACCCGACCCCTTCCCTGATAGGGGAACTAGACCTCCTGGTCCTGTTCTTGTCGAAGGCGGCGAGGAATACGAAGTAGAGGCCATTATTGATTGCAGGAGGCGGCAAGGGCAGACACAGTTCTTAGTTAAATGGAAGGGGTACGGGGCTGAGGACAATTCCTGGGAACCCGATAGTAACCTTCATGCCAGAAGACTGATCCGTTCCTTCTTTTCCGCCCACCCAGAGAAGAGAAGTCTTTTGGGCACCCGGAGGTTGCCCCTTGTGGGGGGGCAATGTCAGGGTCCTGGCCGCCCCGTGCGGCCCAGATTGCCTCTACGCAGGCAAACGATCACCCCTGTGCCCTCCAGGCATCAGCGCGGGCGTTGGCGCGCGCCGCGGGCGCGTGCACGCGCGCGACCGGCCCGCGGGCGCGCTCCCGTGCGCTAATAGCGGGGGCGCGCGCCCGTGCGCGTGCACATGCGCGGCTAGCGCTGTTTGGCGCCAGTGTCCCTATTTAAGGATCAGAGCTGCAGCCCTGCGGTGCTGTTCGTCTGCAGCTCTGACCTGAGTTTCCTGTTTACCTGCCTGTACCTATCTGTGATCCGTTGGAACCCGACCCGGCCTGTCTGACCCTGCTGACCTCTCTGCTCCTTGACCCCGGCTTGCCTGACCCTGTTTGTGGACTGTCTACCTGTTGCCGAACCTCTGCCTGCCACTTGACCATCCTTCTGCCTGCCGTTTAATGCCTATCTGCCTTCCCTGTGACCCGGCCTGTCTGACTACCTCTGCCGTCCGAGTGTGCCTCTCTCCCGCACAGGATCTGCCTCTGCTGCTGCTGTTCCAGAGACTACCTCTCTCTCCGGTCATCCGACCCCAAGCCTGCTGTACCATCTCCTGCAGTTCCTACTATCCAAAGACCAGCACCAGCACCCTACTTCATCCTGCACCAGCTGACCCACCGGACGGACACTCCTACTCCACTGTGCTCATGGGTCCCCTGTCTCCATTCCAGTGGACCCTGAACCAGAGCCGTAAGAGAGGTCCCCTTCCGTCAAGCCAGGCTCGCCACCAGGTACCTAACAAGTATGATTAAGCACTGTTTGTAGTGTGAAACGCGTCAGCTCTTCTGTCAGTTCTGCTGTGGCATGTATTGTTGATTTTTCACTTAATAAAGGCGAAAATAATTTTTTGAGTGCGTCTGTCCAGGATTTTTCTCAAACTTTATTGCTATAAGCATTGCCAGCACCTGTGTCTTCCAGTCTAGAGGAGAGGTTTGCTCCTGATTGACCTGCCTGGAATGGTGATATTTATTTTTCGCTAAATTCTGCAAGTGATTCTAATTTATTATGGCTGTTTTCTAGCTGGTCTAAAACGGTTGCTAAGGACATTCTCAAGTTTCCAGGCAGAAAGAACAGTATATATACCGTATTTATCGGCGTATAACACGCACCGGCGTATAACACGCACCCCAAGTTTAGGAGGGCATTTTAAGGAAAAAAAGTTTTAGGAGGGAAGTTTAGGGGAAAAAAAACAACTTACATTTAAGCATCATTTGCAGCTTGCCCAGCGTCATTGCAGCTTGCCCAGCGTCATTGCAGCTTGCCCAGCGTCACTGTAGCTTGCCCAACGTCACTGCAGCCTTGCCCAGCGTCATTTGCAGCCTTGCCCAGCGTCATTGCAGCCTTGCCCAGCGTCATTGCAGCCTTGCCCAGCGTCATTGCAGCCTTGCCCAGCATCATTGCAGCCTTGCCCAGCGTCATTGTAGCTTGCCCAGCATCATTGCAGCCTTGCCCAGTGCCAGTGTAGGTAGCCAGCGTCATTTTCATTCTTTTCCTGGTTTAAATTTCGCGTGCGCCACCGAAAAAACCCGAAGCACGGCCGAAAAAGAACGAAGCGCCCCCGGAAAAAGCCGAGCCGACTCGGACGGCTAAGCTCGCGGTCCCGCCTCCCTGCTGTTTCCGGAGCGAGCACAGGGAGGCGGGACTACGAGCAGAGCAGAGTCTGCTCGGCTTTTTCCGGGGGCGCTTCGTTCTTTTTCGGCCGCGCTTCGGGTTTTTTCGGCAGCGCTCGCTATTTTTTCAGCGGCGCTTGCCTTTTTTGTCATTTTTTTGGGGGGTATCGGCGTATAACACGCATTTTTTCGACTTTCCCCTGATTTTAAGGGGAAAAAGTGCGTGTTATACGCCGATAAATACGGTAATATAAAACTGCAGGCAGGGCATTGGACAAAGCACTGGGGACAAATGGGATGTGAAATAATTTGATACAGTAATGTAATCTGTAAGGTTACAGTGTACTGTATGTGTTTAGTGTTTTTCACTTTTTGAATTTGGCGCCGGGCTCCATCCTCGTGTGTCACGATGCTCGCAGGGAACAAAGTCCGGCACTGTAATAGATCGAGCGGAGTACACAGCCCACAGACACAGCGGGAGGACATGGCAGGATCCTGGGGACAAGGTAAGTAACTTTGCCTGGATCCTGCGATGCAATCTCGAGTGTGGCTCGGGGTTACCGCTTTTGGTAATGAAAATTTACCCCCCGAGCCACACTCGGGAATACTGCTAGGGAGGTTAAAATGAAATGAAAGTCTGTTTTTTTTTGTTTAAAAATAACAAACATGTTATACTTACCTGCTCTATGTAATGGTTTTGCACAGAGCAGCCTTGGCCCTCCACTTCTCAAGTCCCTTGCAGGCACTCTTGGTCCTTCCCTCCTGCAGAGTGGCCCCACAGCAAGCAGCTAGCTATGGGGGCACCCGAGCCGAGTCACTGCTCTGTGTGTCCATTCAAACATGGAGCCATGGCCCGGCCCCACCCCCTCTCTTTCCTCATCAGCTTGATGAGCCAATGGTGCGCGCTACTGTGTCTCAGCCAATCCGGAGGAAGAGCCCTGGGCAGCCAAGGGCAACATCGCTAGATTGAGATGGGGCTCAGGTAAGTATTAGGGGGGCTGCTGCACACAGAAGGTTTTTTATCTTAATGCATAGTCTGCATTAAGATTTAAAAAAAAAACTTCTGCCTTTAGAACCACTTTAAGCTCATTTTAAAAAAAAATTGTCATGTGATCACTAGAGCACCAACCAGCTCCAGTCAAAGCTCAGGATCATGCAATGATACATGCATGATGCATCACGAGCAAGAAATGAGCTCTACCCACATATTGTCCACTGAGTTGCAGTGGAAGTTGAAAATGACCATTGGACTGAGTTACAGATCTCAAAAAAGGCATCAAGAAAAATAATAATTCAAATGATGTTATCTTTGGATAACAATGTTAATGCTATTTTTCACTACCTATATGTCAAAGCATGTGCAAATGGGTTTAGTATCACAGTAACTTAAAGTGGGGTGCCCCTTAAAAAAAAAATTAAAAGTCAGCAGCTACAAATACTGCAGCTGCTGACTTTTAATAATCGGACACTTACCTGTCCCAGGGTCCAGCGATGTGGGGGAACGAAGCCCCAGTTGTTCCCCGCCCCGCTCCGCTCAGCGGCGCCGGCATTCTTACTGTGGGCACCCGGCTGTGGCACTATGATACGATGCGCAGTCATCTGGGACCTGTCACATGTCCCAGATGACTGACTGCGCGGAGGGGAAGTGATGTCACCAGCCTGGGCACTGAAGGAGGCAGACTACGAGGGACCCCCTAGCAACAGGCATTTAGAGGTGAGTTAAAAAAAATTCAATTATTTTTTAATTTTAAGCTATTTCTTTTTTTGGGGGGGGAAACACCACTTTAAATCTCAAAATGGTTGGATGAGTAGGGAAAGAAAAGAATTACATGTATGGCATTCTTATATGTTGTATTCTGAGTGGAGAGATAGACCTGTCCTTAGTCTACATGTGATATGTAAAGCCCTGACAATCCCTCAAAGCGTAGTTGAACTCTCTGTATTTATTGCTGCGATGTAATCAGGCTACAATTATAGTAAAAAATATGGTGCTAGTATGATTTTTTCTACTTATTATGTGCTACAATAAGGGCTGAAATACCCAGGCTATTGAATTTTATGTTAGAATCATGGTCCGACCTTACAATATGCTGCCAGCACAGAACATGATAACCCTGTCTGCAGTCATCATCAAATAAAAAAGGCTTAAACAGCACCATATTTATTGCTGCATATGTAGCCTAACTGCAGTATATTAACAAACAAAGAGGGTGCATCTGGGTTTTAATACTACATACTATGTTATATGCATACGGTTAATACAAAATTAAAAAAAATATACAAATAAATATAAGAAAACACTTACCCATGTTATATTCCATAAAATAAATATTATTTATGTTTATTGTGTGGATGTCTTGAAATTTGCAAACTATATTATGTGATACAGTTTAAAAAGCTATTTTCACTGATACCTGAAATAATAATGATCTCTTGGTATTTATGATATGTTTTTCCTTATAAAATGAATTCATAGAAGACTTTCAAACTAATTAATTCAATTATCAATAAATTAGTTGTTTACAACAGAACTTTGCAAAACAGGTGCTTTTGTATAATTTTGCTTTCCGTATGGTTTAAGTTAAATAGTACCATATTGCATTTTTTTGTACAATAACTACTTCAGGGCAACACTTTCTGGATCCTTTACAAGTTTGTTGGTGATACTAACTAAGAAGTTTTCTAGAAGTGTGTATTCACAGTGTCTGTACATCTGTATATGTTTGCCTTCTTGCTTGTAGGTGAGTTAAAAGTTTAATCAATATAAAGAGAAAGCTAAGCAGGTCAAGAATAGCAACATAGAAAGTCTGATGGAGTGAACCTCTGTGGGCGTTTTATTCTTAAAGCTGAAGTTTAAGCTGATTATATTCTGCTTTTCTAATGCGTGATAGGCCTGGCGGGAGACATCGGCCGGTTCAATAAAAACCATCCGACATTCGGCACGTGTGTATGTCAGCCGGTCCGACAGAAGCTTCTGTCAGACGAGCATGTAGGAAAACCAGCAGCCAACCGACTCCCGATCAGCACTCTCCACCATAAGCTGAGAGCGCAGATGGGAAAGTCCTGGCTGAGGGGCCGTGCCCCTGTCAGAACACAACAGTTCTGCGAGGGAGAGTGCTGTACTAAAGTTCGATTTCTAGTACAGTGGCTCCAACCGGAGCTGTCCGTTTTTTTAGTTCAACCCAGAAAAAACACTATTATGCCCTGTACACACGGTCACACATTCCGACGACAAAATCCGTCTGATTTTTTCTGACGGATTTTGGCCGAAACTTGTCTTGCATACACACGGTCGCACAAAGTTGACGGAAAATCCGATTGTTCGGAACGAAGTGACGTACAACACATACGATGGGACTACGTAGAGGCCAGTAGCCAATAGCTTTCGTCTCCAAATTTTTTGGACGGGAGTCTATGCCTCTTCCCGTCCCGCCACGCTGTCTGCTGGGACACACACGGGTCCCAGAGACAGCGCAGAGCATTCTCATTGCGCTGTGTGACTCGCGCAAGCGCAGTAGGGAACCGGGAAGTCAAGCCGCAACACTTCACTTCTTGATTCCCTCACCGAGAACGACGATGGCAGCAGCCGAGAGCCGAGCAATTGATCGGCCTCGGCTGCCGACATCGCTGAACTCCAGGAAAGGTAAGTGTCCATCTATTAAAAGTCAGCAGCTGTAGTATTTGTAGCTGCTGGCTTTTAATAAAAAAAATTCGGATGGACTACCTCTTTAACATCAACAGGCGTGCTTCCAATGGTCAGCATTTATTTATATTTTTCAAAACTTTATCGCAAAAGGAAAAGAAACTGTTGCTGTAACAGCTTAAAAAGTGTTAGCTGGAGTAAGGTTTTATTTTTTTTTTTTGTAACTTATACAAAGTCCACCTTAATCCTCAAGTCCATTTAACACTACCCTCTCCACAGGTTGACAATGCTTCTGGAGTAGTGAGCTTAGCTACCACAAGTCAGTTACTGGCTGGATTTCTATGTAAACATAAAGATAAAAAGCAAAGAAAAAAAAGAAAATGAATGCACCTCTCATATCTAATATGGTAAACTGCATCAGGTTCTTCTATGTCTTTTGGGTACTGATTCTGAATGGGAGTGACTTTTCATTATTGATCAACTGATGAACTTGCAGTGCTCTAAAGAAGAAAGCTACAAGGTCTGCATCCCTTTAGAAAATACTACCTCTTTAGGAGCATCTTACTAAAAATACATTTTTTGTTGCAGATGCTGCCTAAAATTGGACTTGTATGTTAGTGCAAAGGTCTGCTAAAATCAGTAAGCCAATCACACAAACGGGAAAGTACATTTCTGGAGGTCTTCTGTACACCAACTCTGAACAGAACACTTCCTTACATACAATTACAGTGCCGCAGATTGAGAAGGAAAATTGATTTTTAATAACATTAAATTACAAATGGCTTGTGTTGCAATTATATATGTATTCTATATAATTGTTTTTAATTATGCTATTACTTTTCCCATTAAAATGGAGTTACCCTTTAGGTACCAACATGTTAGCAATGACCAGTTTTGTTCTAAACAAAGAACTTTTAACATGGTTTGTTTCCTTAAAACTTAAAAACACAATAACATATTCCATATTTAAATATTCAGCAATTGTTCAACTACGTGTCATTAAAAACAGTGTTGAATAAAAATATGTTGATAAAACAATATGAGAAGGATGACCGCCTGGTCACCCGTGGAATTTGATGCAGTTAAGACTTCCATGCTTTGAAGACAATTGCAAGCAGTCAATACATACAAGGCATTTGACGGGGTTGCTAGGTTGCCCTAGAGTGACAACAAAAATATGCATGAAGTTATCAAAGGATTGGTTGGATGCTTTCAAATTTAACATATTTCTTGTGAATTTCTGGAAATAGTGCAAACACAAGTTACTAATCCACCATGGTTTTTATTGTGATTTTATATAGAATTATTATGATGTTTTTCATTTAGTAAATCAAGGAGCAAGGATTTAAAAAAGATCTGACTAAAAAGAAAACTCTGCAGAAACTCTTTGAATATTCATTTAGACAGTAAGACTAGGATTGCTGTATCTCATCCACAATGGATTTCTCTTTCTTGCCTAATAAATCCTCTGAAGATTTGTAATAAGACTTTTTTAAACAAAAGAATATCTTGTTATTGTATTGTATCTTGAATTTTTTCTATCAATCTGCTATAACATATTATTTCAGTAAGTTATTTCATTTATAAGGGGTACAATGGCCAATTGGTTACCACTCTTGCAGTGGTGAGAACTTACAGTGGCTTTTTTGTGAACAAACAATGACTTTTTGAATTATCCCCATGATTCTATTGGTTTCCTAAGGGTTCTCCAGTTTCTTCCCAAAATCAATCATAATGGTAGGTTATTTGTCTTCTACCTAAAACTGGTCTCACTGTGTGTGCGGGGGGGGGGGGGGTGTTGGGGTGTTGGTCAGCATCTAGATGAGAAACTGAAACTGTATCTCACAGGTTTAGCAGATATCCTAAAAGCCATTCTCCCAGCATTTGTTTCCCTTACAGACACATGTCTGTGTCTGTAAGGGAATCTAAGCTCAGCTATGAGCTGTGTAGGGCGGAGGAGATATGATGAGTGCCCAGGCTGTGTGCAGTGCAGGGATGGAAGGAGGAGTTCTGTTGAGTGTCCCACCAGCAGTGACCCTGTCCTCTTCCCTGCTGACCACTGTTCTTTACCCTAATACCCTGTACCCTGCCCGGCTGACCTCTGTATGCTGCCCTGCTGACCCCTGTCCTCTGCCTTACTGAACACTGTCCTCTGCCTTGCTTACCAATATTCCCTGCCCTACTAACTCATGTACACTCTCCTGTTGACCTCCCATCCTCTGCCCTGTTGACCCCTATCTTTAACCCTACTGACCACCTGTACACTGCCCTACTGACTCTTGTACACTCCTCTTCTGATGTCTCAATCTCTGCTGACCCCCTGTACAACCAACTCTGTGAGTCCTGCATCATAAAGGACTGTCCACCACAGCAGTAGGAAGAAGAGAAAGAGGGCCAGGGACATTACATGACTGGACCAAAGACAGCTGTCAATCCAGATACATATTCTAAAAGTAAAGTTAAAAAAAAAAATGCAGGAGGTGCTCAAAGAGGGAACTTCACAACCTGGAGTTTGGCTTTATTTATAAACGAATCTGCACTACTACTTGATTTGTGCTTTTCAATAACTTTTGCGTTGTTCTTTCATGTTTTGTTATTATATGACAGGCATCTTATTACAAAATATAATACATAGGGTAATATATCCACGGTTAAAGGTTGCAGGCATTGTGTTACTTGATGAATGCCAGCATTTATCTGGTATTAAAAGAGGAAAGGGTACAAAAATAACTGTGTGACCCCACTCACAGAAACACCAGCCAACACTAAAGGTCCATTAAGGATGAAGTTTGGATTTGTTTTGGTTTCAAAGCAAATCCCTGGGTTTCACATCCAGGTTAAATTCAAAACTATTGGCAAAAAGTGTCACATCCGAACCCATAATGCACTTCATATCCTTTGCCCCATGTCAACTGAATTTCAAGAATAATCCCAATAATCTGAAGCTTATGGATAGCCCCCATGAGAGGTGCCCATCAGCTGCCAATCAGTGCCCATTAGCTGCCAGTCTGTGTCCCATCAGTAACGCCTGTCAGTGCCCATCAAATTGCCAATCAGTGCCCATAAATGTGCCAATCAGTGCCCCATCAGTAATGCCTGTCAGTCCCCTTCAGATGCAAATCAGTAATGCCTGTCAGTAGCTCCTCATCGGCGCTGCCTACCCAGTGCCATATATCAGTGCCCATCAGTGCCACCTATCAGTGCCCATCAGTGCCGCCTATCAGTGCCCATTAGTGCCACCTCTCAGTGCCACCTATTAGTGCCCATAAGTGCTGCGTATCAGTGTCCATAAGTACCACCTATCAGTGCCCATCAGTGCCTATAAGTGCTGCCTATCAGTGCCCATCAGTGCTGCATATCAGTGTAGCCTACCGGTGCCCATCAGTGCTGCATATCAGGGCCGCCTATCAGTGCCCATCAATTCTATATATCAGTGCCCATCAGTGCCACCTTATCAGTGCCCATCAGTGCCGCCTCATCAGTGTTCATTAGTGTAGCCCCACCAGTGCCTTGTCAGTGAAGGAGAAAACAATATGTTATAACAGAAACAAAGAAAAACTTTAAAATTGCAGTCTTTTTTAGTTTGTTTAGCAAAAAATAAAAACCCCAGTGGTGATCAAATACCACCAAAAGAAAGCTCTATTTGTGGGAAGAAAATGCTAAAAATTTAGTTTGGGTACAGTGTTGTATAACTGACAAAACTGTGCGACAGCACTGAAAGCTAAAAAATTGTCCTGGGCAGGAAGTGGTTAACCTTACTGAAATAAGTCTTTTAAAACTTAAATATTCAGATTGCATTGTATATGAAAATAGTGTTTTTCCATAATAATGCATACAGCTTTAACACATGTCCAAAGTCTGTACTTTCAAAGATTTGTTTATTTTTAACGTAACCCTTGAAGCCATATGAAAATGCCCTCTGTCCACTGTTGTTAGGGGACCTGAATTGGACAGCAGTTGGCACCAAGCTCCCCCAGGTCCTGCCCTGCTTCTTGGATAGAGACCCCCACATACCTGCCTTTGTATCCCCCATCTTGGATATGTCCTCCTGGCCATAGGCCCACTCACGACATTCTTGACCACAGGAATAAAGGAATGTGCCCTCACGGATACATTTTAGCACTTTACTGCAATCGATAATTCTTCAATCAATGCACCAACATGCTGGCAGAACTTTAGTGTAGAATATCATCAGCAAATACATTTGTCATACAGGAATCTTATCAGTGCAGAACACAATTACATATCTTCAGCCATCTTCCATTTATCCCTCTTCTAGGAAGCACCACAGAGTTCAGACAACTTCTCAATAGTATTTTAGTCCCAGAGCCCAAGGCCATTATACTCCACTACCTAGGACCTACAGTTGAGGGTAAGGGATGATATAGTTCCACCACCAGCATACTGCTACTGTCACAATTCTCTGTATTGTATTCCCTCTGTAGTGCTGCCATGTCGGGCAGACTTCCTGATGTTATCTGCTCCCAGGTTCTCTGTTCCGTTGCACATTAGAAGACTTTTGTACAGGCCCCAAGGCCATACACACCAAACTAGAGGATCCACAGAAGAACATCAGGGTTAGACAACGTAACTCCAGTTAGTTCTCACATGTTCTATACCACTCTTCCTTTCCCTGTGAGTTCAGCCTGCCCTGCCTAGGGCTCTTTATGGCAACTACAACTCAGGATTACATCTTGATACACCAGGCTTATCCAGATCCCATACCCTGTTTTTCCTGGGCCTCACCCACAGTTGATATTATATTGGCACTAGCACCACCCATGACATCACTACAGAAGGAGCAGAATATAAGGGGGCACTAACACCTGCCAACATGTTCAATAATATTATTCTTAATATTGACAATGGTATATGTCCAATGGCGTCCCTAGGGGGGGGGCCAGAGGGGGCCCTGACCCCCCCAAAATGATGCTGTGCCCCACCATGTGCCCCCCCAAAAAAAAACACCAAAAAAAAAATTTTTTTTTTTTTTTTTTACAAAAAGGCAATGTCTTTTTGTTTGCATTCGTAGCGGATGCGCCACATCTTACTCAGGCTGCCGCTGGAGTAACACAGTCTCTATTGAGAGGCGGAGTATTCTTCTAGCCTGGACGCGTGGGTAAGTGTGTGCACTGCAGTACACTGTAATCACTGAACTGCATTATCTCCATCCCTTCTCTCCCCCTTCTGTCCCTCCCCCTCTCCTGTTCTTTCAAGACCTTCACAACTTACTTTCACTTTCCGTTAGGCAGGTAATAGACTATGCAAATGTCTTTCCTGCATCCACAGAGTGCAGGAAAGAAACTTGCATGATCCCCCCATTAACACAGACAGTGGTGACAGGGGAATATCCTTCCTGCCCAGCAATTGTATTCTCCCAACAAACAGTCATTATCACTAGTGGCTATAGCAACCACTAGTGATAATCATAAGAGTATCTGTCAGGCTGGTCGTTCCCAATTTGATCGATCAACTTGGTACATTCAGCCTGCTCATTAATGGTTCAAACCTCAACCAGCTGAGATTTAAACTGCCTATGGCTGGTCTTAGCACTTAGGCAGCCCATACATTGATCACTTTTTTCATTTAACTAGTAGGTTGTATGAAAAAAAAAGAAATTATCCAATTCTCCCATCTACACATTATAGGTGGATGGGGGAATCCTTGCAGTGTGGACCAGTGGTGGAACTACCAGGGTTGCTGGCTATTCACAGCGCTGGTCTCTGTCTCCATGGCAGCAGTGGCACATTGGAACCCAGTGCTGGTTACTTTATGGGGCTAATGTACAGGAGAGCCAGCACAATTTGTTATTAGAGATGGGCAGGGCATGTTCAAAATCCCACATGCCCGAGCCTGTCAGGATGCGCACACTGCACGGCGCTAAGCACAAGCAGTGAGACATTTCCTGGTCCGCAGCTGCACAGATCAGGAATGTCTCACTGCCTGTGATTAGCCGCGTGCAGTGTCGGCTTCCTGGCGGGATCTGGCAAGTGGGATTTCAAACACACCCGAGCCCATGTCTAATGGTTGTAGAGTAGACAGTTGACCTCCCTGCAGGTTGCTTAGCAGCAGTGCCGCCTTCTCTGACATGCTGATCGTGATGCAATCCAGGTGATGCTCCTAGTCAAATCCTAGTGTTAAATATCATAGTGATTTTATTGATCAAAGCCCACACCTTACAGGCATAGAGCCCACACCTTACAGACATAGAGCCCACACCTTACAGGCATAGAGCCCACACCGTACAGGCATAGAGCCCACACCTTACAGGCATAGAGCCCACACCTTACAGGCATAGAGCCCACACCTTACAGACATAGAGCCCACACCTTACAGGCATAGAGCCCACACCTTACAGGCATAGAGCCCACACCTTACAGGCATAGAGCCCACATGGCTGCTGAACATACGGTGGATGTGGTTGTACTCTTGATGCTAATAAATACTGTGTTTATTAGATCTGACTGGGAGCATCACCTGGATCACATCCCGATCAGCATGTCAACAGAGAAGGTTATACAACATTACTGCTGCTAGGTGACCAGCTGGGGGCTCGGCTCTCTACAACCAATAGTGCCAGCCTTCCCCTGCATGCACCCATAATGTCACCAGCACTAGGTCCTAATAGACTGCTGCCACTGCCAAGGACACAGATGCCAGACCAGCACTGTCAATAGCAGGGGCAGGACAGCAAGAGGAGGCTGGGGAACACCACAGTGGCAGAACACCAAGGCCCGGTGGCAAGACAACCTTTGCAACCCTGATAGTTCTCCCACTGCTTTGGACCCTTATATTTTCTTGGTATGCTGGTGACATATATCTCTTGTTTTCTGCCACCCTGGGGATCGTAGTAAAATTGCATTTTATAGTTGCCCCCCTACTTTTGTCCCCGTCCCCCCATGTGCCCCCCCTAAATATGAAAGCTGGAGACGCCACTGTATATGTCCCCAATGAGAGTGTCTGGCTTCTCATGATTTTTAATGTATTACTCTTACATATGCTTATATGTAAGCCTAGTCTACAAGAAAAAAAAAAAATCACAGCCTAATATGCCCTGCCAGAGTACACTGTTGCTGAGGCTGCCTATGGAAATAGTGCTGTTCCATAACAATTCATACAGCTTGAACTCATGTCCCAAGTCTGTACTTTAAAACATGATTTATGACATTTAAATGTCACCCCATAAGCTATAAGAAAATGGATTTTGTGACTTTTGAGCACCATTCATAAAAAATAACTATGAAGTGAATATGGGGCTGTTCGATAATCCCTGTGATGCACCAGGCTCTTCAGTTTCCCTCCCTATGAGCCCATAAAGAGATCAAGAGTTTCAATGGTGGGGAGATTTATTTAAAAAATAAAAATGTCACCTTTCCCCATTTTGATAACATTCAAACTGATTTACACAGACCGGTGCTATTCTGTCATAACCCTTATTATCCTAACTATTTTTCTCTTAGGGCCAGTTCACACCACATGCAGTTCAGTGCATTTTTTCTGGATCAAAAATGCATGCAAAAGTAGGTTATATGGGTTCCAATGGCATAGTTCACACCAATTTGGTCAGTTCCAGGAAAAAAAAGTAGAACATGCTGCATTTTTCCTGCACTGGACTGTACTGGAAAACAGTAAAAAGCATCTGGAATGCACCAGAATGCATCAAAAATACACAGGACCCCAGTACAGTGGAAAAAAGAAAGAAGAAAAAAAAAGCATCTGGAATGCATCCAGAAATGCATCATAAATGCATAAAAACGCAACAAAAATGCACCGGGAGGCATGTTAAAAACGTGCATGCAGAAAAGCACATGGAATGGATCTAGAGTGCGTTTTTTGTGGTGTGGGCTGGCTCTTAACGCTTTTTTTTCAGTGTAATAGCAGAATACTTGAATTTGAGTTACATATATTGTAAGCATAAAAGATATAAATAAACACAAAAATAGTGTACTGACCTTATAAAGCTCTCTCTCTCCTCTATATTGGCGCTGATGCATTTGTCACACCTGGGTCAATTAAAATGCTTTATAGTGAACAATCTGAAACTTACACATTAATTAACATTTACAGAGAAGCAAAATGGAAAAAGTTAAACAAAACATATTCTGGCATTTTAAAGGTCATTGTAGTCATACAGTTATAAAGTTCTTGGTGAGATATCAACCTTTATCTACTTATTCATCAAACAGTTTGTTTCCCTTCAAAACACAATGAATTTAATCATAGCGGCTATTTTTTTATTTGCATATTCTAAATCACATGGTAGATCTGACATAAAGTTACTGTAGTATGACACATTATTCAAGGTGGTCATCAGGAAATAACATGTTCTGCTTTAACCATTGCTGTAATGTAGAATATACAGATGTTAGTAGAGAATTATTATGAGATTACCATATCTTCACCATCAGTCTAATATACTATTCATATATTAAAAACGGAATATTTATTCTATTTATAAAGATTTGACCAGACATTCAACAACTTATTAAACATCGGTCCCTACTGCAGAATGAGTCTAAAGTTTAATGTTCTCACCACAAAGACACATTCTAAGAAAGCCTTACATAATTGGAGTTTAGTGGAACCCCAGGGTTCCTCCAGAGGTTGCGAGGGGTTCCTGAGCAGTGAAGAATGGTGGTAGTGCAACATAGTCCTGCACAGTTCTACCATCAACATCACTCAGCAAATTCAACAGAGTAAGGTCAGTTGAACTTATCTTCTCATTTCTCAGCCAGTAACAACTGAAACCAATGTTCTGTTTAGTTGTCTGTAAGGGCACTTTTACCAATTGCCTTCAATTTACGGACCATTTTCCAAATAACCACCATGGTTAGGGGCATCACACTGAGCACCAATGTAATAGAGTACTACACTATCCACCAATGTAAGGGTACATATTTCTACTGACCATTAATGTAAGGGGCACTACACTGATCACCAATTTAAGGGTACATGTTTTTAATGTAAGCCACCAGTGTAATGGGGGCATTTCTCCACTCCTATCCAATATAAAGGGACACTTCAATTTTAACATTTTGCATTTCTTGTTTGCTCTCATGATTATTACTTTTAGTAATTTTATCATATAGAGCAGCCCTTTTTAACCAGGGTGCTGTGGCAGCCGGTGTGTCTTTTGGGTCCTTCAGGGGTGCCTTGGCAAAATGCTTAAAAATTGTCACAAATCGCCCAAAAATTGACAGCAAGGCAGCCTTTTGTTACTCAAAGCCACAGGTTTTTATTGTGCAGCATTATAACGTTGGGCACCATGCGGACCAGCCACTGGCATTCTAACAATGACATTGTATGATAAGGATGTACAGCATCCTTGTTTTCCCCTCTCTGTCAGAACTGGGGTCATTTTAGCAAAGAGAAGGAGATAAAGTGAGGGAGATACATGCTATAATACTAGCCACTACCAGTGTGCAAAGGTGAAGGGAATGGCCCAGGTGTGTAGATGCTTCTGCGATATGTAAAACGATTAGTTTAGTTTTAGAATGGGGTGCGTCGAGAGTGTGCAGAATTTCAAAGTGTGCCTTGACTGAAAAAAGGTTGAGAAGCACTAATATAAAGTATTGTTGTATAGGGAGGTGTCACAAATTATTCTCTTTGGGTGTCAAATACATCAAGTAAACCACATCCCTTATAATTGTATTATTTATTATACCTACAGCTTAAAGCTGAGCTGCAGGCAAATGCAAAAGATACAAATGAACGCAGCCCTGTAATCAATAATACACAATTAGATGTATTTTTTTAATGCAAGCAGTGCAAATACCTGAATTTGTGGTATCACTCCTTTTGCATCTTTCTATATAGCAGAGTCGGAGAGTAAGAACCAGTATAAGGATCAGCTTATGTGCTGACAAGAAGCATGCTGATAGGAAGAGAAAGGAGAGTGTCAAAAAAGATGAGTTCATTACCGTGTTACTTCTCCTTTCACTGTCCAATCACAGGCTAGCTACATTTCTAAAGGAAAAAAAGTAATTTAAACCTGATTGCGGCTGTAATGAATTGTCGGGTTTTAGCAATATAGATAAAACTCATTGAAAAAAAGGCATTGCCCCCCCCCCCAGTCCATTACCAGGCCCTTTGGGTCTGATATGAATATTAAGGGGAACCCCAAACCAAAAATTGCATGGGGGTCCCCCCAAAATGCATACCAGGTCCTTCAGGTCTGGTATGGAAATTAAGGAGAACCCTGCGCCAAATGTAAAAAAAAAAGGTGTAGAGGTCCCACTGAAAATCCATACCAGACCCTTATCCATGCACGCAACCTGGCAGGCCACAGGAAAAGAGGAGGGGGGCGAGAGAGTACCCCCCCATCTGAACCGTACCAGGCCACATGCCCTCAACATGGGGAGAGTTCTTTGGATGTAGCCCCCCAAAGCACCTTGTCCCCATGTTGATGGGGACAAGAGCCTCATCCCCACAACCCTTGCCCAGTGGTTGTGGGGGTCTGCAGGTGGGGGGCTTATCAGAATCTGGAAGCCCCCTTTAACAAGGCGGGACCCCCAGATCCCGGCCTCCCCCCTATGTGATTTGGTAATGGGTACATTGTACCCCTACCATTTCACAAAAAAAAGTGTAAAAAATTGTAAAAAAAAGACACTTTGGAGACACTTTGGGACAAGTCCTTTATTAAAAGATAAAAAAAAAAAATATCCCATGATTTAAATCCATCTCACGCCGCCTGACGGACCGAAAGAAGAAAAAAATCTGCAAAAGCTCCGCCTCCATGGGAGGCACCCGCCTAGTGACGCTTCTTCTCGGTGACAGCTGTTATATAGATGAGGGCAGGGCCACCCGGTGACATAAATGTGACCCCCGCTCCATTTTGACGCCACATGACGTCAGAGGAAGGCAGGGTCGCCCGTTTACATCACCGGTGCTCGCGCGTTCGTCCAAATTTTTAGCCTGTTTGCATGTTCTGGTGCGAACCAAACCGAACGGGGGGGTGTTCGGTTCATCCTTATTAATTGTACTCTTCTTATTGTGCTTTAATGGCTCCATGAATCTATCGTTCCTTGAGCTGTAAATACAATGTCCCTGAGACCGGAACATTTTTTTTAGGTTTTTCCACCTTTCATAAGGTTGGGAAAGGTTCGTCTATGATCAGTTTAGGTGGACACAAAATGACAGATTTGGAGAAAGCAAGTCTGTATTTTAATTTTACATTTATTTATGGCTCTCCATACCATAAGCTGATTGAATATATGTTTGTATTGCTTAAAGCCCTACCTATTAATAGCCTTCGTTCCATAACTTGGAATGAACTGTTTATGGCCATATAAGCCTGAAAAATCTCTATGTATAATGAAAAATAAATGGTTCTGTAATTTTAAGTTGTACCTGTTATACAAACCAATGGTTCTTGCAGCATGATTAGTTACATGGGGAAATTTTTTTTTTTTATGACTATTGCTGTGGAAGTGATTACAAATATGCTGTATATACAGTATATTTGATTATAAGACTAACCGCTAGAAAGGTCGCACTTATCTGCCAATCTTGCCTTAAGCACATTGTCACCTTGAAAAACTGGGATGCTTTGAAGTTGTTTGCAAGTGTGAATTTATTGTTTTGTAAAGATTGGATTCCACAAAAAGTCATAAATCAGTTGCTAAGCATGGCAATATAATGTGCTAAAATGTTAGAACATGTGGTTAATTTCGCACCTTTAAAACATAACATTTGACAACATGATGAATTGCACAAACGTTTCAAACTCTATTTCAGTAGCCTATACTGAAAAAGTCAAAACAATGTAAGGAATCCCACTGTATACATTCTTGGAACAGCTAAGAACCCAGAGCAGCTGGTGATGGATAGGGATGAGCCGAACACCCCCGGGTTCGGTTCGAACCAGAACCTTCGAACGGACCGAAAGTTCGCGCGAATTTTCGAACCCTATACGTTATAATGGACGCGAACGTTCGAAATCAAAAGTGCTAATTACAACGGCCAATATGCATGTTAATGTCATAAAACAGGTTTGGGGACCCGGGTCCTGCCCCAGGGGACATATATCAATGCAAAAAGAACTTTTAAAAACTAACGTTTTTTCGGGAGCAGTCATTTTAATGATGCATAAAGTGAAAAAAAAAAAAGTGACATTTTCCTTTAAATATGGTACCTGGGGGGTGTCCAAAGTATGCCTGTGAAGTGGCATGTGTTTCCCGTGTTTAGAACTGTCCTTGCACAAAATGACATTTGTAAAGGAAAAAAAGAAGCCATTTAAAACCACTTGCGGCTTTAGGTTTGATCTTAAGTAGAATCTGAACAGGTACATTATGAAGTGTAGCTCCATCCCAAAAAAATCTATTTTTAAGCTTTTTGGAGAACATAGGGAGGGGTTATCACCCCTGTAACATTTGCTGTCTTTGCACATCTGTTCAGAACATGTCACCTCACTTTCCGTCCCAATGACAAATGTTTTTGGAAAAGTGGGGTTTTAATTGAAACAAGGATTGGTGATAAAGTATCAGTAGAGAGGAGATACCTTTTTCCCAAATTAAATCTAACAGGATAGAATTTCCCTTCCTAGGGGTAGATTTCCTCTCACTTCCTGTTTTCTCTTTCCATTTGCAAGTAGGAGTCGTTTGTAAGTTGGATGTTTGAAAGTAGGGGCCTGGCGTATATACTCTGCAGAAATTTGCCCTATTAGATGTTGGTGTAGCCACAAGACTGGTGGGCACAGGAATGGGCCCTGCTGTGAGTTAATAGATCAAGATTTGTAATTGCATGCACCTGTTGAACAGGGCAGAAAAATTGGGGGTGGTGGTGGTGGTGGTGGTGGACGGTTTTGCCACAAGACTGTAAGCTCTCACAGTTACTCTTGGTGGGCGCAGGAATGGGCCCTGCTGTGAGTTATTAGATCAAGATTTGTAATTGCAAGCACCTGATGAACAGGGCAGAAAAATTGGGCCTTTGGCGGTGGTGGTGGACGGTGTTTGCCACAAGACTGCAGGCCCTCATAGTTACTCTTGGTGGGCGCAGGAATGGGCCCTGCTGTGAACTATTAGATCAAGATTTGTAATTACCCGCCCTGTTAAACAGGGGCTGAAAAATTGTGCCTTAGGCACTGGTGCTGGTGCCACAACACTGCAACCCCTCACAGAGACTGTACTTGGAGCACAGCAGTCACACGTGTTGCGAAGCATTTTTTTAAAAAATTGTAAGTACACGCCCCTGTTAAACAGGGGCTGAAAAATTGTGCCTTAGGCACTGGTGCTGGTGCCACAACACTGCAACCCGGCCCTCACAGATACTGTACTTGGAGCACAGCAGTCACACGTGTTGCGAAGCATTTTTTTTAAAAAATTGTAAGTACACGCCCCTGTTAAACAGGGCTGAAAAATTGTGCCTTAGGCACTGGTGCTGGTGCCACAACACTGCAACACGGCCCTCACAGAGACTGTACTTGGAGCACAGCAGTCACACGTGTTGCGAAGCATTTTTTTAAAAAATTGTAAGTACACGCCCCTGTTAAACAGGGGCTGAAAAATTGTGCCTTAGGCACTGGTGCTGGTGCCACAACACTGCAACACGGCCCTCACAGAGACTGTACTTGGAGCACAGCAGTCACACGTGTTGCGAAGCATTTTTTTAAAAATTGTAAGTACACGCCCCTGTTAAACAGGGGCTGAAAAATTGTGCCTTAGGCACTGGTGCTGGTGCCACAACACTGCAACACGGCCCTCACAGAGACTGTACTTGGAGCACAGCAGTCACACGTGTTGCGAAGCATTTTTTAAAAAAATTGTAAGTACACGCCCCTGTTAAACAGGGGCTGAAAAATTGTGCCTTAGGCACTGGTGCTGGTGCCACAACACTGCAACACGGCCCTCACAGAGACTGTACTTGGAGCACAGCAGTCACACGTGTTGCGAAGCATTTTTTTTTTAAAAATTGTAAGTACACGCCCCTGTTAAACAGGGGCTGAAAAATTGTGCCTTAGGCACTGGTGCTGTGGCATGGATCATTGAGGAGGAGGAAGAGGATAGTCAGTGAACATAAGAGGACAGTCACTCAGCATCAGCATAGGCAGTCTTGAAGGGATGTGACATTAAAAATTATTCGGTTATATCCGCCTCAGGTGCCTGGTAGCTGGTGGTGATCCAAGACTGATTCATTTTGATGAATGTCAGTCGATCAACCGAGGCGGTGGACAGGCGCACCCTATGATCAGTCACAAATCCTCCAGCAGCACTGAATGTGCGTTCGGAAAGAACGCTGGAGGCAGGACAGGCCAGTAGCTCAATTGCATACTGTGCAAGCTCTGGCCAGTGATCCATCCTCAGGACCCAGTAAGCCAGAGGATTTTTCGGTGGGAAAGGTGTCCAAGTCTGACCTTGCCCCAAGGTATTCCTGCACCATGTATATCAGACGCTGGCGATGGTTGCTGGAACCGATCATACCTTGGGGCTGCGGACTAAAAAATTGTCTGAACGCATCGGTCAGACGTCCACCTTCCCCACCGCTCCTTCTGCCACTGACCGAAGCCTCAGCAACTCGTCGCCCAGGACCAGGAGTTTGTAGCCTCCCAGTTTCTGGGAACGCGTTGCACAGACCTTTCTGCAAGGCCTCCCTGAGATGTCTCATCCTCTGCTCCCTCTGCGACGGCAAGATAAGGTCCGCAACCTTACCCTTGTACCGCGGATCAAGGAGAGTGGCCAGCCAGTAATGGTCCCTCTCCTTGATCCGAAGAACACGAGGATCCTTCCGCAGGCTTTGCAGGATCAGGGAGGCCATGCAGCGTAGGTTAGCTGAGGCATTCGGTCCGGAGTCTTCTGGGTCACTGAGGATGACATGATCGCCAGCCACCTCCTCCCAGCCACGTACAAGTCCACTGGCTTGTTGGGACTGTACATCATCCCTAAAAGACTGCTGCTGCTGATGCTGAGTGCCAGGCTCCACCTCCATGCTCACACAATCCTCCTCCTCCTCCTCCTCCTCCTCCTCCTCATCCTCTTCCTGTGTGATGGGTGGGACAGAAGGAACACTGTCCGGATAAAGGGGGCCTTGAGAGGCAAGGAAGTCCTCCTCTTCCTGCCTCTGTTCTGCCTCAAGTGCCCTGTCCATTATCCCACGCAGCGTATGCTCCAACAGGTGGACAAGAGGGACAGTGTCACTGATGCATGCACTGTCACTGCTCACCATCCTCGTGGCCTCCTCAAATGGTGAGAGGACAGTGCATGCATCCCTGATCATGCTCCACTGACGTGGGGAAAAAAAACCAAGCTCCCCTGACCCTGTCCTGGTGCCGTAGTCGCAAAGGTACTCATTGATGGCCCTCTGCTGCGTGTGCAGTCGCTGCAGCATGGCCAACGTTGAGTTCCACCTGGTGGGCATGTCAGATATTAGGCGGTTCTTGGGCAGGTTCAGCTCCTTTTGCAGCTCAGTCAGCCGAGCACTGGCATTATAAGATCGGCGGAAATGCACACAGACTTTCCTGGCCTGCCTCAGGACATCCTGTAAGCCTGGGAACCTGCCCAAGAACCGCTGCACCACCAGGTTGAGGACGTGAGCCATGCAGGGCACATGGGTGAGCTGCCCCTGTCGCAGGGCGGAGAGGAGGTTGGTGCCATTGTCAGAAACGACCATTCCTGGCTTAAGCTGACGTGGCGTCAACCACCTCTCGGCCTGCCCCTGCAGAGCTGCCAGAACCTCTGGCCCAGTGTGGCTCCTGTCCCCCAAACACACCAGCGCAAGCACGGCATGGCATCTTTTTGCCTGCGTACTTGCGTAGCCCCTTGTACGCCTACGGAGCACCGCTGGTTCCAAGGACAGAGCACTGGAGGAAGAAGAAGAGGAGGGGGTGGAGGAGAGAGGTGTGTCACAACCAGTAGCAGTAGTCGCGTTTTGGAGGCGTGGTGGCGGAACAACCTCCAACACTACTGCACCTTGTCCTGCATCCCTCCCAGCTGCCAATAGAGTGACCCAATGGGCCGTGAAAGAAAGGTACCGTCCCTGTCCATGCCTGCTGGACCATGAGTCAGCGGTAATATGCACCTTACCGCTGACCGCCCTGTCCAGCGAGGCATGGACATTGCCCTCCACATGCCGGTAGAGAGACGGAATCGCCTTCCGCGAGAAAAAAGTGGCGTTTGGGAACCTGCCACTGAGGAACCGCACATTGAACAAACTCACGGAAGGGGGCCGAGTCTACCAACTGAAAAGGCAGCAGTTGAAGTGCTAGCAATTTAGCAAGGCTAGCATTCAACCGCTGGGCATGTGGATGGCTGGGAGTGTACTTCTTTCTACGGTCCAGCAGCTGGGGCAGGGAAATTTGCCTGCTGCATTCGGACGTCGGTGTACTGCAAGTACTTGGTTGTGACACACCGAATTCTACACCTTCAGTCCTCTCAGAGCAGCTTTCAGAGAGGACTGAAGGTGTAGTGGGGATGGAGATCCCAGCTGAGGAGGAGCAAGGAGAGGTCCGCTTAGTTCTTTGGTGTGGGTCTTTTATGTGTGCCTGCCAACGAGCTGCATGGCAGGTCGCCATATGTCTGGTCATGCTTGTCGTGCCCAAGCGGCTGATGTTTTGGCCACGCGAGATACGCTTGAGACAAATATTGCAAATAGCAGTGGTGCGATCTGCTGCACTCGTCTCAAAAAAGGCCCACACCAAAGAACTTTTCTGATAACGTGCAGAGGCAGCGCCCTGCACAGGCGGAGCTCTGCGGTGTTGTACAGTTGCTGTGCTGGCCTCTACCTGGCCTCCAGGGGGCATCCTGCCTCGTTGGACATGTGACGCCGCATCCTCCTCCTCCTCGTCCTCCTCCTCATCCTCTCTCCCTTGAGGCACCCACGTGGAGTCAGTGACCTCATCATCCCCTCCCTCTTCACCACTAGAGCAAACCTGGCAGTAAGCTGCAGCTGGTGGAACTGTACAGCCAGATTCCTCAAGCTGGGTATCGTCATCCGAGCCTTCGAATCGTTGGGCATCCTCCTGGAGCATGTACCCAACACTGTGCTCAAAGAGTTCGGGGGACTCCTCAGGAGGACATGGTGGTCTAGGGAAGGGGTGGCTGATGATGCTCTGTCAGTACCCTGAGCCTGGGTGAGAGAGGATGAGGAGGATGAGGAGGGCTTGGTCATCCATTCTACCAAGCCTTCAGCATGATGCGGCTCCACATGTCCAGCTGCCGAAAACAAAGACGCGCGTGTCCCATGGCCACGTGCTGATGACGATGCACGACCACGTCCACGTCCACGGCCACGTCCACTAGAAACAGAGCCTGCCTGCCCTGTGTTCTTGGCTCTGCACGCTCTGCCTCCCCTTGGCGGTCTTCCAGCCATTGTAGTCGTAGTCCTGTGGGTGCTGCTGAAAGAAAATATAGGAGCTCTGTGTGATGCCACTAACACACTAGAAGTCCTATGGGTGCTTCTGCAAAGAAAATAGAGGAGCTCTGTGTGATGCCACTAACACACTAGAAGTCCTATGGGTGCTTCTGCAAAGAAAATAGAGGAGCTCTGTGTGATGCCACTAACACACTAGAAGTCCTGTGGGTGCTGCTGAGAAGAATATATAGGAGCTCTGTGTGATGCCACTAACACACTAGAAGTCCTATGGGTGCTTCTGCAAAGAAAATAGAGGAGCTCTGTGTGATGCCACTAACACACTAGAAGTCCTGTGGGTGCTTCTGCAAAGAAAATAGAGGAGCTCTGTGTGATGCCACTAACACACTAGAAGTCCTGTGGGTGCTTATGCAAAGAAAATAGAGGAGCTCTGTGTGATGCCACTAACACACTAGAAGTCCTGTGGGTGCTTATGCAAAGAAAATAGAGGAGCTCTGTGTGATGCCACTAACACACTAGAAGTCCTGTGGGTGCTGCTGAGAAGAATATATAGGAGCTCTGTGTGATGCCACTAACACACTAGAAGTCCTATGGGTGCTTCTGCAAAGAAAATAGAGGAGCTCTGTGTGATGCCACTAACACACTAGAAGTCCTGTGGGTGCTTATGCAAAGAAAATAGAGGAGCTCTGTGTGATGCCACTAACACACTAGAAGTCCTGTGGGTGCTTATGCAAAGAAAATAGAGGAGCTCTGTGTGATGCCACTAACACACTAGAAGTCCTTGTGGGTGCTGCTGAGAAGAATATATAGGAGCTCTGTGTGATGCCACTAACACACTAGAAGTCCTGTGGGTGCTTCTGCAAAGAAAATAGAGGAGCTCTGTGTGATGCCACTAACACACTAGAAGTCCTGTGGGTGCTTCATAAAAGAATATAGAGGAGCTCTGTGTGATGCCACTAACACACTAGAAAGTCCTGTGGGTGCTGCTGAGAAGAAAATATATAGGAGCTCTGTGTGATGCCACTAACACACTAGAAGTCCTATGGGTGCTTCTGCAAAGAAAATAGAGGAGCTCTGTGTGATGCCACTAACACACTAGAAGTCCTGTGGGTGCTTCTGCAAAGAAAATAGAGGAGCTCTGTGTGATGCCACTAACACACTAGAAGTCCTGTGGGTGCTTATGCAAAGAAAATAGAGGAGCTCTGTGTGATGCCACTAACACACTAGAAGTCCTGTGGGTGCTTATGCAAAGAAAATAGAGGAGCTCTGTGTGATGCCACTAACACACTAGAAGTCCTGTGGGTGCTGCTGAGAAGAATATATAGGAGCTCTGTGTGATGCCACTAACACACTAGAAGTCCTGTGGGTGCTTCTGCAAAGAAAATAGAGGAGCTCTGTGTGATGCCACTAACACACTAGAAGTCCTGTGGGTGCTTCTGAGAAGAATATAGAGGAGCTCTGTGTGATGCCACTAACACACTAGAAGTCCTGTGGGTGCTTCTGAGAAGAATATAGAGGAGCTCTGTGTGATGCCACTAACACACTAGAAGTCCTATGGGTGCTTATGCAAAGAAAATAGAGGAGCTCTGTGTGATGCCACTAACACACTAGAAGTCCTGTGGGTGCTTATGCAAAGAAAATAGAGGAGCTCTGTGTGATGCCACTAACACACTAGAAGTCCTGTGGGTGCTTATGAAAAGAAAATAGAGGAGCTCTGTGTGATGCCACTAACACACTAGAAGTCCTGTGGGTGCTTATGAAATGAAAATAGAGGAGCTCTGTGTGATGCACTAACACACTAGAAGTCCTGTGGGTGCTTCTGCAGAAAATATAGGAGCTCTGTGTGATGCCACTAACACACTAGAAGTCCTGTGGGTGCTTATGCAAAGAAAATAGAGGAGCTCTGTGTGATGGGACTAACACACTTCAAGTCCTATAGGTGCTTCTGGGAAAAAAATATAGCTCTGTGTGTGTGATGGGACTAACACACTTCAAGTCCTATAGGTGCTTCTGGGAAGAAAATATAGCTCTGTGTGTGTAATGGGACTAACACACTTCAAGTCCTATAGGTGCTTCTGGGAAGAAAATATAGCTCTGTGTGTGTGATGGGACTAACACACTTCAAGTCCTATAGGTGCTTCTGGGAAGAAAATATAGCTCTGTGTGTGTAATGGGACTAACACACTTCAAGTCCTATAGGTGCTTCTGGGAACAAAATATAGCTCTGTGTGTGTAATGGGACTAACACACTTCAAGTCCTATAGGTGCTTCTGGGAACAAAATATAGCTCTGTGTGTGTGATGGGACTAACACACTTCAAGTCCTATAGGTGCTTCTGGGAAGAAAATATAGCTCTGTGTGTGTAATGGGACTAACACACTTCAAGTCCTATAGGTGCTTCTGGGAACAAAATATAGCTCTGTGTGTGTAATGGGACTAACACACTTCAAGTCCTATAGGTGCTTCTGGGAAGAAAATATAGCTCTGTGTGTGTGATGGGACTAACACACTTCAAGTCCTATAGGTGCTTCTGGGAAGAAAATATAGCTCTGTGTGTGTAATGGGACTAACACACTTCAAGTCCTATAGGTGCTTCTGGGAACAAAATATAGCTCTGTGTGTGTAATGGGACTAACACACTTCAAGTCCTATAGGTGCTTCTGGGAAGAAAATATAGCTCTGTGTGTGTGATGGGACTAACACACTTCAAGTCCTATAGGTGCTTCTGGGAAGAAAATATAGCTCTGTGTGTGTAATGGGACTAACACACTTCAAGTCCTATAGGTGCTTCTGGGAACAAAATATAGCTCTGTGTGTGTAATGGGACTAACACACTTCAAGTCCTATAGGTGCTTCTGGGAAGAAAATATAGCTCTGTGTGTGTGATGGGACTAACACACTTCAAGTCCTATAGGTGCTTCTGGGAAAAAATATAGCTCTGTGTGTGTAATGGGACTAACACACTTCAAGTCCTATAGGTGCTTCTGGGAACAAAATATAGCTCTGTGTGTGTAATGGGACTAACACACTTCAAGTCCTATAGGTGCTTCTGGGAAGAAAATATAGCTCTGTGTGTGTGATGGGACTAACACACTTCAAGTCCTATAGGTGCTTCTGGGAAGAAAATATAGCTCTGTGTGTGTAATGGGACTAACACACTTCAAGTCCTATAGGTGCTTCTGGGAACAAAATATAGCTCTGTGTGTGTAATGGGACTAACACACTTCAAGTCCTATAGGTGCTTCTGGGAAGAAAATATAGCTCTGTGTGTGTAATGGGACTAACACACTTCAAGTCCTATAGGTGCCTCTGGGAACAAAATATAGGAGCTCTGCCTGCCTGCCACGAACACACTACAAGTCCTATAGGTGCTTCTGGTAACAAAATATAGGAGCTCTGCCTGCCTGCCACTAACACACTACAAGTCCTATAGGTGCTTCTGGGAAGAAAAAATAGCTCTGTGTGTGTAATGGGACTAACACACTTCAAGTCCTATAGGTGCTTCTGGGAACAAAGTATAGCTCTGTGTGTGTAAATGGGACTAACACACTTCAAGTCCTATAGGTGCTTCTGGGAAGAAAATATAGCTCTGTGTGTGTGATGGGACTAACACACTTCAAGTCCTATAGGTGCTTCTGGGAAGAAAATATAGCTCTGTGTGTGTAATGGGACTAACACACTTCAAGTCCTTCAGGTGCTTCTGGGAACAAAATATAGCTCTGTGTGTGTAATGGGACTAACACACTTCAAGTCCTATAGGTGCTTCTGGGAACAAAATATAGCTCTGTGTGTGTGATGGGACTAACACACTTCAAGTCCTATAGGTGCTTCTGGGAAGAAAATATAGCTCTGTGTGTGTAATGGGACTAACACACTTCAAGTCCTATAGGTGCTTCTGGGAAGAAAATATAGCTCTGTGTGTGTAATGGGACTAACACACTTCAAGTCCTATAGGTGCTTCTGGGAAGAAAATATAGCTCTGTGTGTGTAATGGGACTAACACACTTCAAGTCCTATAGGTGCCTCTGGGAAAAAAATATAGGAGCTCTGCCTGCCTGCCACGAACACACTACAAGTCCTATAGGTGCTCTGGTAACAAAATATAGGAGCTCTGCCTGCCTGCCACTAACACACTACAAGTCCTATAGGTGCTTCTGGGAAGAAAATATAGCTCTGTGTGTGTAATGGGACTAACACACTTCAAGTCCTATAGGTGCTTCTGGGAACAAAATATAGCTCTGTGTGTGTAATGGGACTAACACACTTCAAGTCCTATAGGTGCTTCTGGGAACAAAATATAGCTCTGTGTGTGTAATGGGACTAACACACTTCAAGTCCTATAGGTGCTTCTGGGAAGAAAATATAGCTCTGTGTGTGTAATGGGACTAACACACTTCAAGTCCTATAGGTGCTTCTGGGAACAAAATATAGCTCTGTGTGTGTAATGGGACTAACACACTTCAAGTCCTATAGGTGCTTCTGGGAACAAAATATAGCTCTGTGTGTGTAATGGGACTAAAACACTTCAAGTCCTATAGGTGCTTCTGGGAAGAAAATATAGCTCTGTGTGTGTAATGGGACTAACACACTTCAAGTCCTATAGGTGCTTCTGGGAAGAAAATATAGCTCTGTGTGTGTAATGGGACTAACACACTTCAAGTCCTATAGGTGCTTCTGGGAAGAAAATATAGCTCTGTGTGTGTAATGGGACTAACACACTTCAAGTCCTATAGGTGCTTCTGGGAAGAAAATATAGCTCTCTGTGTGTGTAATGGGACTAACACACTTCAAGTCCTATAGGTGCCTCTGGGAACAAAATATAGGAGCTCTGCCTGCCTGCCTGCCACGAACACACTACAAGTCCTATAGGTGCTTCTGGTAACAAAATATAGGAGCTCTGCCTGCCTGCCACTAACACACTACAAGTCCTATAGGTGCTTCTGGTAACAAAATATAGGAGCTCTGCCTGCCTGCCACGAACACACTACAAGTCCTATAGGTGCTTCTGGTAACAAAATATAGGAGCTCTGCCTGCCTGCCACTAACACACTACAAGTCCTATAGGTGCTTCTGGTAACAAAATATAGGAGCTCTGCCTGCCTGCCACGAACACACTACAAGTCCTATAGGTGCTTCTGGTAACAAAATATAGGAGCTCTGCCTGCCTGCCACGAACACACTACAAGTTCTATAGGTGCTTCTGGTAACAAAATATAGGAGCTCTGCCTGCCTGCCACGAACACACTACAAGTCCTATAGGTGCCTTCTGGTAACAAAATATAGGAGCTCTGCCTGCCTGCCACGAGCACACTACAAGCCCCTCTTTGTCAATCAATCTTTGTAACTGAATCTATCTAACTCAATCTCTGCAAGTGAATCTCTCTATCTATCTAAATGCAGCAGAGTGTCACAGAAACAGCCTGCTCAATCTGCGCCGGAACAGCATGTGACCGGCGCAGACGGCGTGGCGGCGTTTTATAGGGGGGGGGTGTACTACAGCCCCTGAGCTGTAATTGGCTACAGGCGTCCTGCCTGTAGCCAATTATGGCTCTTCGAGTTTCCGGGGCTGTGATTGGCCAAGCATGCGGGGTCACAGTGCATGCTTGGCCAATCATCAGCCAGCAATGCACTGCGTCGGCCGCGCCGGCCGCAATGCATTGCGGGGCCGCTCGCATCACACGAACGTGATGCGAGCGGCCAAAATAGTTCTGGGCTCGCCGAGCGAGCGAACGCCCGATGCTCGATGCGAACGTGGGTTCGCATCGAGCACCGGGCCCATCCTTAGTGATGGAATGGTTTTCTCTTATTAGTATAATACTAGCAGGTACTGCATTACTTGGACATGGCTCAAATTATTATTATTATTATACAGGATTTATATAGCGCCAACAGTTTACGTATCGCTTTACAACTTGAGGGTAGACAGTACAAATACAATACATTTTAATACAGTAGGAATCAGAGGGTCCTGCTAAATGTTCATAAAGTAGAGTAGAAGTAACAGGTTACCCTCTTACACTAAGTTCACATTAATCAAATGTATCTAATTCACATCCACATCCTGTCATTTTCATTATAATACAATGAGTGAAGTAATATACATTTACTTTTTGGCAGTGAGGTTAAACAATCATATTTACTTGCTTATCAAATGTTCAGTACTTTTGTCAGAATTTTTTTTTGTATAGAAATTAGAGCATAAAAAGAGCCATTATTCCAGAATGCATGCTGGCTCAGGCATACATAAACAATATCCTCTTTTATGGATCCTACATACCGTTTCTTTATCTTTTATCCCTCTTACATCCTTTAACCTCCTGCCTACTGGAGACTTTTACACCCTTCCTGCCCAGGCCGATTTTCAACTCTCAGTGTTGTCACATTTAAATGACAATTGCGTGGCCATGCAACACTGTACCCATATGCAATTTGTACACAAATAGGGATTTATTTTGGTGTTATATAAACACCACTGGGTTTTTATATTTTTTGCTAATTGTAAATGAAAAAATACCAAAAATTTGAGAAACAGGCAAGTTTTCTCTTTGAAGTCTGCTGATGAGGCTGCACTGATGTGCACTGATGAGGCAGCACTGATGGGCACTAATAGGTGGCACTAATGGGCACTGATAGGCAGCACTAATGGGCACTGGTAGGCGGCACTGATAGGTACTGGTAGGCGAACCTAACGGGAGACACTGATGAGGAGGCACTGATGGGCACTGATTAGCAGCACTGATGGACACTGATTGGCAGCACTGGTGGGCACTGTTGGGAGGACGTCATATGACACCCTCTCAGAACTGGCTGGCCATGCTGTAGCCCTCGTTCGGCTATAGCACGGTTGGCAATTTCGCTGGATGTTTGGTGCACCCAGCCTGAAATCCATGAACCCTGAACATAATATCTGAACCCCACTGAGGTTTTATTTATTTATTTTGCAAATTCTTTATTTCGCTAAATATTTCCAAGCAGAGGTCACAACCCATAGAAACATAATCACTTATTGGCAAAAGAGGTAATATACCACATTATAAGTGTAAGTATGGCCTTGAAAAAGGTAACAATATAGTTTGCCTGAAGACAGTAATTCCGGCTCAGTAGTCGAAGCAAGCCAGAATGATGCACTGAACTGTTACATGAAAGGCAGCTGCCCCTAACACTGTGGCGTCTGGTAACCTCTGCACTTTTTAGTAGTGAAAAAAAACAAAAATAAAAAAATGGAGGGGTGGAACCGGAAGAAAAAAAAAAGAGGGGGAAATATTATGGACAGGAATGGGGGGAGGGGGGGGAAGGAAGGAAGGATTCCGCCTCTTCGCATCTTCGCACCACCTGCGGCTAGACTACTTCAGCCTGTTGAGTCATCCAGTTCCGAGTTTAACAGGTCTGAGTAAGCCTGAGAGTACAAAAAATGCCAGTAAAATATTTTTTTCAAAAACTACTCAAACCCCTCTCTGTTGTAATCAAGTCCTCCAATTCATTAATCTCTTGTACTTTTGCCAGCCACGTGGTGTTTGGAGGTACCCCACTGGGAGCCTAAGCTATTGTTGGAAAAGGGCATGGGTAACAGGACATTGCCATTGGTTACATGTACCTATGCAAAAAAAATACCATTTAGCAGGGAGCAGGTCTTTTAAAAAAAACTTAAAGGGTAACATTAAAAATACACAATTCCTTTACAAAACCTGCTTGAGGGGTGCCTTAAATCTGAACATGGTGTGCTAAACCTATAGGATGTACTACAGCAAAGTGACATCTAGGAAAACAAAACTTTTGCCACTACATTACATTTTCTGGATTCCTTTAAAGGGGTTGTAAAGGTAAAAGTTTTTTCACCTTAATGCATTCTATGCATTAAGGTGAAAAAACATGCGACAATGCCAGCCCCCCGTTTTACTTACCTGACCCATCGAAAGTCCCACGCTCGCCCCCGACATGGGAAGGATAACTTACAGCCCACCTCCAGCATAGCACTTTGTCCGCATGTTGATGGGGGCAAGGGCCTTTTCCTCACTTCCCTGGTCCAGAGGATGTGGGGGTCTGAGAGCAGAGGTTATAGATATCCACCACCTGTGTATGGCCTCCTGCCTTTTACCTGGACTGTCATTGAACCACTCTGCTTGCTTGCCTTATTGGAAAGGGGACTTCTATTGGTGAAGAACACAGTGTCCAGCTATAGTGTCAAACCATCTGTGTTGGGGTAAGCATGACACAGTAGTGTAGATCCATTGTCAATCACAATTAACCCCATGTAAAAATCAAAGAAAAAAGTATGAAGCCCCCCCCCAAATTCATACCAGACGCTTATCCAAGCATGTAGCATGGGTTTAGTTTGTAGTGGGCTTGCAGAACACAGTTTAGGGGGAGGTGTATGCTCAGTGTCCCGCCATGCCTTGCCAGCCAGGCTGCATGCTCGGATCAGGGTCTGGTGTTGATTTTGAAGGGGGGCCTCATCCTTTTTTTCTTGTTTTTTTGCAAGGGTTTGCCCCTTAAATTTCGTACCAGATCTTAAGGTTAGACTAGACACAACACCAACTTATTTTAGAAGCTTTAGCTTTAGAAAAATTTGGTTATACATAATCATTAAGTAAAACAGTCACATGTATTGACCATACATGTGACTGTTTTTTTTATTTTATTTTTCTTGCCAACATTATTATAGTTACTTGTTGCTTGACCATACCTTAGTGCAGGGGTCTCAAACTGGCGGCCCTCCAGCTGTTGTGAAACTACAAGTCCCAGGAGGCCATTGCAAAGCTGACAGTTACAAGTATGACTCCCACAGGCAGAGGCATGATGGGACTTGTAGTTTCGCAACAGCTGGAGGGCCGCCAGTTTGAGACCCCTGCCTTAGTGTGTATTTATGGACCAAACTACTGATGGTGGATGAGCTGCAACCACTTTGAGAAACACAAGGCTGGATAGTCGCAGGAATCAACATATCTTATACATGCACCAACAATGATGTGACCTGTTCTGAGACTTACATACAAACATTGTAAATAGTCATTAAATACCTTTATGATGTACAAACATAGAGTTAGAATTAAGCGTGCATTATCTTCACTATTTATCCATTTTAATTGTCTAGTATCAATATATATATGCTATTAAAACATTTCATCCACTGTAGGATTTATTACAATATAAATATAAAAATAAAATTAAACCATAATTAAAATACAACCGAGACACTATTAAAGACTTCTTTTCTTTGACAAATTAAATATGGTGCTACATATAATACGGGTTGTGCCCAAGTTTGTAGCCATGATCCTTCAGTCAACAGATCTCTATGTGTCTTAACCACCAAGTATTAGATTATCAACTGTTCTCGAAAAAGGTTGGTGATTTTACAGTAGGATTATTTTAATGCATTCACAGCTATTCAGATGGTGTTGATTCTGTCTAATTTAATAAGGTACAACTTGGAGTGCAAAGGATAACTAATTCTTCCAAATTATACATTCATTAGATGAAATGAAGATTAAGGTAGATCTATTCTTTAATAATGATATGCCACTGCAGAGAAATGAACAAAAGTTAATATATTCTTTAGCAAGGAAATGTAATCATAACCTTTTTTTTTTTTTTAACAGAAATGCTTACAGGAGGCTGAACAAATGATCTAAATGTTACAATAGTATATTTTAATCATATATTTGTGCCATCAAATAGGTACTAATTCTCAGATAAGTTTCAATTTGTTATTGAAAAAAGCAATAATATAACAGGTGCCTGGCTCATTGCCTGAATATTTGCTATACTTTTCCACAACTTTTGTTTATTACAAAATGTTAATTATAAGTGTAGTGTTTGCCCTCTTACTGTAATATGAAGTATATCGTCAGTTTAGTTTATTAGCCATTAGGGTAAGTGAAGCTCAACTCAAACCATTTTTTTACAAGGCTGCAGTAGGGTAGGAACCTTTTATTGATATCAGTGTTCCCATTTGGAAGATTTCATCATAGTGACTGTTGTACTGGGGATAGAAAGTCATCTAGAATGTTATGGTTGTACTCACAGTCTCTTGAAGATAATTAAGGAAAAGTGACCTGGGGTGTGTTGTGTTCAGTATGCCTAAAAGGGGGCAAAAATAAGGACAGTAGGATGAGCATGAAAAGGAGGTTTATTTGAAAGAACTGCACATCAGATTAATCAGCCAAGTGTGCAAATGCATGGGACATCCCAATGTGTGGATCTGGAATATACCTGGAGTAGCATGACGACTTCCACCTACCTAACCTCTTCATAATGTGACTGGGAACCCCCTGGCGAGAGGCCGCTGAAGCAGCCTCTATGAAAAAACGACCTGAGTATGACTTAGGGTCCAACCATAAGTTCATCAGAAGCGTGCAGTAATGTTTGACAAAGAGCGTTGTGGTGAGGGCCGTGGTAGGGCGTTACCCACCCTGATACCCTTAAGAATGGCCTTAATGGAATGTGCCAAGAATATAGATAGCCGTCGGAATGCCGTAAGGACACAAAATGTTGGATGCCTATCAAATATGTCTTAACGGTATTGTGGGACAGTTTAAGCCGTGAGTGGCAGTAGGCCACAAAGCCAGAAGGTATCAAATGTTGTAACAATCAGGCCTAGGGTACCATGCTCGAAAAGTCTGTTATAAGCCTTCCCCATGTTGGCAGATAATGATCTGTCGACCAACCCTACCGTGATAGCCCAGTGAGTATCTAATCCATTGTTAGAAGAGAGAAGTGCAGGGACAGGATGGCAGAGGCATCTGGGACCTGCTGGAAAGCAACAGATAATTAAAATGGGATATAGAGCATCCGCAGCTGTATTCTGTATACCAATTAATGAACCTACAGTGCAGCTGGAATTTTAACTGGAGTGACCGCCAAAAGAGCCTGCGTATGGAAGCCATGATGAGCAATGAACTGGACCTACCTTGTTGAAGATCTCGGAGGTAGCCTGGTTGTCTGTGGCGAAACTTGGTGTTACCTGTCCATAAGGAAATTTTGCTGTACACATGATAACAGGAAGAGAAACACTGACAGAAAGGGGAGGAATAGGGGCAGTTTTTTATAGTGCAAACCTTCTCCTACAAATTTAGGCTGCGGCCAGCCTTCCTACTTGTCGGCGGGCAATCAAAATTAGAAGGGAGAGCTTGCAATGTGGAAAACTGCTTCAGTGACAAATATCATAAGTTGGCTTTGACCTTAGGTTGGAGGGTTTTTCTTTAACTTGCAGTTGAGTCTCTGGCGAAATAAGAGATCTTTCCAATAAGACCAGAGTCAACAAAAAGTTTCATTAACTGCTTAGTGTATCAAATTCTTGGAGCACATTGGGTCATATTAAATTAGATCTTTTATTTGTAAATTCAGCCTTATGCCACGTACACACGATGATCGGAAATGCTGCCAACAAAACTCAGATGAGAGCTTTTTGTCGGAAAATGCGACTGTGTGTATGCTCCATTGGTCTTTTGCGGCAAAATTCCAGCCAGCAAAAGATTGAGAGCAGGTTCTCTATTTTTTGGTCAGGAAAAATTCTTTTTCGAAAATCCGATCATCTGTATGCAATTCGGACGCGCAAAAAATCACGTATGCTCAGAAACAATTTGACGCATGCTCGGAATCATTGAACTTAATTTTCTCGGCTCGTCCTACGGTTGTACATCACCTCGTTCTTGACGGTCGAAAGTTCAGAGAACTTTTGTGTGACCGTGTGTATGCAAGACAAGTTTGAGCGGAATTCCGTCAGAAAAAAACATCCAAGATTTTTCGGATGGAAATTCCGCTTGTGTGTACACGGCATTAGAGTAATTTGTGTTTTCATATATTCTCAATGGGTCACATGTGGTTTTGACTGTGCCTAATACTGTTTAAGTCAGTTACTGTACACAGTACATTTTCTACCAATCAGCAATTGTTTGTGTATCACATATGCTTCTTTTTTTCTTTTCTTTTTCTTTTTATTAGTTTGTATTGAGCTTTATTGATTGACTATAAAATATTGACATACATAATATTGGTTTTCAGTGTCTTAAAGAACCATGATGGTAAAGACAGCTGTGAATAATTAAGAGATTGACATCAAACCATGAACAGCAAACAACCTCTATGCATCACAATTGCCTTTCAGCTCTAGTATCCCTACTGCTTCCACCCTGGCTAATTGACATACAATTGAGGAGGAAATTGCTCTTGTGTTGTAGAAAAATCTGCTACTAACATAAATAATCCAAGTAACTAACACCTTAGTACCAAGTTAAACAGACCACTAATGTGCCAATGTGTAAAGGGCTGAACAACAATGTATCACTACTGTACATGTTAGTTAAACAAAAGTGTACATTTGTTTAGGTAACAGACACTTCCAGCTTTAGGAAACCTTTCACAAGGCCAAGCTTGAGGATTTACCATTTGCACTGCACTTCATTGAATCACAGAATGTTTCATGGATATTCTTCTTAAATTCCTTGAAGGTGGCACAACATGTTTTGAATTTCCAAAAATGCTTCCCCTAGAAAAGTGGATAGTATGACAGTGAAAAATGTGTTACCATGTTCCTGTGAAGAGTCCTTGTTAAAATTATAAAGGCGATGCCCACTTGGTTTGTAGAGCTTGTTCTTAAACAATGATGATGTGTCCTTTCACTGTGTACATTTTACAGAGGAGAACCTAATGAGGCTATTGGGGTTCATTTAATAAAAGAAAATCACCTGTTCACTTTGCAAGGAAAGTTGCGCGTTGAAAGAGAATTTGTCCCACAGCTTAGTGAACTCACTTTGCAAAGAATACCCAATAGCATTCAATTAAAATAAAAATAAAATATTTTTTGCTTACACATGATTGAATGATGGAAGTCAGAAGAGCATCACCTCACTCACTAAGCTCTGGGGCAATGTCCACTGAACAACCTATTTGCCTTTAGCAAATCAACCCCTTGTTAAGTCTATATCTGATAGGTAAATCTGATGTTTTCTCAGCTGCATGAATCTCTCTAACTTCACAATTTACAGTAACGGTAGTGTATAACTGTGCTTAGTGGTGCACTGCATGTCGTGTGCATTCTAGGTACGTTCAGTTAGTGCATTGAAATGTATTGAAAATGGCACTGCAACACATGTAACTGCTAATGCAAATAATTAGAGAGATATGATTGAGCCTTTAAAGTGTATTTCTACTTTTATAGCCAAATTCTGATTACAATTACTTTTTATTTGTTCAATTGTTCTATTCACATAGCAAACATTTAAAATAATTGTTTAACTTTTTATTTTGTTTTGCCTTTTTTTTACTTTCTGAAATATCCTACCTAGCTTTCCCTTCTGTGTATGTTAAAAACAGGGCTGGAGAGTTATGTTTTACATAATTAACCATGTCTGTACTGTGCTTGCAGATCTTAATCATTTGCAAGCTAGATGTGCACACTGTGTGTCCTAACGAAGATCTCAAATCTTGGTGGTGCATTGTAGGCTAATATACTTTTAAACAAAATTTGTCCTGAAAAATTGTTCCCTATCACTTATTGCAAGCTATACTATAGCTCAGTGTTTCTCAACTCCAGTCCTATAGCTTGTAATATGTAACAATACAAGCTACCTATGGAGTCCAATATATAAAACTGCAACAAAGAAACAACTAGAAAGGTAAGAAATATTTGTAAATATTATTTTAGGGTATACTGTGTGAATGGGAACGGAATAACAAACATAGAGCTAGAGTTTCTCAAATTTGTCTGCAAAAGTGGAAATACACATTTAGTGCCCATGCATACAGGTGCAAAATATGCTGAGTTCAGATCCATAATGCACTTTTTAAGGATCTAATTGCAGCTGAATGTTATGCTTTGGCCCATGCACACAGTTGGACAAAGTTCTGTAACCCAGGAGCTGCATTTAGCTGCAATAAAAAAACTCTGCGTGGGTGGTCCTGCGTATAAACCATACACAGTATAACAATGTACGCATGTAAATGTTTATGCTAATATTTACATATACACAGTGTTCAGTGAATACCAAGAATGCTAGGTGTGGGGAGCCACCTGTGTCCTAGCAATCGAGGACACAAATTGTCGGGAGCAGTCTGTGTCGTGGCAACAGAGAAGGCTAGACAGTAGAAGCTGCCTGCATCCTAGCAACTTAAGCCAGGTACACACTACAGTTTTTTTTTTTGTGCAACCCCGCGAGTTGCACGTAAAAAAAACTGACAGCTGTGGCCTGAGCCACTGTACTAACCATGTGAGGTTAGTACAGAGATCTCCCCCACTGAACTGTTGTGTTCTGACAGGGGGACGGGCCCCCCGCCAGAACACTCTGCTTAGTGTTCTCTGCCATTGGCTGAAATCGCTGATCGAAGCCTGTAAGCTGCTGATTTTCCAGCATGCGTGTACGAAAGAAGATGGCCAAATGGCCAGCTTCTGTCAGACAGATGGGCATGCACATGGGGCGAATGTCGGGCATTTTTTTTTCTTTAAACCGACCGTTGTCTCCCGACATTTGGCCCATGTGTAGAGGGATTTAGAATGAAGGCAGATCCTGTGTCTAGCCATTTGCACCTAGCATGCTTGATGATAGTAGCTGCCTGCATCCTAGCAATCTAAAATATTAGACAGCAGAAGCCACCTGTGTTCAAGCAACCTAGGATGCCGCTGCTGCCGTCAACCAATTCCTGTGAGGAGGGAGTTGGGGCAGGGACATGCCTCACTGTGTTTGTTTCTGGATAGAGGAAGCGAGCTGCTTGTCTTCTCCTATAGCAAGGGGCTGAAGGCACACACAGAATAGGAGGAGCCAAGAGGGCTAGCGGGGAACCCCACAAGAGGAGGTTCAGGGTCACTCTGTCAAATGTGAGGATGTTGCTGGTGTGCATGAGCCCTCAAGAAAATGTATTATGACCCCTTTCTGTGTCACAAAAGTGCTAATAGATGTGGCCCAAAGTAGACACAAAGTGGTTCCTTGAAGATTTATTCCACTCTTTATCATTATGAATGCCTATACATTGTTGAAGAATTGTATCCAGGAGGCTAAAGTTTGAATTCTGTCCCAGGGACCCAAAGACCAATGAAGAACTGGCCCAGGTGAAGATCCCTGGACTGGTTGGTGTGTGTTTCCCAAGAGTTAGCAGAAACAATATTTGTTACTGCTGACTTTAAATTTATTTTTTTAGAAACAACTGTAGCTCCTCTTTTACTAGCTATAAGCAAAGATGACCTTCGATCTAACTGCAAAAAATATTTTGGCCCAGAAAACCCTTTAAAAATTCACACAATTTCCTAAAGACCTCAGTGTGAGTGTAAACTTCTCCCCTAGTTGACCAGAACAGGTCAGGAAGGGATAGTACCAACAACACGTATCTCTAATATTTTCTCATTTGCATCGGCTGGACAATCTTTAGCATCAGACACTTCAGAGTGTGTTGTGTGCTTGAATGCCTCACTTCAACACTATGTGTGTCAGGTACCTGCATGCCATGCCTCCCAATGATAAATCACTAATGTGTTGTTAGATATATTAGTGATTTAGCAGCCAACAGGTGGGAGCATGGTGAGCAATGGGTGATGCAGGCACCTGACATGACCAGAAGTGCCAGATTCTAAAGAATAGTTGGCAGGCGTAGAAAGATAGGAGGCGTGGGCAGCAGGGCAGGTAAGCTTTAAGCCCTGTACACATGCTCAGAAAATCATAAAAAAATGATCGTTCATACGATAATCTGACCGTTAGTACACAGATTTCGTCCAAATATACAAAGGGACAAAACATGAAAACATTTCCTTGTACGATACCTGAATGTACGATTTTCGTTTAATCAGTACAGTTTTTGGCCGAAAATACAATACAAATACATTACATCACTTCAGAATTTTTATTCTGTCATACGAGAATTTTTGTACTTTAGTAACTTCTTTTTTTATATGGAGACTAGCATGCAAAAAAAAAAAAAATAGATGATCATTCGTTCGATAATCTCATTGTGTGTACTAGGCTTTATTCCCTTTCCATTCTTTGGAAGGCGTATTATTTTATTTAGTCTTTTTTTTTCTTGTTACAGAGTCACTTTAAGGCCCATAGTGGAAAATCCAACAGACATTCTTGTGGTATTCATGACTATGGATTGGCTGCCTGTATCAGATCCTTCTCAATCAAGTGTTTTACTTAATGACACGTTCACTTTAAATATTCATAAACTGGTTTACCAAAGGCAGTTTCATTAATTCAAAATAACAAATTTCTTTAATAAATGGTGTCTTTGACTTATAAAAACAAATCATGTTAATGAGTAAAGTTTAATATATAGCCACATAGCTTTTACAACCCTGGCCATGCAGTAAGCAGGCAGGCCATACATTAAGCAGCCATTGGTAACAGTCTGTTTTCTTTGTCACATAAACTTTACATTTCTATAACTGGTCCTCCCACATTTTATCTTGTTAGCCAAATACAGAAGCAGCAGCCAGTGTCACACAAATCACAAGCTCAAACAGCCATGCTTCTTCAAAGGAGGAGGAAAGAAGAGTCAGGCAATAGCATGAAAGGGGAGAGATGTTTAAAGTGATTTATGACCCCCCTATGAGAAGAAGCCAGACTTGAACAAAGTTTTTTTGCACCTGGGCTATTAGAAAGCAACTGAGATGATCCTTCATGGAGCAAAAAGACATTCAGATGTACAAGTAGAAGATTAGGTTGATTCAATCTACTCAAGATCAGTCAGGAAAAAAATATCTCTGTACTCTCTCTTTCAAAGAGTGAAAGGGAACAGAGATTAGAGAGAGGAGAGATCTTATGTATTCAAAGTACTAATTCAGAACTTCTTTCTTTAATGCACTGATGAAACATTTTAATTGTCTGACTTTGCATTCAAAAGCCTTGTTTGCAAGCCTTAATTGCAGGCTGCTTTGAACAAATAATTGAAATGCATGACCTGTATGAACTTCTTAAATAATTTTAACATGCTTAACCAGTAGGTGCTGAGACTTTGCCTATTCTTTGGATAGATAGAAGCTGGTCCTACATTTTTATAAAGATTAACTTACTGTATAACAAAAAAACATGGTAAAGTAAATGTAAAGAGCTGTTGTTACTCATTTATGGAGACATGTCTAATGCAAAATTGGATTTATAAAAACAAATAAAGAAACTATGTTAATAGAGCATACAAAAAACAATGGTTTAATTATAACAAAATCCTTGTTGAGGTGTAAAAGTTAGCTAGTTATAAGAATGACAGCAATGTGATCAGTGGCGGCTGGTGTTTTTTCTTTTGGGTGGGCGGCAAACAGCAACCCCTCCCGGAGGACAGCCCTGCACTTACCCCATCTAGGAAGCGGGTGGGCAGCGTTTCTGACAGCTTTCTTCCTCCTCCTGTGGTGTGCATCCCCCTCCTCCTCCTAGGCATCCAATAGGACCTTTCAGCCAATCGGAAATGGGAATCAGACCCGCAATTCCTTATTGGTGGAGAGGCGATTCAGTGTTAGAAAAGCAAATATTAATTTGCTTTTCTAACACACCTGGGTGGGCTCTGAGTGCATTGCGCTGTGCCACGAGTCCACCCTATTTTGAAGGTGTTTAAAAGAAAAACCTGCTGCTGTAATTCATGTGCCCGGCGTCCTGAAAGGGGCCGGGCGCATGAATAGGGGGTGGCCGTGGTGGCTGTGGATATATTCATGCTATGCATGAATCTATCTATTAATCATTAGGGCCACCCCTGAATGTGATCTTCAATTATTTTAGCACACTTATGCACATGAAAACACACACACTGGTCCCTTTAATAGGTACACCTGTCTAGTCTATCTCACAAATGAATGTACTAGGTCAGCAACAATGCCCTAGTACACAGTGGCATCTGGTGTTAAGGAGAATAATGTGTGCCACGAAAACATTAATACTTCATATTCCCATTGCACACATTCCTGGTATAAGCTCTCAAGGTTTGGGTGCTGCAGCAACAACCAGCTGGATACTGGTTCAAGTCACAACGTAGATATTTGCCAGCACACCAAGGATTGGCACAAAGTGGCATCCAAACGGATAGTTTATTGCTTGATCACAACACAAGAAAAGTGCAACATTTCGGAGCCACGCGGGACCCCTTCTTCAGGCATGTGACTCCGAAACGTTGCACCTTTCTTGTGTTGTGTTGTGTTGTGATCATTCAATAAACTATCCGTTCGGACTCCACTTTGTGCCGATTCTTGGTGTGCTGGCAAATATCTACGCCACAAAAACAAACATTATTCACACCTTTATACCATCAGCCTGCAATTTAACAGCTTAATTCTGACTGATTGCAAAGGATAAGTTAGCTTTTTTTGGGTACATAGCATAGTAGCAACTCATTAGAAGGAAGCAGAATCTCTTGGTAGCCCTGCCTGTACCTGAGGATTGTACAGTAAGCCTTTTAGAATGCCTGGTTACAAATTGTATTTATTCACCCACAGTGGCCATGACTGTTGAACAGTGCCCTATAGGGGTGCATTTGAAGTCACTGAAACCTGACTACCAATGTAGAGGTTGGTGTAAAAAGTATTAATTGTATCCATCTACTTTGCCAACCAATGTTAAAGGTGTATAGTGTACATAAGGGGCCTCAAAGATGGGGCCTTGTCATTTCTAGTTATGATCCTATATTAAAATTTGGTATAATAAATCAGCAATATATTATAAAGTAATTGTATTGGCTGCATAGGTTTTTGAGTGAGGGCTTCAGCTTGCAGTTGAGAACTGGTGTAAGAATTGTTCATCATAATATTTTTAAAGTAATAGTTATGTCAACATTCATGGTCTTTATGATTAGGGATCAGGCTTATTGTTAAGGATAATGTTAAGGATAGTCATATGATATTGAAATGTATTTAGGTTTTAGGGTGTGAATTGCCATTTTATGTGATGCAAACATCAGTGCCAAATGTACCCTGGAAATGAAAATGTTCTCCATGCACAACAGTACTTTAGATTACTCTTGGGTGAAACATCTTCAGAATTTAGATGTCCATCAGGAAAGCCAAATGCCTGGTCCCTCCCTGCCCTGTTGTTCTTTCCTCCAGGTCCCTATGTGAATGCTGTATCCTGTAGTGACATAAAGACCGGAAGAATGGAACGCAGAATGCAGAGGGGGACCAGTCATCCAATATTCACATAGGGTCCAGTGTTGAAGATTTTTCATTCAGTGTATCTCTGGACAGCATTGTTCGGTGGCATGGGAGAGGTAAGTATTAACACTTTTCTTTGCAGGCATGCCTTTGGATTTGAGTTTAAAAATTCAGGCAGACATTTTACTGTCAAAATTCCCAGACAAAAGAATAACATACCAAAAATGTATATACGCCTACAATGCATGAATCAGTTGAAAGGGTACTCCTCCCACAAGCCTATGCTTTCCAGATCAATGGGTGGGATATAGAAGTGGACACTGTCGGGGATGTGAAGGACCCCTTAACCAGTTTGCATCATGCCAATAATCTTTGGCAAATTATACGACCTGAAAAGTAGATTGTAGATTTAGATTTACTGGATAGCCAACAAAGCAAATTGAATATGATAAGTTTCTTATTACTCAATAGGAGCTCTGAACACTATTTTGTGTAAAGATGTTAAAGATAATGGTAAAAAGTAGTCCACACTTAGTAATTCTTTTTAGCATACATTTAGATATGGAAGTTGTGGTTTAAATATGCATCTTATCTAATTGATGAACTACTAAATGTCCAGGAGCTTTTTATTTTTTTACTAAATTTCACAGATTCCCTTTAAAACTACATTCATATTTATCAATGTTTTATTGAATCCATCATAAGTAGTGCATTTGTAAGTTGTAAATATGTGACAGAAATGTTTTCATTTGCTGGCATGGCATTCCCAAATCCCAAGTAAGCTTCACTTTAAAAATACATATCCTTCCTTTGCCTGTTGGTTTTGTAGGCCACATACAATTTATTGAGCTATTTCCTTGTCAGTTCTCTGCATGGGATTTTCTGCTGTGTTTCCATAAATATGCAGCATAAAGCAGTGCCCGAGGAATGCCTGGGCATAAAATATGTAGGGAGTGTGCCAAAGTAATGTGTCCATAGGCATTTACTGGCTACTTTATTTCTCATCTCGATGCTGCTTACATGGGCAACTTTTCTAAACTGTACTGCAGAATTTTCCAGTCACTTTCCTTTTCCAGTAATCAGAGAGACAAGTGACTTAACATAGCAAATTGTACAATAAATACACCGGACAAATTTCTTCTGTACTAAAGCCTTCCTGAGTTTTACTAACACACATAAAATGTTATACTTTGCATTGCAAGAGTCACTTCTAGATTTAAATGTGTTGCACTGTTTAACTCATGTTAGATGTTCAGTGTCACATGGAAAAATCTCAGATTTATTTTATTAATTCATTACTGTGTTCAGTAATGCAGGACAAAACACATTGATGATTAAGAAAGGTGCAATAAAATACATCTAACAATGGGAAATCTGTTTAAGGCTCCATGCACACTGGGCTTAAAAAAATGCCAGTTCCCTTGGCATAAAAAAAAAAAAATGCTCATATAGCTCATGTACAAAGTTTGGACGAGTTTAGGGGAGTTTTGCGTTTTTTCTGCCAAAAAGCTCCAATCAGAGACGCAAACCAGAAGGTTTTTTTTTTCCTGCCTCTAAACATTGAGTTCAAAATATGCCTGTAAATGTCCCAATGTACATGGACACATAGGATAACATTGAGTTGCTTCTACAGGCAGAACACAAAACTCCTGTAGAAGCAGCGATTTTTAGGCTAGAGTGCATGGAGCCTAACTGACTTGACTTCAGTAAACTGATTGGTTTTCATATGGCTGAATTTTTTTCATCAGTGCACCCTGTTGGTACAAAACATTTGGTGCCCAAAAAGCAGCCGCCTCCCCCTTTCTAGGATTATCTCTTTTACACAGAACACTTTCGTGTTTTACTAGCTCTTAGTTTAGAATGTTGTGATTGCCTATATGAGATGACTGTTTTTGTGTTTATGATGGGGGAAAATGTGTAGAATTTTTTTATATGGATCAATAAGTTTCACTTTAACCCAACTATTAATTTTATTTCGGACCGAGGGTAGTGGGACAAGTTTTGTGTAAAATACATTTAAATCTTATTTAATTATTGTACGCTGTATGTATTTTATATTGCCTTGTACTTTTTGGATGTACAGTCACTTTGTGACAATAAAAAACTTTGTATTAAAAAAAAATTATAATTTAAATCCATTTTTACTCTGAAAGAAGTCATCTGATCTGCACAACAGTATATCTTTCCAATAAGCGATTAGAACGTATGAGGTTTGATATAAGCTGCGTGCATCATCACCCTTCATTGGTTCATTCTTGGACCTTATCCAGCACCCTTATTGTCCCCCTTAGCAATAGAAACTTTAAGATTTTAATATATTGCTCCCTGTCTCAGAAGCAATAAGCTCATAGAAGATGCTAAGCCAGCTTAACCACTTCAGCCCCGGAATATTAGGTCCCTTAATGACCAGGCCATTTTTTGCGATACATCACTCCGTAGATTTAACTGACAATGCGCAGTCATGTGACATTGTACAAAAACAAAATTGACATCCTTTTTTTCCACAATGGAGCTTTCCTTTGGTGGTATTTGATCACCTCTGCAATTTTTATTTTTTGCACTATAAACAAAAAAAAACGACAATTTTGAAAAAAAAAAAAAAACAATAGTTTTTACTTTTTGCTATAATAAATATCCCCCAAATTAAAAAAAGAAACAAATTTCTTCCTCAGTTTAGGCCGATATGTATTCTTCTACATATTTTTGGTAAAAAAAAATTGCAATAAGCGTATATTGATTGGTTTGCGCAAAAGTTATAGCATCTACAAAATAGGGGATAGATTAATGGCATTTTATTATTATCTTTTTTTTTTTTTTTACTTCCTACTTAGTAGGAACACATGATCTGTCTCCTCTCCCCTGACAGAACCGGGCACGCTCATCGGCTCCATGGACACGCTGCGGGCGTCTTGAAGAGCCGACGTACAACTATGATGGCTCGTGCAGGGCTGTCAACCTGCGGCGACTGGTCAGTGGGAGTCCTCCTTCTCCACTCCCAACATAATCTAAAAAAAAAACACCAATTAGAATATATATCGACCTAAACTGATGAATAAATTTGTTTTTTTATATATTTTTTTTGGATATGTATTGTAGCAGAAAGTAAAAAAAAAATCTTTTTTTTGTGTATAGCGCAAAAAATAAAAACTGCAGAGGTGATAAAATATCACCAAAATAAAGCTCTATTTGTGGGAAAAAAAGGATGTCACTTTTGTTTGGGTACAGCGTCACATGCCTGTGCAGTTGTCAGTTAAAGCGCCACAATGCGGTATCGCAAAAAATGGCCTGGTCATTAAGGGGGCAAATCCATCCAGGGGCTGAAGTGGTTAAAGTCAATGTAACCTGGCCTAAAACATGTCTAAGCCCACGTTCACATTGGGTCAATTTGACATGCGATTTGAGATGTCAAATTGCATGCAAATCGGAAGCTATTGCCGGCAATGGCACCGTCCGAATCAGTGCGACGCCGACTTTGCAGCGCTGCACCGATTACCAAAAGTAGTTTCTGCACTTCTTATGCCAACTTTGAGGGCGATTTCAATAGACATCTGTGCTTGAACCCACACAGATGTCTGTTAAATCGCCCCGAAGTTGGATTAAAATGCCGGTTTGAAATTGCGCGAGTTCGCCTGAACTCGCACAAATTCTAATGTAGCAACAGATATGAAGTTGTGGCTTCAGGCTGAACTTTGGGCCATGACACCACATGTGGGGTTGATTTACTGAAACCGGAGAGTGCAAAATCTGGTGCAGCTCTGCATAGAAACCAAACAGCTTTCAGTTTTTTTGGCAAAGCTTAATTGAACAAGCTGCAGTTAGAAGCTGATTGGCTAACATGCACAGCTTCACCAGATTTTGCACTGTCCAAATTTAGTAAATCAACCCCTTGGTTACTTTAAAACCATGCCCCTTTCTAGTACTAATCAGAAAAGAAATTATGGGCATAAGTTCAAAACATGTGGTCCCTTAATGCTTGGACCTAAAGTGTGCAAAAAGCTAAATGGCTCAATACAATGGGGTAACTAATAAAATATTCACTGCCAAGTGACTATTGTCTGCAATGTTGTGACACACATTGGCACCAAAACACAAACAGCTAGGAGGACCAATAGCACCATCTCCTAACACTGAAAATTTGAAACATGAGTGTGCTGTATGTATATGAGCCCTCATTCCTTCATTGGGGTTCTGTTGTAATCCTTATAAGTAGTCAAACTCTTTCCCCTAGATATACAAGCAATCTACGCAAAGCTTCATATAAGCATCGGGGAGCATTTAATAGGACTAATAGATCCCAGCTGAGATATAACCCTTAAATCCACATACACATGAGTTACTGGCTTGTCCTGAATAAGGTCATATTAACATACTGATGCAAGTCTTTGTTTATATGTTGATCTAAAGGAAAAGAGGAAGTAGTGATTAGGTTGCCTTTTATTTCTTTCTATTTCTTATTCTAATTGCCCACACAAACAAAGCAAGCTTTCTCTTTGATGCTCTAATGTGGCAAATTACAAAACAATGGCTCAGTCTATGTGATAAGCCTCTTAAAAAGTGCACAGTGAAAACAACTTTACTGTTTGCATAGCACTCCAAAGTGTTCCAAAGTAATGTCAAACAAGCTGTTGGGGCTTTCTGCTTCATGACAGTAGAGAATGTTTTACAATATCTATACTACACTGTTTATTTCTAAATAAATATTATTTTATAAAATGATTTCTTGATTATCTCTCTATGCTATTGGGCTGCATTGACATCTGCGCGTTCCCACAGTGCGCGTGCAGAAGCACGCATTTCTGCATGTATTCCCAAAAATGTGCATAAAACACACGTCACGCTTGCAGTGACATTAATTGTTAATGGCACCCCAAATGCAGACAGCAAACACAGCGAAATGCGTGGTAAAAAACTCAACACCCAAAAAGCTGCGAAAGCTTCTTTTGGTGCGTTTGTCAAATTCATTCAAGTAAATGGACTGCCTTAAGCGTGCCGCACAAAAATGTGCAAAAAAGCATCTAAAAAAGTACATTCATGCAGCACAAACATGTAAATGGGGCCTTAGAGCAGATTTTAAGACTCCAAAAGGATAAACATTTTGAACTCATATATATTGAGGCTAATTTAATAACGGAGTTGAGAATCATCACTCAAAAATCTGTGTGATTGTTTACTTTAGTTATCCAATCATGTAAAAAGCTCATTTCAGTTCACTTTGAAAACCTAGTCATGAGCAGATCTTTTTCACATAATTGGACGACTGAAGTGAATATTTACACAAATGTTTGAGTGAAAATTTGCAGCTCTGTTAAATATTCACCCTTTGTCTAAAAATAGTTAGGAGTATTTTAATGGGCCCAAAAAAATAGGCACTGGGGGCATGAGCAAATCCAGTGGTTGTGCAAAAATACCATAATATTGGCTGTGCTTTACTAAACATCAAAGCCCAAAAACTGTCATAGATAAAACAAAATTTGCGGTAAATCTTGCACTTATTTACACCTGATTTAAGTTTTCCCCTGCTCCAGGATGATATGAAGTTGTTCATGCTCCTCTGCTAATATAGTGTATAGATAAAAATGTTTTTCAGCAGGGGCTGTATGCACAAACGTTTGTGTGCTGAAATTCTTAAGCCTCATACACACGATCGGATTGTTGGCCAACAAAACCGTGGACTTTTTGTCCGAAGGGCGTTGGCCCAAATTTGTCTTGCATACACACGGCACACGATTGTTGGCCAATAATCACGAACGTAGTGACGTACTACATGTTTTTTCAGCTCTTTAGCATTTGGGCTCTTTCTGCTAATTTTGTTTTAGTAGAAGTTTGGTGAGTATTGATTCACGCTTTTCATTTTGCGCTTTTCATTTTGAGCTTTTCAGTTTGTGTTTTTCAGTTCGTTTTTTGAGCAGCCATTCGTCAACCAGACATGTTGCAGAATCAGAGGAGATAACATGTTATTTATTAATTGGCCTTGGAGTTATTGCTTTGACATTATTTTTTTGGCTGAATAATGATTTGATTTGGTATATTTTCTATATTTTTGGATGCATAGAATGCACTTTTTGGTTAAGTTCTATTGGCAGATAGCATGTCTAATTTTATTTGTTTTCTTTTTTTCATGCACAATAAAAAAATTGTGGAGAATAATACTTGGCTATGTGTTTTACTTCAAATGACAGTTTGGGAGTAGGCAGTTACATTTAAAAAAATACAATGTAAAATTGACAAGGGACACCAACATAGTTGTATCTTTGATCTTAAAAACTTTGGGATAATGGTGTTGTGGTAACTTGTCCAAAAAAAATGAAAAATAAAAATAATATTATTCTTGATATCACTAGAAAAAAAAGCATTTGAAAATTAGTTTGCAATAACTCCATCAGTATCACCAGCAAAGCAGCTTCATTATTATCCCATTAAAGAAGAAGAGAATTGTGCGCTGCATTTGGAGATTTCATAATTTGCCACGTCACAAATGTTAATTCTCCATTACCAACACTAGTTTACAAGACGGACCGCTTCTGGCTCGTCCTTGCTTCCGAGCATGCGTGTTTGTACTTTGAACTTTTGTCCGACGGACTTGTGTACACACGCTCAGAAAATCCGAGAACAGACATTTGTCCGTGGAAAATTTTAAAACCTGCCATCCAACATTTGTTTGTGGAAAATCCGACAACAATGGAGCATACAAACGGTCGGATTTTCCACAAACAGCCTGTCATCACACATTTCACGTCGGAAAATCCGATTGTGTGTACAAGGCATAAGAAGCCACAAAAAATGCATTACCAGGAGAGTTTTCCTGGAAGGTGATTGCTGTCTTCAGATGCAGCTAGACTAAACAGTTCTCAGGAGCCATGCTAAGCATCGTATCATGCATTACCTACCAAATAATGCAAACTAACAAATATTATTTTATAAAAATCATAATACTGAAAACCAATAAAATAGTTTAAAGTAGTTAAAAAAAATGAAATAAATACACTTAAAAATATTCACATTTGAAATTATTTAAAAAATATATGATATACTGTATGTCTGTTCTGCATAGGCAAACTGTGTTCAACTTGGACTACATCCTATAAAACACCCCCTCCAAAAAATAAAAAGTAAGCTACGTTTATCCTTAAGATAATTTCCAATGCCAAATTATCTAATATTGAGCTTGTGCTGGACAGGCAAAACTAATCAACAATTCAGCTTATTTCTTCCTAAACTTCCATAAAATGCTTCCTGTTACTTGTCAGTGGCTAACTATCACCTGCTTTTAACAAGTGATCTGGAGCTGTCTCAGTTTCCCAGTTAACCCCCCTGGTGGTATTCCCGAGTCTGGCTCAGGGCGGGATCTTCAGTACCAAAAGCGGTAACCCCGAGCCAGACTTGGGCTTGCATTGCAGGATACAGGGGGACGTTACGTACCTTGTCCCCTGGATCCTGCGATGTCTCCCCGCTGTGTGTGCGAGCTGTCTGCTCGCTCGATTCACACAGTGCCCGAGTGCCGCTGATCTCCGTTCCCTGCGACGTTACGACGCACGGGAGCGGAGATCGGCGCCAAATTCAAAAAAGTTTAAAAACACAGTACACATAAAGTACTGTAATCTTACAGATTACAGTACTGTATACAAAAAATACACATCTCCGTTGTCCCTAGTGGTCTACCCAGTGCCCTGCATGTCATTTTATATAGAATAGATTTTTTATATAAATAGATTTTTTTCTGCCTGGAAACTGGAGATTGTCCATAGCAACCAAAAAGTGTCCCTTTATGTCAAAAGTGGTTTTAGACCAGCTAGAAAACAGCGATAATATATTAGAATTACAATTCACCATCAAACAATAAATTGAATGACAGCGACTATTCTGCAACTGAGCAAATTTCAGTGTTTTTGATTTGATTACATAATTTTTATATATATATATTTTTATTATATTATAATTTATGATTTTGTGTTTCAAACTTTATCATACCCGGGATGTCTACTAGACTCTGGTTTGGACAGATTTAAGTGAGTTATTCATAAAAATTGCATGCCTACAATATAAAAACGCTTTCAGCACCTAAAACCAGAACGAATGATACCGCCAGGGAGGTTAAACACATGAAACTAAAGCCAGCCATAGACAGACCAAATTTCAAGTTAAAGTGTAAGCTCACCTTACAGAAAAATCTGTAAGGTGAACTCACACAGGACCCCCTCCTCACCCCCCCCCCCAGTCCCGCTGACCTGGAGCATGGAAATCTCCCATTCTGAGCCCTGCTTTAGCAGCGTCATGGGTCCGGGGCTTAGAAATCCCCTCGGCTTTCACTCTTCTTCTTTCCCGCTGACAGGACGGGCTACGCGGGTTCTGATTGGTCGGCGCCACCCATGTGACGGCGCAGACCAATTAGAATGCTCCTAAACATACCTCCTGATGGGGTACATTTTATATATTAGACCGAGAGGATTTCTATGCTCCGGACCCATGACCCGACTATAGCATGGCTCAGAACGGGAGATTGCCACTCTCCAGGTCAACAGTACTGGGGGGGGGGTGAGGAGGGCGCCCTGTGTAAGTTCACCTTACAGATTTCTCTGTAAAGGTAAACTTATCCTTTAAGCAGGAAACCAGCTGAATTTTGATCCATTAATGGGCAGGCTGGTTGGTTGTATGGGCTGGATGGTTGTACTAAAGTCAATCCGATCAAATTAAAGGGGTCGTAAACTTCATGTTTTTTCATAGAATGCATTAAGGTGAAAAAATTTCTGTGCTTCAGCTGCCCCCCAGACCCCTTCTTTTTCTTACCTGAACCCGATCCTTCCAGCGATTAGTATGAGCCCATTGGCTCCCGCTGCTGTCAATCAAATCCAATGACATGGGAGCCAGGGGTGGGGCCGAATTCTGCTGTCTGTGTCAACGGACGCAGCAGTGGGACTTGTGAGCGTCCCCACATGGGTTCCCCCATGGAAAACGGCTCTTCGTGGGGGCACCTGATGAAGAGGAGGAGCCAGGAGCGCCAAGGGGGCACCCCAGAAAAGGAGGATCGGGGCTGCTCTGTGCATAGCCCTTGCATAGAGCAGGCAAGTATACCATGTCTTTAAGTACAACCAGCATGTGTTCTTTTGGGCCCTATCACTGCTGGTAGCCAAAGCTGCAAGCTGTGATCATTTTATTCTACTGGTGGGAAAGACCCCCTGCCCTTCCCGCTGGCAGAACATAATAGTGCGGATGGGGATACCTCCATCAGCACTGACTGTGTTGAAGGGGGGATCAAGCAGTTTTCTTTTCTACAACCTGTGATTAAAGGAAAGAAAATGACAGTGGGGGTTGTTTACGAAAGGCAAATCCACTTTGCACTACAAGTGCAAACTACAAGTGTAAAGTGCACTTGAAATTGCACTGAAAGTGCACTTGGAAGTGCAGGCGCTGTAGATCTGAGGGGGACATGCAAGGGAAATAAAAAACAGCATTTTAGCTTGCACATGATTGGATAATAAAATCAGCAGAGCTTCCCCTCATTTCAGATCTACCCCTGAGATTTACAGTGACTGCACTTCCAAGTGCACTTTCAGTGCAATTTCAAGTGCAGTTGCACTTGTAGTTTGCACTTGTAGTGCAAAGTGGATTTGCCTTTCGTAAATAACCCCCATAGTGTATTGCCTAACTTATGATTCAGCTACACAATGCATATAAGGCATATGCACTTAGAGAGCGCTAATCTTCAAAGGAACTTTTTTGCTTATCTATTTGGTGTATGCAAAATATTTTGTCTATGGCATGATTGTAGAGCTAAAATACTCTTAATAATAAAAATTAGTCCAAAATAAAAATTTGCAAGTTAATTTCCTAATTTTGGACTGCATAGGACACAACAGAAGCAGAAATGCAATGATCACATGTACTAGGTGCTGTACAAGTAAATTTTCCATCCTCTGCACTTTGCATATTGATCACCTAAAAAAGTAAGCTTCTTTCATCATAAGATAAGGTGGTAGTAAAGTTTGATTTGACACTTGTACCTACAGATACAACTATAATAAGGCTTACCTATATCTCCTAAACTTGCACTTTCATGAGATATTCATATCTCATAAAAGGTGCATCATCATCACAGCCCGGCCATTCAAACAACAGGAACTAGAATAAAGACAGGTCAAAGACAGCAGAGACAGCGTGCCGCTGGAGGGCTTTGTTTTAAAGGTAAGTCTCTTCGGTCATCCCAAGACCTCCTGCTCTCTAGCTCCCTTGTCACCTCCTCCCATGCTTGCCTCCAGGATTTCTCCAGAGCTTATCCCATCCTTTGGAACTCCCTACCCCATTCTGTCCAACTATCTTATAATCTTTCCAATTTTAGGCAATCCCTGAAAACCCTTCTCTTCAAAGAAGCCTATCCTGCTTCTAACTAACATTATTTCCTTCATCAGCTCATCCCCCACACAGCTATTACCTTTTGTATCAATTGACCCTTCCTTTTTAGATTGTAAGCTCTAACGAGCAGGGCCATCTGATTCCTCTTGTACCAAATTGTAATGTAACTGTAATGTCTGTCCTCATGTTGTAAAGCGCTGCGCAAACTGTTGGCACTATATAAAACCTGTTTTGGGCATTACTAATGCTTTAATAAATACCCCATGTATTGACAATTATAGGGGGAACAATATCAGCAACACTGTAAAAAAAATATAAATGATACATATTTCATTTCTAAATAAATGTATAATAACACATTAGCCTACTTAGCTCTTCGTTTAGTGTTATGGTGCATGTGACTGAAAGGCATGACTTGTACTAGGTATTAAAAAACCCTTTTACACAAATTCCACCCTTGCAGAGATTTAAATGTAGTGCTGCTTGTATAGTCCAGAGAGCAACAGGACATCTTCAGCTTTTAAGTGAATTGCGCCACCATGTGACCTTTGTCTTGTTAACCTTCAGGAAATTAGACCTTAGTAGCCAGCAGTGGTCTATTATACAGGGCCTTCAAATTACAATAGCTGTGTTTACATATAACAGAGAATAACAGCGCCCACTATGTAAGCTAATAAAATGGTTGTGTATAATTTGTTAAAGTTGTTCAAGAGTCAACAATGATTTCAGACTGTTAACTGTGATGCCATTAAATAAAAATACTGTATAAATTATAAACTTTTTAAAATATATATACTGGAAAAAAGCATGTATAAGTGCAAGGCCATTGGTGGGCTATCACATAAGATTTATGGATTTCACAAACATTGCATACTAGCACATTATGTGAAACTTACCTGAAAACAAAGACAGCTTCTATCTTCACTTGTCTTACTTCTGGGTTAGCAGACTCTGGCTCTGTGACTGGCCAGAGCCACAATGACGTCACACCCAAGCATGCGTGCGGGAGCCACCAGTCACAGAACAGGGCTCTGAAGGAATGGCACAGGTGGCTGTTCCTTCAGAGCGCATGCGCCAGTGATGTCACTGGCTGCATGTAATATAAATATCTCCTAAACGGTGCACGTTTAGGAGATATGTACACTACCTATAGGTAAGCCTTATTATAGGCTTTCCTATAGGTAAAATTCAAAGATGGAAGTTTACTTCCTCTTTAATGAGGGGTGTGTGAATGCTTCGGACATTCACAAAGAGATTTTTTTTTTTTTAAATAGACCTTAGAGCAGTGATGGCGAACCTTGACACCCCAGATGTTTTGGAACTACATTTCCCATGATTCTCATGCACTCTGCAGTGTAGTTGAGCATCATGGGAAATGTAGTTCCAAAACATCTGGGGTGCCAAGCTTCACCATCACTGCCTTAGAGTAAGGTCATAAGCTCAGTTACACATAATGAATGTAGAGTTTGTGGATGCTAGTTGCACAGCCCAATATATATGGGAGAGGGGAAAAGGAATGTCTTGCTTATTTATTTGCATCTCAGTAGAAATGGGATACATATACTACTCCCTGTTTAAAAAAAACAAGGTCTGCATGTAAAATTGCTTGTGTGAACTTACTCATAGAGAGAACCAGTCAGGTACACAGTAGCCAGTATGTAGGCAAATGATTCCAAGTTTGGAACAGTTAGCCTCACTCTGCTCCCTGGGCATTGGCGATGTATGCATTTAGTTATACTAGCATTGGCATAGACCCTGGAAGCAGTTTAAGTCTGGGTTCACACTGATGCGATGCGAACAGGTGCGATTTTCATGCAGATTCTTTTGCTGGAGTTTAGTGCGATTTTGAGTTGCGATTTGTGCTAAAGACAGTGCGATTGTAATGTGAATTGAATGCGCTTTCAGACATTAGACAGGAAATAGAAAGTAAGGAGAGAGTAGCAGGAGGGGGGAAATATGTAAAAATCTACACAGAAAAAGCAGTATTCGCACACATCTGAACACAAGATGCGATTTCAGTGCAGTTTCCATTGATGTCTATGCAGAGGAAAATTGCACAACATTGAAGTAATCTTGCACAGGACCCTTTTTGTTGTGGCATCACATTTGCATAGTAATCGCAACACAGATGTGAACGACCATCATTGAACGCAATGGGGGTTATTTACGAAAGGCAAATCCCCTTTGCACTGCAAGTGCACTTGAAAGTGCAATCGCTCTAAATCTAAGGGGCAGGTCTGAAATGAGTGGAAGCGCTGCTGATTTTATCATCCAATCATGTGCAAGCTAAAATGCTGTTTATTATTTCCCTTGAATGTCCCCCTCAGATCTACAGCGACTTTACTTCCAAGTGCACTTGCAGTGCAAAGTGGATTTTCCTTTAGTAAATAACCCCCATTGTGTTTTTGGAAGACATGCAAGTCCAGGCTTTTTGTAACTCATCAAATTCCCAACAAATTTGCATCAGTATGAACCGACACTAAAGCTGAATTCAATGAATTCAGCCACTTTGTACAAAGTGAAGGCACACTATGAATTAAGCTGGCCATCGATGGATAGAATTTCAAATGAAAATTCTTAGGAAAAGTAAAATTCTCAGAACATTCTTGCTTGCTTTTAACATTTGATTTTGGAATGAATTGTCTTTACTGAACAAAAACCACATTTGTTAATAGAGAAAAAAACCTCTATCCTGCGTCAAATTTCCCTATCACTGTGGTCGAAAACTAATGTCAATTTTACCCACTAATAAAATGGGGAAGACTGAAAGACAAAGAACATGTCACAATGGAATTTTGTGGCTTAAAAAAATCGGTACATGCATCCAGTTCTGAAACAAGAATGGGAACAATCTTAGCATCAGTAGAACATGGTGAAACAATCACATTAAGGATAGTTCATTCAAAATTTGCTAGATAAGTGGTGCATAAACAGTGGAGTAATTCCAGGTAATACTTAAGAACATAACTGGGTAGAACAATTGTATGTCAGGGCCTGGGAGTGTGGTTAGGAAGGGCTTAACTTGGATGCCCCAATTCCTAAGTATTAGGGAGGCAACTTGGAGATAATTGAAGGTGGGATGTATAATGGAAAAACAAACTTTTTCTAAGCACATTATTTTTCTAAGAATTTTCATTTCATACCCATCTATGACCATCTTTAAGTCCAAGGAACTAAATATGTACAGTCTGGAGGAAAAAGGGCAAAGGAAGACATGATTGAAACCATTAAATACATTAGGGGGTGAATAAGGTTCAGGAGGGCAGTTTTTTCAATATGAATCCAAAATCAAGAACACGGGGACATGACCTTAAACTAACTGGAGGAAAGTTTAACACTAATCTTAGAAAGTATTATTTTACTCAAAGGGTAGTTTAAGCGTGGAATAAACTTCCAGCAGAGGTAGTGAGCCAGTCAACAGTAAATGGCTTCAAACATGCTTGGGACAAACATAGATCTATACTCAGACAAAAAAGTTAAAAAAAAAAAAAAAATGATGGGCAGACTTTGTTAAGTGCATTCCTGGACTTATCTTTATTATTTATATTGGACAGGTTTATGGCTCTGCTGTAGCATACACTGCCGGCGAGAAAGGAGAGGAGCACTTAGAACAGTGATGGCCACCCCTCCTCTCTTCTGCCCCTTCACAGAAGCCTTTGTATTTTGGGAATAAGTTCCCAAAAAAAGAGTTTTAGGGGTTGATTTACTAAAGGCATCTAGACTGTTAACCTTACAAGTGAAGTTGCACCTTGCAAGGGGATTTCCCCAGCACTCCACACAGTAAATGAGGAGCTCTGCTAACTTCCATCATCCAATTATGTGTAAGTAAGACAGGACATTTTTGTTCTATATGATTGTTATTCTTTGCAAAGTGAAACTTTACCAAATTCACTAATCTCTGGGGAAAATTCCCTTACAAGATACAACTTCCCTTGCAGAGGGAACACCCTAATTAACTTCAGTAAATCATTCCCACTGAGTTATAGGTTATAGATCCAGATTTGTCTGTACTCATATGAACATGTTGTCAAGCATCACTTATATAAAATGGGAAAATCTCTTTAAATTTAATTTAAAGCACAGGGTAAATTTTATTGTATTACACAATCACACACATTACTTTGGCTATGTTTGGAAAACTATAGTGCCCTATTATGCATAAACAAATAGTAAGATAATAAATACAATAACAAATATTTCATAATAGTAGTTATCATTGTATTTATTCTAATTAAGACATTTAAAAATCTAATTATGCAATCATATGAAATATGTTGTACATTCTATAAAGCTTAATTATGATTTAATTTAGCTTAATTATGATTTTATTTTCCCTTACTGTCTTTTGTTTGACAAGCCTGCATTGAGAGTTCATTAATAGGGTAAGACGCTGCATCAATTGGATTATCATTCTGTATCTAAAGAGATTGTGTCTAAATTATGGCTGAAATCCTTTAACTCCTCTGGTGTGTCAAGGCATTAAGACACAAAGGTTAAAGAACAGATGACAGGAAAAAGATGTTTTTGTCAGTTAAAATCCATCATGTTTGATTAATTTGTACTAACACTTTGGAGCTAGTTCCATCTGTTGGTTTGGGGAAATGTGTACATGATCACAATATACCCAGCGGTACAGCTGAAGCTAATTGAGCAGAAAATGTGAGTAAAATGCAAGGAAAGAATCTCTGAGCAGCCGCTTTATTTCATTGTTTCCTTTCCCAGGCTGTTCACAGTTTCCCTGGGTACAATACTGTCTGAACAGGCTCATAAACTACTCCTTAATGTACTATGTCCAAAATCACAGGAGGGTGTCAGAGTCACTGACTGGCAAATTGGGATTCTCTCTGATCAACCCTAACATGTATTGTAATGGTGGAGATTTGGGCCTCTTAGGAATTGTTCACACAGGTATTCAAAAATAACACAATTTTATTACCATATAAGCGGCTTAGTATCTTGTATATGCAAATTCACAAGTATTGTTCCTATGTTTACAAAGACTGAATTGCATGCAGTGTTTATGCTGTAGGTACAGTATATGTAAGTGTGCATGTGTGTTCACAACATTGAATAATATAGTCTGAACAGGCAATTGTCAAACGTTTTAATGTCAACATACTGTTCCTTTGGGGCAGTAATATACCAAACAAACCAACCCACACAAGTGCGTGTTGACATAGTGAATTAGTTCATTTATATGGGTGTGTGCTACTGAACCATTGAACCATCTTACCAATACAAGGGAAACATAGTAAAATTATTTATTTAATTAGTACATGGACATTGAAGCTACTCCATGTCCCACCATGTGTATAAGTTCAGCAATATCTGTTAAAAAAAGTAGAAATGGTGCTGGCCAGATTGTGTGCCAGAAAGAATAACAAATAAGAAACTCAAATGCTGGGGAAGGAAACATGGACAGGGGAAAAAAAAAAAAATAACAATAACTAATCTTTTTCTGTATCATTAGCCTCATATCTTCATAGCTAGGGCTGTAGATGGGGGGGAGCCACAACGGCTCATCATAGCTGGTGACTTCGCTGTTGCTCCCGGACTTCTCCAGACTCCCTTGCAGCAGTTTTCACTTTTCACTGGAGGTGGAGCCACTATCAATGAAGCCGTTCAGAGCAGGCTGGCATGTGTGACTGCCTGAGACGTCATAGGCAGGGCTTTCCTGACATGCTGCGAGTCCTTTTCTTCAAAAACCCGTTCATAGCAAATGTGCTTACAGGACACAAATGAAAAAAAGTTAGTTCAAATGTGAAAGAACTTTGATTTATCAAAAATGACTTTGTGTTAGAGGAATTTGTACAAAACACCTGTAGTCAAGTTTGGGTCTACTAAGAAATGGAGGTGAGGAGACATTACAGCATAAGGTCATCACATAATTTCTTGTCTCTAGAGGGATATCACTCTTCCTGTCCTAAAGCAAAGGATTTGGGGACTTGTAGTCCCACAACTAGCATTTACTGAAGCCTGAAGCCACTTTGGAATTACAACTTCCAGGGATCTGGAACAACAGGGAATTTCTAGGAGAGTCTATAAATTTGACTGTTACTGGCGGGTTTACTCTCTTGACCTGGAGATGTCTGAGAGGTCGGTCAGCCGTTCTGCCTACTGCCTGCAGTTGTGCAGTGAGACAGTGATCCAGCCCCACAAATGCAGCAGCCCATGAATCAATCTGCACCAACACCAGAGATTCTGTGACACTGCACATCCCAGTGCCAGACACCAAGCTACACTGCTTTCCTTGGTGGCTGAGGGCACAGAGACATCCACATTGATTGTTAGCTGCAGTGTCCACACCAAAATGTCCACAGCCCACTATGCACTTGCCACTGAATCCTACTGTTGATCCAAAGCCTGCTCATCAAATTGTTTTGCAGTTTTGAGTCCTATCTTTAATCTTGGTTGGGGAGAGGGCAGTTTGCCCAGCCTTTGCTCCTTGTTCTTTTTTTATATATGCTAGCAGACATCTCTACCCCATCTCAGTGATGGAGACATTGAAACCCTATCCCCACTGTATGCAAATCTGACTCAACCACCAGCACCTATACCGCAAGTGTTAAAGGTTCCAACCATTGGCAGCCGAAGATTCAGCCTCAAAAGCAAACTGACGTTTTTCTACCCACCTACAGATATCTATTACCCACCCTGGGATGTCTCACCAATACCCATACAGAACCACTACTTTCCTCCCAAATACTACACTGGTGGCTGTGTGGAGCCTGACTGCATTGGTGGCAGGCCTCCTTTCCACAGACAGTGCTGCAGCCTCAGAAAGCACTGCTATAATCTATACTGCTCCACCCAGAGGTTTGATGTTATCTGTTTTCAAGTTACCTATTCATTATTACCTATGTTAAATATGCCTACTTTTATAATACCATATGGCTGTGTATTGCTGCAAACCAATTGTTTCTATTATTAACCTGAAATACTTTGGATTACACAATACAATAGTGTTTATTGAAACTCATGTTCATTGCCTCTACTTTGTCTCTACTTTGTGCTGGGTATTGTTTGTGGCAAGGTTACTGAACTGTGTTTACTAATTTGTGCCTGAAACTAAAGCCTAGAACACACAGGCTGTAGTACCCACGTCGGTTCAACAGAAGCTGGCTGATCAAAAAAGGTCTGATGATCGGCTCCCAGTCAGCGCTCTCAGCCAATGGCTAAGAGTGCTGACTGGAGTGTTCTGTCGGGGGTGCCATTCCCCTGTCCGAACACAATAGAACAGCAGTTTAGATCGCTGTACTATTGTCGAATAGTTAGTACAGTGACTCCTCCTGAGATGTCAGTATTTTTTTGTTCAGCCCTGCTGGGTTTGAATGAAAGAAAACTACTAGTGTGTGCTAGGCTTGAAGGGCTGAGATTTTTGCAAGGTCAGGGCAGTTCTAGAGGACTAGCATCACTCAGCAGCCCTCACAGTGGTAAAGCTACACACCCTTCACAAGGGATAAATAAATCATATGTGGCAGGGAAGAAAAAGGAAATATACAGAGCTTAGAATAATAAAACAGCTCTGATTTGATTTGGTCATACTCTGCGATGGGCAACCAATGTGCAACCAATATGAGACCTGGGTGTGGGACTGACCATTTTGCTTGGGAAACAATTGCATCACATTTTTTGAGGCTGCGTGTGTGCACTACAGCAGCACATTCATGTTTACATCATTCAGCCTTCACCTTTTAGGCTTGAACAGGCCAATTATCTACAAAAAGGTCTAAAATGACTTGCCTCAGTAAAGAATCTACCTGGGTAGACAGCTTTATACAACAGGTCAAAACAAAGTGGTAATTGGTAAATGTCCACAAAGCACTAAGAAGACATTTCTGAACAAAGTAAAGCCTCGTACAAACGGTTGGATTTTCTGCCAACAGTCTGTCATCACACAATTCCCGACGGAAAATCCAATCGTGTGTACGAGGCTTTAGAAATGTTTTGCTTCATTAACAACTGAAGAAATTAGCATGCCAATAAAAAGTTGAAAATTGGAGACAGTCCCATTTTGTACACAGTATACCACATGGTAATTAACCTTTAGCATATATCCATTACCCCAAATGACATTGTTGCTAGTTCTACTTTTAAATATTGCAATGGAGCAAAAATTCAATAAACATTTATTTAATCAGTAATGATAGCCATACATGGCTTGATTTCTTTCATTTAGCCCACAGGATGGAGGAATCTCCACTGCTGGTTATTGTATTTAGCAACTGTAGCATTCACAGCTGCTGAATACCCAAACAGTGATCGTATATGATAGGATGTAGTCAGTGGCAGCCAGGGCAGTGGCTATGGGCCCCTGGGGTGAGGAGTGATGGATTAAAGAAAGCTCCCTTTTGTGTGTCCTAGGATCAAGGACACTCTGCAGAGCAGAAACAGGTGCTCAATGCAAGAAGGCATTTTAGATCAATGCATCCCCTGATGCAGAGCAGCTAAAGCCCTCTAAGAAGCATGGCGTCCACCAAGGAGTGAAGTCCCATTCTTCTGTTCATGTGACCTGACACATAAATGGAGAGAGGATACATGGGAAGTTTCACCAAAGTGTGATACCCACCACCACCAGCACCCTGCATGGTCCCTAATATTTTTGATCCAGCTGACACCAATTGTGGAGTATTTATTCCTCCTATGGACCCCCAATGCTGATGCATTTTCCCTTTCCCACTAATGCTTGGTCATTTTAACCTTTTACTGATGCCAGGTACTTTTTCTTTTCCCTTTTACTGACCACTGAAGCCATTGTATTTTTTTCTCTCCTACTGGCCACTGGCAAGGCATTTTTTACTCCTTACTGACCACTGACAATGTGACATTTTTTCTACCTACTGACCATTACCTGCTTGGCTTACCTCTTGAAATATTAAACTATGACCACTGGGTTCTGCACTATGAACACATACTGTTGGGTGCCCCGTAAACATTTTTGTTATGGGGCCCTGTTATTTCTAGTTACACCACTGGATGCTGTCACTGTTTGATAATTTTCCATCCAGCTCAGTCAATTTGTAAATCCTCTTCTGACAAGCCAGGGGGTGTTTGCATGGCCGCCAGTAGTTTTAACCCTTTCAAGCCGACGTAAAAAATGCAGCCTTCAGCTTGAAGGGGTTGTACCAGAGTGATGCATGCAGCTGTACGCATCACCCAGTACACCAGTACCGTTTTTTTGAGCCGACGGTTGGCTTTCTCATAATAACAATCGATGCGGCTAAGCAGCCGCTTGATCATTATCATAAGCAGTGGCAGAGAACACCTCCCACCGCCTTCCTCGGCTCGCCCGGGCTCTCCCCTCCCACCTAGAGGCCCAAGCAACCAGCCAGCATGTTTGCTGGCTGGCTGGAGACCCAAACTAAGCCAGAATCTGCTTCGATCAGGTATTGTATCTAGTAACCTGGAAGCGATGTCATGACATCACTTCCAGTTTATGGAAGACATAAAGGCGCCAAATAAAAAAAAAAATTACAGCATTCATTGGAGTTTTTAGTGCTTTTATGTGCAAAGGAGGGATTTGGGGTCTTATAGACCCAAGATCTCTCCATAAAGAGTACCTGTCACAAGGGATGTTTACAATCCTTGTGACAGCAATAAAAGTGATCAGAATTTTGTTTTTTTTTCTTTTTTTTTTCTTTGAATATTTTTTTATTTCAAAATTAAATACAGTAACATTAACAATTCAAGCTTGATACCAGTGCATATATAGAGTACTTGCTTTACATTTACATATATCGGGTTGTGCTGAGTTTTTATAACCTACGTGCATCTGCCCATTTAGGTCATAGGTACTTCCTCCATATATCTGCTAGTCATTTTCTGATTATTATGATCTAGTCTCAGTCCGGCCCCGGGGCAGAGGGCCCCCCCCGCTCTCGGCCCCACGGTCTCTCTAGTTGGCTGCAACCGACCACAGAGGGGTCCCCCCGCTCCCAGGGTCCCATATCGTGCTTACTTCAGTATAATGTAGAGCGCTTGATCAGGATAAATTTTTAGAACAAAACATAAATAAAACGAACATAAACTAGTAACCAATTCGGAATCTAGTCAGGAATGTCAGTTGTAGGTCACCTATGTCATACTTTGCTATGAGATTATGAGAGCTTAATTTTTTCAGCGTACCATATGTTCCAGGGATCCCACTGAACTGAAACCTCATCATGTTTTCCTACTGCTGATGATTGTAGAACCTCATATGTCCCGTGTAGATGAATTGTGTTTATTATCTCTTTGATAGTTGGTGTTTCTGTTTTCCTCCAGTATTTAAGAATAGCTAGACGAGTGGCTAATAATATGTGTGAGGTTATGATTCTGTATTTCACTGGGACACTGTCCAAGCCAATGGACAATATAGCTACTTCTGGGGTTAGCTTGAGCCCTATTCCGGTGATTTCTGTTATAAGCCTTCTCACTTGTGACCATATGGGTTTTATCTTAGGACAGCTCCAGAGCACGTGGCACAGAGTTCCACGCCCTCCGCAGCCCCTCCAACACTCAGGCGAGACCTCCTTGTATATTTTGGCCAGTCTACTGGGAGTTAGATACCAGCAAAGTATTATTTTGTGTTGCATTTCTCTTTTCGTGTAACTAAATGTGTGTTTAAGGGCCTTTGATCATTCTGCAATAGAGAAGGTCTTCCCTATATCTGATTCCCAGGCTATTATGTTTTGGGTTTTCTCACAGAGTTGTTTGTCATGAAGTCCCATATATATCGTGGAAATTCCTTTCCGTTTTGTGTTTGTATGCTCGTAATATTGCTGTATCTTGGGGGGAATTATAGTTGTTATGAACTTATTTTTCCTAATCATTTGGGAAATTTGTAAGTATCTGTACACTTCATGTTTTGGTAGGGAATATTCTGCTTGCAAGGCGCTAAAGGTTTTTACTGAGGTTCCTGTCATTACATCTTCTATATATCTAATTTCTTTTTCTATCCAGGTGCTGAGGTTAATATTTGGTATTAGATGTGTGATTGCGGATATGGGTGTTTTTAACGGTTGATAGTGTTCTCTCTCTGGATTTCTATTCTTAAGGTAGGACCATGCTCTTATGGCTGCTAGTATTGTGGGGGATTGTTTGTTGTCTAGAGAGGAATTGATGTGTGCTGTCAGGACATAGTCTTTCAGTGTTCCAGATCTTACTTGGTGTTGTTCTAGTGCGTGCCATAATGCTATTTGTTCTGTTGTGGGAACCATCCAGCTTCTGATCTGTGCTAAAACTGTTGCGTAATAATAATCTTGGATGTGTATATGTCCCACCCCTCCAGCTGATCTATGTTTGGTCATTTTACTGAATGCGCATCTAGCCTTTTTTCCTTGCCAGACATATCTGTTTATTATGGGTTGAATTGTTTGGAAGTATGAGTTGGGGATTGGGATGGGAAGGGTTCTAAATAAATAGAGTAGTTGGGGTAAGATTTGCATTTTAAAAGCCGCTATTCTCCCTAGCCATGATAGTTCAAATTTCGCCAGTGTCTGTAGTTTGCTTTGAAGTGATTTAATCCAGGGGGTATAGTTGGCTGAAATGAGGTCACTTACTTTAGGGGTGAGTGTGATGCCTAGGTATTTGACCCCTTCGCTTGTCCATTTATAGGGAAATTGTATTTCTAGTTTTTGTTTGGTTTGGTCTAGTATTCCAAGGTTTAGTATGAAGGATTTGGACTCATTGATTTTGTAATATGAGATTCTATTGAATTCCTGTAGTGTTTGATGTACTTCCGCTAGGGATGGGCCCGGTGCTCGATGCGACGTTCGCATCGAGCACCGGGCGTTCGCTCGCTCGGCGAGCCCAGAACTATTTTGGCCGCTCGCATCACGTTCGTGTGATGCGAGCGGCCCCGCAATGCATTGCGGCCGGCGCGGCCGGCGCAGTGCATTGCTGGCTGATGATTGGCCAAGCATGCACTGTGACCCCGCATGCTTGGCCAATCACAGCCCCGGAAACTCGAAGAGCCATAATTGGCTACAGGCAGGACGCCTGTAGCCAATTACAGCTCAGGGGCTGTAGTACACGCCCCCCCCTATAAAAGGCCGCCACGCCGTCTGCGCCGGTCACATGCTGTTCCGGCGCAGATTGAGCAGGCTGATTCTGTGACACTCTGCTCGATTTAGTTAGGTAGAGAGATTCACTTACAGAAATTGAGTTAGATAGATTCAGTTACAAAGATTGATTGAGAAAGAGGGGCTTGTAGTGTGTTCGTGGCAGGCAGGCAGAGCTCCTATATTTTGTTACCAGAAGCACCTATAGGACTTGTAGTGTGTTCGTGGCAGGCAGGCAGAGCTCCTATATTTTGTTACCAGAAGCACCTATAGGACTTGTAGTGTGTTCGTGCAGGCAGGCAGAGCTCCTATAATTTGTTACCAGAAGCACCTATAGGACTTGTAGTGTGTTCGTGGCAGGCAGGCAGAGCTCCTATATTTTGTTACCAGAAGCACCTATAGGACTTGTAGTGTGTTCGTGGCAGGCAGGCAGAGCTCCTATATTTTGTTACCAGAAGCACCTATAGGACTTGTAGTGTGTTCGTGGCAGGCAGGCAGAGCTCCTATATTTTGTTCCCAGAAGCACCTATAGGACTTGAAGTGTGTTAGTCCCATTACACACACAGAGCTATATTTTCTTCCCAGAAGCACCTATAGGACTTGAAGTGTGTTAGTCCCATCACACACACAGAGCTATATTTTGTTCCCAGAAGCACCTATAGGACTTGAAGTGTGTTAGTCCCATCACACACACAGAGCTATATTTTGTTCCCAGAAGCACCTATAGGACTTGAAGTGTGTTAGTCCCATCACACACACAGAGCTATATTTTGTTCCCAGAAGCACCTATAGGACTTGAAGTGTGTTAGTCCCATCACACACACAGAGCTATATTTTCTTCCCAGAAGCACCTATAGGACTTGAAGTGTGTTAGTCCCATCACACACACAGAGCTATATTTTCTTCCCAGAAGCACCTATAGGACTTGAAGTGTGTTAGTCCCATCACACACACAGAGCTATATTTTCTTCCCAGAAGCACCTATAGGACTTGAAGTGTGTTAGTCCCATCACACACACAGAGCTATATTTTGTTCCCAGAGGCACCTATAGGACTTGAAGTGTGTTAGTCCCATTACACACACAGAGCTATATTTTCTTCCCAGAAGCACCTATAGGACTTGAAGTGTGTTAGTCCCATCACACACACAGAGCTATATTTTGTTCCCAGAAGCACCTATAGGACTTGAAGTGTGTTAGTCCCATCACACACACAGAGCTATATTTTGTTCCCAGAAGCACCTATAGGACTTGAAGTGTGTTAGTCCCATCACACACACAGAGCTATATTTTGTTCCAGAAGCACCTATAGGACTTGAAGTGTGTTAGTCCCATCACACACACAGAGCTATATTTTGTTCCCAGAAGAACCTATAGGACTTGAAGTGTGTTAGTCCCATCACACACACAGAGCTATATTTTCTTCCCAGAAGCACCTATAGGACTTGAAGTGTGTTAGTCCCATCACACACACAGAGCTATATTTTGTTCCCAGAGGCACCTATAGGACTTGAAGTGTGTTAGTCCCATTACACACACAGAGCTATATTTTCTTCCCAGAAGCACCTATAGGACTTGAAGTGTGTTAGTCCCATCACACACACAGAGCTATATTTTGTTCCCAGAAGCACCTATAGGACTTGAAGTGTGTTAGTCCCATCACACACACAGAGCTATATTTTGTTCCCAGAAGAACCTATAGGACTTGAAGTGTGTTAGTCCCATCACACACACAGAGCTATATTTTCTTCCCAGAAAGCACCTATAGGACTTGAAGTGTGTTAGTCCCATCACACACACAGAGCTATATTTTGTTCCCAGAGGCACCTATAGGACTTGAAGTGTGTTAGTCCCATTACACACACAGAGCTATATTTTCTTCCCAGAAGCACCTATAGGACTTGAAGTGTGTTAGTCCCATCACACACACAGAGCTATATTTTGTTCCCAGAAGCACCTATAGGACTTGAAGTGTGTTAGTCCCATCACACACACAGAGCTATATTTTCTTCCCAGAAGCACCTATAGGACTTGAAGTGTGTTAGTCCCATCACACACACAGAGCTATATTTTGTTCCCAGAAGCACCTATAGGACTTGAAGTGTGTTAGTCCCATCACACACACAGAGCTATATTTTCTTCCCAGAAGCACCTATAGGACTTGAAGTGTGTTAGTCCCATCACACACACAGAGCTATATTTTTGTTCCCAGAGGCACCTATAGGACTTGAAGTGTGTTAGTCCCATTACACACACAGAGCTATATTTTCTTCCCAGAAGCACCTATAGGACTTGAAGTGTGTTAGTCCCATCACACACACAGAGCTATATTTTGTTCCCAGAAGCACCTATAGGACTTGAAGTGTGTTAGTCCCATCACACACACAGAGCTATATTTTGTTCCCAGAAGCACCTATAGGACTTGAAGTGTGTTAGTCCCATCACACACACAGAGCTATATTTTGTTCCCAGAGGCACCTATAGGGCTTGAAGTGTGTTAGTCCCATTACACACACAGAGCTATATTTTGTTCCCAGAAGCACCTATAGGACTTGAAGTGTGTTAGTCCCATCACACACACAGAGCTATATTTTGTTCCCAGAAGCACCTATAGGACTTGAAGTGTGTTAGTCCCATCACACACACAGAGCTATATTTTGTTCCCAGAAGCACCTATAGGACTTGAAGTGTGTTAGTCCCATCACACACACAGAGCTATATTTTGTTCCCAGAAGCACCTATAGGACTTGAAGTGTGTTAGTCCCATCACACACACAGAGCTATATTTTGTTCCCAGAAGCACCTATAGGACTTGAAGTGTGTTAGTCCCATCACACACACAGAACTATATTTTGTTCCCAGAAGAACCTATAGGACTTGAAGTGTGTTAGTCCCATCACACACACAGAGCTATATTTTGTTCCCAGAAGCACCTATAGGACTTGAAGTGTGTTAGTCCCATCACACACACAGAGCTATATTTTGTTCCCAGAAGCACCTATAGGACTTGAAGTGTGTTAGTCCCATCACACACACAGAGCTATATTTTGTTCCCAGAAGCAACTATAGGACTTGAAGTGTGTTAGTCCCATCACACACAGACCTTTATTTTCTTCCCAGAAGCACCTATAGGACTTGAAGTGTGTTAGTCCCATCACACAGAGCTCCTCTATTTTCTTTGCAGAAGCACCCATAGGACTTCTAGTGTGTTAGTGGCATCACACAGAGCTCCTATATATTCTTCTCAGCAGCACCCACAGGACTTCTAGTGTGTTAGTGGCATCACACAGAGCTCCTCTATTTTCTTTGCAGAAGCACCCACAGGACTTCTAGTGTGTTAGTGGCATCACACAGAGCTCCTCTATTTTCTTTGCAGAAGCACCCATAGGACTTCTAGTGTGTTAGTGGCATCACACAGAGCTCCTATATATTTCTTCTCAGCAGCACCCACAGGACTTCTAGTGTGTTAGTGGCATCACACAGAGCTCCTCTATTTTCTTTGCATAAGCACCCACAGGACTTCTAGTGTGTTAGTGGCATCACACAGAGCTCCTCTATTTTCTTTGCAGAAGCACCCACAGGACTTCTAGTGTGTTAGTGGCATCACACAGAGCTCCTCTATTTTCTTTGCAGAAGCACCCACAGGACTTCTAGTGTGTTAGTGGCATCACACAGAGCTCCTCTATTTTCTTTGCATAAGCACCCACAGGACTTCTAGTGTGTTAGTGGCATCACACAGAGCTCCTCTATTTTCTTTGCAGAAGCACCCATAGGACTTCTAGTGTGTTAGTGGCATCACACAGAGCTCCTCTATTTTCTTTGCAGAAGCACCCACAGGACTTCTAGTGTGTTGGTGGCATCACACAGAGCTCCTCTATTTTCTTTGCAGAAGCACCCCACAGGACTTCTAGTGTGTTAGTGGCATCACACAGAGCTCCTCTATTTTCTTTGCATAAGCACCCACAGGACTTCTAGTGTGTTAGTGGCATCACACAGAGCTCCTCTATTTTCTTTGCAGAAGCACCCATAGGACTTCTAGTGTGTTAGTGGCATCACACAGAGCTCCTATATATTCTTCTCAGCAGCACCCACAGGACTTCTAGTGTGTTAGTGGCATCACACAGAGCTCCTCTATTTTCTTTGCAGAAGCACCCATAGGACTTCTAGTGTGTTAGTGGCATCACACAGAGCTCCTCTATTTTCTTTGCAGAAGCACCCACAGGACTTCTAGTGTGTTAGTGGCATCACACAGAGCTCCTCTATTTTCTTTGCAGAAGCACCCACAGGACTTCTAGTGTGTTAGTGGCATCACACAGAGCTCCTCTATTTTCTTTGCATAAGCACCCACAGGACTTCTAGTGTGTTAGTGGCATCACACAGAGCTCCTCTATTTTCTTTGCAGAAGCACCCACAGGACTTCTAGTGTGTTAGTGGCATCACACAGAGCTCCTCTATATTCTTTGCAGAAGCACCACAGGACTTCTAGTGTGTTAGTGGCATCACACAGAGCTCCTCTATTTTCTTTGCAGAAGCACCCATAGGACTTCTAGTGTGTTAGTGGCATCACACAGAGCTCCTCTATTTTCTTTGCAGAAGCACCCACAGGACTTCTAGTGTGTTAGTGGCATCACACAGAGCTCCTCTATTTTCTTTGCAGAAGCACCCACAGGACTTCTAGTGTGTTAGTGGCATCACACAGAGCTCCTCTATTTTCTTTGCATAAGCACCCACAGGACTTCTAGTGTGTTAGTGGCATCACACAGAGCTCCTCTATTTTCTTTGCAGAAGCACCCATAGGACTTCTAGTGTGTTAGTGGCATCACACAGAGCTCCTATATATTCTTCTCAGCAGCACCCACAGGACTTCTAGTGTGTTAGTGGCATCACACAGAGCTCCTCTATTTTCTTTGCAGAAGCACCCATAGGACTTCTAGTGTGTTAGTGGCATCACACAGAGCTCCTATATATTCTTCTCAGCAGCACCCACAGGACTTCTAGTGTGTTAGTGGCATCACACAGAGCTCCTCTATTTTCTTTGCAGAAGCACCCATAGGACTTCTAGTGTGTTAGTGGCATCACACAGAGCTCCTATATTTTCTTCTCAGCAGCACCCACAGGACTACCGACTACAATGGCTGGAAGACCGCCAAGGGGAGGCAGAGCGTGCAGAGCCAAGAACACAGGGCAGGCAGGCTCTGTTTCTAGTGGACGTGGCCGTGGACGTGGACGTGGTCGTGCATCGTCATCAGCACGTGGCCATGGGACACGCGCGTCTTTGTTTTCGGCAGCTGGACATGTGGAGCCGCATCATGCTGAAGGCTTGGTAGAATGGATGACCAAGCCCTCCTCATCCTCCTCATCCTCTCTCACCCAGGCTCAGGGTACTGACAGAGCATCATCAAGGAGAGAGGATGAGGAGGAGGACCACATGTTCCCTTCCCTAGCCCCCAGGTAGAGGCCAGCACAGCAAAACTGTCCTCCTGAGGAAAAGTTCCCCCGAACTCTTTGAGCTCACAGTGTTGGCTTGGGCACGACAAGCATACATGCTCCAGGCAGGATGCCCAACGATTCGAAGGAAAGCTCGGAGGACTGACGATACCCAGCTTGAGGAATTTCTGGCAGTAGAAAGAAGTACACTGTTCCACCTAGCCTGCAGCTTACTGCCAGGTTTGCTCTAGTGGTGAAGAGGCGAGGGGATGATGACAGGTCACTGACTGACCCTCATGGTCCACGTGGGGGACGGTGCCTGAAGGGGAGAGAGGGAACATGAGGAGGAGCCTCCAAAACGCGACGAGGAGTGAGGAGGACAAGGGGTCTGCGGCAAAAAGTCACAGGAGCCACACTGGGCCAGAGGTTCCAACGAGGCAGGATGCCCCACCAACCTGGAGTGCCAGGTAGAGGCCAGCACAGGCTTAACTGTACAACCACCGCAGAGCTCCGCCTGTATGTGACAAATGCCCACCAGGGGAACTCAACGTTGTCCATGCCTGCAGCGACTGCACACTGCAGCAGAGGGCCATCAATGAGTACCTTGCGACTACGGCACGTCATGGAGCATGATCAGGGATGCATGCATGTCCTCTCACCATTTGAGCAGTGACAGTGCATGCATCAGTGACACTGTCCCTCTTGTCCACCTGTTGGAGCATACGCCGTTAATGGACAGGGCACTTGAGAACAGAGTGCAGGGAGAGGAGGACTCGCACCAAGGCCCCTATTATCCCAGGAATATTCCTTCTGTCTCACACAGGAAGAGGATGAGGAGTGGGAGGAGGAGGAGGAGGATTGTGTGAGCATCAGGTGGAAGCCTGGCTTGGCCACAGCAGCAGCATGACAGTCCCACATACCAGTGGACTTGTACCTGCCATGCAATCGTTGGCGATCCATGCACCTCACATAAAAAGACCCGGACCGAATGCCTCAGCTAAAGCTACGACTCTGGCCTTGATCCTGCAAAGCCTGCAGAAGGATCCTCCTTCGGATCAAGGAAGAGGGACCACTACTGGCTGGCCACTTCATTGATCCGCGGTACAAGGGTAAAGGTTGCTGACCTTATCTTGCCGTCGCAGAGGGAGGGAGGATGAGAGTGAAATTGTGCAACGGTTCCCAGAAACTGGAGTCTACAAACTCCTACGACCTGGTCCTGGGCGAAGTTGCTTGGTCAGTGGGCACTGTCCAGACAATTTTTTAGTCAGGTATGAAATCGGTTCCAGCAAACCATCGCCAGCGGTCTGGGTGGGGCACCTCAGAAGGGCTTACAGAGGATGGATCACTGGCCAGAGCTTGCACATGAATTGAGAGGCCCCTTCCTGCCTCCAGCGCACATTCAGTGCTGCTGGAGGATTTGTGACTGATCATAGGGTGCGCCTGACCTTCGGTTGATCGACTGACATTCAATCAAAATGAATCGGCGGATCACCACCAGCTGCACCTGAGGCGGATATCCCAATAATTTTTTTAATGTCACATCCCTTTTATGGCAGGCTGTCCCTTTATGCCTCCCTGGAACATTTTTAAAAAAATGGCAAACGTGTGGACTCAAGGTGTTGTGGCACAGGCCACACAGCTTCGCAACCGTGTGACTGTCCACAGTCTCACCGGGCACGACAATTTCTTTTCAGCAGGGCGCCCCTGTTCTTGTGGCAGGGTGTTCTTACAATCTATTAAAAACAGGGCCCATGCTAACTGGTAGGCTACATCTTGGCAGGGCGCTGCCTCTGCACGTGTGGCAACACCGTCCACCACACCAGAAATAGTTTCTGTTGGTGCAAAAATGGCGCTTGGAAAGAGAAAACAGTACTTTGAGGACTGGTGTGTGCAGTGCTATTCTAGTATTCCAAGGTTTAGTATGAAGGATTTGGACTCATTGATTTTGTAATATGAGATTCTATTGAATTCCTGTAGTGTTTGATGTACTTCCGCTAGTGAGGTATCTACTTTAGTCAACATCAGTATTATGATTGCTAAATTGAATTCAGGAAAGTCTGTGTGCATTTCCGCCGATGTTATAATGCCAGTGCTCGGCTGACTGAGCTGCAAAAGGAGCTGAACCTGCCCAAGAACCGCCTAATATGTGACATGCCCACCAGGTGGAACTCAACGTTGTCCATGCTGCAGCGACTGCACACGCAGCAGAGGGCCACAATGAGTACCTTTGCGACTACGGCACCAGGACAGGGTCAGGGGAGCTTGGTTTTTTTTTCCCCACGTCAGTGGAGCATGATCAGGGATGCATGCACTGTCCTCTCACCATTTGAGGAGGCCACGAGGATGGTGAGCAGTGACAGTGCATGCATCAGTGACACTGTCCCTCTTGTCCACACTGTTGGAGCATACGCTGCGTGGGATAATGGACAGGGCACTTGAGGCAGAACAGAGGCAGGAAGAGGAGGACTTCCTTGCCTCTCAAGGCCCCCTTTATCCGGACAGTGTTCCTTCTGTCCCACCCATCACACAGGAAGAGGATGAGGAGGAGGAGGAGGAGGAGGAGGATTGTGTGAGCATGGAGGTGGAGCCTGGCACTCAGCATCAGCAGCAGCAGTCTTTTAGGGATGATGTACAGTTGGACTTGTACGTGGCTGGGAGGAGGTGGCTGGCGATCATGTCATCCTCAGGACCCAGAAGACTCCGGACCGAATGCCTCAGCTAACCTACGCTGCATGGCCTCCCTGATCCTGCAAAGCCTGCGGAAGGATCCTCGTGTTCTTCGGATCAAGGAGAGGGGGACCATTACGTGTTTTTTGCAGTGTTGTGGCAGCTTCGCAACACGTGTGACTGCTGTGCTCCAACATCTTTATGCTTCGCAACACGTGTGACTGCTGTGCTCCAAGTACAGTCTCTGCAAATACTTGAAAGGCCCAATTTTTCTGTGCTTGCCTAATTGTAGCCCTGATATGTGTGGGTGAGCCCTCAAGTATGAGGCCAGAGGCTCCATTAGTAAGTTGAATATCAGAGGGGACATTGGGCATCCCTGCCTAGTCCCGTTAGTGATTTTGAATGGTTTTGAAATTGTTCCGGCCACTAGGACCTGTGCTGATGGGTTTGAGTACAGGGCCATTATTGCAGATAAAATTGTGCCCTTGAAGCCAAATTTCATCAGCACTTTTTCCAGAAAGAGCCAATGGATCCTATCAAACGCCTTCTCCGCATCCAAGGCTAGGAGCAGAGAAGGCGTTTGAGTCCCACCGGCTAGGTGTATTATGTTTACCAGTCGTCTCGTAGCGTCTGATGTCTGTCTGCCCTTAGTAAAACCTGATTGGTCTCTGTCTATTAGTTCCGGTAGGATATCTATCAGTCTTGTGGCTAATAGCTTAGCATACAATTTAACATCATTGTTTAGTAATGATATGGGTCTAAAGTTCTGAGGGGAGTCTGGGCTCTTGCCCGGTTTAGGCAGCGCGACTATTGTGGCTGATAACATTTCCTGTGGGAATGAGGATGAGGCGACAGCAGACCCATACACCTCCACCAACTGTGGAGCCAGTATGTGTTGAAAAATCTTATAATACTCTCCCGAGAAGCCATCAGGTCCTGGGGCTTTGTTAATTGGCAATGTTTTGATGGCCCGAGTAATTTCTGTGGCCGTGATTGGGGTGCTAAGAAATTCAGTCTGTTCTGTTGTTAATTGTGGAAGGTGTATTTTGCTGAGAAATTGGTTAATTTCTTCAGGCTCAGGCTGGTGTGTGGAGCAGTCATCTTTAAGGTTATACAGTGTGCTGTAGTAGTGACTGAAAGCGTCTGCTATTTCCTGTGGGTGTTGTAGTTTGGTCTGTGTGGTAGGATGAAACACATGTGGAATGTGCGTCTTGTATCTATGTCCTCTCAGTTTTGAAGCCAGCAGCTTACCAGCCCTGTTGCCACTAGTGTAATATTCTAATTTCATTCTCCTGGATGATTTCTCAAAATCCTCCAGGAGAATTACTCTCAACTCTAATCGTAACTGTGTTAGTTGGTCTGATAGTAGTTTTGTAGTGTTAGATTTGTTTTGTTTTTCTAGTTCATGGATTTGGTTTATCAATTTCGTGGTCTGCTGTTGCCTTGCCCTCTTTAGTCTCGCCCCTTGTTGTATCAATATACCTCTAATAAATGCTTTGTGGGCATTCCACAATACAAAAGAATCTGACACTGAGTGTCCATTATCTTCAAAAAATTCTTTTAGCTTGTCTTCAACATATTTCCTGGTCGGACCATGCCGGAAGAGCTGGGGGTTTGCTTTCCATATGAATGGGTTTCTGGTGTTGGATGGGTTTCCCACTTGAAGCTCCACCGGTGCATGATCCGACCAGGTGATGTCGTGAATTTCGGCTTTTGTACATTGAAATAGTAGTTTTTTATCGACTAAAAATAGGTCAATTCTACTGTACATGTTGTGTCTATGAGAGAAAAAGGAATAGTCTCTGCTGTTCGCATTGAGGCACCTCCATGCGTCATATAGTAGATATTTTCTCAATAGTGGTTGAAGATCAGGTGGGCGTTTTTTAGGATGCGATGATGTGTCCAGAACGGAGTCTGCTGGCATGTTATAATCTCCACATACAACCGTCACCCCTTTCTTTTTCGTTTCAGTGTTTTTCAGGGTTTTGTTGAGGAACCTGTGTTGTCCTGAGTTAGGTGCGTACAGGTTTGTGATTGTGTATGTAATAGAGTTCAAGTCACATATCAGGATGATGAAGCGGCCTAGCGGGTCAATTTCTATTTCATGTAGTTTAAATGCAACTGAGTCTCTTATGGCGATCATTACGCCCTTTGTTTTTTTTTCTGCGTTGGCATAGAAAATGTGGGGAAAACTTGGATGAGTGCACTTTGGTGGTGCTGAGGATTGGAAATGTGTCTCCTGGATGCAAATAACATCGCCTTTGAGTTTCAATGCCTCCTTCCAAAGAGAGCGTCTTTTGGCTGGATGATTGAGGCCCTTGGAATTCAGAGTTACAAATTTAACTGCCATCTTTGTGGAGTGAGTGGAGATGATGTGTGGCAGGGTGAGCTTCACTTACAGTTTTTGTGGGTCTCTGGTGCTTCGCTTTGAGTGGTACTGAATTCCATATGGGCTGTATGCAGAGATGATTTCCTTCGATTCACATGTTGTGGTCCTTTGGCATCCTGACTAGAAACAGTTGGGAAAAAAATTTAAACATGTAAACGTTCAACAATGTGGCTTTTCGCCTACTTAACAGGGTATGTACCCTAGTGTGACTCATGGTCACTCAGATGTAACTTGGGGGAAAAAGTCAAAAGACCTTATCGGAGCATTAATGGTGCACAGCGGTCGTTGATCTTGAATCCTGCCTTATGAGGGTTAAACGTGGGTGCGAGAATTTCTGTGGTCCACAGCGCACCACTCAGCCTCTTGGTTCCTAGGGGGACTTCGCTTGTTTGAGCTTGTTGGTGGGTCAGGGATAATACCCCAGGCGTACAGTAGGGACATTCCCCTGGGGACTGAGTCCACTATGTGGTCCTTCCCTTCTCTCGTGACTATGAGTTTTGTGGGGAAACCCCATTTGTAGGGGAGGTTGTGGTTCCTTAGGGCCTTGGTGATAGTTGTCAGGTTCCTGCGCTTCTGTAGCGTATATTGGGAGAGATCAGCATAAAATTGCAGATGGGCATACTGTGTTGGTATATTCTCCTTACGTCTGCTGATGGCCATCAGCCTCTCCTTGGTGTGGTAGAAATGTAATCGCAAAATTACGTCTCTAGGAATATTTTCAGATAGGAAGCTAGGTTTAGGGAGTCTATGGATCCTGTCAACCGTCATGTCCAATTCGGTCAGATCCGGCATCATGGTTGCAAATAGCTGGGTAGCGTATGATTTAAGTTCTTGCTGCGGGACAGTCTCGGGGACCCCTCTTATTTTAATGTTATTCCTCCTGGATCTGTCCTCAATGTCGGCCATCTTGGCTTTCATTGATTCTAATTCTTCATCTCTAGCCTCATCCGCGTCCACCAACTCATTTATTGTGGAGGCATACTCCCCCATTTTGTTTTCAATATGTGTAACTTTGTCAGCAACTGTCCGGAGCTCTGTTCCAAATTTGTGTAGACAATTCACCATGTCTGAGTGCAGGGAACCCCTTAATGAGACTAACATCTCCTTCAACACTGTGTCTAGGACCGGCTGGTCGTTTGTGGGGAAGGCATCAATGGAATCAGGCAGCTCCCTGGTGTCATCCCCTGAGTCTGGCAATGAGCTCACCTCGTTGCTGTCATCCGCGGCATCTGGCTTAAATCTGGCCTTCTCTGGGCTCCCGGAGGAAGGGGTAGCTGGCGGGGATGACATACCTTTAGGCTGGTTGCTTCTTTTGTGCGGATTCGGCTGCGATCCTCCTCGTGGAGCGGCTGTGTTTGGCGTGGATGAATGGCCGGCGCCATTTTGTTTAGGCCCGCTGGAGAAGAATTCCGTCAGGCGGGTCGGCCCTTTCGGTTTGTTCTTTCGACCTGGCATTTTGGGTATGCTGCCTCCCGGTGTCTGCCGTCTGTTTCGCCGGGTTTTGGTCGTCGGATCGGGTCTAGGCAAGGTACCGTGTGCCGATGTGTGTTCCGCTGTGCTCGGAGCTCCTGGCTTACGCGGCCATCTTGGTCTCCGGCTAGCTCCGCCCCTAGAATTTTGTTTTTTAAAGGGACAGTGTAAAAATAAAAAAAAATAGGAACTTTTTTTTTTTTAAAGCGCCCCATCCCTCCGTGCTCTCACGCAGAAGCAAACACATATGTAAGTCACACCCAACTCCTCTGTAAACTGGTAACCTGTATACATTTTTAAAGCATTGCCTATAGAGAAGTACCATTGTTTTCCACCATTCCACGAGCATGTGAAATTTTAAAGCATGACATGTTAGGTATCTATTAACTCAGCGTAACATCATCTTTCACATTATACAACAAAAATTGTGCTAGCTTTACTGTTTTTTTTTTAAATTCATGAAAGTGTATTTCTTTCAAAAAAATTCCATTTAAAAGACTGCTGCACAAATTCAGTGTGACATAAAATATTTAAATGATCGCCATTTTATTCTCTAGGGTCTCTGCTAATATATATATATATATATATATATATATATATATATATATATATATAATTTTTGGGGGTTCTAAGTAATTTTCTAGCAAAAAAGAGGTATTTAAACTTGTAAGCAACAAGTGTCAGAAAAAGGCTTAGGCATGAAGGGGTTAACTGTCTATGGCAAGCTAAACGTAGAATTCCAGGTTTAATTTTACTTTAATTAGTTTTTTTGAGTCAAGCTGTCTCAAACAAACTATTTCCTTTGTAGAACAATGCAGCCACTGTGTGTGCTGTAATGGACTGTAGTAGCATTAGCTAAATACAGTAAGCAGAGCTGTCAGTCTGCTGTGTGTTTTCTGCCAAAAACTGTCCCCCCATCAGATAGTGTCCGCCCCACCGGTGCATGATCCGACCAGGTGATGTCGTGAATTTCGGCTTTTGTACATTGAAATAGTAGTTTTTTGTCGACTAAAAATAGGTCAATTCTACTGTACATGTTGTGTCTATGAGAGAAAAAGGAATAGTCTCTGCTGTTCGCATTGAGGCACCTCCATGCGTCATATAGTAGATATTTTCTCAATAGTGGTTGAAGATCAGGTGGGCGTTTTTTAGGATGCGATGATGTGTCCAGAACGGAGTCTGCTGGCATGTTATAATCTCCACATACAACCGTCACCCCTTTCTTTTTCGTTTCAGTGTTTTTCAGGGTTTTGTTGAGGAACCTGTGTTGTCCTGAGTTAGGTGCGTACAGGTTTGTGATTGTGTATGTAATAGAGTTCAAGTCACATATCAGGATGATGAAGCGGCCTAGAGGGTCAATTTCTATTTCATGTAGTTTAAATGCAACTGAGTCTCTTATGGCGATCATTACGCCCTTTGTTTTTTTTTCTGCGTTGGCATAGAAAATGTGGGGAAAACTTGGATGAGTGCACTTTGGTGGTGCTGAGGATTGGAAATGTGTCTCCTGGATGCAAATAACATCGCCTTTGAGTTTCAATGCCTCCTTCCAAAGAGAGCGTCTTTTGGCTGGATGATTGAGGCCCTTGGCATTCAGAGTTACAAATTTAACTGCCATCTTTGTGGAGTGAGTGGAGATGATGTGTGGCAGGGTGAGCTTCACTTACAGTTTTTGTGGGTCTCTGGTGCTTCGCTTTGAGTGGTACTGAATTCCATATGGGCTGTATGCAGAGATGATTTCCTTCGATTCGCATGTTGTGGTCCTTTGGCATCCTGACTAGAAACAGTTGGGAAAAAAATTTAAACATGTAAACGTTCAACAATGTGGCTTTTCGCCTACTTAACAGGGTATGTACCCTAGTGTGACTCATGGTCACTCAGATGTAACTTGGGGGAAAAAGTCAAAAGACCTTATCGGAGCATTAATGGTGCACAGCGGTCGTTGATCTTGAATCCTGCCTCTTTCGACCTGGCATTTTGGGTATGCTGCCTCCCGGTGTCTGCCGTCTGTTTCGCCGGGTTTTGGTCGTCGGATCGGGTCTAGGCAAGGTACCGTGTGCCGATGTGTGTTCCGCTGTGCTCGGAGCTCCTGGCTTACGCGGCCATCTTGGTCTCCGGCTAGCTCCGCCCCTAGAATTTTGTTTTTTAAAGGGACAGTGTAAAAATAAAAAAAAATAGGAACTTTTTTTTTTTTTAAAGCGCCCCATCCCTCCGTGCTCTCACGCAGAAGCAAACACATATGTAAGTCACACCCAACTCCTCTGTAAACTGGTAACCTGTATACATTTTTAAAGCATTGCCTATAGAGAAGTACCGTTGTTTTTCACCATTCCACGAGCATGTGCAATTTTAAAGCATGACATGTTAGGTATCTATTAACTCAGCGTAACATCATCTTTCACATTATACAACAAAAATTGTGCTAGCTTTACTGTTTTTTTTTTTTTAAATTCATGAAAGTGTATTTCTTTCAAAAAAATTCCATTTAAAAGACTGCTGCACAAATTCAGTGTGACATAAAATATTTAAATGATCGCCATTTTATTCTCTAGGGTCTCTGCTATTATATATATATATATATATATATATATATATATATATATATATATATATATATATCATTTTTGGGGGTTCTAAGTAATTTTCTAGCAAAAAAGAGGTATTTAAACTTGTAAGCAACAAGTGTCAGAAAAAGGCTTAGGCATGAAGGGGTTAACTGTCTATGGCAAGCTAAACGTAGAATTCCAGGTTTAATTTTACTTTAATTAGTTTTTTTGAGTCAAGCTGTCTCAAACAAACTATTTCCTTTGTAGAACAATGCAGCCACTGTGTGTGCTGTAATGGACTGTAGTAGCATTAGCTAAATACAGTAAGCAGAGCTGTCAGTCTGTCTGTCCCCCCATCAGATAGTGTCCGCCCCGTACTGCGCAGGCGCAGCGCTTGCGCAGTACGGAGGACAAGGAGAATCCGAAAGTCTCCAAAGATGAACAGCGCCTGAGTCCAGGTTCAAGCCCCACCATCCAAGTGGACATACGGTAGCACTTAGTGACAGGGCCCCTCGTGGGCTCGCTTGGCTTGCCACACTTCGGGCACGGCCTCGCTTCGCTCAGCAATTTTTTTTTCTAACTCTATGTCCTCTTGGATGGTGGGGCTTTAACCTGGACGTCCATCTTCGGAGATCTTCAGTGTCTCCTTGTCCTCTGTACTGTGCAAGCACAGTACAGGGCGAACACTATCCGACGGGGGACAGTATTCGACACAACACCGGAATTAAAGATATTCAGGCTGAGTGCTTGTCCTCTATTTAGGAGAAGTCTTGTATTTTTATCAATGAATCACTCCTCTGATATTTTTTTTAGCTTACCTGTCATGCACTATCATCCTGAATTCATATACTCACCTGCAAAAATGGATCCAGCCTTGTCCTGCTGAGATCTGCTGATCAGATGCAGCAGCCTAGGTTCTACCATCTTGGTCCTCCACAGTCAATGGAATTCAGCTATCTTTTCCAGGTTCGGGTAGCTGGCCACCAATGACGACAGCAATTCTACCTACCAGCTACTGTTAATCCCTACTCCTGTAGCCTGTTAAGATATGTGAATCCCAGGAGGAATGTACTGTAATCTTCCTATACAATTTAAACATCATGCCAGCACATTGGACAAGGGTTGGTGTTACTTCTGGTACAGCTTCAGGCACTTAACATTTTATTTAATTTTGTAGGTTTCAGTGCTGTTATTAGGCTTCTAGCACTCTCCCTATTAAGTATGATATTACTTGTATTCATGTGTATTAATTTAATAGTTCTGTGCTAGAGCACTTAATTCAATTGACTAGGTTCTACCATCTTGGTCCTCCACAGTCAATGGAATTCAGCTATCTTTTCCATGTTCGGGTAGCTGGCCACCAATGACGACAGCAATTCTACCTACCAGCTACTGTTAATCCCTACTCCTGTAGCCTGTTAAGATATGTGAATCCCAGGAGGAATGTACTGTAATCTTCCTATACAATTTAAACATCATGCCAGCACATTGGACAAGGGTTGGTGTTACTTCTGGTACAGCTTCAGGCACTTAACATTTTATTTAATTTTGTAGGTTTCAGTGCTGTTATTAGGCTTCTAGCACTCTCCCTATTAAGTATGATATTACTTGTATTCATGTGTATTAATTTAATAGTTCTGTGCTAGAGCACTTAATTCAATTGACTCTAATCAAACTTGGCATGAAGGCCATTTAATCAGTATACTGTATTAAATAAAATAACAAAATTAAGGGTGCAGAACAGTCCAAAAATTTAATTTGACTTTATGGCTTATATTTATCATCAATCATGTTAATAGCTGCTAAGGGCATTAAAGGAAAGTTTGATTACAAAATTCAGTAGTTTCATGCTGTAAACAAACTTACTTTATGTATCATCAGAGATGTTAAGAAAATACAAACACAGCAATGGTTATCAAAGATAGCTAAATTATATTAAAGTGAACCTGTGGCCATAATTAATATATGTAATAGACACTTGCACTTTAAAGTTGGAACCTGCAGGTGTATGCATAAGCATGCTAACATGTTGAAGAGGACCCCAGAAAGTGGGGCGCTCTGATGAGGAAACAGCAGCCAATTTTCATGATCATTGGTCTTTCCTTGTCCCATCACTATGTTGCACGGCCCCACCAATAAAAAGCAAGATGAAGAAGCGGACAGTAACAGTTTCATTGTAGCAATACACCACTTATTTGAAAAACTGCAGCATATTAGGAATGGCATATCCAAGGTATGGCACGTTTGGCATGTGCTCTGGGTGCCATTTAAGGGGGGTGCTGTGCCATTCAACAGTAGGGAGAGTGTAAGTTTTCTGAGCTTGCAGAGGCAAAGGAGAGAAAGGTGATGCTCACAGTAAAGCCTTGTACACACCACTAGTTTTTTTTTCATTCAACCTAGCTGGTTGGACAAAAAAAAAAAACCTGACAGCTCCGGTCGGAGCCGCTGTACTAACGATCCAATATTAGCACAGTGATCTCCCATGCTGTTCTTTTGTGTTCTGACAGGGGGACCCTCCCTCTCCCCCCGGCAGAACATTCAAGTCAGCGCTCTCAGCCAATGGCTGATCGGGAGCCAGTTGACTGCTGTTTTTTCAGCATGCTCTTCCAACAGAAGCCAGCCAAACAGTTGGGTTCTTTCGAACCGGCTGCCTTACACACGAGCCGAATGTCGTCCAACATTCAGCCTGTGTGAACAGGGCTTTAGCGTTGTTAAAGCGGAGTTCCGCCTGGGAAAAAAAATTAAAAGTCAGCAGCTACAAATACTGTAGCTGCTGACTTTTAATACATGGACACTTACCTGTACAGAGAGCCCTTCGGATCGACTCAAGGGTTCTGCGCCACCATTCCTGATAAGGGAACCAAGCAGTGAAGACTTTCGGCTTCACTCATGGTTCCTCTTGATTTTTTAGCAATTTGGACTTATTACAGGGTTCAATTTCAATGTTTTCTGAAGATATAACCTCACCTCATTTGGAAGTTCAATTCTATCATCATATGTTGTATTTGGCCAAATTATTATTATAATTTTTTTTTACTGAAAAATAAAGAAAACAATGACAATGTTTAAAGGGGGGCTGAACGGGGGTTACATTTTTTAGAACCTCTGTTCAGATATATCCACAAGTGTTTTCTCTTTCTCAAATAAAAATTATCTAGATTCCGCTGTCCGCTACTGAACACAATAAGCATAATCAGATCTTCGATGAAGACAAATAAAGCTTATAATAATGACACTCCTTTGACATATTTCTGATGAATTATATTTTTGCCCTTTTTTTAGCTTATTATTGTGTGCCATAGAGAAAAATATATATTCTTATTTAATACAAATGGATACTAATATGGAAGCTTAAGGTTTATTAGGAAAACACTCAGGATGAGTGTAAAAAATAAATAATTTTTACACCATGCATTTTTGGATCTAGGAATGAGAAGATTGATTGTCTTAAACCTCAAACATCTTACTGTAATTTAACAGGGGACTGAAGTTTTAAAGAGAAAAAAAAGGAGGGAAAAAATAAAGCAGGATTAAATCTTTATGGGCAAGCCCCAATGTGCTCTTCTGGCTTCCAAACCCAACCATGTCAATGTGACTGGGAACTATTCCTGTTACTACACAAAGCAGATCTTCACCCTCCAGGCAATCTTCACTGCTTTTCACCCCTCCTCTCTCTTATTTTTCTTTGGGCTGCCCCTTGGTGTACGTCATTCACCTTGGCAAATGAGGTGCACTTCGCTTTGCCTCCTGGGATACGCATGTCACATATTCCAAGAGGCATTGTCCTTCATTCAGTAAAGGAAGAGAGGGGCGGGCCTAGGGGCATGCCACTGGTAGGCCCACCAGCTGAACCCGGCAAAGCAAGTGCCCACAATGACATCACAGAAAACATGGTAGCACAGGATCAAGCAGTGGCAAAAATCCACTTTAAGGTTCCATATTGTTTTGGGGCACAGACAAAACATGTGGAATTATTGCAGCACAATATTAAATATATTATTCATAACATTTATATGACAAATCCTGCTACTGAAAAAACGTGCATGGAAATTTGTAAGGCAAATCCATGGTATGTGAAAATTATACAATTTTTTAGCATGGCAACTAATTTCTTTGAATTACTTGGAACCTTTAAAATGAGAAAATAGAGGCAGCTGAAGGAGCCAAATTCAAACTGTAATCTGAGCAGAAAGATGTTTAAAATTCATTACAGTACATTAAGCATGCACTGAACAGTTAGCTTCATTGCAAAAATAAATAAATAGCCATTGTGCCTCCATCAGCAGAAATTCTGATAAAATCAGCAAAACCCCAATTAAGATGTGAAAAATGTCACCTACTTATTCTAATGAATCAAAAGCAATGAAGAAAGAACTGACTGGAAGTTTATTTGCAGTACTGCACTGACTATTACATATTGTGAAGTGTTTAAATTGTATATTTTATACAATTTTATGTGTATTATGTTTAAGCAAGCAATTTAATTCCACATTCTGGGTATGTGGACAGCAAAAACAAAGAGGACAGAATTAAGACACACACCTGAGATTCTTTGAAGGAAGAAGAAGTAAAAAAGATTGCAGTAATATGTTGTATTTATTTTGTAACTCTCACCTTACTTACCCTTTACAAAGATGCAGAATTTCCAAACAATGCTCAGAATGTATACAGTGCCTTGAAAAATTATTCATACCCCTTTAAATTTTCCAAATTTTTTCATGCTACAACCAAAAACGTAAATGTATTTTATTGGGATTTTATGTGATAGACCAACATAAAGAGGCACATAATTGTGTAGTGGAAGGAAAATGATAAATGTTTTTCAACATTTTTTTTACGAAAAAAAATCTGAAAGGTGTGGCGTGCATTTATACTCAGCCCCCCCCCCCCCCCCCCCCCAGTCGATACTTTGTAGAACCACCTATTGCTGCAATTACAGCTACAGTTTTTGGGGATGTCTCTACCAGCTTTGCACATCTTGAGAGTGACATTTTTGCCCAATCTTCTTTGCAAAATAGCTCAAGCTCTCTCGGATTGGATGGAGAGCATCTGTAAACAGCAATTTCCAAGTCTTGCCACAGATTTACAATTGGATTTATGTCTGGAATGCGACTTGGTCATTGTAGCTAGACATATGCACAGCCATATTTTTTTCTTTTTTTTTGCGTTTTTCGGGTCATTCGTTATGATCGCAATTCATAAATTCATACATTATTAAATTCGTACATTCGTAAATTTGAAAAAAAAATTTAATTCGTACATTCGGAAATTAGAAAATTCGGAAATTTGAAATTTGAAAATCCAAAAACCCCAAAATTCGAAAAAACTGAAATAATAACTAACTATTAAATTATAGGTATTGGAATTTCCTTTCAAATTTGGCTGTTAGTGAACGTAACGAATACGAATGTATCCAAAGTTACGAATTATCTGAAATAACAAATGCCGCATCTAAACAAATGGAAGGGGACAAATTAATAATAAATAATAATAAAAAAGTTTTTATTATTATTATTGTTATTTATTATTATTAATTCATTACGTTCCATTTTTTTAGCTACGGAATTCGGATTTCGGATAATGTACGAATTTACGAATGTACAAATTTACGAATGTGTGAATGTCCGAATTTACGAATTTTCGTATATTCGAGTTTACGAATATTCGGAAAAATTTGTTAAACGGGTTGAAATTCGTTAAGAAACGAATTTGGAACAAAGCAAGTTGCACGTGTCTAATTGTAGCTTTTGCTGTATGTTTAGGGTCGTTGTCCTGCTGGAAGGTGAACCTCCGCCCCAGTCTCAAATCTTTTGCAGACTCTTACAGGTTTTCTTCTAAGATGTCCCTGTATTTGTCTCCATCCATCTTCCCATCAACTCTGATCAGCTTCCCTGTCCCTGCTGAAGAAAATCATCCCCACAACATGATACTGCCACCCCCATGTTTCACGGTAGGGATAGTGTGTTTAGGGTGATGTGCAGTTAGTTTTCCGCCACACATATGCCCCATACAAAACGGTCGAACACAAAATTTTATTTTTTTCTGACGGATTTTGGCCAAAATTTGTCTCGCATACACACTGTCGCACAAAGTTGTCGGAAAATCCGATCGTTCGGAACGAGGTGACGTACACCACATACAACGGGACTACGAAGAGGCCGGTAGCCAATAGCTTTCGTCCCCAAATTTATTCTGAGCATGCATGGCACTTTGTGCGTCGGAATTGTCTACACACGATCGGAAAAAGTCTGATCGGATTTTGTTGTCGGAAAATTTTAGGTCCTGCTCTCAAACTTTTTCCATTGGAAATTCCGATGGAAAAAGTCCGCTAGAGCCCACACACGATCGGATTTTCCGACAACATAATCCGATCTGACTTTTTCTGTCGGAATTTCCGACCGTGTGTACAGGGCATTAACATTTTGCTTATAGGCCAAAAAGTTAAATTTTCATCTCATCTGACCAGAGCACCTTCTTCCACATGTTTGCTGTATCCCCCACATGGCTTCTCACAAACTGCAAACAAGACTTCTTATGGCTTCCTTTCAACAATGGCTTTCTTTTTGCCACTCTTCCATAAAGGCCAGATTTGTGGAGTGCATAACTAATAGTTATCCTGTGGACAGATTCTCCTACCTGAGCTGTGGATCTCTGCAATTCCTCCAGAGTTACCATGGGCCTCTTGGCTGCATCTCTGATTAATGCTCTTCTTGCCCGGCGTGTCCGTTTAGGTGGGCGGCCATGTCTTGGTAGGTTTGCAGTTGTTCCATGCGCTTTCCATTTTTGCTTTATGGATTGCCAACAGTGCACAACAGATGTTAAAAGCTTGGGATATTTTTTTATAACCTAACCCTGCTTTAAATTTCTCCACAACTTTGTCCCTTACCTGTCTGGTGTGTACCTTGGTCTTCATGATGCTGTTTGTTCACTAAGGTTCTAAGGTATCAAACCTCACAGCACAGCTGTATTTATACTGAGATTACACTACACACAGGTGGACTCTATTTACTAATTAGGTGACTTCTGAAGGCAATTGGTTCCACTAGATTTTAATTAGGGATATCAGAGTAAAGGGGGCTGAATACAAATGCACGCCACACTTTTCAGATATTTATTTGTAAAACATATTGAAAACCATTTATCATTTTCCTTCCACTTCACAATTATGTGCCACTTTATGTCTATCACATAAAATCGCAATAAAATACATTTACATTTTTGGTTGTAACATGACAAATTGTGGAAAAAGGGGTATGAATACTTTTTCAAGGCACAGTTCATAGGATTCCGATGGCTCTTTTACTAATTGGTCTTCTTTTTTCTTGTTTCTCATAAATCAGCAGGGAGTATACTGTATTAATGACAGGTGCTACCTTTGGTTAAATGTTTCTTTGTTTCCTAAATGCATATCTAAATACTTAGTAAAAAGAATTTTACAAAAAAGAAAGGAGTAGATCAAAATGTTGTTTGGTCAGATAGACCAGAAAAAAACTAACCAAGAAGCTGTCTTCCACTCATCGCCTTTAGAAATATGTATTAGGTTATAGACCACCATTTCAGTTCCCTAAAAATTGAAAACATGTCCTGTCGGGGGAATGTTACTTGACCAGTGAGGTGGAAGTTCTGAAGTGATACATTGAGTAATCAGGCCCTCAGGTCAGGAGAATTTCTCATGGTGATAATAAAAAAATGAACTCTGCAGGGTGGGGGGAAGAGTCTGGAGGAGATTGCAAGACTTCTATCAATGAAGTTACTAGCAGAACCTGAGTCTATGAAGGCTGATAGGAGGTGGATCAGAGAGTCCAAGGTAACCTGGGTAGGAACAAATAATTTGTTTTGGTTTGGGCTTGGTATCAGGTTGACTATAGAGGCAGAACCGGGCTTCTCTACACTTTTGAATTTCTTAATTGTTAGGGCACCCAGTGGCCTTCTTCTAGCTTCATCTCCACCAGGGACAACTTAGTGGCAACTATCTGCATAGGTTTGCCTCGACTCTGAGCAGAGGTGCTTACCAGTGAAAGGTATAATTTCTAAAATGTGTGTCTTTGCAGCCCAGTTTGGGTATTACACATAATGGCATGATGTGCATCTGTGTATGTCTTTGTGGAATGGTAGCTCTGGCTCTATGTAAAAATCTAAGTGACAGGGCACAAATGATTTTAAAAGGAATCTTCCCCCCAAAAAAATGCATTTGGACATGCAGCTGTTCAATAATTAAAGAAACATGTTTCTGTCAAGACTGTCAATATCCAGTTTACTAGTAAATTGTAATAGCTAAAATAAAATGTCAGCTTAAATCTTTTTTTGTTGTTTTCTTGAACCTTTCAATTACTTCATTGCTTGTAGTTGCCAGCCTTCTCAGTGTCTCCTCTATGCACATTGGGACACTTTAAAATCCAGACAAACATTTCTCAAAATCCCCAACAACGTGTCCAGCTGATGCTCGCATACCTCCCAAACATGACGGATTCACTGGGACCATTGCGGGAATTGATATAAGTCCCCGCGAACCAAGGCTGAGTGCAGGAGTGGAGCCCAGTGCCAGAACAAGTTCCAGCACTTGGTTTCAGTGACTTCTCTGGTGCAGGAGCACTAGCATGGGCAGCCACTGCCCCGCAGCTTGTATGGGGTACCACACACACTGTGTTCCAGTCTCTGTATTGCAGCCGATATCTCCCCCGCCGGTTGCCTGTTACAGTAACTTACGGTGTGTGCAGTGCCAATGCCAGCATACTGATCTCCAGTGGGGGTGGATTCACCCCCCCAGATTTCAGTGGCACCCCCCAGGTTTCTCTAGAGGCTGTGCAGGTCCTGCTTACTATCCTGTTGCAGCCTGGCCTCTCTGCAGAGCTCCCAAGCATGGGGCACATACTCTGTATCTCTCAACTGATGCCCCAGGTGCTGACACCACTTGCTGGCAATCTTTACTGTACTGTAATTTTTTTAAACACTACTGCACTGGCAGCTGCCTAATAGAGCCATCCTGGCATCTGTTAGGAAGACATGTGGTGAGCCGAGGAGAGTTTCGGAGTATGCAGGTAAGAACTGTGGGGAGGGGGTGCTGGGTGCAGGGGGGGAAGCTGTGGATAGGAGTGCAGGGGAATGATGGCTAAATATGTGAGAACTGTGGATTGGGGGTGGCGCTATGTGCAGAGGTCAGAGCTGGGGATGGGTGGGGGCTGGGTGCCACAGTGAGAGCTCTGGATGTAGCTGGGTAAGAGCTGTGGATTGAGTGAGCTGTGGACAGAGGGTGCAGGGGGTTAGATGTAGAAGTGCACAGGGATGAGATGTGGAGGGGGACTGAAAGGTGAGCCAGGGCCAGGAAATAAAAGGTGAGCCATGGACGGGGACGCAAAAGTGAACTATGGATGAGGATGCAAAGGTGAGCCATGGAAGGAGACGCAACTGTGATCTGTGGACGGAGAAGCAAAAGTGAGCCGTGGATGGGGAGACAAAGGTGAGTTGTGGATCAGGACGCAAAGGTGAGCCTTGGATGGGAACGCAAAGGTGAGCCGTGGACAGAGATGCAAAGGTGAGCCATGGACAGAGGTGCAAAGGTCAGTCGTGGATGAGGACACAAAGGTGAGCCACGGGTTGGGGATGCAAAAGGTGAGCCATGGACGGGGGTGCAAAAGGTCAGCCATGGACGGGGATGCAAAGGTGAGCTGTGGATGGGGACGCAAAGGTGAGCGGTGGACAGGGATGAAAAGCTGAGCCGTGGACAGGGACTGAAAGGTGAGCTGTGGGCGAAATGCAAAGGGCTGTGAACAGGGAGTGCAGAGGTGAGCTTTAGATGGGGATGCAGATATAAGCTATGGACAAGGGACACAGAGAAGGTCTGTAGGTGAGAGAAGCAGATGAGAGCTGTAGACAGCAGGTGCAGAGATGTGGTGGTGGGGGTGCACAGAGATGAGCTGTGGATGGGAGCATACAGGTGAGCTGTGAAAGAGGTGTTCAGACATGAGCGGTGGATTGTTGTGGGGGTGTTGCTTAAGGAAAGAGAAGTCCACGCTCCTCCCAAAGTGCCCCCCAGCACTTATCCGATCCCCTCCTCTGCCCTACCTTTTAGCACATGTCCTCTCCCCTCCCAAAGGCCCCCCAGCACATATCTGTCCCCCCATCCCGCCTTCAGGCAAAAGTCATCTTCCCACCCAAAGCCCCTCCCAGTATACAGTATATCACAAAAGTGAGTACACCCCTCACATTTTTGTAAATATATTATTATATCTTTTCATGTGACAACACTGAAGAAATTACACTTTGTATAACAGTGTAAATTTGCTGTCCCCTCAAAATAACTCAACACACAGCCATTAATGTCTAAACCGCTGGCAACAAAAGTGAGTACACTCCTAAATGAAAATGTCTAAATTGGGCCCAATTAGCCATTTTCCCTCCCTGGTGTCACGTGACTCATTATTGTTACAAGGTCTCATGTGTGAATGAGGAACAGGCGTGTTAAATTTGGTGTTATCACTCTCACGCTCTCATACTGGTCTCTGGAAGTTCAACATGGCACCGCCTGGCAAAGAACTCTGAGGCTCTAAAAAAATGAATTGTTGTTCTACATAAAGATGGCCTAGGCTATAAGAAGATTGCCAAGACCCTGAAACTGAGCTGCAGCACGGTGGCCAAGACCATACAGCAGTTTAACAGGACAGGTTCCACTCAGAACAGGCTTCGCCATGGTCGACCAAAGAAGTTGAGTGCACATGCTCAGCGTCATATTCAGAGGTTGTCTTTGGGAAATATACATATGAGTGCTGCCAGCATTGATGCAGAGGTTGAATGGGTGGGGGTCAGCCTGTCAGTGCTCAGATCCTACACCGTACACTGCATCAAATTGGTCTGCATTACTATCGTCCCAGAGGGAAGTCTCTTCTAAAGGTGATGCACAAGAAAGCCGGCAAACAGTTTGCTGAAGACAAGCAGAAAATAAGGATGTGGATTACTGGAACCATGTCCTGTGGTCTGATGAGACCAAGATAAACTTATTTGGTACAGATGGTGTCAAGCGTGTGTGACGGCAACCAGGTGAGGAGTACAAAGACAAGTGTGTCTTGCCTACAGTCAAGCATGGTGGTGGGAGTGTCATGGTCTGGGGCTGCATGAGTGCTGCCGGCACTGGGGAGCTACAGTTCATTGAGGGAACCATGCATGCCAACATGTACTGTAACATACTGAGGCAGAACATGATCCCATCCCTTCAAGGACTCAGCCGCAAGGCAGTATTCAAACATGATTATGACCCCAAACACACCTCCAATATGACCACTGCCTCGCTAAAGAAGCTAAGGAGTAAAGGTGATGGACTGGCCAAGCATGTCTCCAGACCTAAACCCTATTGAGCATCTGTGGGGCATCCTCAAACGGAAGGTGGAGGAGTGCAAGTTCTCTAACATCCTCCAGCTTCGTGATGTCGTCATGGAGGAGTGGAAGAGGACTTCAGTGGCAACCTGTGAAGCTCTGGTGAACTCCTTACCTAAGAGGGTTAAGGCAGTGCTGTAAATAAAGGTGGCCACCCAAAATAATGACACTTTGGGCTCATTTTGGACATTTTCACTTAGGGGTGTACTCAAATTTGTTGCCAGCAGTTTAGACATTAATGGCTGTGTGTTGAGTTATTTTGAGGGGACAGCAAATTTACACTGTTATACACTGTTATGCAAGCTGTACACTCACTATTTTACATTGTAGCAAAGTGTCATTTTTTAAGTGTTGTCACATGAAAAGATATAATAAAATAATTACAAAAATGTGAGCAGTGTACTCAATTTTGAGAGATACTGTATATCTGTCCCCCACTCTACCCCACATTCTAACACAAGTCCTCTACCTCCCATTTCCAATTCTTCATAGAGATGTGGCAAACTAGGGATTATCTATCACCAAAACCCTTTTCATTTTGCACCAGAGAGAAACGACACTTAGAACTTTGGAGAGAGATAAACAAACATTATACACATATGTGCTTTGCTCAGATTCCATGACTGAGGGTTACAACCACTTTAAGTTGTTTTGCCTGCAATATCAGATTTGACTACAAGATGGAGCCGGTGGTTAATTAACTGTTTCGGCAGAATCTAGAAACTGTTCAACTTTACTAAAAGTTCCCATCATACTTCAGTCTGGGAAGAGAGGCAGGGGCATCCTGGGAGCTCAGACTCCATCTCATACCGTGTACACACGACCGGACTTTTCGGCGGACTAGGTCCGACGGTCTTTCCAACGGACTTTCGGCGGACGGACTTTCTGAATGAACGGACTTGGCCGCACACATTCACACTAAAGTCTGATGGATTTGAACGTGATGAAGTACGACCGGACTAGAATAAGGAAGTTCGTAGCCAGTAGCCAATAGCTGCCCATGCGTTGTTGTTTGTCCGTCGGACTAGCATACAGACAAGTGAATTTCTAAAGTCCGTCAGATTTTATGACAGCACACACAATCAAATTGTCAGACGGATTCGTTCCGTCGGACCTTTGCTGTTGAAAAGTCCGGTCGTGTGTACGTGGCATTAGAGACTAGAGAAAAGGAATCTGCTATCAGAGCACAAGTTGGATTGGAAATTGCAACTCTTTACATCCGCCAATGGCAGCATCACTGGTATGAATCATTTACTGCCATGCAGAGCTTTATTGTTCATTGTATTTACTGTATATTTCATATACTGATTATATGTACTTGTATCCGTTTTTTCCTAATAGTTTCACTGATTCTGTTTTGCTAATCAAGCTTCAAAATTACATCCAGTCTGGCTTATTGCAGAATAGGAGGGTTTAGCTGCATGTCGAGCTACACACAGTGAAACATATAGTGGGGACAGAACAACGTTTTAGAAAAGAAAGCACAACATTGGTTACTTACATTTCCTTATTACACTTTTAAAACTGACTTGTATTCTGAAACACGCTGATATTCAATTGATTTTAAGCCAGCAAACCCCACTTCTGTTTATTTTTTCTCAATAATTAGCCCAAGTATCTATGCAGAAATGTATGGCTAATATATTCGAACATAAAAAGCAGTGTACAGAAGCAAATGCTATTAAGAAGTTCAGTAATTTGGACAGGGCAAATTGGTAATGGTAAATGAACTGAAATCTGAACACTTCCTCAAACTCATTACATATATTTGGGAGAAAATGCAGCTGATTAAAAAAAACTGAACATAAGCAACATTTTGAATTGAACCACTTCCACACCGGGCCTATTCTGGCACTCCTCTCCTACATGTAAAAATCATATTTTATTTGCTAGAAAATTACTCAGAACCCCCAAACATTATATATGTTTTTTAGCAGATACCCTAGGGAATAAAATAGAGGTCGTTGCAAGTTTTTATGTTGCACTGTATTTGCGCAACAATTTTTCAAACGCTTTTTTTGGGAATTAAAAAATAACAAAACAGTAAAGTTAGTTAGCCCAATTTTTTTGTATAATGTAAAAAAGAGAAGTTATGCTGAGTAAATAAATACCTAACATGTCATGTTTTAAAATTGCGCACACTCATGGAATAGCGCCAAACTTCCGTACTTAAAATAGGCAATGCTTTAAAGTGTTTTATAGGTTACCAGTTAAGAGTTACAGAAAAATATTGCTCTCGCTCTAATGCACGCGATGATACCTCACATGTGTGGTTTGAATGGCGTTTACATATGTGGGCGGGACTTACATGTGTGTTTGCTTCGGTGTGTGAGCTACCCGGGACAGGAGCGCTTTAAATATTTTTTTTTCTTTTTAGTGCCTTTTTTACTTAATTTTTTTTATTTTTACACTTTCTCTTTTATTTTATTTTCTTTGATCACTTTGATTCTTGTAATAGGAATGGTGTGTGACAGGTCCTCTTTATGGAGAGATGCGGGGTCAATAAGACCCCACATCTCTCCCCCAGGCTGGAAAGCATGAGATCAAAAAAAAAAATCACGATCTCATGCTTTCCAGTCACAATCGCGTCTTTGTTTACAAGCGTGGCGCGGACGTGATGTCATAACTTCGCGCCTGGGCTTCTGTCGGTCATAGAAATGACTGGTGACCATCTGGTCACCTGAAATCTCTATGATTGTCATCCGGCAGTGGATGATTCTTTCTCCGGGTCCCCGATGGCACGCTATGATCGTTGAATGAATGAATGAATGATTTGTATAGCGCTACAATGCGAACTGAATCGCCTCAAGGCGCTGTATTGGTGCTTTGTTGTCACGCTTCTTAGAAGAGGTAGGTCTTGAGTTTTTTCCTGAAGGCCTGATGGTTTTCTTCTATGCAGATGTCGGTTGGTAGAGAGTTCCATAGCCCTGGTCCTTGAACAGCGAATCTCCGTTCCCCTTTTGCTTTGTAGCGGGATTTGGGAAGGAGGAGGAGGTTTTGGTAAGACGATCGAAGACTGCGATTGGGTGTGTAGTGTGTTATCTTCTCGCAAAGGTATTGTGGAGCGTCTCCATGGGCGCATTTGTGGGTGAGGCAGAGGGTCTTGAATGTGACCCGATTCTTTACGTTTAGCCAATGTAGGTTCCTCAGGGAAGGGGAGATGGATTCCCAGGTTTTTCTTCCTGTTATCAGCCTTGCCGCCGTGTTTTGGATGGTAATCCTATGTAAAGGGAATTTGCGTAGTCAAGTCGTGAATTGATGACTGTTCCAACCACCACCACCAATCTTGCGGTGCACAGTAATCGCAGGCTGAAAAAGAGGATAACTGAATGATGCCTGTAGTGGCAGGCATCATTCAGATATTCCCACTGAAAGTCAAGGACGTCATATGACGGCCTTGGTCTGGAAGTGGTTAAAGAAACAACCCTAGATACTATTTGCATGCATTAAGTATAAATGTATACTTCATATTTATGACATACACAACAACATGAAGTGATATGAGTATTTTTTTTTCTTCTCATTTGCATGGAAATAAATCCAAAAAAGTACTGCTTAGAAGTTTAATATCTTGTCTTTTTTTTTATATTTGACCTCTTATGTTAGTAGCTAGGTCACAGTTTGCTTGGCTGACTTTGACAGATATTTTTACTTTAAGCCCAGGTTCACACTGCTCCGACATGAAAGTCACGTGACTACCGATCCGCCTATGCCCTGCAACTTCAGTCCAACTTTGATCCGATGCAACTTTTTTCATTTTATGGCATTGAAGTCATATCAATCAAGTCGGACCAAGGTAGTGCCGGATCCTTTCCGGACAGACTTGTGTAGGATAAAACAGTTTAAACAGCTTTCATAGGGAAACGTTGAATTTCACATGTCATGCTCTCACAAGTCGGATCCCATGTCGCACCAGTGTGAACCGGGCCTAAGATCTACACTGTCCTACAAAGCTGATTATGTTAAGTTCACATATTGCTGGGAGAAGATCATTGCCTATAAAAAGCGCATTGGCTTGATTTGCTAAAGAAACGCGCACCACATTCCTGTGCGATTCAGGTATGAATTGGCCCTAAGGCCTCATGCACACGGGACGTTTTTTTCCCTCCCCTGGATATCTTTGCTCCTGGGAAGCAAAATGCAGCTTAACCAGTTCCCGACCGGCGCACACAGATGTACGTCGGCAGAATGGCATGGACAGGCAAATGGGCATACAGGTACATTCCTTTGAATTTCCATTGCGTGCGTCGGATCCCGGGTCCCGTGGACTCGATCGCTGCAGGGATACCCGCGATCGTCTCACGGGGTGGAAGAATGGGGAGATGCTAAAGTAAACAAGCATCTCCCCGTTCTGCCTAGCAACAGTGTCACTGATCTCTGCACCCTGTGATTGGAGCAGAGATCAGTGATGTGTAAAACACAGCCACGCCCCCCACAGTTAGCAACACGCCCCTAGGACACACTTAACCCCTACACTGCCACCTAGTGGTTAACCCCTTCACTGCCAGTGTCATTTACACAGGAATCAGTGCATTTGTATAGCACTGATGGCTGTATAAATGACAATGGTCCCAAAAATTTGTCAAAAATGTCTAATGTGTCCGCCATAATGTCGCAGTCACAATAAAAATTGCCGATCGCCGCCATTACTAGTAAAAAAAAATATTAATAAAAATTCCTTAAAACTATTCCCTATTTTGTAAACGCTTATTGCGATTTTTTTTACCAAAAATATGTAGAAGGATACGTATTGGCCTAAACTGAGGAAAAAAAAATGTTTTATACATTTTTGGGGGATATTTATTATAGCAAAAAGTAAAAAATTATGTTTTTTTCCAAATTTACGCTTTTTTGTTTATAGCGCAAAAAATAAAAAAAGCAGGGGTGATCAAATACCACCAAAAGAAAGCTCTATTTGTGGGGAAAAAAAGGACGTCAATTTTGTTTGGGAGCCACGTTGCACGACCGCACAATTGTCAGTTAAAGCACCGCAGTGCCGAATGGCAAAATGTGGTCTGGTCTTTGGCCAGCAAAATGGTCCGGTCTGAAAGTATTTAAAAAAACGCACTTAAAGCCGCATTTTGCATGCGCATTTATGTTTATTTACACATTTGGCTTTAATGCATTCTTTTGGCCAGAATATTATTATTATTGTATTATTCTATTGGCCAGAATATTATTATTATTATTATAACATATTATTATATTATTAGCAATCAAACAAGCTGGCGTGCCAGAACACATATGGCAATACTTCTGAATCCCGCAAGTTATGGCTTTTTTCCTTCCTCTAAATGCCTACGTGTGCATGGACACATAGGCTAAAGCCTCGTACACACGGTATAATTGTTGACTTTGTCAAAAGGGCGTGTTCCAGGATCTTGTCTTCTTGTCTTGTATACTAACATTACACAAATTGTCGTGCCCCAAACACGAACGTAGTGACGTACTATGAGGAATTTCATCTCTTGAGTCCCCCCCTTTGGGTCCCTTCTGCTAATTTCGTGTTTGGTGAGCATTGATTCCAAGCATGCGTGTTTGCAGGGCTGGTGCAAGGATTTTTGACACCCTAGGAGAAACCTAATTTTGCCGTCCCCATTGGCTCCACCCCTGACTCCACCCCCTTTTCCCTGTCCATGTGACAGAAGGCGCCGCTATGCTGGAAGCTTTGGCTCTTCTTCCTCTAGCGATGGCTCCAGTGCTGCGCAGCACTGGAGGAGCTGCCGGCAGAGCATGCAGACGCAGAGGGAAACCAGCGGCCAGGTGCCCCTAGGCAGCAGTGTGCCCTAGGCAGCTGCCTAGTTTGCCTAGTGGTAGCACCGGCCCTGCGTGTTTGTACTTTTGACTTTTGTGTGACGAATTTGTGTACTAACCATCCGAAAATCTGACGTGGAGCTGGCGTTTGACAACTAACGGTAAGAACTTCGGACAACAGCCTGTCAAACAACAATCTCCTTCTGATTTTCGTACCATGTGTATGAGGCTTAACTTAGAGAGGCATTTAGAGGCAGAGAAAAAAACACTCAAATGCCTGTAAATGCAGTGTTTTTTACGTCCTGTGCACATGAAGCCTAAGTAATTATAGCTATAGCACTGATCCCTTCAGGGAGCTCTTGGAGATGTTTCCAGTGATGACCTTCCCTGTAACAGGCCACAAAAATACACTGGCACACCAATGGTGATTTATCTGGACTTTATAAAAGCAGTACCAAGCCCTGCAGAAAAGTATTGTTTACACAGATTTGAAAGTAGCAATTTGCCACCAACGAAGGGCTCCTACCTAAACACACTGAGCGAGTGGAGAATGACACTGCAATCAGCAATACAACAAGCAATATAAAAAATATTCATAATTCAGAGTGAAAGACATAGGACTGATTGCAATTTCAGAGACCTTAACTAACCATTGCTCCAGAAAGCATTTACACAAAGTTTGTCAGTAGTGGGGTCCTTTTGCCAAAAGAGTGGCAGGCTCAACCATCCAGGAAGGTTTTTGTAATCCACAAAATGTAAGTGTATCTATGTAAAGTGTTTTAAATCACTGTTAAAATAAGGATGGTGGGCTCTTCTTTAAAAGAAGCTCAACCAGCAGCAGTAGTGTCCCGGTGATTGTAAGCCAGTTTGATTCATTCAATGATAGCCAAAGGTCATAGTCCACCTGGATGAGGTCTGTCCTAACTAAGATTCCTCTGATGGTCACTGTGGCTAAATGATGGCAGATGAGATGTACGCCCCAATGTCCCTGATGCCTGGATAGTGATAGATGAGTGGTGGGCCTCACTGTTCTTGCTGAGTTGGCCATGCAATTACTGTTTCAATGCAGGGGGGTTCAGGCTGAGAACTGGCCACTATGCTCTAGTTTCCTCAGCTCCTCTCTCCCTGGTGGTCTCTGTGCCCTTTTACACCTCTGGCTCGTGTCACTGAGGTACTCTCTGGCCAAACAGTCCCTCTCCACAGCACTCTTCTTGGATTCTGTGTCTCTTTCTCTGGTGGTTACTGGTTAGGGCTTAACCTCTCTCCAGCCAATCATGCCCCTCCCATTCCACTGGGAAAATTCAGTTTCAGTCATGCTTGTGGCTATTCAAAGCCCCTATCATTGTCCTAGCCTGCCAATCAAAGGCCTGAGGGAAAAGACAAGCTGTGGTGTGGTTACTCAGCTTAAAGGAGACAACAGCCAGGACACAACAATATTTTTCCAACTGAAGAGGGGTTCTAATCATGGGGAACCTTAGCTATGGGATGATCATCAACTAATTGGGCTCATTTGAGTTTTATTAGGTAATGGTTTTGATGTCTGAGCTATCTTTAGAGCAGAGCAGACACTTTGGGGGTTGATTTACTGAAACTGGTGCACTTCAACTTGTTCAATAAAGCTTTGACAATAAAATCCCTGGAAGCTGATTGGTTTCTATGCATAGTTGCATCAGATTTTGCATGCTCCCGTTTTAGTAAATAATCCATTATTTTGGGGATAATAGTCCAACATCTACATCATTCTCTAAGCTAGCACTGAGCATATCTTCTCTGAAAATAAACATGTTCAGAGTGGATATTGACATGTATTTGTAAAGCTGTTGAATGTTAATTAAGTATTTTTTCTTGCTGGCAAACTGAAATGACTCCCAATGTCAATGATCTGCTTTAGTTCTAAACAGAGGGCTGTGATACCATTACAAACTCATGAGCCTCTGATTAGGGACACAGGGTAGAACATACTAGTGATCTTGTCACTGGTAGCAATTCACCAGCAACAGGATCACCAGAAGAAGACTACCCATTTTTAACCACTTCAATACAGGGCATTTTCCTGCCCAGGCCAATTTTCAGTTTTCAGCACTGTCACTTTTTGAATGACAATTGCGCGGTCATGCAATACTGTACCCAAAATAAATTTTGTATAATTTTTTTCCCACAAATAGAGCTTTCTTTTGGTGGTATTTGATCACCTCTATGTTTTTTATTTCTTGCGCTATAAACAAAAGACGAGTGACAAGTTTGAAAAAAACAATATTTTTTACTTTTTGCTATAATAAATATCCCAATTTTAAAAAACAAAAACAAATGTTTTCAGTTTAGGCCAATACGTATTCTTCTACATATTTTTGGTATTTTGGTATAAAAATTGCAATAAGCGTATATTGATTGGTTTGCGCAAAAATTATAGTGTCTACAAAATATGGGATAGACTTATGGCATTTTTATTATTTTTTTTTTTTAATAGTAATGGTGGCGATCTGCGATTTTTATCATGACTGTGACATTGCGGCGCACACATCGGACACTTTTGACACTATTTTGGGACCATTCACATTTATACAGCGATCAGTGCTATAAAAATGCACTGATTACTGTATAAATGTCTCTGGCAGGGAAGGGGTTAACACTAGGGGGCGATCAAGGGGTTAAATGTGTTACCTAGGGAGTGATTCTAACTGTAGGGGTAGGGGACTCACAAGGGGAGGAGACCGATCAGTGTTCTTCTGTACTGGGAACACCTGATCAGTCTCCTCTCCCCTGACAGCTCGTCCCGGCTTTGTTACCGGCAATCACGGGTGCCCAGCGGACATCGCGGCCACCGGGCATGCGCACCGTCTCCCGAGTGCCGTGGCGGGTGTGCGGCTGGGAAGCCAAGGATGTCATATAACTCCCGCCCAGGATGGGAGATCCATCCTGCGGACATCATTTGACAATAGCCGGGATATGAAGTGGTTAAAGTGTTGTCCCTTTGCTGCACAAAACACTGCAGGTTCTCCCGCCACAAGCAAGGGAGTAACTCATTGGTGTGCTGTGATCAGTGAGGAAGCAATACCTTGGAAACAAATAGTCATTTATTTTCACTCTCTATTGATCCTGATGCTGGCAAATTACAGAACAAAATAGATTATGGCACACACATACAAAAATGACATTTAAATCCTGCAAGGCTATTTAAAAACACCTGAACATATTCAAAAATATGGGGATTTGGTCACACCAAGGGACCTGGTCAGGTTCCATACAATATACAAACAACAGACTTGGGGGCACACCCATATTTTTGAATATGTTCAGGTGTTTTTAAATAGCCTTGCAGGATTTAAATGTAATTTTTCTATGTGTGCTCTATAATCAATTTTGTTCTGTTTGCGGTCTTATAGCAGCACCATCTTGAATGTAAACACATTTTAAGGGTGTGCCCCCCAAGTCTGTCGTTTGTATATTGCATGGCTCCAGACCAGGTCCCTTGGGCTGGAGCACCCCATTCACCCTTCATTACCTTTCATTAGTGTCCACATGTGTTATAGGAGGAGTCCTTTCATTTCTCCCATAAAGAGGAGTTCGTCTCCCATGGTTGAGATGCAGGATCGTTCATTCTATGAATAGTGTAGTAGGACCCACTGATAATGGGGTACTTTGACGCAGTAAGTGGACATATAAATATATGTAGTGGCCACTATAATGACTATATAGTGTGACCAAATCTCCAAATTTTTGAATATGTTCAGGTGGTTTTAAATAGCCTTGCAGGATTTAAATGTAATTTTTGTATGTGTGTGCTGTAATCTATTTTGTTCCTTTTTGCTGTCTTATAGCAGCACCATCTTGAATGTAAACGCATTTTTAGGGTGTGCCCTCCAAGTCTGTTGTTAGGAAGGGAGAGGATGTCAGCCCTCTCAGTGGTGACAGGGCGCCGCTGAGAGGGCTTCATTCTAAGGTGAGTATTTCATAATGTGCTAGTATGCTATGTATACTAGCACATTATGCCTTTATCTGGAAGGTTGTTTTTTGGGGGGTTTTTTCAGTGGTTTACAACTGCTTTAAGATCAGTTCTTTACATTTTTTGAGGAAAGCTTAAAACTCCACTAAGTTTATCTTTGCCATTGACAAAGTTTTGTGAAAATAGCTTATGACATGTGACATGCATTCGGCTTAGTTTTCTGTTCTCAGATTATCCCTAAACTATAATGTCAACCACTTCTCTATGTTATTTCCACAAATATAAAAGGCCAAAAAGACCCTGACCTTGGCAGGCTAACTAAGCAGAAAAAGGCAATCATGTGTACAAGGCTGTCACCTAGTTCACAAATTATGATAAAATATATCTCTTGAAAGGGAAAAATTGTCTTGTGTCTTCCCTGACATTTTACTGTCCTGCATTTAGGTTTTGAATAGGAGACCAATTTATTTTGCACTAAAATGTTTTATGAAGATAATAAACTATTAACATCTTAGGTGACAGTTTTCCTAAAGTCCAAAGCATTTGGCATTATCTCTATAGTTAAGGCAGAAATCATTAAAAATATATAAATATCTGGATCTTCATGTGCTAATAAATTGAGCTTCTTGTAGTTGACAAGATAACTGGAAAGCTGTTTTTCAACAGAGAGAAGAAATATTTTTAGAAAAATAAATTACATGCAGATTTATTAAGGATATAAATAATGATTACTTAACCTTTAAACTTCTTCAGAACTAAAACAAAGTATTTTAGAAAATCATTTTTAACTACAGACTTTGCTGTTGTCCTTTTTTCTGCTTAAGCTGGCCGTACGTGAAATGTGGCCGTTTCAACAAGACTGCCTGAATTTTCGATCAGTGTGTGCCCATTCCTGCTGAACAGAAGATGATTGTTAAATCAACTTCTTTTGAGGGGTCATGTTGTAAAATTTTACTTGATCAGTGACCGTGGCCAAAGGGCTGAAGTCACTGATCAGTGCATTTTGACAGCTGTTGGTGCCATTGATTGTTATATTAAAATGTCCACATAAGGGGGGGGGGGGGGTGGGGGGGGTGGGGGGGGTGGGGGGGGGGGTGCGGCGGGGGGGGGGGGGGGGGGGTTCGGTGGTTTCCTCCATCTCCATTGTTTGTGCGGATGGAGAAATCTTTTAGTGTTTCTACCCATCTTTGGCCAGCTTCAGTCTATCTAGGAAAAAGAGGAATTTGGGAAAGACTGTGGATAATCAGAAGAGGCTAGTAGACATGTTGTGTTTTAGAAGGGGGGCAAGAGTATCACGAGGAGGAGAGGGGTTAGACATTCATTTTGTGGAGAGTTTGTCAAAATGATGACAACATTTTGTCTAGGTGTTTAGTGCAAACACTCATTGTAAACATATCAAAATGTATTTTTCAATTTGTCATAATTGGCCGGCATTACTGTAACCTGGGTAATCTTATTAGACAGACTACATAGGTTTCAGAATCACTAGAAGACATATTGATTTTTTGAAGAGGGCTTCAATGAGTGAATTAATGGGTTAAGGGGTATAACATAATGTTTGTAGATCGAAACAGGGTCAGTTTTTTCAGTGGGAGCAAAGGTGTGTGAGACTACTACTATCTACTGAGCTTTCCAGAACCACCTCTGGAGAGAGTCTATTCCACATTTCCACAGCTCTTACTGTGAAGCAACATTTCCGTATTTGGAGATGAAATATTTTTTCCTCAAGACGTAAAGAGTGCCCCCTTGTCCTCTGTGATGACCTTAATGTGAATAACTCAACACCAGGTTCACTATATGGAACACTTATGTATTTGTACATGTTGATCATATCCCCCCTTAATCTCCTCTTATCAAGAGTGAATAGATTTAGTTCCTCTAATCTTTCCTCATATGCCTCCCTGCCTCTTATCAGTTTGGATGCCCTTCTCTGCACTTTCTTCAGTTCCCCGATATCCTTTTTGAGAACTGGTGCCCAAAACTTGCATATTGCAGATGAGGTCTTACTAATGATTTGTACAGGGGCAAAATGCTATATGTTTTATTGTGTAACACTGTATAAGCTTACTTGAAGAATCTCTTTTTATGTTGTGTTTCATGCCTGTCTGCTGGCCATATCTTTCCACAACTTCCTGGAATTCCCTGCTTGCTTTTTAGTTTTTCCTCTGCTGTTTACTACAATTTCTAAGGGCTACATATCCCATGGTACCTTGCTGCCTACACGCAGTGATTGTTATACTGGCTCGGCTTCCTGAATCTCCTCCTCTCAGCATCTCTGTAGTTCAGAAGGCAATTTGAAAATTGTTTTGGTGGGCAAGTAGGTGGAACATCAAATGGTCTATCGCATCCCAAAATATGTATAACAGTTTTAATAGGCCATGATATGCATAAAGTAAAGGCCAGTACCCCTGGGGGATGCTTGGGGTTAAGATAGACACTTATAAAACGATGTATGCATGTGAAGAAGTAAACGTTTATTCAAATAATGTACATAGTGAACAAAGAAATGCTCAGAAAGGCATGGTATGTTTGCAATAAGAATACATTCAGTTGATACAGTTTATAGCATGTCACAAAAGCAAAAACATACAAAGCATTATGACAAAGGTATAAACTTGCTTGGTACATAGGATAAGGAAGATGCCAACATGTTTCGGACTGTGGTCCTTTATCAAGGCAATTTGTATCCTTAGAAACTCATCTAGATAGATGGAAGGTCATAAAATTAGTCTCAACATGTCAATACATTATATTTGCACTAGAGGAAATCTATATTGCTGGAGGGGAGGAGATTTATTGAGATAAATCTCCTCCCCTCCAGCAATATAGATTTCCTCTAGTGCAAATATAATGTATTGACATGTTGAGACTAATTTTATGACCTTCCATCTATCTAGATGAGTTTCTAAGGATACAAATTGCCTTGATAAAGGACCACAGTCCGAAACATGTTGGCATCTTCCTTATCCTATGTACCAAGCAAGTTTATACCTTTGTCATAATGCTTTGTATGTTTTTGCTTTTGTGACATGCTATAAACTGTATCAACTGAATGTATTCTTATTGCAAACATACCATGCCTTTCTGAGCATTTCTTTGTTCACTATGTACATTATTTGAATAAACGTTTACTTCTTCACATGCATACATCGTTTTATAAGTGTCTATCTTAACCCCAAGCATCCCCCAGGGGTACTGGCCTTTACTTTATGCATATCATGGCCTATTAAAACTGTTAGTTCAGAAGGCAGGCTGTCACACCTACCTCTATCGCAGGTAATCAGACACTATAGCTAGCTTCTGTGTTCTTCACCTATAGCAGCCTCCTTTCCCATAAGGCAAGCTGGCCTACCGGTACGCAGTTGCCCCCAGGACTTATACACACTGCTATAGTGCCTGGCTACCACGCCATTAATGAGAAAAGCAGGTACTTGCAGTTAGCAGACAGTCAGAGTGGTTCAATGACAGTCCAGGTAGGAGGCAGGCAAGGTTCAGAATAGTCAGGGTCAAAATTCGAAGTCAGAGGCAGTCAGAGTTCAGAGAATAGTCAATATCCAAGGTCGTCAACGAGATAATCCAATCTAGCAAAGCAGGGCAGACAGACAGAGATCTGAGAGTATCAGGTATTACACATGCTATCACAAGCTTGGAACTGCAGACTTGGCTGCCTTACATCAGGTTTGGTCTCCACCCAGAGTCTGGCCACAATCATTCACCTTATGCGGCGTACACACGAAGGGACAATCCCGCGGGATTATCCTCTGGACTGAAGTCCAGCGGATAATCCCCTCGTGTGTGGGCGCCGGCGGACTTTTTGGCGCCAAAGTACGGCGGACTAAAGTTTCAGGTTTTGTTTTCAAATTATCCGCTGGACTTGGAAGTCCAGCGGACAATCCCGCCGTTAGTGGGCAAGTCCGCGGGACTTTTGAAATGAAGGGACTTGCCGCTCATCGGCAAGTCCGTTCATTTAGCACGTGACTTCAGGTTACGTAGCTAGCGTAGGCAGTTACTGCCGCCGCGCTAGCTCCGTGACCTGGCATGGATTTAAAGGGAATCCCCACGCCGAAAAAACGGCGTGAGGGTTCCCCCCAAATCCATGTCAGACCCTCATCCGAGCACGCAGCCTGGCAGGCCAGGAAAGGGGTGGGGACGAACGAGCGCCCCCCCTCCTGAGCCGTACCAGGCCGCGTGCCCTCAACATGGGGGGTGCCCTGGGGAAAGGGGGGCCGTGCGGCCCCCCCACCCCAAAGCACCTTGTCCCCATGTTGATGAGGACAAGGGCCTCTTCCCGACAACCCTGGCCGTTGGTTGTCGGGGTCTGCGGGCGGGGGCTTATCGGAATCTGGGAACCCCCTTTAATAAGGGGGCCCTCAGATCCCGGCCCCCCACCCTATGTGAATGAGTATGGGGTACGATGTACCCCTACCCATTCACCTAAGGTGTAAAATGTAAAGTAAAAAAAAAACACCCACACTTTTGAAAAAATAGTTTATTGCACTGCTCCGGGGGTCTTCTTCCGTCTTGGGGGTCTTCTCGCCGGACTCCCCCGCCATTTACCAAGCTCTTTTACCGAGCGGGGGAAGTCCGGCTACCTTCTTCGTCGTCGCCGCCGTCTGGGGGTCTCGATCCGCCTTCGGGGGTCTTCTTCCGTCTTGGGGGTCTTCTCGCCGGACTCCTCCCCTCTCTTCTGCTCTTTTACCTAGCTCTTTCACGAGGGGAGGAGTCCGGCTACCTTCTTCGTCGTCGCCGCCGTCGTCTGGGGGTCTCGATCCGCCTTCGGGGGTCTTCCGGGGGTCTCTTCTGTTCTTGCGGCGGTCGTCGTCTTCCGCGCCGCCGGCGCCTTGTCCTTCTTCTTGTCCTTCTTGTTCTTCTTCTTCTTCCGATGTTGACCCGTCGCTGTCTCTGCCCGGAATGCCTGTGCCGATCTGCGCTCGGACTTATATAGGGACATGGGGGACAGGGTCACATGTTCATGTCACATGGTGACCCCGCCCCCTTGCGATGTCACAGTCCCAGCATCCTCCGGGACTGTGACAACACAAGGGGGCGGGGTCACCATGTGACATGTGCATGTGACCCTGTCCCCCATGTCCCTATATAAGTCCGAGCGCAGATCGGCACAGGCATTCCGGGCAGAGACAGCGACGGGTCAACATCGGAAGAAGAAGAAGAACAAGAAGGACAAGAAGAAGGACAAGGCGCCGGCGGCGCGGAAGACGACGACCGCCGCAAGAACAGAAGAGACCCCCGGAAGACCCCCGAAGGCGGATCGAGACCCCCAGACGACGAAGAAGGTAGCCGGACTCCTCCCCTCGTGAAAGAGCTAGGTAAAAGAGCAGAAGAGAGGGGAGGAGTCCGGCGAGAAGACCCCCAAGACGGAAGAAGACCCCCGAAGGCGGATCGAGACCCCCAGACGGCGGCGACGACGAAGAAGGTAGCCGGACTTCCCCCGCTCAGTAAAAGAGCTTGGTAAATGGCGGGGGAGTCCGGCGAGAAGACCCCCAAGACGGAAGAAGACCCCCGGAGCAGTGCAATAAACTATTTTTTCAAAAGTGTGGGTGTTTTTTTTTTTTTTTACTTTACATTTTACACCTTAGGTGAATGGGTAGGGGTACATCGTACCCCATACTCATTCACATAGGGTGGGGGGCCGGGATCTGGGGGCCCCTTATTAAAGGGGGTTCCCAGATTCCGATAAGCCCCCGCCCGCAGACCCCGACAACCAACGGCCAGGGTTGTCGGGAAGAGGCCCTTGTCCTCATCAACATGGGGACAAGGTGCTTTGGGGTGGGGGGGCCGCACGGCCCCCCTTTCCCCAGGGCACCCCCCATGTTGAGGGCACGCGGCCTGGTACGGCTCAGGAGGGGGGGGGGCGCTCGTTCGTCCCCACCCCTTTCCTGGCCTGCCAGGCTGCGTGCTCGGATGAGGGTCTGACATGGATTTGGGGGGAACCCCCACGCCGTTTTTTCGGCGTGGGGATTCCCTTTAAATCCATGCCAGCTTGCGGAGCTAGCGCGGCGGCATTTACTGCCTACGCTAGCTACGTAACCTGAAGTTACGTTCGAAATGAACGGACTGCTCCGTGTGTGGGCAAGTCCGTTCATTTTCAAAAGTCCCGCGGACTTTTGGCCGGCGGATTATCCGCTGGAGAAGTCCGTGCGTGTGTGGGCAAGTCCACACCCTCGGAAAGTCCAGCGGACCTAGCCGGAAAGTCCAGCGGATTGTCCGCTGGACTTAGGTCCGCCGGGAAAAGTCCGTACGTGTGTACGAGGCATTACAGGTGGACAGACAGATAAGAAGTATGCCATAGCCAAAACCAGGATGCTGGGACCAGCAGTTATGATGGAGCAGGAGCACACATGCTCCTGACACAGGCTTTGTGAAATGTGTGACCCAGCAGTGCCTACTCACAGGGCATTATGAATATGTATCACAGAATTCAAGAAAGTAAAGATGTGGGGATCTTCACAAAGTAAATTTACAAACTTCAAGATTATTCAGATTACTAGAAGTAGGCTAGAATAATTGAAATACAATGAGGAAATTATTATACAATATGATTTTACATTGTGACCATCATTTTGTACCACCAGAAACTATGACATGTAGGCTGATAACCAAGATGAATAACTAAACTGACAAGCAAGATTATAGTTTAAAACAAGAAAAGGCTAGTGTTTACAAACATATTTCTAAAACAGCAGAGTTCAGCAGACAATCTGAAACTCGCAGACGCAAACTCGCAGACAATCTGTACACGAGATCGGAAATTCCGCCAGCAAAAGTCTGATGTGAGCTTTTGGTCGGAAATTCTGACCGTGTGTTTGCTCCATCAGAATTCCCGCCAGCAAAAGATTGAGAGCAGGTTCTCAATTTTTTGGTCGGAAAAAGTTCTGATCGTCTGTACCAATTCCGTCTCGCAAAATTCCTACGCATGCTCGGAAACAATTGGACGCATGCTCTGAAGCATTGAACTTCATTTTCTCAGCTCATTGTAGTGTTGTACATCACCGCGTTCTTGACAGTTGAAAGTTCAGAGAGCTTTTGTGTGATCGTGTGTATGCCAGCCCAGCTTGAGCGGAATTCCGTCGGAAAAAAAAACATCCAAGTTTTTTCCAGCTGAAAATCCACTCGTGTGTACGGGGCATTAGAAGAAAAATTGCAGACAATGTTGTATCACAAAAGACCAGGATGGGCCCTTTTTCTCCTGCACTGTTCCAATATGCAGAGCAGTATTTAAACTTGAAAGCCAAGAAATCTGCAATGACAGAAATATGAAGGCTACCATTGCTGGTCTCCTTTTAAAAATTCAGGTTGCCTGACTATGTTTGGCTTTAATACTTTTTAAATCAAATACTTAGAACAATCATGCTGTAAACTAGTATCAAAATCTCTTATCTCTATGCTTGTTCCTGATCAGCCACACAGACAGAATTGAAATCAAAGCATCAGCATATTAGTCAGGTAATTAACAATTTAAAAAAAAGAGCTCAGCAATGACATCTCCTACATTTCTATTTTGACATATTCACTTTAACTATACTGATAATAATAGATCCCCTTAGAGCCACCATGGGGAAACTCTATTGCACTGTACATTTTCTTAAAGGATATAACATGACGATTTAAACAAAGGATTTATCCCCTTTAGTGTTACTGGTAATGAACTTTATGACTAGGAAGGTGCAAATCTGCCTGTGTCGATTCATGGGGAATGTTCGGCAAATCCTGCAGAAATCTGTGAAACTGAAGTTTAGCCACTCACCCCAATGAAGTCTATAGGGGGTGAATCTTGATACGGCGACATGCTTGTGTTTCCAGAATCAGTCATTGTTCTGAATCAGCATCTGATATTGTTGCGATTTTTTAAATGTGAGCCACGTCTCCCAAGTGGCTGTGAAGCTGTCAACTCTATCCTGAGAGGTGTGTATCAGCTCCTCCATCGTCTCAACGCGATTGACACGCTGTATCCAATGTTTGATCGAGGGGGGGGATGTAGACTTCCAATGTACCGGGATACACATCCTGGCCGCATTGATCAAGTGCATGGCTATCGATTTGAAGTATTTTTTTGGGGGGATTTTAGAAAGATGCAAAAGGTACTGCTCTGGCGAAAATTCCAGGGGTAGTGAGGAAGTGGCTGTAACCATTTCGTGGACTTTCCTCCAATAAGGCTGAATTAGTTCACATGTCCACCAGATGTGGAGGAAAGTCCCGGTTTCCCGTTCGCATCTCCAACACTGGTCAGATCCACCATGAACTTTATGACTAGGAAGTAGCAAATCTGCCTGTGTCGATTCATGGAGAATGTTCGTCAAATCCTTCAGAAATCTGTGAAACTGGAGTTTAGCCCCCGCCCCCCCCCCCAATGAAGTCTATAGGGGGTGAATCTTGATATTAAATTCTGGCCATTTTCAGCGTTAATGGGCTAACTATTGATGAAAATGACATGGGAGCGGGGCACTGTCATAGAGAACATTTAACAAGCCAAAAGAAAAAAATATACAAGTACTGTACACCAACAGAGTGGATTCACCTTTGAATGTGATTTCTTGGGAGACAGAAGGCAAATACCAATCCTTTTAATGCTTGGGAGTTGCCTTTAAGCTGTATTCAGTGTTACAGAACAGTACAATTTTCATGTACAGCAACTTTTGGCATCACATATTTTGGATGTTTATTTGTTTTTAATTTAAATGTTACATTTAGATCAATTTAAATACAGCAGCAGCACCACAATCTGATTATTTCAACTTGAAAAAAGGGATTTTTTGGGTAGTTTTGACTGTGACACCTGTTTTTTTTTTTTTATCAGGTGATAGGCTTGAATTGACCTGGTGGATTGAGAGCCACAACAGATCTAAAAAACGATAGGAAAGTTGCACTTAAATAAGTAAAGCTAAAGCCCTCCATTGTACACAAGTTGGGTAGAGGCAAAGCAGTTTAATAGCAGACTTTCTCAGAATATCATACTGCATTGTCTTAAACATTTAATAAATTGTCGAAAGAGTGCACAAAAACACAGAACCACTAGCCCCCTTTCACTAAACCCCCTCCCGCTGCACCATCTAGAGTCAGGGCATATGTGTTTTTTTTCTCAGAGTGGGCGTGCTATATATATATATATATATATATAAATATATATATATATATATATATATATATATATATATATATATATATATATATATAGTGTCTTGAAAAATGATTCATACCCCTTGAAACTTTTAAATTTGTCACGTTACAACCAAAAACGTAAATGTATTTTATTGGGATTTTATGTGATAGACCAACACAAATTGTCACATAATTGTGAAGTGGAAGGAAAATGATAAATGATTTTCAACATTGTTTACAAATAAATATGTGAAAAGAGTGGCGTGCATTTGTATTCAGCCTCCTTTACTCTGATACCCCTAACTAAAGAAGTCACCTAATTAGTGTGCTAGAGAGAATTGAGAGGTGTGCTAGCCTGCCAGCATCCTAAATAGCATTATAGAAAAAATATGCAACAAATTGCATTGAGGGGACGCCCCCTTGGACTTTATAGGGCAGAAAGTAAATATGTGTAAAAATGTGTAAAAACCCTTGTGCCTTTTTACACATATTTACTTTCTATTACTCTTTCCTGCCCTATAAAGTCCAAGGGGGCGTCCCCTCAATGCAATTTGTTGCATATTTTTTCTATACTGTTAAAGAGTCATTGGGGGTTATTTATGAAAGGCAAGTCCACTTTGCAATACAAGTGCACTGCAAGTGCACTTGGAAGTGCAGTCGCTTTAAATCCAAGGGGGACATGCAAGGAAAATAAAAAACAGCATTTTAGCTTTCACATGATTGGATGATAAAATTAGCAGAGCTTCCCCTCATTTCAGATCTACCCTTCAGATTTACAGCGACTACACTTCCAAGTGCACTTCAGTGCACTTGTAGTGCACAGTGGATTTGCCTTTCACTGAACCCCCTCCCGCTGCACCATCTAGAGTCAGGGCATATGTGCAATCATTTGATGAAGATTTTTCTTTTGTTTGTTCACTTTTCCACATTCAAATCAAAAAAAAAAAAAAAATCTAAAGTTTTCGATTCGACTGATTCAAAATGTATTGATTTGAATGTTTAGAATTGAAAAAATCGGTAAATTCAAGTCATAAAACGAATTCTGAATACAAATTCCAAATACAAATCCTGAATACGAATTGAGCGAATCAACCAAATTTATCAAAACGAAATAACTAGATTAACGAATCTAAACGAAACAAAACATATTTTTTTATCATGCACATGTCTATTACAATCCGCTGATCAGAGTTACTAACCTTAAATGTGACGCCCTCCCCCATGCCGCTGCTTCCCTGTCCCCAGCCTCTCCACCTCCCATCACTCCTATTCCTCTGAAACTGCTCCCAGCTATTCTTTCCTTTCCCCTTCATCCCCCCCCCAGCACTAATTACCGACCCCCACACCTGATCCAACCCCCCGCAAACCTGATCCCCTGAGGCTACCCTCAGAAGCCGACTTCCCTCCTCTGCCACTCCTGCTGGCTTCAGGTGCTGCAGGGGCTTATAGAGGATCACAGTATCTGTCCCCCATCACTTTGTCACCCCCTCGCAATGGCCCCTGCACCTCCGATCCATCCCTGCTCCAGCGGCATCCCACCTTCCCCTCCCACCACCTGCAGCTGCTTACTGGCACTCATCTCCAGCAAGCTGTCAGGCTGGAGAGCATGGGGGGGGGGGCTGGTGTGGTGGCGGGTGAAGTTGGGGCTTGGGGGCTTGATAAACATGTGTTTACCAGCCCCCTCCCTGTAGTACAGTGTACCCAGGCAGCGATCACTACCGATCGTTCCTGTGTCCACTGACAGCTAAGCATAGTAAACTGAGTGTTACTATGGGGGTTATTTATGAAAGGCAAATCCACTTTGCACTACCAGTGCAACCTACAACCTTGAAATTGCACTGAGAGTGCACTTGGAAGTGGAGTCGCTGTAAACCTGAGGGGTAGATCTGAAATGAGGGGAAGCTCTGCTGATTTTATCATCCAATCATGTGCAAGCTAAAATGCTGTTTTTTTTATTTTCCTTGCATGTCTCCCTTGGATCTACAGCGACTGCACTTGCAAGTGCACTTTCAGTGCAATTCTAAGTTGCACTTGTAGTGCAAAGTAAATAACCCCCTGTGTATCAGTTTATGAATGAATGAGGAGCCTCTATACAGACTTCTTATTCATCCATGTGAAATGCTGCAGAAAGAGGGACTATCTTAAAAAAAGATATATGGGGATCCGTTTGGACCTCTGATATCTCACCAAAGTCGCCCCCCCCCCCCAAAAAAAATAATATATATATATATATATATATATATATATATATTTTTTTTTTATTTTTTATAATATAATAGTAAAACATTTAAAATAGTAAAAAATTAATTAATTGAAATAAAAAAAACATAGTAAGGCCCCTTTCACATGGAGGGGACTCTGTCAAGCAGATCTCTGAGCATGCGGATAACAGGTCCACGTCGGCTGATACAGAGCGGGCATGGACACAGCCCGCTGTTCTGTATGCAGTATATTTAGAAAGTATTTTGTAAAATGTGCTGTTTTTTTATATGCTAATAATTTAGATTTTAGTGTATTTTTAATGAAAGTATTGTTTTTTTTTGTTTTTTATTGGGGTTTGCATATTATATACATAGACATGTATAATACAGTATCTCTAAAGCAGGTATTGTTTTAAAAAACATTTGCACAAATAACATTGTGCCCTAAATATCAGTATTTGTATTCTACTGGTCATGTGCTTTCAAAAAATATATGGTTTGGGGGTCTTTAACAAACTCTGAAAGGTGTAAGGGAAAAATAATTAAATAAAAAAGCAATGGAAAAATTGCAAAAGTGGTTTGGCCAGCTAAGCTTAAAGGTGAAGCACAGTGCCCGGCAGCGAAAAGGTTAAAATATTTTTTTACAGCAAGAACTCATCTACTGTATGTGACCTTTTATTAAGCTCTCCAGTATCTTCCCAACTATAGTAGTTAAACGAACAGGTCTATAGTTACTTGGTAAAGACTTTGATCCCTTTTTAAGTATAGGCACCACATTGGCCCTGCGCCAATCCAGTGGTGCTATTTCAGTCCTTAAAGTGTCCCTAAAATTTAGAAACAATGCCTTTGAAATTACAGAGCTCAATTCTTTTCTGGATTCGTGGGTGGATGCCATCTGGTCCAGGTGCTTTATCCACCTTTATTCTCTCTAAATATTTCTGGACCATATCACTTTGAACCATTGTGGATCATTTGGGGCTGTGTCACTACCACCCCCATTATGGACATGAGCTCCCCCATGCTCCTTTGTATACACAGAGCTGAAGAAAGTATTTAATAAACTATGTTCCCGGTCACCCACTCTAGATTATTTTTTAAAGGGCCTACATGCTCAGTCCTGACCTTTTTACTGTTGATAAGAATTTTTGGGGGTTTGTCTTACTATCCTTTGCAATCGGTCATTCGTTTTGAATTTGTACAGCCTTGATTTCCAATTTACATATTCTGTTATATTCGCTGTAACATTTAAACAATGTTCCTTCATTTTTTATATTTTTTTTAAAAGCTCTTTTCTTGTTATTTATAGCTTTTTTAACTTTGGCTGTGAGCCACATAGGTTTTATTTTTAGCCTTTTAAACTTATTGCCCATGGAAATATACTTTGCAGTGAGTTCACATACAGTAATTTTGAAGAATTCCCATTTCTGTTCTGTGTTTATCGATGCCTATATTCCCTCCCAGTCTAATGCCCCGTACACACGGTCGGAAATTCCGACCACTAAATCTGTCGGATTTTTTCCGACGGATTTTGTCCGACACTGGTGTTGCATACACACGGTCGGACAAAGTTGTCGGAAAATCCGATCATCCTGAACGTGGTGACGTTCGTTGCGTACGACAGGACTACGTAGAGGCTAGTAGCCAATAGCTTTGGTCTTGTAATGTGATCTGAGCATGCCTGGCACTTTGTCAGTCGGAATTCGCTACACACGATCGGAAAAAGTCCGATAGGACTTTGTTGTCGGAAAATTTGAGAGCAGGAGATAAAACTTTTCCGTCGGAAAATCCGATGGAAAAAGTCCGATGGAGCCTACACACGGTCGGAATTTCCGACAACATTGTCCGATAGGACATTTCCGTCGGAAAATCCGACCGTGTGTATGGGGCATAAGTCTTGAAGACCAGCCCTCATCCTTGGAAAATGTGTTCTCTAAAAGTTGTGTTTTTAACTTTCCTGTATGTGTTTGTTGCTTACAGCTAATATTAAGTGAAATCATGTTATGATCACTGCTACCCAGATGTTCTTTTATATGAACATTAGTAATAAGCTCTGCATATTTTCAGATTACCAGGTCCAGCAGAGCTTTATTCCTAGTTGGGGCCTCTATGAATTGCATAATAAAATTGTCTTTTAATATTTTTATACATTTTTGCCCTTTAACTGTTCCAGCAGTGCCTTTTCTCCAATCAATTTCTGGGTTGTTAAAATCACCCATTATTATCACCATCCCAGCTCTTGTAGCCCTTTCTATCTGTGCAAGGGGCTGAGTCTCCACCTCCGCATCAACACTAGGAGGTCTATAACAAACTCCAATGATAACCTTGGTACTACTCACCACCATGTACAGTTCCACCCATAATGCTTCAGCCTCATCACACTCTACATCAACTAGGTCCTCATTGTTACTTGCTTAGAGGTCACTTCTCACATAGAGACAGAAACCACCACCCCTCCGTTTCACCCTGCCTTTCAAAAAGAGAGCATATCCAGGAATATTAATAGCCCAGTCATTTGAAGAATAAAGCTAAGATTCAGCAATACTAATTAAATCATAGTTTTCTTTGTGCACCAAAGCTTCCAACTCTCCTACTTTGCTTGGCAGACTTCTGACATTGGTGAACCAACACTTTAATTCATTGTCACATTTTGCACATGTATTTTGCTTATTTCTTATTTTTAGTACAAATAGTACCATTTCCAATGGTTGTTAGAATATGACCACAGCACATGCAGGAGGTAGTAAAGTGGCTGACAAAGCCTTTCCCTTTTTAACATATCTGCTGCTGGAGTGAAAAATAAAATGTCCCTAATCACCCCCATGCCAGCTTGGCAAAACTGTTGGCTGTGCAGCTGCTCCCATTTCAGCTCATGGTATCAGATTCCTTCTGTGAGTTTAGAACCTGTTGCTACACCACAGTGTCAGGTACCCAACCACCATTTCTTTCCAGCAATTCATCCTTGCCCTCCACCAACACGGAGAACATAATGCATTTATGTCACTTGACCATGTTGTCAGTGGCAGGCTACACGTGACCATAAACACATAGTCAATAAAGGAATCAAGTCTGAAAGAAAGAAAACAAATGCAACATCTACAACTATAGACTGGTTAGCTGTAATATATTATTTATTTATTATTTTGTGGGGTTAGGTGCCCTTTAGTGAAACCTTTTAGTCATCTAAAGGGTAATTATTTTTCAAATCAGTGGTAATACTACTACAGCTGGAAGCAATAACACCTATTAAACATACGTTGTTAGCTTTTATATTAGCTATACTTTGCATTGATACTGCTTACAAAAGCAGTTTGTTACTTCTCACATGTGCCAAGTTAACTATCCCACTGGGGTTGCAAATGATCAGAAAAATCTGTGGAGCACAGGGAAAACCCATGTGCAAACTAATTTCATTATATATTGATATTGTAGATAGAAATTTTAAGGAGAGTACAATCAGTATGAAGCTGATTGTAAAACTGTGGCTGCTAGAGAGTATTGCTTCACACACAAATAGAAAAAGTAAGGACAGACACAACACCACATGTTGATTGGTCAGAGCAGCAAAAAAGCTATGGGAATCTACTGACCTGCCCTTGAAGGTGCCTTTTAAAAGAAATCAAACACAGGAAAACAATGGTCACATATTCAAACACCTACTGAAAAAAAGTCCTGCCCAGCAGCATAAAGTTTCCAGACTTTGCAGTGTATTTATTAAAAAATGTGCATAGCAATTCACCCAGTGAAAGTGCATGTGAATTTTCTTTTTGTGAATGGGGAGAAAAAATTAATATTATTAGGCTTCTTCCTGTTTGGGGGGAATATTTTTCATTGATTTAAAACAGGAAATACAGAATTTGGCCACTAGATGGCATTAAGTATTATAGGAAATGTCTATAATGTTTATTGACATCTAGTGGTCAAATGCAGTATTTTCATTTTTAAATCAATGAAAAACATTCTATAAGCACAGGAAATAACTTAGTACGATTTGTTTTTTGCGTCATTCGCATCCAACAAATGTCCATGCACTTTCACTGAGAAAATTGCAATGCAATTTGTTTTTATATAAATACACCCCTCTCGTTAATATGAATAAACTGTTTCTGGGAGATTGTTTTTTTTTTTACCTAAATGAGAGCAGGTCTACGTTCGCCAAAGACCAACCTTTGCTGTGGCCAGGAGCAGTTTGTTTACTGAAATTCAATGAGCCAGAGGTGTACCTAGTGTAGCTGACACCTGAGGAAGATTTTTTAACACCCGCATGCTCCTTTAGTCAAAATTATTTTCAATAGTAATAATAAAATTAAAGCCTAACTCCAGAAAAAGCAAATATTGTTTATAACTCTAAGACTGAGAACTAAGCGATCCAAGACCAGTGATTGCTCAGTTCTCTATGAGCAGAGAGTTGGTGACTGTCAGTTACCTCTGTCTGCTCTGACCCCCCCCCCCCCATGCTCACTGGAGCGCTGGGCTGTGGATGGGGGGGGAGTGGCTGGCTCAGGGTCACAGTGCAGAACAAACTGCACTCTTGTGGTCCACAGGAGTAGTACAACCAAACAAGCTCCTTTAAATATAAGGAAATATGAGGCATGTGTATGTACTTGAATCTGTGGTGTGCGTTGTATATTTCAGTTCCGGCACCTCCAGCACTAAATTTATGTAATGGCAAGGGGTGCTGGGGATGTGCTCGAGGGTCTATTGATGATTGCCGCCTGGGGATCTATAGCGACTACGCTGGTGGGGTTATATTTTTGCGTGGGGGTCTATTGTTTCTGGTGGAGGATCTATTGTTGCTGGGAGGGGTTTTATATTTCTGGGGGTCTGTTGTTTCTTTGAAGAATCTACTGTTGAGAGAGATGTCTATTGTTGCTAGCTGCTGGAGGGTCTATTGATGCTGGCTGCTAGGAAATCTGTTGTTGATACTGGGGGTCTATTGTTGCTGGGGTGCATTTTTGTTGCGGGGGGCATTGTTGTGTGAGGGAACTATTGGTCCTGGGGTATATATTGTTGCTGGCTGCAGGGGATCTATTTTTCTGCTAACAAGTTCTATACAAATTACTTAGCGCCATAGAATGATACTTGGTTCTGTATTTTCTACTTGGAGGTGTGTAGGAGGTGGAACCAAGGGACGATGCTCGGAGGTGGGTAGGGGGCAGAGACAAGGGGTGATTTAGAAGGGGGGAGTTTCTGCACCTATTCTCTGAGAAAAAAAGCCCTGCATATAATGAGTGAACAGACTATCCTCAGGTAATACACAGAGATTAAACAAATCCTCCTACAAAAGTTGTATCTGTCTATCTGCAGTCTTCCCTTCTCTACATCTATTCAGTTGTGAATTTTTAAAGCTTGTCTAAGAGTTACGAAAAAAAGGAGCAGAGAGCTGAAGATACACTATGCAGAGCTCAGTGAGGAGAGCTCTGAGAGCTGATTGGTGGCAAAAAAGACACACACCGTCCACACAGGAACAGAGCTGAGGCTGTTAATCAGCTGGAGGTCCCTCCTGGTCACCTTTTTTCTCTTAGTGTCAGGAAAACTTGTCAGAAGAGATTCATGCTGATAGCAGAGGTACAAAGCAGCAGAGAGAAATTACACTAATGCCACTTACACACGAGCGGATTTTCCGTCTGAAAAATCTTGGATGTTTCTTCTGACGGAATTCCACTCAAGCTTGGCTTGCATACACACGGTCACACAAAAGGTCGCTGAACTTTCGACCGACAAGAACGCAGTGACGTACAACACTACGACAAGCTGAGAAAATTAAGTTCAATGCTTCCGAGCATGCGTCAAACTGTTTCCGAGCATGCGTAGGAATTTTGCGCATCGGAATTGGTACAAACAATCGGAATTTCCGATCAAAACTTTTTACAACCGAAAAATTGAGAAGCTGCTCTCAATCTTTTGCTGGCTGGAATTCCGCCAGCAACAGTCCGATGGAGCATACACATGGTCGCATTTTCCGACCACAAGCTCTCATCGGACTTTTGCTGGAGGAATTTCCGTTTGGCATTAGGGGTTGATTTACTAAAGGCAAATATACTGCGCACTTTGCAAAGTGCAGTTGTTTTGCCTACAGTCAAGCATGGTGGTGGGAGTGTCATGGTCTGAGGCTACATGAGTGCTGCTGGCACTGGGGAGCTACAGTTCATTGAGGGAACCATGAATGCCAACATGTACTATGACATACTGAAGCCGAGCATGATCCCCTCCCTTCTGAGACTGGGCCACAGGGCAGTATTGCAACATGATAACATACTCATACACACCTCCAAGATGACCACTGCCTTGCTAAAGAAGCTGAGGGTAAAAGTGATGGACTGGCCAAGTATGTCTCCAGACCTAAACCCTATTGAGCATCTGTGGGGCATCCTCAAATGGAAGGTGGAGGAGCGCACGGTCACTAACATCCACCAGCTCCGTGATGTCATCACGGAGGAGTGGAAGAGGACTCCAGTGGCAACCTGTGATGCTCTGGTGAACTCCATGCTCAAGAGGGTTAAGGCAGTGCTACAAAATAATGGTGGCCACACAAGATATTGACACTTTGGGCCCAATTTGGACATTTTCACTTACTCACTATTGTTGCCAGGGGTTTAGACATTAATGGCTGTATGTTCAGTTATTTTGAGGGGACCGCAAATGTACACTGTTATACAAGCTGTACACTCACTACTTTACATTGTAGCAAAATGTAATTTCTTCAGTGTTATCACATGAAAAGATATAATAAAATATTGGGTGTACTCACTTTTGTGAGATACTGTATATGTGTAATTTATGCTCCTAGAATGCCTGCCGGTGCTCCCTGAATGTTGGACCTCTGTATATGGCCAGGCTGTGGAAAAGTCTTACACATGTAGTATCGCCATACTCAGGAAGAGTAGCAGAATGTGTTTTGGGGTGTAGTTGCAAGTATGCAAATGCTGTGTGTGAGAAATAACCTGTTAATATGACAATTTTTTGAAAAATAAAAATTCACAAAGACCAAATAATATGCAATTTTTTTTGGTTATTTTTACCAAAGATATGTAGTAGTAGGAATTTTGGCCAAAATTTATGAAGAAAAATTACTAATTTGCAAAATTTTATAACAGAAACAAAGAAAAATAATAATTTTTTACAACATTCTCAGTCTTTTTTTATTTATAGTGCAAAAAAACAAACAAACCCAGCGGTGATTAAATATCCCTAAAGAAAGCTCTATTTGTGTGAAAAAAAGGACAAGAATTTCATATAGGTACAGTGTTGCATGACTGAGTAACTGTCAGTCAAAATGTGAAAGCACTGAAAGCTGAAAATTGGTCTGGTTAGGAAGGGGGTTTAAGTGCCCAGTGGGCAAGTGGTTAATATAAAATAACTTAATAAAATAGTTACATGCTTAAAAATAGACACTGATATGTCTTTCGGATAAAGACTATTTAAGTCATTATTTTAGACAGCATGTCTATTAAATGTCTACAATCCAGTACACCAAGAACCTGAAAATATTGCCAGGCCTTTTGTCATCCATATTTTTAACACATTATTCTACATAAAGGAAATGCTGCCAAGTGCTTGCTGAAGTTGGGAAGAGTCACTTTTAAAACTAGAACAGTCCAAGAGCAAAATGGTATTTTTTTTTTAACTTCCACTTCAACAGAAAATACATGAAAGGAAATATACACCCAAGTACATTGGAAACGGAGACTGGGCTGTCATTCTCGTAGTTTTTAAAGGAGCTTTTGATGAGGATATGTTCTTGACAAGTTGTAGGCTACAGGATGTTTGAAAGCAAAAATTTGCATGCAATGATTGATGAAAAGAACTACGGCCAGAGGGAAAAAGTGTCAGAAAAAGCAAAGCTTTATACAACAGCTTGGTTTCTAAAAAAGCAAAGGGTTGCTTTACTACAACACACATTTGATTTACCCTATATTCTCTGCACCACAATTTATGTATTTTGTTTCCATACACAGCTAATAACTGTGATTGTGCCTAAATTGATATTTGGAGACAATTGGGGTTTTCTGTCAAAACAAGCCTTTATATGATCTATGCTATACAACATAAAATTAAACAAGATTCTAGTTGGCTTTTTTTCTACACATATTGTACAAAGCAGTTCTATAATTCTCACAGACAGATTGAGCAGACCCAATGGGGTAGCCATACAAAGAAGTTGAGTCTTAGGAGCCAACTTTTTATTACCAGTGTAAGTAGAAACCTTATACATGTAGACACTGTGGCTGGATAAATGCACATACAGAATTTTGATAAACCTAGTAATTAAAGAAATGATTTGACAACCCCAATTGGTGTCACTGGATTGTCACACTAAAGAAGACATGTACTGGGGATACCCATTTTACCAACTGATGTCCCTACTTTGTCCAACAAAGGACAACATATACTGGGGATACCATTTCTAATATTGGCTGAAATTTCTAAATATATGTCTGAAAGCTAAATTCCAGGAAAAAAGTATTGTAAATATATCCCTCAAAGGACACAGAGATTCAAGTAAGAGTACACATGGCACTTGTATTAAGACAATACAGTATTTGTTCAGACTGTATTTCAGCTTTAAATTTCCGCATAGACATGAAGCAGGCCTTGCTGTATATTGGGACAAGCATTATCCAGTAGTATTTTCTGTAGGTATGATCTTTCTTTGGTCCACTTCCACAAAGTGTTATGATCTTACTATGTACAGTATTGATCTGTATATTGTATATTATTATTGGACCTGTAGTTCTCACAGTAATATATATATATATATATATATATATATATATATATATATATATATATATATATATATATGTATATATATATATATTTATCTATATATATATATGTGTGTGTATTTGTCTATATATATATATATGTATATATATATATACACATACATACACACAATATATATATATATATATATATATATATATATATATATATATATATTTTTTTTTGGGGGGGGGGGTTGAAGCTCTGCAAGGCAATACCATAATTGAATTGATAGGCGAAGTTTTAGCATATATATTTAGCATGTAGACTACATAGCCAAAATAATGCAGCCTTAGAATAATGCCTTAACATTTTGGGAATATTTTTGAATTCCTACAACTGTACAATAAAGCAAGGTAGATAACATCACTGTGATTGCCAATTAGTCACAGTTTCTCATTTACTTTGTCACCACTGAGGCTATTATTAACTGAATTTAGTGTTTAATAAAACAGTCCTTAAAGAGCTGATCAGGATAGGTGTAAATGTAAAAAAAACAAAAACAAGCTATGGTATCTATTTCTGTTACTGGTATTGTCTAATATACAATTTTATTTATGCACCATAAAGAATAACTACAGTCAAAGGAGACTCTGGTAATCCCCTTCACTACAGCTTTGACCCCAGGCATTTGTCCCATCTGCCAGCACTGTGATCTTTTAAGGGTGTGTTGATAATTTAATTGTGCAAAAAAGGACCTGAAACAGAGATTTAAAGAGCACTTCTGAGACACAAAGCATTGCATGTGAAAATGATATGAAAATTATTTTTTTTCTGTGCAAAAGGACCATTTTAAAGTGGAACATTTTATCTAAGTAATGGACATATATTTAATTTAATATATACAGTATCTCACAAAAGTGAGTACACCCCTCACAGTTTTGTAAATATTTTATTATATCTTTTCATGTGACAACTCTGAAGAAATTACACTTTGTTACAATGTAAAGTAGCGAGTGTACAGTTTTTATAACACTGTAAATTTGCTGTCCCCTCAAAATAACTTAATACAATAATGTCTAAACTGCTGGCAACAAAAGCGAGTACACCTCTAAGTGAAAATGTCCAAATTGGGCCCAAAGTGTCAATATTTTGTGTGGCCACCATTATTTTCCAGCACTGCCTTAACCCTCTTGAGCAGGAGTCTCAAACTGGCGGCCCTCCAGCTGTTGAGAAACTACAAGTCCCATCATGCCTCTGCCTGTGGGAGTCATGCTTGTAACTGTCAGCCTTGCAATGCCTCTTGGTACTTGTAGTTTTGCAACAGCTGGAGGGCCGCCAGTTTGAGACCCCTGCTCTTGAGCATGGAGTTCACCAGAGCTTCACAAGTTGCCACTGGAGTCCTCTTCCACACCTCCATGAAGACATCACAGAGCTGGTGGATATTAGAGACCTTGCGCTCCTCCACCTTTCATTTCAGGATGCCGCACAGATGCTCAATTGGGTTTAGGTCTGGAGACATGCTTGGCCAGTCTTTTACCTTAACCCTCAGCTTCTTTAGCAAGGCAGTGGTCATCTTGGAGGTGTGTTTTGGGTCATTATCATGTTGGAATACTGCCCTGTGGCCCAGTCTTCGAAGGGAGGGGATCATGCTCTGCTTCAGTATGTTACAGTACATGTTGGCATTCATGGTTCCCTCAATGAACTGTAGTTTCCCACTGCTGGCAGCACTCATGCAGCCCCAGACAATGACACTCCCACCATGCTTGACTGTAGTCAAGACATACTTTTCTTTGTACTCCTCACTTGGTTGCACACACGCTTGACACAATCTGAACCAAATAAGTTTATCTTGGTCTCATCAGAGCACACAACATGGTTCCAGTAACCAGTAGGCCCTTAGTCTGCTTGTCTTCAACAAACTGTTTGCAAGCTTTCTTGTGCACCATCTTTAGAAAAGGCTTCCTTCTGGGATGACAGCCATGCAGATCAATTTGATATAGTGTGCAGCATATGGTCTGAGAACTGACAGGCTGACCCCCCACCCCTTCCACCTCTGCAGCAATGCTGGCAGCACTCATATGTCTATTTCCCAAAGACAACCTCTGGATATGACGCTGAGCACGTGCACTCAACTTTTTTGGTCGACCATGGCGAGGCTATTTCTGAGTGGAACCTGTCCTGTTAAACCGCTGTATGGTCTTAGCCATCGTGCTGCAGTTCAGTTTCAGGGTCTTGGTAATCTTCTTATAGCCTAGGCAATCTTTATGTAGAGCAACAATTCTTTTTTTTTTTTCAATAAATTTTTTATTGGTATTTCAGTACAGTACACAGACTACGCATTGTGAAACCGAGATGCACTTAGTCGGGTGTATCATTATATAACTAGAAATGTAAAAGACAAAATTACATAAGAAGAAAGGTAGGAAAGAAAGTGAGGTACACTTTGCCGATATAACCATATTCAGTACCTAGTTTGGTAACAGAGTGATGGAGGGAATGAAACCAGATTTGGTGGTATTCTAACACCTTTTAAATAAAGCATACACATAAACAGTAGTAGTGATGTAGCACACAAAATGATTCATGTGTGGGTTTTAGACCATACATCCAATTTTTTGGTAAAAGTATATCCGGTAGGGGAGTTTAAAGCTAGGAGTTGTTCATAAGTGTAGTTTTGTTGGACCAAGGATAACACTTCAGTGGCATTTGGGGAGGAATCGGATCTCCATTTCCGAAGCACTATCTGGCGGGCTGCCAGCAATATATAGGTAACCACAGTTCTGGAGGAAGTTGGGTATGTGTCAATTCCAATATTAAGGAATGCTAGGTTGGGGCATGGGAGGCTCAGAATGCCTGTAATCAATGCTATGTGTTTAAAGATCTGTGAGCAGAACCTCGTCAGGCTGGGGCATTCCCAAAGAGTGTGTCGAAGGTTTCCTACTTGACCACAATTGAGCCAGCAGTGGGGGGAGCTGATGTGGAGAATTTGGCTAATCTGTAGGGGGTATAATACTACCTGTGAGTAATTTTAATGGTCACTTCCCAATGGGCAACGTCAGTGGCGGAATTACCAGGGTCGCACCAGTCGCATTTGCGACTGGGCCCTCGGGTTCCGCCACTGTAGGGGGCCCCGCCGCTGCCCAAGACATAGTACAGTGCACGGGGAGTCCGCTCCACCCATTATTTCCGGCCGCTCCGCCCATCCTCCCCGAGCGCACTGTGCACACTGCACAGGCTCCGCCCATCCTCTCCACCCATCCTCTCATTCCGCACTCAGGGGCACAGTCCCCGCCCGCTTCGTCCATCCTCTCCGCGGCTCCGCCCGCTCCGCCCAACCTCTCCGCCCATACTCTCCACCTGCATTCACAGGCACAGTCCCCGCCCATCTTCTCCAGCTCCACCTGCACTCACAGGCCCCGCCCATCCCCTCTGTTCTCCCAAGCAAGACCCAGAAAGGAGGGGGATTCGGAACCAAGTGACCTGCAAGTAAGTGGCACCCATCTCTTAATATCAACACTGCCACTGATCCCCACACCACCACTACTGCACTGATACCCCCCACACCACCACTACTGCACTGATACCCCCCCACCACCACTACTGCCCTGATACCCCCCACCACCACTACTGCACTGATACCCCCCACACCACCACTGCACTGATACCCCCCCCCACACCACCACTACTGCACTGATACCCCCCACACCACCACTACTGCACTGATACCCCCCACACCACCACTACTGCACTGATCCCCCACACCACCACTACTGCACTGATACCCCCCACACCACCACCACTACTGCACTGATACCCCCCCACACCACCACTACTGCACTGATACCCCCCACACCACCACCACTACTGCACTGATCCCCACACCACCACTACTGCACTGATACCCCCCACACCACCACCGCTACTGCACTGATCCCCCCCCCACTACTGCACTGATTCCCCCCCCACACCACTGCTGCCACTGATACCCCCCCACACCACCACCACTACTGCCACTGATCCCCACACCACCACTACTGCACTGATCCCCCCCACACCACAACTGCCACTGATACCCCCCACACCACCACTACTACTGCACTGATCCCCACACCACCACTACTGCACTGATCCCCCCACACCACAGCTGCCACTGATACCCCCCCACACCACCACTACTACTGCACTGATCCCCCCACACCACCACCACTGATCCCCACACCACCACTACTGCACTGATCCCCCCCACACCACAACTGCCACTGATACACCCCACACCACCACTACTACTGCCACTGATCCCCACACCACCACTACTACTGCACTGATCCCCCCACACCACAACTGCCACTGATCCCCACACCACCACTACTGCACTGATACCCCCCACACCACCACCACTACTGCACTAATCCCCACACCACCACTACTGCACTTATCCCCCCACACCACAGCTGCCACTGATACCCCCCCACACCACCACTACTACTGCCACTGATCCCCACACCACCACTACTACTGCACTGATTCCCCCCACACCACAACTGCCACTGATCCCCACACCACCACTACTGCACTGATCCCCCCCACACCACAGCTGCCACTGATACCCCCCACACCACCACTACTGCCACTGATCCCCACACCACCACTACTGCACTCATTCCTCCCACAGCTGCCACTGATTCCCCCCCACACCCACTACTACTGCCACTGGTCCCCACACCACCACTACTGCACTCATTCCCCCCCACACACACACACCACTGCTGCCACTGATACCCTCCCACACCACCACTACTGCCACTGATACCCTCCCACACCACCACTACTGCCACTGATACCCTCCCACACCACCACTACTGCCACTGATTCCACCCTCCCCCCACACCAATATCACAACCACTGCTGCCACTGATCCACCCCATCATGACCACTACTGCCACTGATCCCATCCTTGCCACTGATACCATTCTCCTCCCCACCACTCATCCCACCCCACCCCCCCCCAACGACCACCCTCACCACGGATCCAATCCTCCCACCAACGCTGCCACTCATTTCATCCAATGCCCTCCACCGCTGCCACTCATCCCATCCAATCCCCCCTTCCACTACCACTCATCCTATCCAGTCCCCCCTTCCACTACCACTCATCTCATCCCACCCTCCTCCAACCATCACCCTTGCCACTGATCCCATCCCCCCCACCACCTTTGCCACTCATCCCATTCAATCCCCCCTACCACTAATCCCACCCCCCAACCACAACCCTTGCAGCTGATCCCATCCTCCCTCACTTTTGCCAATAATCCCATCCCTTCTCCACCATCGCTGCCACTTTTCCCATCCCCACCCAACCACCACTGCTGCCACTGATCCCATTCCCCCCACCGCTGCCACTCATCCCATCTCTCCCTCACCGCTGCCACTCATCCCACCACCGATGCCACTGATCCTATACCTCCCCAACCACCACTGATCCCACCCCCCACCAACACCGCTGCCACTCATCCCAGGGGCGTAACTACAGGGGTCACAATTGCAATAGCACACATGTTGCCCCTAAACACCTGGATGGGGGGGCATTTAGAGGAACAAATCCCCTCCATTTTATTTCTGCAGCCACTAAAAGTCTGCTTCTCCTGATCTCCCTCTGATAGGCATTCAGTGGCTGCAGGAGGAACATGGAGGGGATTTCTTCCCCCTGCTATCCAGGTCCTGCTGCCCCTGGCCGGGGATCAGGGGGGCCCTCCATGGTTTCTTGCACCGGGGCCCTGAAGGTTCTAGTTACACCACTGGGCAATGTGATGATTTGTATATTGAGCTTAGGGCTGTACGCCATTGATTAGGGGTGAATCAAGTTTGGAGATCTGATTCCCACTTCATCATCGTATTTGGTTTCCGGAAGGCAGTTTTGTTCTGTAAAGTATTACCTGTATATAGTAGCAAGATTCCACGTTTTGATGTTTTTTGTGAGAAATAAAAGTCCCATATGTTGACTGGTACCTGGATAGTGGGAATAGGGTTTTTGGATAAAAAATGTACAGTACGTGCGCACGTAAAAAATATGATTCCCTGGGAGCTTGAATTCCGCCTTAAGGGCGTTGACTGTTTTGGGTTTGTTATTCTGCATAAGATCAAATACTGATTCAAAACCTTGGCGGGATAGAGATTTAGTGGAGATCTTCGGGATAACATTTTCTAGGATTTGAAGGGGGTAATCCAATGGTCCCTTCTGTTTCTTTTCAGTGGAGAGGTTAGTCAGTACTCTCCATGCTAAAATTGATGCTTGGGATGGTAGTGGTAGGATGGAGATGTCCCATGGTTTCCAAGAATTACAGATGAGGAGGTTGAGCAGGCTGGTAGTAGGAGCTAGGGCTAGTTCTATTTCTGTCCACAATGGAAGGTCAGTGTCAGGGAGCCAAAATTTAAGTTGGTCCATGTGAGCAGCCTGATAATAGTCTTGAATGTCTACTCATCCTGCTTCTCCTACTGACCTACCTACTGAGCTACTAAGGAAACTCAACAGGGTTTTCAGATACTAATTTGGTATGGGGAGTGATCTGAATAGGTAAAGAATTTGGGGTATTATCATAATTTTAAAGAAGGCCAGCCTACCCACCCAGGAAAGGACCTGTGTTGAGAATTGTTTCAGTTGCTCTTTAATTTTGTTTATAAGGTGAAGTAGGTTTAGTGAGAGCAGTTCAGAGGCTTTACTAGTCAGTGTGATGCCTAGGTATGGGATGCCCTGTGTGCTCCATTTAAAGGGTAAAGCACTCTGGAGAGCGCTTTTTGATGTATCTCTGAGGCTGAGGTTTAGAATTAGGGATTTTGAAAAGTTGACCTTATAATAAGATATTTTACTAAATTTGGACAGGATTTGGGCTGCAGTTAGGGAGTCATGCGGATTAGTCAGAGTGAGTATGACATTGTCCGCGAAAATGGTGATGACCTGTTGTCGTGACTTAAACTGAAATCCAGTGATGAGGGGGTGAGTCCTGAATGCTTCTGTGAGGGGTTCAATCATTAGATTGATTATGGTGGGAGATAAGGGACAACCCTGTTGAGTTCTGTTTGAGATCTTGAATGGTGTGGACAGTGGACCTGATGTATATAAAGGTTGGGAATATAGTTCTAAGATGGCAGATAGAATGGAACCTGTGAACCCAAATTTTGATAGTACCATAGACATATATCTCCAATGCACCCCTTTGAATGCTTTCTCTGCGTCTATTGAAAGTAGCAGAGAAGGCATTCGTGAGTGCCCGGCGTACTGCACAATATTCAGAATTCTCCTAGTTGCGTCAGAGGTCTGTCTCCCCTTGATGAACCCCATCTGTTTTTTTTTAATTAAAGACAGAATATAGTCTATAATATGTTTTGCTAGAAGTTTTGCGTATATTTTGATATCTGAATTTAATAACGAGATAGGTCTAAAGTTAGCGGGAGTAATAGGGTCTTTCCCAGGTTTAGGAAGAGTTATGACATATGCTTTGAGTATTTCCTGGGGGAAAGAGGAGGAAGATGCTGCCTCAGTAAACACGTTTAAGTGGGGGATAAAATGGAGCTAAATAATTTGTAGTATTTGTTAGAAAATCCTTCCGGACCGGGTGATTTCCCATTTGGAAGAGTGGCTATGATTTGGTCTATTTCCTTAGGAGTGAAAAGGGCATTAAGCGCTTGTAATTGGGGGTTATATAGGGATGGTAGGTGTAATTTGTGTAAATATTCCTCAATGTCCTCTGCAGTGTGTTGGGAGTATGAGGATTTTTTCAAAGATTGTACAGATCTTTATAATGTTCAGCAAATGGGTTAAAAATCTCTTGGGTAGGGTGGATAAGGTGAGCTATTCTGGATTTGGCTTTTGCAATTTTAACCCTGTTAGCTAAGAGTTTGCCAGCTTTGTTTGCATTGGCATATGTACATGCTTTTAAATATATTAGGAGATTGTCATAGTGTTGTGTCAAGAAGATTCTGAGGTCATCCCTGAGCTTGTAAAGGGAATTTGGGATAGTTGGTGTGGGGTTATGTTTGTTTAAGGCTTCTAATTTGTGTATTTCCGATGTGAGGGTTTTAATTTTGAAGTTATAGCATTTTTTTTATTCTAGCCCCCTGTTGGAGCAAAATGCCTCCTATGAACGCCTTATGCGCATTCCATACTACATAGAGATTGTTTACTGAGGGAGCATTTGTTTGGAAGAATTTCTGTAGCTTGTTTTTTTTATAATTTTCGAGCTAGTGGGGTTTTGCAATATACTTACATTGCAACGCCAGATGGAGACAGGAGGGGAGACACCCTTTTCCTCTATTGTTATGGATATGGCAGCGTGGTCAGACCACATGATGTCATGCATTTTTGAGGCTGATACTTGTTGTAATAACCCTTTGTCTGTGACAAAGAGGTCTATATGTGAATAGCTTTGGTGTCTGGCAGAGAAGTACGTATAGTCTCTCTCTGATGCATGCTGGCATCTCCAGATATCATAGACTTCTTCCAAGTGCAGCAGGTTACAAAGAGAGGAGATGAGGCCCAAGGCAGGGGATGTGGTGTCTATTCGTGAATCCACCATCAGGTTAAAGTCCCCGCACATTTGCAAGTGGCCATACTTGATAGAGGAAATACATTTAAAGAGATTGCGGAGAAAACTAAGTTGGTGCGAGTTCGGTGCATAAATGCAACCAGTGTGTAGGGTTGCGCATTAATGTTACAGGTGAGAATGATGTAACGCCCTTCTGTGTCTAAGATGGAGTCTTTGAGTCGAAAGGCAAGGGAGTTGCGTATTGCTAGGACTACTCCTCCGCAGGCTAAGAAGATGTTTAAGAAGTAATCTTTATGGGAGCATTTGGGAGTAGCACCAAGTTGGAAATGGGTTTCCTGTACGCTCAAAATGTCTGTTTTGCATTTAGTCACCGCTGACCACATAGAGAGGAATTATGCAGGGCTTTTGCTTAGGCCCCTGCCATTTAGGGAAAGGCATGTAATCGTCATGGTGCTTGTTCTATTGGATACGATGTGGAATGTAGTGTGTAACTCACTTTTGTTGTCAGGGAGCTGGTGGTGGGTCTCCTTGTATGTAGTGTAATGGGCATCAGATAAGACTAGGTATGGACGCGCCTGTTGACCCACATATTGATGTGGCATGATGGTTCAGTGGAGAATGATTCATCCAGTGTTAACTTCCGGGTAGCTTTACTCATGTACTGTGTACCAAACAGAAGAAAGGAAAACAAAGAACATAACAAAACAAAAGTTATTGCAACTGTTAAGGTAGAAACTGTAAAAAGAGGATCTATCTGTAGATCCGAGTGCAGATCATGCTGCTAGTTTTGATATTGGGGGTTGTGGTAGGAATACATTCCATACCATTACCTGGGGGATTACATTGGTTTGGATGGTACTTAATGTGTGCCAGAGCCTCCATTGTTACGTTGCTTAGTGGAGCGCTTATGTGACACAATCTGCCATTCTGGATCTGGTGGATCTAGGTGGCTGACATCTGAAGAAGCTTTTGAGGTTCGACCCCTGGCATGCAGTATGAACACAACACTGGCTGAACAGGTAAGGATGGTCTCACCATCAGAAACTTGGAAATTTTGTCTGAATAGTGAGCTTCCTTCATTTACAAACTTTATTATTCGATTGCAGTTTTTTCCCCTGATTGCCACCGCTTTGGTTATCACTAGGGATGAGCTTCGAGTTTGAGTCGAACTCATGTTCGACTCGAACATTGCCTGTTCGCCTGTTCAGCGAACAGCGAACAATTTGGGGTGTTCGCGGCAAATTCGAAAAGCCGCAAGCACCCTGTAAAAGTCTATGGGAGAAATCTCAAGAGCTAATTTTAAAAGCCTATATGCAAGTTATTGTCATAAAAAGTGTTTGGGGACCTGGGTCCTGCCCCAGGGGACATGTACCAATGCAAATTTTTTTTTAAAAACAGACGTTTTTTCAGGAGCAGTGATTTTAATAATGCTAAAAGTGAAACAATAAAAGTGTAATATTCCTTTAAATTTCGTACCTGGGGGGTGTGTATAGTATGCCTGTGAAGGGGCGCATGTTTCCCATGCTTAGAACTGTCCCTGCACAAAGTGTAATTTTTGCAGGAAAAAAAGCTATTTAAAATCACTCGCGGCTAATGAATTGCCGTCTCCCGTAACACAGAGAACAGTCATTCATTGAAAGTCATTGATAAAAAAAAGTAATTGATAAAAAAAAATAAAAGCGTGGGGGGTTCCCCAAATTCAATTACCAGGCCCTTCAGGTCTATTAAGGGGAACCCCGCTTCAAATTAAAAAAAAATGACGTAGGGGTCCCCCTAAATATCCATACCAGACCCTTCAGGTCTGGGATGGATTTTAAGGGGAACCCCGGCCAACAAAAAAAAAATGGCGTGGGATCCCCCTTAAAATCCATACCCGACCCTTATCCGAGCACACAACCTGGCAGGCCGCAGGAAAAGAGGGGGGGGACGAGAGCACCCCCCCTCCCTCCTGAACCATACCAGGCCACATGCCCTCAACATTGGGAGGGTGCTTTGGGGGTCTGTGACCCCTCAAAGCACCATGTCCCCATGTTGATGGGGACAAGGGCCTCGTCCCCACTACCCTGGCCATTGGTTGTGGGGGTCTGCGGGTGGAGGGTTTATCGAAATCTGGAAGCCACCTTTAACAAGGGGACCCCCAGATCCCAGCCCCCCATGTGTGAAATGGTAAGGGGGTACAAAAGTACCCCTACCATTTCACCAAAAAAGTGACAACGAAGCCCCCCTCTGACGTCGTGGGGAAAGCCATAGGGAAGTCCCCATGACGTCCCCATGCGTCAGCGGGGGGCGGGGTCACCAGGTGGCCCCACCCTCCATTATAAAAGAGCTGTCAGACGCAGCGAAGCCTCAGAAGATTTTAATAATGGAATTGTCAAAGACCGTCTCCTGTCATTGTTAACATTTTTGTCACTTTTTTTGTGTGAAATGGTAGGGGTAATTTTGTACCCCCTTACCCATTTCACACAGGGGGGGGCAGGATCTGGGGGGTCCCCTTGTTAAAGGGGGCTTCCAGATTCCGATAAGCCCCCCGCCCGCAGACCCCCGCAACCAATGGCCAGGGTTGTGGGGATGAGGCCCTTGTCCCCATCAACATGGGGACATGGTGCTTTGAGGGGTCACAGACCCCCAAAGCACCCTCCCAATTTTGAGGGCATGTGGCCTGGTACGGTTCAGGAGGGAAGGGGGGCCGCTCTCGTCCCCCCCTCTTTTCCTGCGGCCTGCGAGGTTGCGTGCTCGGATAAGGGTCTGGTATGGATTTTGAGGAGGACCCCACGCCATTTTTTTTTTTTGGCCAGGGCTCCCTTAAAATCCATCCCAGACCTGAAGGGTCTGGTATGGATATTTAGGGGGACCCCTATGTAATTTTTTTTAAAAATTTGAAGCGGGGATCCCCTTAATATCCATAGCAGACCTGAAGGGCTTGGTAATTAAATTTGGGGGAACCCACACGCTTTTTTTTTTTTTTTTTTTTTATCAATAACTTTCAATGAATGACTGTTCTCTGTGTTACGGGAGTCGGCAATTCATTAGCCGCGAGTGATTTTAAATAGCTTTTTTTCCTGCAAAAATGACACTTTGTGCAGGGACAGTTCTAAGCACGGGAAACATGCGCCTCTTCACAGGCATACTATACACACCCCCCAGGTACGAAATTTAAAGGAATATTACACTTTTATTGTTTCACATTAAGCATTATTAAAATCACTACTCCTGGAAAAACGTCCGTTTTAAAAAAAAAAATTTGCATTGATACATGTCCCCTGGGGCAGGACCCAGGTCCCCAAACACTTTTTATGACAATAACATGCATATTAGCCTTTAAAATTAGCACTTTTGATTTTGAAAGTTCGAGTCCCATAGACTTTAATAGGGTTCTAAAGTTCACACGAGCTTTAGGTCTGTTCGCAGGTTCTGGTGCGAACCGAACAGGGGGGTGTTCGGCTCATCCCTAGTTATCACTTGTGGATAATGCAATTAGTCTAAATCAGCAACTCAGCTTTACAAGGTAAATAATGAATATGGTCCCTTATACAAAATTTAAATATCACATATTTTGCATCACCGTGCACATTTTTCACACCTTGCAATTTTACTTTGACCCTTTACTTTTTACTTAATTTCACCTTTTTTTTCTCACATTTGAGGCTATCACAGTCATTTCATTCCACACATTCACCATCTCTCCCAATTCACGCATTCAGCCCACATTAATTTCAGCACACATCACAACCTTCACCTTTTCCTCCACATTCCCAATAGTTCATCAAAATCAATAAATTTTTAACACTCATCACGCACACATTATCATTATTCTTACGACTTGCTGCTATTGCCCAATGACATGCAAGCCATATTTTCACTTCATGGCCATTTTTTACCCCCAATAACACTCCATTAGTATTACAATTTCCTTAGTCATTAACAACATATTACCAAATATTACATCAAATAACTGCTTGATAATAAGGATAAAATGTTTCAATTCAATTATATAAAAAAAATTGCATATCACGATTAATATATTCTCTATAAAGTTACTTTTTCAAATATTATTTATAAATTTAGATTAAATTAAACAAAAATATGAAATTAATCCAGATATTAAACTCGTTGCTTTTAGGTGTGACCACCAACCCATTAACACCATCCACAACACGGGGGAACACTAATCTGTCTCTCATTGCCTGCAAGCCCGTGATCTTGACCCCTAGGGGGACCTTTTCCCTTCCCACAATGTGGGGAGATTGGGGAGTAATACCACAGCAGCAGGGGCTCATGAACATTCTCGGTGAATGATTTTGTGGATTTTAGCGCAAAAAAATCTCTGGTTATGAACATTATTTCGGAGGAAGGGTAAATATAACATGAAAACAAACAAATAATATACTATAAATAATTAAAAGCATTGAATGTCTCTAAAAAATGTTTTTTACCTTTTGCAGAAATTTAAAAAAGTCACCCCCTCTTTTTCTCCACCCCCTGAAGAAGACCTCTACGCTCATAATGGTCAAAATGCATTGGGGTAGTGGGGTGTTTCTTATGAATAAATAATTGTTGTAAACTTACTGTAATACTGTTTTGAAATATTTTCCTTCCAAATCAATTTTAGGTGAATATTGTATGTACTCTGATTTCGAAAGTTCACAATTTGTAAACCAGAGCTCGAATTTTAAATAACTATTAGTAATTGATGAGACCGATCAGATCAAGGACAAACACTCCAGGGAACAAGAAGGACCTCCACAGCCTCTGCTCCGCTCAAGGACATCCAACTAATTATCTCAGGCACATAAAAACAAGGGACCGCCCATAGCGTGATACTGCTAGACACTTGTTTATTTAAAAAATTTAAAAACACTTACAAATATATGAAGAATAACGAGCACAATACACACACTGCCGGCCGGTCAGTGCAAACCCGTCCCCCGTTCACGATCTCCGTGGTAGCGTCACTGCGTGCCATTCCCTTGGGAAGGCACGCAGTGACGCTACCACGGAGATCGTGAACGGGGGACGGGTTTGCACTGACCGGCCGGCAGTGTGTGTATTGTGCTCGTTATTCTTCATATATTTGTAAGTGTTTTTAAATTTTTTAAATAAACAAGTGTCTAGCAGTATCACGCTATGGGCGGTCCCTTGTTTTTATGTGCCTGAGATAATTAGTTGGATGTCCTTGAGCGGAGCAGAGGCTGTGGAGGTCCTTCTTGTTCCCTGGAGTGTTTGTCCTTGATCTGATCGGTCTCATCAATTACTCCCCATCTGGGATGTTGCAGGCTTCATAGGCAGTGCCTTTTATTACTAGACATCTGGTAAGCGCCAAATTCAAATGGTGGATGGGATTGCACAAAACTTTTGTATGCCTGTCACAGCGGTGTTCCATTTACCATCTAATCAGCAGTCTACTCACTATATTCTACCTGGCTTAGTACCAAGGAAGACACTTAATCAGGATTAATGTGGTTCCCATTTGGACTTTATTCATTATACCTTACACACTCTTCTGTAGTCTTATTGTGTATGTAATTCATTTTTTGGTATATTATTATTTGGTCATTTGGGTTTTCTTTTTTCATGTATGTTTAAATATTTGTTTGGCGCAGCTTTATCCATTTTATATATCCTGTGTGTGTGTATCCCACTTTTAGCAGCAGCCTTTTAGGTTAAGATTTTTTATTTTAATACTCTTTTTTTTCCCCTATCACTTTTTTTAGCGCGGTTTATTTTGATTTCATTTTAAATAACTATTACCTCTTTTTTGTTAAAAAATAAAAACTATTTGTTTTTTCACCAACTAAGTGTGTTTTCTGCTGCCTAAAAACCCCATGGGGAATTTTCTTCCTTTTTTCTATAATCATATACGGGGTGAGCAGCCAGCACAAATCTATCCATTTGCTCTGCACTTTTTTTGTATTTAAAAAAATAATAATTTTGACACTTGTACGTATAGTCTCTCTCTGATGCATGCTGGCATATCCAGATATCATAGACTTCTTCCAAGTGCAGCAGGTTACATAGAGAGGAGATGAGGCCCAAGGCAGGGGTTGTGGTGTCTATTCGTGGATCCACCATCAGGTTAAAGTCCCCACACATTTGCAAGTGGCCATACTTGATAGAAAAAATACATTTAAAGAGATTGCGGAGAAAACAAAGTTGCTGCGAGTTCGGTGCATATAAGGCAACCAGTGTGTAGGGTTGCGCATTAATGTTACAGGTGAGAATGATGTAACGCCCTTCTGTGTCTAAGATGGAGTCTTTGAGTCGGAAGGCAAGGGAGTTGCGTATTGCTAGGAGTACTCCTCCGCAGGCTAAGAAGATGTTAGAGTAATCTTTATGGGAGCATTTGGGAGTAGCACCAAGTTGGAAATGGGTTTCCTATACGCTCAAAATGACTGTTTTGCATTTAGTCGCCGCTGACCACATAGAGAGGCATTATGCAGGGCTTTTGCTTAGGCCCCTGCCATTTAGGGAAAGGCATGTAATCGTCATGGTGCTTGTTCTATTGGATACAATGTGGAATGTAGTGTGTAACTCACTTTTGTTGTCAAGGAGCTGGTGGTGGGTCTCCTTGTATGTAGTGTAATGGGCATCAGATCAGACTAGATATGGACGCTCCTGTTGACCCACATATTGATGTGGCATGATGGTTCAGTGGAGAATGATTCATCCAGTGTTAACTTCCGGGTAGCTTTACTCATGTACTGTGTACCAAACAGAAGAAAGGAAAACAAAGAACATAACAAAACAAAAGTTATTGCAACTGTTAAGGTAGAAACTGTAAAAAGAGGATCTATCGGTAGATCCGAGTGCAGATCATGTTGCTTGTTTTGATCTTGGGGGTTGTGGTAGGAATACATTCCATACCATGACCTGGGGGATTACATTGGTTTGGATGGTACTTGATGTGTGCCGGAGCCTCCATTGTTTCGTTGCTTAGTGGAGCGCTTATGTGACACAATCTGCCATTCTGGATCTGGTGGATCTAGGTGGTTGACATCTGAAGAAGCTTTTGAGGTTTCAGGAATGATGCCCCATTTACATAGAGCGGCAATCCCTTCCTCTAAGGATGATTTTGAGACAGTGACTCCATTGTGAGTGATGGACAGGGTGGCCGGGTATTAACATTTATGTGAAATGTTGCAGTTTCTAAGTGCCTGCTTTGACATTGAAGCATGTGCTTGGATAGGTCAAGGAGCCGTTGTATGTTGGCATAGTGCTCAGGTACGCTTTCCTAAACGTGGCTATTAGGAGATCTTTTAAATAATAAAAGTGTACTCTTAGAAGAACGTCTCTGAGTATATCAGCCAGTAGGAAAGAGGGTTTTGGTACCCTGTGGATTCTGTCAATTGTAAAGTTCTGTGCTGACAGCGTGGGGGCCATAGAGGAAAATAGAGTCAAGGCAAACTGTTGCAGCTGCTGGGGAGGTACAGATTCTGGTATCCCTCTGATTTTTATGTTGTTTCTCCTGGATCTGTCCTCAAAATCTGCAATTTTATCGTTAATCCAGGTGATTTCCTCTGTGTGGGCATTGTGAGCATCCACTAAGGAGTTAAAGGAGACAGAGTAATCCCCCATTTTATGTCCACTCTGTCCCCCAAAGCCTGTACTTCTTTATGGCATTGATTTACACTTGACATTAAGCCAGAGACCAAAGAAGCCCTCATTGACAGCATCATGTCTTTTACCATGGTGTCATGTATTTAACATGATACTGGTTGGCCTGTGGTGGAGAAGGCAGCAATAGGGTCGTTTCTAGGTGGCTCTGTACCTTCCCTGGATGCATGTGGCCTTCTGACATCCATGCCTGTGTCCTCTTGGTGTCTGGGAGGAGAGTCCCTGTGGGGTTTGGACTTAGCTGGGGTTTGGGTGGATGGACTGGAGTTTCCTGAGGAGGTTTTTTTGGGACCCGCAGTACGCAGCCCGTGTGCAGGCTGTCGCTGCCATTTTCGGTGATCCTTCTGTATGGATGGGAAGAATCCCTGTATCTTCTGTGGCTGTGTGTACTCCTTGCGACGCATGGACATTGCAACCACGTTCCAGGACCCGGGCGGCTGACTGTGGGTGTCTACAGTGTGGTGGAGGGCTCCTTGAGTGTCAATTTCCTCCTGAGCTCCTGTGCTAAGTGGCCACGTTGGAGCCCATTCGGCACACCCCCTTCCAACAATTCTTTTTTTCAGATCCTCAGAGAGTTCTTTGCCATGAGGTGCCATGTTGAACTTCCAATGACCAGTATGAGAGAGTGAGAGCGATAACACCAAATTTAACACACCTGCTCCCTATTCACACCTGAGACCTAATGAGACCTAACTAACGAGTCACGTGACACTGGGGAGGAAAAATGTCTAATTGGGCCTAATTTGGACATTTTCACTTAGGGGTGTACTCACTGTTGCCAGCGTTTTAGACATTAATGGCTGTGTGTTGAGTTATTTTGAGGGAACAGCAAATTTACACTGTTATACAAGCTGTACACTTTTGTACATTGTAGCAATGTGTATTTTCTTCAGTATTTTCCAAAGTGTGGGGCCTCATAATTGATCAATGCCTATACTGTAGCTGGAACACTACAAGGCTCAGGATTTCTATGCAATGGAGACATGACATAAACACATATTTATAAGAGTGAGGAAGAGTTAGAACTTATGACAACTTTTTTTGTGCTGTCTATGGCTTCCTTTACCAGTAATGTTATTGCCCCATTTCTTTGCAAAGACATCAGAGGCACAGAAGAAAGAGAAAATCTCCCCAGAGTCAAAGACAGAAAGAAAAAAATCTTTATTCAGCGGAGCTCCAATGAAGAAGCCATTCTATTACATCAAAAAGTGCTGAGGTAACTAAATTTTCTGTAAAAAAAGGCTCTAAAAATATATTCCTCAATTCCATTTAGAAGATTAAAATCCTTTTCTACTAGTGGCATTAAATCAGTTGTTTGGAGAAATTACTTCACTGCCTTTACTGTTAAGCAAGGCCACCTCAGCCCCAGTTCCTCAAGCCATTTTAACCACTTCCCATCCAGAGCCCATCATATGACGGCCTCCACTTTGCGGGGGTATAGGTGGCCATCTGGGCCACCTATTAGTGCCCATCCATTCCCATCAGTGCCCACCTATCAGTGTCCATTAGTGCCACCTATCGGTGCCCACCTGTGCCACCTATCAGTGCCCATCTGTGCCAGGGAAAAATTCTCCCCTCCTTCCAGGAAAGGTACTGGTCGCAGTATCGATTGCGGGTGCTGTTTTTGGGAGAAAAAACACACAAGGAGCAGACAGCTGAATTAAGCAGGCTGGTCTGGACAGAGATGCGGCTGGATGAGAGCTACAAAGCCCTCCGGTTGCATGTATCCCAAGCATGCCCTTGGATAGAAAATGACAGCCCAACAGAAGGCTTTGGCTATGGCGGCCTGGGACTGTTGCATGTGAAGCTGACAGGGGACCCTAAATTTGGGAGTGATTTGGAGTGGCGGTTGGATTTCATGGATTTCAGAGAAGAGCTACTGAACGTCTCGGAAGTGCACTGGGCACTGGAAGATATAGAGTTTCTGGCCATTCAGGAATGGGAGCTGGAGATCTCCTACAGATGGCTGCTAGACTCTGCTTAGTGCCAGGGCTGGGCTCCCTTTGCCTGGGACTATCACGAAGTACCAGCAGACAGCTCTGAAATCCTGGCTGAAGAGTCGGCAAAGTGGCATAATAACAGTTTGCTTTGCCAACCTGCTCCTACAGCTATGGACGTGGAGGTCTTATGGCAGATGCAGCAAGTGCTGACTGACCCTGTCGAACCTGTTTCTGCACAAGACGAGGTTGGATGGAGGAATGTGCCTGTCCAGCAGCCAGAGAATTGACTATGGAAAATCTGGAGATTGCCATCCCCAAAGCTGAAGTGTTGACAACAGGGCAGAGCTCTGCTAACCTCTGCCCAGCATCGATAGCATCTTCTGGGTTCCATGGACAGGAGATGGTGAACCTCTATCCCCAGACACCAGTTGCAGTGACAGGGGATTTGATAGACTTTTCTGCTGAGGAAGAACAACCTGGTGAGCCTCCAGCAGAAGACCGGTATTAGGGCCAAATTTCACTGAGCTCTGCCCATCAGCAACAGCAGTATCTATGGAGTTACAAGGAACTTCCCCAGCTGAAGCGCTGGCCACAGGGCAGAGGGTCCAAGACCTCTGCCCCACATCTGTGGCAGTTTCAGAGGCTCAGGGTGAGAAGGTGGCGGTCCCTTCCCAGTAGCAGATCAGGATACAAAGGGAGAAGGGAGAGGAGGTATTCATTGTGATTAGATAACTAGCTCATGTTAATTAGGTTTCTGGTTTCATTTTGTATTGTCAGCCTGCTGTATATATTTGTGTGTCATCTCAAATAAATCAGTTCATGGTGAGCAACCAAACAAGTGTTGTCTCGTTTGTTGTTGTTAGTGGTTTTAATATCTGATATCTATATTCAGACTGGGAGGAAGCGGTTAATGACAAAAGCACTCAAGCGGAGTATGGGACGTTTCGTTACAATAACTAACTAATAATAACTTAACCTCCTAGGCGGTAATCCCGAGTCTGGCTCGGGTTCAGTTTTTTCTGCTAGGAGCGGTAACCCCGAGCCAGACTTGGGCTGCATTGCAGGATACAGGGGGAAGTTACTTACCTTTTCCCCTGGATCCTGCGATGTCTCCCCGCTGTGTGTGCGAGCCGTCCGCTCGCTCGATTCACACAGTGCCCGAGTGCCGCCGATCTACGTTCCCTGCGACGTTCCGACGCACGGGAGCGGAGATCGGCGCCAAATTCCAAAAAGTTTAAAAACACAATACACATACAGTACTGTAATCTTACAGATTACAGTACTGTATACACAAAATACACATCCCCTTTGTCCCTAGTGGTCTGCCCAGTGCCCTGCATGTCATTTTATATAATAAAAAGATTTTTTTTCTGCCTGGAAACTGGAGATTGTCCATAGCAACCAAAAAGTGTCCCTTTATGTCAAAAGTGGTTTTAGACCAGCTAGAAAACACCGATAAAAAATTAGAATCACAATTTATCATCAAACAATAAATTTAACCACTTTCAGACCGGACCAATTTGCAGCCAAAGGACCAGGCCCCTTTTTGCGATTCGGCACTGCGTCGCTTTAACTGACAATTGCGCGGTCGTGCGACGTGGCTCCCAAACAAAATTGACGTCCTTTTTTCCCCACAAATAGAGCTTTCTTTTTTGGTGGTATTTGATCGCCCCTGCGGTTTTTATTTTTTGCGCTATAAACAAAAATAGAGCGACAATTTTGAAAAAAATGCATTATTTTTTATTTTTTGCTATAATAAATATCCCCCAAAAATATATAAAAAAACATTTTTTTCCTCAGTTTAGGCCGATACGTATTCTTCTACATATTTTTGGTAAAAAAAATCGCAATAAGCGATTATTGATCGGTTTGCGCAGAAGTTATAGCGTTTACAAGATAGGGGATAGTTTTATAGCATTTTTATTAATAATTTTTTTTTTTTATTAATGGCGGAGATCTGCGATTTTTTTTTGTGACTGCGACATTATGGCGGACACATCGGACATTTTTGACACATTTTTGGGACCATTGTCATTTTTACAGCAATTAATGCATTTAAATGCATTGATTTCTGTATAAATGACACTGGCAGTTTAGGAGTTAACCACAAGGTGGCAGTGTAGGGGTTAAGTAGGCCTAGGGGTGTTTTTTTTACTGTGGGGGGGCGTGGCTGTCAGCTAGTGAATGCTGATCTCTGCTCCAATCACAGGGAGCAGAGATCGGCGTCACGAGTTGCTAGGCAGAACGGGGAGATGCTGTTTATCTCGGCATCTCCCCGTTTAGCCGCTCCGTGAGACGATTGCGGGAGTCCCCGCGGTGATCGAGTCCGCGGGGACCGCGGCCGGACTCACGGGGGTCCCGACCGGCGCGGGAGCGCGCCGCTCCCGGCGCGCTCCCGATGGCACGGACAGGCTAAAGGAGGGATGTATATATACGCCCTCCTGCCTGTACGTGCCATTCTGTCGACGTATATCGTCGTGCGCCGGTCGGCAAGTGGTTAATGACAGCGACTATTCTGCAACTGAGCAAATTTCAGTGTTTTTGATTTGATTACATTATTGAATCATTTTTATATATATTTTTTATTATATTATAATTTATGATTTTGTGTTTCAAACTTTATCATACCCGGGATGTCTACTAGACTCTGGTTCGGACACAACGGACACTTTCAGCACAAAATTCCAGCCAGAATCATACCGCCAGGGAGGTTAACAATTACTTACTGTTAAATTATAGGTATTGTAATTTCCTTTCAAATTTAGCTGTTAGTGAACGTAACAAATACGAATTTATCCGTAATAATGGATGCCGTATCTAAACGAATGGAACGTAACACATTACTAATAATAAATAATAATAATAACAAAAATGTATAATTATTATTATTTTGATCTGTTCCATTTGTTTAGATGCAGCATTCTCTATTTCGGATAATTCGTAATTTCAGATAAATTCGTATTCGTTATGTTCACTAACAGAAAAATTTCAAAGGAAGTTCCAATACCTATAATTTAACAGTTAGTTATTATAAGTTATTTAGTTATTATTTAAATTTTTTGTATTTTCGTTCTTTCTTATTTTCTAATTTTCTAATTTCCGAATTTTGGAATTTCCGTATTGTCGAATTTTAAAATGTTCAAATTTTCGAATTTAAGAGTTTTCAAATTTATGAATTCCGTATTTCGAAATTCCGAATTTTCGAATTTCTGAATTTACTAATATATGAATTCCGAATTTCTGATCTTTCCAATTTTCGAATTTAAGAATTTTTGAGTTTCAGAAAAAAAACTGAAAACAAATGAAATTAAAATAAAACAAATTTTTCAGCGATGCACATGAATACCCAGTTTAGAGTGTGACAGCTGTCCGTTCTGATGCAGTGAGCTGACGGTAGCTGGTGGCGTGTTGCACGTTTCAGCACATCACACGGTACCCTTTTATTTTTGAAACACATTTTTTTGAAGTGCACAAAAGTTGCACTTCATTCAAGTCACTATTTGGCAGTAGAGTGGGTTGTGTCACTGTATAGGGACTTGCAATCCTATCCTGTGCAGTGCAATAAAATGCAGCATGTCTGCATTTAATCACATCTCAATGCACCGCATCTCCATGTTGCATTGCAGTGTGACTAGGACACATAGAACACAATTGTTTTCTGTGTGTCTTAGTGGTGACCTGAGTTCTTCCAGTGCGGTAAAATGCAGGTGTTAGAAGACTAGCCAGAAGAGAGCTGCCCGTAGGCCTGGCACAATGGACAATTTCCAATATGGCCACGCTCCCGCACAAATAGGCGCACACGCGCTGTGAGCGCTCGTTCGCCATGGCGAACACATGTGTGGGCGCACGTAATGCACGTCAGATCCTGGCACCCTCTGGCATTTGACTGTGGCACATGGACATTGCTGACTGGTCTTCAGCTTCCTGCTTCCTGTTACTGTGTTTGCTTTTGTTTCTGATCACCTGTTACTGACCTGGCCTGCCCTTGGATACCTCTTGTCTCTCTCCCATCTCTGACTTCGGATTGCTCATCTTCTCTTTTCTCCTGTCCTGCGTATGACCCCGGCTTGCCTAACCGTGATTCTGATATCTGATCTGTTGACTACTGGCTTCCTGACCTCTGCTACTGTCCCCTACTACGCCTTCTGCTGTGATCCACCTTGGTGCCTACCTGCTGTACCAACCTGCAGTACCTATCTACAGTGCTCCCCTGCTGCTCCAGCTTGCAGTACTTGTCTATTGTATCCAGCCTGCTGCACTTACTATTTCCTGCTGTGTACAGCCTGCACCACATTTAGCTCCCCTGGGTCCTACTCCACACCTCATCTGGTATCCACCTGCAGAGAGATCTCCACACCACCATCCCTCATCTGTGGCCCAACTGGCAATCCCTGCTTCTTTGGGCTTTGTGTTCCCTGTTATCACTTTCTGGGGCACTGAGCACTCAGCCGCAAGAGCCATCTCAGCATTTCGGGTTCAAGACCAGGTACATGACAGCAGGTCATTGCACCGCACAGGGACCTACCTACTTACCTGTGACTGGGCTGGAGAAGCCACACAGCAAAGAGCTCATCTAATTCAGTCTAAATCACTTTGCTCTCTCTACCTTTTAACATACACTACTGTATATTACCAAAAGTATTGGGACACCTTCCTTTACACACACATGAACTTTAATGGCCTCCCAGTCTTAGTCCATAGGGTTCAATATTGAGTTGGCCCACCCTTTGCAGCTATAACAGCTTCAACTCTTTTGGGAAGGCTGTCCACAAGGTTTAGGAGTGTGTCTATGGAAATGTTTGATCATTCTTCTAGATCTTGTCCACATCAGTGCCTCAGGACTCTGTGCGGGCCAGTCAAGTTCCTCCACCCCAAACTTGCTAATTATTTTTATTATTATACAGGATTTAAATAGCGCCAACAGTTTGCGCAGCGCTTATCAGCTCATCCATGTCTTTATGGACTTTGCTTTGTGCACTGGTCCAAATCATATGGTGAAGGAGGGATTATGGTGTGGAGTTGTTTTTCAGGGCTTGTCCCCTTAGTTCCAGTGAAGGGAACTCCTATGGTGTCAGCATACCAAGACATTTTTGAAAATGTCATGCTCCAACTTTTGTTGGAACAGTTTGGGGACAACCCCTTCCTGTTCCAACATGACTGCGCACCAGTGCACAAACAAGGTCCATAAAGGCATGGATAAGCAAGTTTGGGGTTGAGGAACTTGACTGGCCTGCACAGAGTCCTGACCTCAACCCGATAGAACACCTTTGGGATGAATTTGAGTGGAGACTGCGAGCCAGGCCTTCTCATCCACATCAGTGCCTGACCTCACAAATGCGCTTCTGGAAGAATAGTCCTAAGAGTTTAACCTGTTATAGCTGCAAAGAATGGGCCAACTCAATACTGAACCCTACAGACCAAGACTGGGATGCCATTAAAGTTCATGTGTGTGTAAAGGAAGGTGCCGAATACTTTCGGTAATATAGTCTACTTGTTCAATATATTTATTTAAAGGTTTTGCAATATAAATTGAAAATACAAAATAGAGTAATAAAAAACAAGTATGCATACATATAATGTGTACAAAACATTACATAACTGAAAGTGACATTTCTCAAAAGTTACAGTCTAAAAGACTGAAGGCCTTTTTGTTGGACACAAAATGTGTACATTGACAAATGAAAAACCAAAAAGCTCCATAATGGATAAGTCAAGATACTGCAAGTCAGTAAGAAAACATCTTCATAGCAAGTTATAAAAAAAAGACGACCAGAGTAAATTCACTGCAGGCTCTATGTCAGCATACTTCTTCCACTGCAGCACAACTGATTGGTTCCTTGTGTTGCTTCTCCCATCCCTAGTCTGCTCTTTGATTAACAGTGAACTACGAGAGGCTGATACCAAGACAAATTCAGATACTTCTACTGCTTACATTCAGCAATTATAGGAACACAGAGCTGTGTATGTGTGTATTTTTTATCTTCTTGGAGTTCAGTTTTAAGGAGTTAGGAGATTAGTTTAATTTCTCAAGTTGCTTTCCTGAATGGAAAGAACTCTCTGAATCAGCATGCTAGTTAATTAGAGCTTGGGGTAACTAGCTTCAATCTGGATCAGAGAGTATAGAGACTTCTATGTTCTGCAGCTGCAGCAGAGGGAAACATACTTACTTCTGTTGTCATTAAGGAATACTAATGTGGGTTTGAGACAACCAGTCAGTCATATAATTGAAGTTTATCATAAAACATTAAAAAGAAGGGTCGGTTCTTTTGATAATTTTTTACAAGGCAAGTACCCGATGCATGTGTCCTTCAAAAAGTATAGAGCGTCTGTTGAGCTGTCTGTAAGAACTTTTAATTACCAAGAAAGTGTTGTGCGCCTTCTCTGCAAAATGGAGCACAACATATTTTGCCAGATAAATAACAATGAAGTGGAGACAGGAATGGTTTTGTTTACTGCTTCGTCTAAAAAGCTGGTCCAACAGACAGCTTAAAGTAGAATTCCATGCTTAATGTCACTTTGAATAGTTTCTTTGGGCCAAGCTGGCTATGTACCATAGCTGAATAATAAAGCTCAAATTAAACTCCTATGAACAAGAGCAAAAAACTTTTATGTAAACTGTTAGCATAACGTTAAAATATGATCAAGTTGGGTTGATAAGGTAAAAAGTTAGCCTGAGGGTAACATTTTCTCAGGTCTCTGATAGCTAAAAATCTGAACACAAATGTCATTCAGATCATCCAACAGTGGGAACCAGATTCAGACCCCCGTGCATTTGCGCAGCTGCAGATCACTTCTAATAGTTATCTTTTGCTGGCTATAATCAGATCAGGATCAAGTTCAGAAAGATTAGAGGGAGCAATTACAAGTGGCAGGATCAGGATCATAGGTTTCAAGGAACAACGAGCAGAATGCATAGCCACACAGGTAAAATGCTGAGGCATTTTAGAGTCTAGATTCTAGAGGAGGAAATAAATACCCTCCCAGCAGCCAGCATCAAAAGTTTAAATTCTTGGAACCTGCGGCTGGGAGGCCCCCGCTGGTGGACACTGGTACTGTACTCTTCAGGTCCATGAACCAAAGTGCCACCAGTAGGTGTTTCAACTCTTTACAGTTACACTTTAGCTTTATGTAATGTATAAATATGTGTCGATACCAATGGTATTGACACATATAGGTCTGGAACAATGAAGATTTACCACACCACCTGCTGGAAAGGTATGCATTTATTTTGTTTTACATGCTGGCCATGGAGTCATTATGTATTAGACATGTGCATTCGTTTTCGTCCGAATGCATTTTCGGCCAAATTGCAGGTATTTTCATTATCGTTTTAACAGACGATAACGAAAGTGCAGAATCCGAAAAACGAAAGATCCGACATAAACAAATGCTTTATTTTCGTTTTCATTGTGACAACAGTTCGATATAGATAGGAGATTTGACACTGACAATAACAATCTGTGTACATTGAACCTGTGGTCGAATGTGCCTAACCTTAACTCTATTAGTACAAGATTATTCTACATAGAGAGGAAAGATTCGACGTATAGAGGAAAGATTCGATGCAGAGAGGAAAGACTCGACGTAGAGAGAAAAGATTGCTGCTGGAATTGGGTGGAATTACAGCTAAACTATGCAGAGTCATACAGTTTAGCTGCTCCGTCGAATCTTCTTTGAACATTCGACAGACACCATGAGCCTTCAATGACAGATTCGACCTTAATTCATCTGGATTTTCGGACGAATGCAATTTTTAACGAAAAACAAAATAAATAAAAATGAATTTCAGGAGTAATTAAATAAATTAATTTTTCGGACGAAAACGAAATTGCGAAACGAAATATGTCAGTGTGCACATGTCTATTATGTATAAGAGACATTGTTATTTAATCAATTCAGGGCAAAGTTGCACTGTCTTTGCAAAGGGGCCCTTCCGACCCCCTTATATTCACTTTGTCAACACTCCCTCCCTACTCCTTTCTTTTATCCCTCCTATCATTGGAATATGAGGTGTCATTGACTATAGGGAATGGTGATGTCACTCTCTCTTTTATGTTGCACTGCTTGGGCCTAGCAACTGGGCTTTATACCTGTTTAAAAACATACGTAACTAGACCCAGGTGATTTCTAGTTACACCCTGATTACCATGTCTAAATGACATGTTTGCTGCCTATTACACTCCAGAGCATGTGGGGTACAAGATGTAAGACCATTGACCTGTCTGTTTTTGTTTTTATTCCTGTGACAGATTTGATGCAAGCTTATATAGAGCAAAACAAACTATTGTTTTCATACCACTTCCTGCAGCTTACATCAAATCCAAATGCAGAGCACAGTCCTAGATATTATTGTTCCCACTTTATTTGTTTAAATCTTGTGTACATCTGTTCGGACATTTCCCAAGATGATCAAATTAAATAACCAAATGATGCAAAAAAGAACAAGTGACAAATTGTGTTTTCTTGTGCTGAACTTGTTACCGCATTGGCTCATGTACAATCTGTCAATGCAATGCCGTTGTTTAAGCATCTAATTTTTTTCCACCAATTCCATTCATGTTTGGTAGACTATAGCGAAACCTTCAGAAAAAGCGTTTAAATCCCTGTGTCCCTGACACATTGTTTCTCTACAGATAATACTCAAGGAAGGCCACGCTACATTTAACTTGGCCATCTCTCAATAGGCTGGTAGTCCACACAAAACACAGCCTATCTGAATATTCTTTGCATGCTAAACAGATCACTGCAAGCCTTTTCCTCAGGCTAGATTGTTATAAATGCTGTTTATGATCCTGCTATGACAACTGTGAAGGACATGGCCAAGAATTCATCATAGCATTATTCATCCAATGTCAGAATACCTAATAAGATTCTAAATGACCCCACATGATAATAAGATCCATCTTGTAGCAATAAGGTATTAATAAACTTGCTTCCTTTTGATAGAGAAAACTCCAGGCATCATTACTCTGACATATTTGTTTTGCTTAGATTTTGCTGCTAGTCTGGGTCTATTGGTTTACAGAGTAAATCTGTAGAAGGCCATGAGGTAGAAATAATAAACCATGCTTGAAGTAAAAGCCTGTAGGTTAAAACAAAGAATGCTCTGTTTGATGATACTGTAAATGGCAGATTCCCAAGGTTCTTTCTAATTGAATTGCCATTACAAACATCAGCCTGCTAAAACGGTGAGACTTTTAAAGAGGCTAAAAAAAGAAATGAAAACTCCTCTTGTCATTTCTTGTTGGGAAAAATGATTTTTGTATCAAATATATATTAATATAGTTATATATCCTTCTATAGCATCATCTCCTTTGATGCTGTTATTGACAAAAGAGCCATTGGTGCTAGGCCTGCAGATACTTCCAAGTTTTATTCGCTATCAGTGCCTTTTATCATATCCAAAAACCAGTAATGTTCATCAGAATATGCAAAAATTAATAAAAAAACTGTAGTACCAATAATACCCCACTAAGCCGTAATGCAAATTATATTAAACACTTGAATCCCCAAGCCTTTTCCCTCCTTAAATCACATGAAGAAATTTTGGTTGGGAGGTCCCTGCCACATACATTGGTAACTATATAAAATGGCTACCTTTTGTATATACAATTGTTTATGCATTTTTCAATTTGATATGCTAAATGCAAACCTACCTCTGAAGAAGACCCTAATCGAATGGGTCGAAATGCGTCAGTCTTTGTCATACATTAGATATTCTGAAATGTAATGTTATGTACAATTCAGTGTTTGCATTTTTGCCCTTTGATTGGGCACGCCCCCACCAGAGCTCACATTTTAACTATTATGGAAACATTGTATGCTATTTTTTTAATAAAGAAAGCATTTTTCTAAATCCATTTACTACTTACTGACTTTGCTGCTAAAAAACCCTCTGTGGGGAATTTTCCCATATTATATTACCCGGGGTGTGCAGCACCATTACCTCTCTATATATGTGTTCTTCCCATGCTATAATCACGTGAAGCGTTTTTTTTTTCAGTTTTGGCAACGTTTCAATTCTACAGATATCTTTTAGGTTTTATAGTCAACCCTTACATATTTTTTTTTTTCTGGAAAGATAAGGTTTTAATTAGAATTCAGAGTAAGCTAGAGTTTGGTCTGAATTTTGTTGGTTCAAGGTTCTACAAAAGGAGCCAAATCTCCTGCTGCATCCGAAAGTGATACATTTAGCAGCTGTATACATTTAACAGCTGCTAAATATGACAGCTTACTGCGCAGGCTGGTTGATAAGGAGCCAGCAGCTGCTGGCTTCTTAGCAACCGGAAATGCATCCCTGCCGTGCCCATTCAGCTGTCAGGCAAGGATTTCCTGCTGACAGGGGAATATAAACAAAAGGGCAGGGATGGGGACTGACATCACTCACCAAATATGGCCATGGTCATATATGGTCAATGACAGCCACTATCTATGCCTTTGTTGGCAAGGAGTATAAATGACACCTCAGCAGTTGTCATTTTTTCAGTGGGTCGTTAGGTGTTGTTCATCTTGATTGCCAAGGATCTGCATTGCTGGACCAAATTTTCAATATACTTGAAAAAGTATTCACACTCCTTGGAATTTTCTACATTTTGTCATGTTACAATCAAAAACGTAAATGTATTTTATTGGGATTTTGTTTGATAGACCAACATAAAGTGGCACATAAAAGTGAAGTGGAAGAAAAATCATAAATGGTTTTCAACGTTTTTTTTTTACAAATAAATATGTGTAAAGTGTGGCGTGCATTTGTATTCAGCCCCAATACTTTGTAGAACCCCCTTTCGCTGCAATTACAGCTGCAGGTCTTTTTGAGTATGTCTCTACCAGCTTTGCACACCTAGAGAGTGACATTTTTGCCCATTATTTTTGCAAGATAGCTCAAGCTCTGTCAGATTGGATGTAGAGCATCTGTGAACAGCAATTTTCAAGTCTTGCCACAGATTCTCGATTGGATTTAGGGCTGGACTTTGACTGGGCCATTCTAACACATGAATATCCTTTGATCTACACCATTCCATTGTAGCTCTGGCTGTATGTTTAGGGTTGTTGTATTGCTGGAAGGTGAACCTCTGCCCCAGTCTTAAGTCTTTTTCAGACTCTAACAGGTTTTCTTTTAAGGTTGCCCTATATTTGGCTCCATTCATCTTCCCATCAACTCTGACCAGCTTCCCTGTCCCTGCTAAAGAAAATCATTCCCACAACATGATGCTGCCACCACCATGTTTTACGGTGGGGATGGTGTGTTCAGGGTGATGTGCAGTGTTAGTTTTCCGCCACATATAGCATTTTGCTTTTAGGCCAAAAAGTTACATTTTGCAAACTGCAAACAGGATTTCTTATGGCTTTTTTTCAACAATGGCTTTCTTCTTGCCACTCTTCCATAAAGGCCAGATTTGTGGAGTGTACGACTAATAGTTGTCCTGTGGACAGATTCTCCCAACTGTGGATCTCTGCAGCTCCTCCAGAGTCTCCATGCTTCTCTGATTAAGGCTCTTCTTGCCCGGCCTGTCAGTTTAAGTGGGCGGCCATGTCTTGGTAGGTTTTCAGTTGTGCCATACTCTTTCCATTTTCGGATGATTTATTGAACAGTGCTCCATGAGATGTTCAAAGCTTGGTATATTTTTCTATAACCTAACCCTGCTTTAAACATCTCCACAACTTTATCCCAGACCTGTCTAGTGTGTTCCTTGGCCTTTATGATGCTGTTTGTTCACTAAGGTGAATTAAAGTTGAACCTTTAGGCACATATATGTCATTTTTAACCTATAGTTTAAAGCGTATCTAAAGCCATTTTTATTTTCATTTTAGTCAGAGTGTGGCAGGATTAAAAGCTTGGTTTTTATTATTATTATACAGGATTTATATAGCGCCAACAGTTTAATGCAGTAGGAATCAGAGGGCCCTGCTCATTACAGTCTAAGCCCCCGTACACACGGTCGGAAATTCCAAAAAGTCCATCTGATTTTTTCAGACGGATTTGTCCGACACTGGTTTTGCATACACACGGTCGGACAAAGTTGTCGAAAAATCCGATCATTCTGAACGTGGTGACATTCGTTGCGTACGACGGAACTACGTAGAGGCTAGTAGCCAATAGCTTTGGTCTCGTAATTTGATCTGAGCATGCGTGGCACTTTGTCCGTCGGAATTCTCTACACATGATCGGAAAAAGTCTGATCAAATTTTGTTGTCGGAAAATTTGAGAGCAGGATCTAAAATTTTCGACAGAAAAAGTCAGATGGAGCCCACACATGGGCGGATTTTCAGACAACATGGTCCGATCGGACATTTTTTGTCGGAATTTTCGACCATATGTACGGGACATAAGAGGGAAGGTCAAGAGATACAAGTGGTAATAACTGTGGGGGATGTGCTGATGGAGAAAATAAATGTACAGTTAGGTGGGGCCAGATAGGCTTCTCTGAAGAGATGAGTTTTCAGGGATCGTCTGAAAGTGGACAAAGTAGGTGATAGTCGGGCAGATTGGGGTAGAGCATTCCAGAGGATGGGAGAGGCTTGGAAGAAGTCCTGGAGGCGAGCATGGGATGAGGTGACAAGGGAACTAGAGAGCAGGAGGTCTTGGGAGGAGCGTAGAGAACAGTTTGGTTGGTATTTTGAGACCAGGTTAGTGATGTAGCTGGGAGCCACGTTGTGGATGACTTTGTAAGTTATTGTTAGTATCCTGAATTTAATTAAATTGTTTTTCTGTTTTAATGCTGTCTGTGTCCCAACTGAGCTTATTAACCCCTCTCTGTTCGTCCTGATAACAATTGTCAAAACACAGGAAAATCCAACATTTCAAGTTATCACTGGAACAGGAATAGGGGGGGGGGGGGTGTTCTGGTAACAAATGTCTTTACTTTGAAGAGACCTCCTCTCACTTCCTGATCTGTCTCAGGACAGGAAGTGAAAGAAGATCTCCCCAGTGAGTTTAACTTGTGTAGATCATTCCCTAGGCTGGCACAAATCTTACACATTTTACAATCACCCTGTCGCAGTTTTGGCAATCTAATATCATTATCAGTAAATGGTTATAAGACTACCTGAGAAAATAGAATTGAGCACTTTAAAATTCCTATTGACATAGAATATAAATGTACTAGACATAGATATAGACTACATACTGTAGATTTAGTCATTGTCAGGTCTAGCTGGTTTTATCCCATTTCTGAATCAGAAAAGGCATTATAATTTTACAATAACAATCATAAAATGAAACACAGATGTAGCCCAATCACATTTAAAAAGAATTCCACACTACATATAGTATATATATAGAATATACATATAAAAACATACATAAAGAAACCCCAACTACATAAAACAACACAGGTACTATAATAAATACTTAACCCACCCAAAACACCTCTAGCATTCAAGAGCCGTAAAGACTGAGGAAAGATGCATTCTGAAACCAAGTGGTAATCCTGCACATACCTTGTGACACTCCTGGCAGATTCTTTAACTTTTCCCTAAATTTTGAGGGTAATTTGACATAAATTTTTAATAAAAATAACCTCTAGTTATATATTTTTCTATATATTTTTTTTTTTATAAGTTTGAACTTCTCAGGTTTGTGTCAGATTTGCCTTATACATACCCAACATTTGGACATCTTTCAATAACATATCTTTTTTCCACAGCTAAGGTAAAGTAAAAAGTCTTTATTGATACATTTAAATAGAAAATCTAACAGTAAAGTTGGGTCAAGAAGGAGTGGCAAAGGTTTATCTAAAATGTAAAAATGTAGGCGTTAAAAAATGTCTCTCGTCCTGATCTCAGAAAACTGGGAAGTGTGAAATTCATGGGCTTGTACATGCAGTATTAAACTTAATATATGAATCTTTTAATGTTCTCATTATGGCTCAGTAGTTACTTAGGTGAATTAGTCACACCTTTACTACATGAAAGTTGTCAGTTAATTTTAAAGCAATACATTTGCCCCTGTTAGTACAGCTCTCCCAAGTGTAATACAGTGGAATAAAGCTCTGAGTAGATCAATATCTCTCTAAACTCTGATTTTCTCTGCTTGATGATTGATTGACTGAGTGGGCACTAAGTAGTGCTTAAATGTCTAATTAATAGAAATTAATTGAGCCATTCAACATTTTACTGTAGGATTCCTGAACTATTATTGCCCATTAAAAAGTAAAAAAATTAGCAGATTGACATAATTTAACCAAATGACACCACATTCAAAGAGAATGGCAATTAAAATACTTAACTCTTGTGTCATATACACTATGGTCTTTATCTCTGTTTCACAGAATTAAAGGTGGAGAGATATTTTATAAATACGATCTTCTTCATCAGCCTTGGTTGTTCAGAAAGGCCACACAGGCTGGGGCGACAGCTGAGGGTAGAAAACTTTTCACAGGGCAGCGGATTGTTCTTTGTTTCACTACTGTAGCACAATTTTACTTCACATAATTCTTCTTTATTTTATCCTGTCCTAGGATGACAATTAGGGATAGGCCCTATGTTTGAGTTGAACATAAGTTTGACTTGAACATCGCCGGGTGCTCGCCCGTCCGCTGAATAGCGAACATTATGGGGCGTTTGTGACAAATTTGAGTGCTGCGGAACGCCCCATAATGCAATGCGAGATCGCAGTGCATTGATGTCTGATGATTGGCCAACGCATGCACCTGCACCTGGCAAATCACAGCACGCTCTGCTGTGAGAGCCATAATTGGCCAAAGGCAGGGTAGGATCGGATTTTCCGACAACTTTGTTCGACCGTGTGTATGCAACACCATTGTTGGACAAAATCCGTCGGAAAAAATCCGTCGGAAAAAATCCGACGGATTTTGTGGTCGGAATCTCCGACCGTGTGTACGGGGCATAAGTCCACGCCCCACACTATATAAGGCTGCTTACACAGCGGCCACATATAGTGTTATAATTGAGAGAATGTTAGCTAGAGTCAGGTTAGTTAGTGGCTTGCAGGCAGTTTAGTGTATATATATATATATATATATATATATATATATATATATATATATATATATATATGAATACAGTGTAGTCAGTGTAGTGTAGACTATATTTACAGTGCAGGCAGTGCATTGAAATATATATATATATATATATATATATATATATATATATATATAGTGCAGTCAGTGTACAGTATATAATACAGTGTATTGAACTGGTTAAGAGAAACCCTATGACAGAATTAACCACTTGCCGACCGCCGCACGACGATATACGTCGACAGAATGGCACGTACAGGCAGGAGGGCGTATATATACGTCCCTACCTGTCTGCGGGTGGGGGGCCCGATCGGGCCCCCCCCCGGTGCCTGCGGCGGTCGGCATCGTTGGGGGAGCGATCGGAGATGAGGGGGAGGCCACTCATTCGTGGCCCCCCCCTCGCGATCGCTCCCAGCCAATGAAACACTTCCTCTATCCCCGTCATGTAAACAGGGCTAGAGGAAGTGATGTCATCCCTAACAGACGCGGGTGGGGGGCCGATCGGGCCCGCCCCCGCGTCTGTAAATTGTCCGGGACATTGGGGGAGGGATCGGAGATGAGGGGGGGGCACTCATTCGTGCCCCCCCTCGCGATCGCTCCCAGCCAATGGAATGCTTCCCCTGGCTCTGTATTGTGTACAGAGCCAGGGGAAGTGAGGTCATCTCTCCTCGTGGCGGTCTTTTCGAACCGACGCCGAGGAGAGAAGACACGTGAGTTGCACAACACTACACCTACACTACACTACACTAACAGTAGAACATTCTAGGCACACTTTTCACACCCCAGCCCCCCCCCCGATTGCCCCCCTGCACCCCCTGTCACAGTGACACCAAAGCAGTTTTTTTTTTTTTTTTTTACTGTTAACTGCATTGGTGCATTGTGACCCTAATAACTGTTAGGGCAGTTAGATTTAGCCCCCTTTAGGTCTAGGAACCCCCCCTAATAAAGGTTTAACCCCGTGATCACCCCCCGTCACCAGTGTCACTAAGCGATCGTTTTTTTGATCGCTGTATTAGTGTCACAGTTGACGCTAGTTAGGGAGGTAGGTATTTAGGTTTGCCGCAGCGTTTTATAGGGTCAGGGACCCCCCATATACTACCTACTAAAGGTTTTAACCCCCTGAGTGCCCCCTAGTTAACCCTTTCACCAGTGATCACCATATAACTGTTACGGGTGACGCTGGTCAGTTAGTTTATTTTTTATAGTTTCAGGGCACCCGCCGTTTATTACCTAATAAAGGTTTAACCCCCTGATCGCCCGGCGGGTGATATAAGTAAGGTTTTAGAGTCAAATAGGGTCTGCGTCGCCCCAGGCAGCGTCGGGTTAGTGCCAGTACCGCTAACACCCACGCACGCAGCATACACCTCCCTTAGTGGTATAAAATCTGAACAGATCGATATCTGATCTGATCAGATCTATACTAGCGTCCCCAGCTGTTTAGGGTTCCCAAAAACGCATTGTTAGCGTGATCAGCCCAGATACCTGCTAGCACCTGCGTTTTCCCCCTCCGCCCAGCCCACCCAAGTGCAGTATCGATCGATCACTGTCACTTACAAAACACTAAGCACACATAACTGCAGCGTTCGCAGAGTCAGGCCTGATCCCTGCGATCGCTTACAGTTTTTTGGTAGCGTTTTGATTCAGTCGCTAACAGTCAGGAGCATTTTTTTTTACTGTGAGTCTCACTAGTGTACTACTAAATTTAGAGCCCAAAATGGCAAGTCAAACGTACACTAGTGAACAGGCCTACTTGTTTCTGAGTATGACAGATAGTGAAGAGGAGGTCACTCATCTGTCAGAATCAGGCTCAGAATACGACCCAGTAGACGACAGCGGCTCCATGACAGATAGCTCTGACGGCGGAGTTGTGGTCCCTGCTAAGGTCAGGCGTACCAGACCCCAAACTCCTTCTTCTGTTGTTGAGGTGCAGGAACCGCAGGTCGCTCGTAGGAGGCAGAGACGTACTAGAGCCGCTATTCCTTCTGGTGAACAGGCAAGCACCAGCGGCCTAGTACACCCTGGACGTAGTCAAACCAGCACTGCAGTATCACGTGGTGACGTGGCGAGTCCCATAAGTGCAGTTTCAGCTGGCGAGGTGGCAAGCACAAGTAGTGTCCCGCTGCCACCAAGAAGACGACAAAGACAGGCCCGTCGTGCCCATAGTGCCCTTCCTGCAGAATTTGCCAATCCTGATTGGGTGCCCACCACTTCTGCAGAACCCATACTTCCCCCATTCACTGGCCAACCCGGTATTCAGGTGGAAACAGCTGATTTTACGTCACTTGATTTTTTTTCGCTGTTTTTCACCGAAGATCTCTATAGATCTATTGTGGACCAAACCAATTTGTACGCTGGTCAACACATCGCTGCTAATCCCCAGTTGTCCACCCTTGCCAGAGATTGGAGACCAATTACAGTCCCCGAATTTAAGATCTTTCTGGGCCTTTCCCTCATCATGGGCGTAGTTAAAATGGGTACGTTGCGTTCATATTGGTCCACTGAGCCAATGTACCATATGCCCGTGTTCTCTGCCTCCATGTCCAGGGCACGATACGAACAGATTTTGCGGTTCATGCACTTCAACGACAATGAACTCTGTCGTCCTCGTGGAGACCCTGCATACGATCGGCTCTATAAAATTCGGCCCCTGATAAACCATTTCAACCAACGTTTTGCAGACTTGTTTACTCCCCATCAAGTTGTCTGCGTTGACGAGTCCCTGATTAAGTTTACTGGCCGCTTGTCATTCAAACAATACCTTCCCAGCAAGCGTGCCAGATACGGGGTCAAGATGTATAAGCTCTGTGACAGGGCCACAGGCTATACATGTAAATTTATGGTTTATGAGGGCAAAGATAGCCACATACTTTTACTTGTACGTGGACAATTATTACACGAGCGTGCCACTGTTTAGTCATTTGTTTGATCATCAGATTGGAGCATGTGGCACCGTGCGACCTAATCGCCGGGGCTTTCCCCAGCGACTTGTAGAGTCCCGTCTTAGGCTGGGGGAGAGAGCCTGCTTGAAGTGTAATAACTTGCTCGCTATGAAGTGGAGGGATAATAAGAATGTTTTCGTTCTTACCTCCCTTCATGCAGACACGACGGTCCAAATTACTACGGCAGCTGGTGTTGTGACGAAACCCCTCTGTGTCCACGAGTACAACCAAAACATGGGAGGGGTGGACCTCAACGACCAGTTGTTGGCGCCGTACCTAGTTGCCCGTAAGGCTAGACGCTGGTACAAAAAAGTGTCTATTTACCTTTTCCAATTGGCTTTGCTGAACGCTCATGTGCTATACGGAGCTTCAGGACGTACTGGATCCTTCCTTAAATTCCAGGAAGAGATCATCGGAGCCCTTCTGTTTCCAGACGGTGCTCCACCTCACATTCCTCAACCAAATGCAGTTAGCCGGCTGCATGAGCGGCATTTTATTTATGTCCTCCCGAGTACCCCTAACCAACGAGCCCCCCAAAGAAAATGTCGTGTCTGCAGAAAGCGCGGATTTAGGCGTGACACCCGCTATTATTGTCCCCGCTGTCCTGACAATCCTGGTCTTTGCATCGGTGAATGTTTCGAACGCTACCATACACTAGTTGAGTATTAGCGTAGGGTACAGCATTGCACAGACTAGGCACACGTTCTCAAGAATGCCATCGCATTTTGAGACCAAAACCGCTGGAACCGTTACAACAGTTCCGTTAGAACTGTTACAGTTACAAACAAAAGTTTAAAAAAAAAAAGTAAAAAATAAAAAAAACAAAAAAAATATAAAATAAAAAAACCAAAAATAGTTGTTGTTTTATTGTTCTCTCTCTCTATTCTCTCTCTATTGTTCTCTTTTTTACTGTATTCTATTCTGCAATGTTTTATTGTTAACCATTTTTTTTGTTTTCAGGTACGCCATTCAGTTGCAGCGCGGATTTATTTATCTTGACAGCAACCGTGTTTGCTCCCACGATACATAAAGCCGTGACTCCAACGCTGTAGGAGGTGAGTTCACCACCACAGTTAAAAAAAAAAGAGCATATATGCCGAAGCATAGGAGCAGCAGAGGGCGGAGGAGCGATTTGCTCCTAATGCCGCCTACATACGGTTGAAATTTCGACGGAGGCTTGCCCGTGGAAAATTCCGACCGTGTGTACGCGGCATAACTTTTTTGCGGGAGGATGCCCCCATGCTTCGGCATATATATATTTTAGGCACAGGTTGCGTTAAAAAATGTTTTATTTTTTACTATGTTTTTTTTGGTATTTGCTTTGCAGGTATGGTAAATCTTACTGTTATACTGTAATGTTACTTTGTTTTATTGTTAACCATAATTTGCTTAGCAGGTACGCCATTCAGCTGCAGCGCGGATTTATTTATCTTGACAGCAACAGCGTTTGCTCCCACGATACATAAATCCGTGACTCCAGCGCTGTTGGAGGTGATTTCACCACCACAGTTAAAAACAAAATGGTGCATGTATGCCCATCATTAGAAGTGGGTGGATGAAGGGAGGTATTCTAATGGTGGGCATACCCACCGATCAATCTTTTTTTTTCGTTCAGCCCACAGGCTGCATGAAAAAAAGATTACAATATATGCCAAACAAGGGCCAGCAACGTACTGGTATGTTGCTGGACTTTGAGTGGTTATACCAGAATGATGCCAGCAGGATTAGGCATTATCTTGGTATCATTCTTTTCAGCCAGCGGTCGGCTTTCATATAAAAGCAATCCTAGTGGCTAATTAGTCTCTAGACTGCTTTTACAAGCAGTGGGAGGGAATGCCCCCCCCCCCCCCACCGTCTTCCATGGTTTTCTCTGGCTCTCCTGTCCCAACAGGGAACCTGAGAATGCAGCCGGTGGTTCCGCCAGCTGACCATAGAGCTGATCAGAGACCAGAATGGCTCCAATCATCTCTATGGCCTAAGAAACTGGAAGCTACGAGCATTTCATGACTTATATTTCGCCGGATATAAACAGCGCCATTGGGAAATTGGGAAAGTATTTTATCACACCGATCTTGGTGTGGTCAGATGCTTTGAGGGCAGAGGATAGATCTAGGGTCTAATGGACCCCAATTTTTTCAAAAAAGAGTACCTGTCACTACCTATTGCTATCATAGGGGATATTTACATTCCCTGAGATAGCAATAAAAATGATAAAAAATATATATAAATGAAAGGAACAGTTGAAAAATAAAATAAAAAAGCAAAATCAATAATAATTTGAAAAAAAAAAAAAAAGCACCCCTTTCCCCCCCTGCTCTCGCGCAAAGGCGAACGCAAGCGTCGGTCTGGCGTCATATGTAAACAGCAATTGCACCATGCATGTGCGGTATCACTGCGAAGGTCAGATCGAGGGCAGTAATTTTAGCAGTAGACCTCCTCCGTAAATCTAAAGTGGTAACCTGTAAAGGCGTTTAAATGCTTTTAAAAATGTATGTAGTTTGTCACCGCTGCACGTTTCTGCGCAATTTTAAAGCATGTCGTGTTTGGTATCCATGTACTCGGCCTAAGATCTAATTTTTTATTTCATCAAATATTTGGGCAAGATAGTGTGTTTTAGTGCATTAAAATTTAAAAAAGTGTGTTTTTTCCCAAAAAAATGCGTTTGAAAAATCGCTGCGCAAATACTGAGTGAAAAAAAAAAATGAAACACCCACCATTTTAATCTGTAGGGCCTTTGCTTTAAAAAAATATATATTGTTTGGGGGTTCAACGTAATTTTCTTGCAAAAAAAAAAAATTATTTTCTCATGTAAACAAAAAGTGTCAGAAAGGGCTTTGTCTTCAAGTGGTTAGAAGAGTGGGTAATGTGTGACATAAGCGTCTAAATGTTGTGCATAAAATGCCAGGACAGTTCAAAACCCCCCAAATGACCCCATTTTGTAAAGTAGACACCCCAAGCTTTTTGCTGAGAGGCATGTCGAGTCCATGGAATATTTTATATTTTGACACAAGTTGCGGGAAAAATAATAATTATTTATTTTTTTTTTTTTTTTGGACAAAGTTATCACTAAATGATATATTGCTCAAACATGCCATGGGCATATGTGGAATTACACCCCAAAATACATTCTGCTGCTTCTCCTGAGTACGGGGATACCACATACGTGAGACATTTTGGGAGCCTAGCCGCGCACGGGACCCCAAAAACCAAGCACCACCTTCAGGATTTCTAAGGGTGTGAATTTTTGAATTCACTCCTCACTGCCTATCACAGTTTCAGAGGCCATGGAATGCCCAGATGGCACAAAATACCCCCAAATGACCCCATTTTGGAAAGTAGACACCCCAAGCTATTTGCTGAGAGGTATGGTGAGTATTTTGCAGATCTCGCTTTTTGTCACAAAGTTTTGAAAATTGAAAAAAAAAAAAAAAAAAAAATTTTCTTTTCTTTCTTCATTTTCAAAAAAAAATGAGAGCTACAAAATACTCACCATGCCTCTCATAAAATAGCTTGGGGTGTCTACTTTCCAAAATGGGGTCATTTGGGGGGGTTTTGTGCCATCTGGGCATTTTATGGCCTTCAAAACAGTGATAGGTAGTGAGGAGTGAAATCAAAAATTTACGCCCTTAGAAATCCTGAAGGCGGTGCTTGGTTTTCGGGGTCCCGTACACGGATAGGCTCCCAAAAATTCCCACACATGTGGTATCCCCGTACTCAGGAGAAGCAACAGAATATATTTTGGGGTGTAATTCCATATATGCCCATGGCATGTGTGAGCAATATATAATTTAGTGACAACTTTGGGCAAAAAAAATAAAAAAGTTTGTAATTTTTCCCGCTACTTGTGGCAAAATATAAAATATTCCATGGACTCAACATGCCTCTCAGCAAATAGCTTGGGGTGTCTACTTTCCAAAATGGGGTCATTTGGGGGGGTTTTGTGCCATCTTGGCATTTTATGGCCTTCAAAACTGTGATAGGTAGTGATAGGTAGTGAGGAGTGAAATCAAAAATTTACGCCCTTAGAAATCCTGAAGGCGGTGCTTGGATTTCGGGGTCCCGTACACGGATAGGCTCCCAAAAAGTCCCACACATGTGGTGTCCCCTTACTCAGGAGAAGCAGCAGAATTTATTTTGGGGTGTAATTCCACATATGCCCATGGCATGTGTGAGAAATATATCATTTAGTGACAACTTTGGGCAAAAAAAAAAAAAGTTTGTAATTTTTCCCGCTACTTGTGGCAAAATATAAAATATTCCATGGACTCAACATGCCCCTCAGCAAATAGCTTGGGGTGTCTACTTTCCAAAATGGGGTCATTTGGGGGGGTTTTGTGCCATCTTGGCATTTTATGGCCTTCCAAACTGTGGTAGGTAGTGATAGGTAGTGAGGAGTGAAATCAAAAATTTACGCCCTTAGAAATCCTGAAGGCGGTGCTTGGATTTCGGGGTCCCGTACATGGATAGGCTCCCAAAAAGTCCCACACATGTGGTATCCCCGTACTCAGAAGAAGCAGCAGAATTTATTTTGGGGTGTAATTCCACATATGCCCATGGCATGTGTGAGAAATATATAATTTAGTGACAACTTTTTGTAAACATTTTTTTTTTTTGTCATTATTCAATCACTTGGGACAAAAAAATAAAATATTCAATGGGCTCAACACGCCTCTTAGCAATTTCCTTAGGGTGTCTACTTTCCAAAATGGGGTCATTTGGGGGGGGGGGGGTTGTACTTCCCTGCCATTTTAGCACCTCAGGAAATGAGATAGGCAGTCATAAACTAAAAGCTGCGTAAATTCCAGAAAATGTACCCTAGTTTGTAGACGCTATAACTTTTGCGCAAACCAATAAATATACGCTTATTGACATTTTTTTACCAAAGACATGTGGCTGAATACATTTTGGCTTAAAAGTATGACTAAAATTGAGTTTATTGGATTTTTCTTATAACAAAAATTAGAAAATATCATTTTTTTTCAACATTTTCGGTATTTTTCCGTTTATAGCGCAAAAAATAAAAATCGCAGAGGCAATCAAATACCATCAAAAGAAAGCTCTATTTGTGGGAAGAAAAGGACGCAAATTTCCTTTGGGTACAACATTGCATGACCGCGTAATTACCAGTTAAACCAGTGCAGTGCGAAATTGTAAAAAGTCCTCTGGTCTTTAGGCTGCATAATGGTCCGGTCTGAAAGTGGTTAAGAAAAAAAATAGCATGGGTTCCCCTCCCCCCCCCCCCCATACCAGGCCTTGGGTCTGGTATAGATTTTAAGGGGAACTCCATGCCAAAATTTATAAAAAAAAAATTGGCGTGCACCCCCCCCCCCCCAAAATCCATACCAGACTCATATCTGAGCAAGCAGCCAGGTAGGTCAGGAAAGGAGGGGACAAGCGAGCACCCCCCCCTCCCTCCTGAACCATGCCAGGCCGCTTGCCCTCAACACAGCTTTAGGGTTCCCACAACCTTTGGCCTGGTGGTGGGGGCTTATTAGATTCTGGAAGCCCCGCCCCCTATGTGAATGGGTATCGGGTACATTGTACCCTACCCATTCACCAAAAAAAGTGTCAAAAAGTAAAAACCACAAAAGACCATTTTTGACCATTCCTTTATTTAAAAAAAAAGTGTCCCACGATGTCCATCCATCGTTAATCACGCCGCCTGACGGACCCGAAAAATAGAAAAAAAAAGCCCTGCCTCGAAGGGAGGCATCCCGCCGACTGCTGTCTCTTGGCTGTGACAGCTGTCATACAGGCAAGGGTGGGGCCACCTGGTGGCATAACCAAGTGAACCTGCCCCTTCTGATGTTATGCGCCGCCAGAGGTGGGTGGGGTCACCCGGTTATGTCAGTGGGTGGCCCCGCCCTTGCCTATATAACAGCTGTCACAGCAAAAAGACAGCAGTCGGTGGGATACCTCCCATTGAGGCAGATTTTTTTCGTTTTTTTTATATATTTTTCGGGTCAATCGGGGGCGGTGTGATTTATGATGGATTGTTAAAGGGGGCTACCAGATAACGATAAGCCCCCCACCTGCAGACCCCCACAACCACCAGGCAAGGGTTGTGGGGACCCCAAAGCACCCTCCCCATGTTGAGGGCATGTGGCCTGGGATGGTTCTGGAGGTGGGGGGCTCCCTCGTCCCCCTCATCCTGTCCTCCAGGTCGCATGCTTGGATAAGGCTCAGGTATGTATTTTGGGGGGGGGACCCCACACCAATTTTTTTTACAATTTTTTTTACATTTTGGCATGAAGTTACCTTTAAAATCCAGACCAGAAGGGCCTGGTATGGACTGGGCGGGGAACCCACGCTGTTTTTTTTTTCCTTGATTTTTATCTATATTGCAGGGCACTACATTACAGCTGCAAGCAATTTTATATGACATTTTTTCCTTTAGAAATGTCATTTTGCTGTGGCACTGTAAAACACATCACACATATGCGCCACTTTACAGGCAGACTAAGGGGACCCCCCAGGCACGATATTTAAAATAATATTAAATACATTTTTTTCACTTTAAGCATTATTTAATATCACTGCTCCTGAAAAAATTGCATTAATACATGTCCCCTGGGGCAGGGCCTGGGTCCCCATACACTTGTTATGGCAATAACTTGCATATTAGCCTTTAAAATTAGCACTTTAGATTTTTCATGTTCGTGTCCCATAGACTTTAATAGGGTTCGCATGTTCGCACAAATTTTTTGCATGTTCTGGTGCAAACCAAACCGGGGGGTGTTCGGCCCATCCCTAATGACAATGCTCACCTATCATACTGTATCTATGGAGGATCAGTGTTGTTACCCTGGGGGACTACAGAACACTTCCCCCCCTATTCATCTCCATAATGTAAAATAGAAGGTGTCCTATATTCCACACAGAGAGCTGGGAACAATGCTAACTGATAACAGTCAACAAAGAGTAGTGAGGTTATCAGGATTTCTGACAAGATCAACAGGTATTTTGTGCACTTATCAAACAGATATAATAAAACCCTTTTAATGGTATCTATAACAGATGAAAAGGGAACAAACAGGTAATGCTGAGGTAATGCTGAGGTAATGAAAGTTAAGATCAGTAGTCTTGGTATCTGTTTATAAAAACAGATGTCAAGACTGTTGATCTTATATAAAAAGCTGCAGTCAATGCGTTAGACATTGGAATGTGATTAAACACTGGAAATCTTTTTTTTTTGTTCCCTGGCAGATGATGCGGACTCACCCAAAATATGCATTTTGAGTGACAATTTGTCTTCACCAGTTCCCCTGAGGGTGGAGATGGGCTGTTTGGAGACTTTGGGTGTTTGGCCCTAACGCTGTACTTTTTGATAGGTCAGCAGGATCTAAACATCATATATAGTAGTGGTATATCTACCTCTACTATACATGACAGCTTCGTTCATATCAATGGTTGGGTGCAGGCCAGCCAACTGGACCGATTCACTGGTGGGGGATCCCTGTTCGTGCAAACAAAAGGGCAGAGATAGCATGACATCACTGAGCAAATATGCTCACACAGCCATATTTTGGGAATGAGGTTGACCAGATACAGTCATTGATATTGGTCATGGCTGGGAGACCCTACTTCTTTGTTTACTTTTAGCGTCAACTACAGCACTGATTGTATCTGTTGGTCAGCTGGATTTGTTTTTGGCGGATATCATTCACGGTGATTGACATGGATCTGCACCAGTGAACAATGTGATTGATGATGACTGTACATTGTGAGATATGTTTTTGGGTTTATTAAATAAAAGAATAAATGAAGGACTACTATGTACATTGTACTCATTCACATGGGGGGGGGGGGGGGCAGTATATTGGCAAACCCTTATTAGTGCTTTCAGATTCTGATAAGACCCCTGCCCACAGGCACTGACCATCCCCCCCCATGCCATGCCATGTCATGCCATTTGATGACAATCCCATGTCTGCTAGCCTAGAACATGGTCATCGCTGTCTTTTTAACATTTGGCTCCCATTGACTTCAGTGGAGTTTGGATTCAGAAACACTGGAATCAAGTTCACCAAACCCGAACCCACTTTGAATCAAACTCAGCTTTGTTCGGGTCATCCCTGACTGTGATCAGATTGTGGCCCTCTGGATCACCCCACCAAGGGGAAATCAGGAACAAAATGGCTATGGTGTGGAGACTACAACAGGCAGCAGACAGGAGAATAGTCAGGTCCAGGAAGAAGGGGAAGCAGGTGCTAAGCAAGAGAGTAGTCATATCCAGACAAGGGTCTTATCAAGCTGCAAATGTAAAAGTAGTCAGGTCCAAGCATTGGTTGGAGGCAGGTGGCAATCGAGAGTAATCAGGTCCAGGGCCGATCCGTCCCGGGGTGCACGGGGTGCAGTGCACCCAGGCGCCACAGAGGTTGGGGCGCTGGAGCGCCAGAGTGCTCCGCTCCCTCCTCCTCTCCTTGTCCGTAGGCGGCGCTGCTCTCTCCGCTTGTCACAGCCGCGAGCGCCGAGCGCCGAGCGCCCCGCCCCACCCCACCCCCGTGACGTCACTGCGCGGCCGCCGCCGCGGCCGCGACTGTGACAGGCGGAGAGAGCCGCGCCGCCTACGGACAAGGAGAGGAGGAGGGAGCGGAGCACTGTGTTTAACTTCCGCCTTCTGCCCACCAGCACAAGCATCACACACGCTCTGTTCTCCACCCGGGCGGCGCGGCTGCACACTGTCCTCTCCAGCTGCCGCCCGGGTGGTTTTAATTAGCCTAGTGGTGGGGGGTGGTTTGTCTAGGGGGGGTCTATACCAATGTGGGGGGGTGGTTTGTCCTGGGGGGGTCTATACTAATGTGGGGGGGGGGGTGGTTTGTCTAGGGGGGGTCTATACTAATGCGGGGGGGGGTTTGTCCTGGGGGGTCTATACTAATGTGGGGGGGGGGTTGTCCTGGGGGGTCTATACTAATGTGGGGGGGGGGGTTTGTCCTGGGGGGTCTATACTAATGTGGGGGGGTTTGTCCTAGGGGGTCTACTAATGTGGGGGGGGGTTTGTCCTGGGGGGTCTATACTAATGTGGGGGGTTTGTCCTGGGGGGGTCTATACTAATGTGGGGGGGGGGGTGGTTGGTCCTGGGGGGGTCTATACCAATGTGGGGTGGGGGGGTTTGTCCTGGGGGGTCTATACTAATGTGGGGGGGGTGGTTTGTCCTTGGGGGGTCTATACCAATGTGGGGGGGGGGGTGGTTTGTCTTGGGGGGGGTCTATACTAATGTGGGGGGGTTTGTCCTGGGGGGTCTATACTAATGTGGGTGGGAGTTGTCCTGGGGGTCTATACTAATGTGGGGGGGGTGGTTTGTCCTGGGGGGTCTATACCAATGTGGGGGGGGGGGTTTGTCCTGGGGGGTCTATACTAATGTGGGGGGGTTGTTTGTCCTAGGGGGGGTCTATACCAATGTGGGGGGGGGTTTGTCCTGGGGGGGTCTATACTAATGTGGGGGGGGGTTGTCCTGGGGGGTCTATACTAATGTGGGGGGGGGTTATCCTGGGGGGTCTATACTAATGTGGGGGGGGTGGTTTGTCCTGGGGGGGTCTATACTAATGTGGGGGGGGTGGTTTGTCCTGGGGGGGTCTATACTAATGTAAGGGGGTTCGTCCTAGGGGGTCTACTAATGTGGGGGGTTTGTCCTGGGGGGGTCTATACTAATGTGGGGGGGGGGTTTGTCCTGGGGGGTCTATACTAATGTGGGGGGGTGGTTTGTCCTGGGGGGTCTATACCAATGTGGGGGGTGGTTTGTCCTGGGGGGTCTATATTAATGTAGGGGTGGTTTGTCCTGGGGGGATCTATACTAATGTGGGGGGGTTTGTCCTGGGGGGTCTATACTAATGGGGGGGGAGTTGTCCTGGGGGTCTATACTAATGTGGGGGGGTTTGTTGTCCTGGGGGTCTATACTAATGTGGGGGGGTGGTTTGTTTGTCCTGGGGGGGTCTATACCAATGTGGGGTGGGGGGTTTGTCCTGGGGGGTCTATACTAATGTGGGGGGGGTGGTTTGTCCTGGGGGGGTCTATACCAATGTGGGGGGGGTGGTTTGTCCTGGGGGGTCTATACTAATGTGGGGGGGGTTGTCCTGGGGGGTCTATACTAATGTGGGGGGGTTATCCTGGGGGGTCTATACTAATGTGGGGGGGTGGTTTGTCCTGGGGTGGGTCTATACTAATGTGGGGGGGTGGTTTGTCCTGGGGGGGTCTATACTAATGTAAGGGGGTTCGTCCTAGGGGGTCTACTAATGTGGGGGGGTTTGTCCTGGGGGGGGTATATACTAATGTGGGGGGGTTTGTCCTGGGGGGTCTATACTAATGTGGGGGGGGGTGGTTTGTCCTGGGGGGTCTATACCAATGTGGGGGGTGGTTTGTCCTGGGGGGGTCTATATTAATGTAGGGGTGGTTTGTCCTGGGGGGTCTATATTAATGTAGGGGGGGGGGTTTGTCCTGGGGGGTCTATACTAATGTATGGGGGCTGGTTTGTCCTGGGGGGGTCTATACTAATGTGGGGAGTGGTTCGTCCTGGGGGGTCTATACTAATGTGGGGGGTGGTTCGGCCTGGGGGGTCTATACTAATGTGGGGGGGTGGTTTGTCCTGGGGGGGTCTATACTAATGTGGGGGGTTTTGTCCTGGGGGGGTCTATACTAATGTGGGGGGGTGGTTTGTCCTGAGGGGGTCTATGCTAATGTGGGGGGTGGTTTGTCCTGGGGGTCTATACTAATGTGGGTGGCGGGCTGGTTTGTCCTGGGGGGTTTATACTAATGTAGGGGGGGGTTTGTCCTGGGGGGTCTATACTAATGGGGGGGTTTGTCCTGGGGGGGCTATACTAATGTGGGGGGGTCTGTACTAATGTGGGGGGGGGGGTTGTCCTGGGGGGTCTATACTAATGGAGGGGGTGGTTTGTTCTGGGGGGTCTGTACTATTGGAGGGGGGTGGTTTGTTCTGGGGGGTTTGTACTAATGTAGGGGGGGAAAGGTTTGTCCTGAGGGGGGGGGGTCTATACTGATAAAGGGGGATGTTTTGTCCTGGGGTCTATACTGATGGGGGGGTTTGTCCTGGGGGGTCTATACTAATGTGGGGGGGGTGGTTTGTCCTGGGGGGGTCTATACTAATGTAAGGGGGTTCGTCCTAGGGGGTCTACTAATGTGGGGGGGGGGTTTGTCCTGGGGGGGTCTATACTAATGTGGGGGGGGGGGTTTGTCCTGGGGGGGTCTATACTAATGTGGGGGGGGGTTTGTTTGTCCTGGGGGGGTCTATACCAATGTGGGGGGGGTGGGGGGGGTTTTGTCCTGGGGGGTCTATATTAATGTAGGGGGGGGGTGGTTTGTCCTGGGGGGGTCTATACTAATGTGGGGGGGTTTGTCCTGGGGGGGTCTATACTAATGTGGGGGGGGTTTGTCCTGGGGGGTCTATACTAATGTGGGGGGGGGGGTTTGTCCTGGGGGGGGTCTATACCAATGTGGGGTGGGGGGGTTTGTCCTGGGGGGTCTATACTAATGTGGGGGGGGGGGTGGTTTGTCCTGGGGGGGTCTATACCAATGTGGGGGGGGGTTTTGTCCTGGGGGGTCTATACTAATGTGGGGGGGGGTTGTCCTGGGGGGTCTATACTAATGTGGGGGGGTTATCCTGGGGGGTCTATACTAATGTGGGGGGGGGTTTGTCCTGGGGGGGTCTATACTAATGTGGGGGGGTGGTTTGTCCTGGGGGGGTCTATACTAATGTGGGGGGGTTTGTCCTAGGGGGTCTACTAATGTGGGGGGTTTGTCCTGGGGGGGTCTATACTAATGTGGGGGGGGTTGTCCTGGGGGTCTACTAATGTGGGGGGTTTGTCCTGGGGGGTCTATACTAATGTGGGGGGGGGTTTTTGTCCTGGGGGGTCTATACCAATGTGGGGGGGGGGTGGTTTGTCCTGGGGGGGGGGGTCTATATTAATGTAGGGGTGGTTTGTCCTGGGGGGTCTATATTAATGTAGGGGGGGGGTTGTCCTGGGGGGTCTATACTAATGTATGGGGGCTGGTTTGTCCTGGGGGGGTCTATACTAATGTGGGGAGTGGTTCGTCCTGGGGGGTCTATACTAATGTGGGGGGTGGTTCGGCCTGGGGGGTCTATACTAATGTGGGGGGGTGGTTTGTCCTGGGGGGGTCTATACTAATGTGGGGGGTTCGTCCTGGGGGGGTCTATACTAATGTGGGGGGGTGGTTTGTCCTGAGGGGGTCTATGCTAATGTGGGGGGTGGTTTGTCCTGGGGGTCTATACTAATGTGGGTGGCGGGCTGGTTTGTCCTGGGGGGGTTTATACTAATGTAGGGGGGGTTTGTCCTGGGGGGTCTATACTAATGGGGGGGTTTGTCCTGGGGGGGCTATACTAATGTGGGGGGGGGGTCTGTACTAATGTGGGGGGGGGTTGTCCTGGGGGGTCTATACTAATGGAGGGGGTGGTTTGTTCTGGGGGGTCTGTACTATTGGAGGGGGGTGGTTTGTTCTGGGGGGTTTGTACTAATGTAGGGGGGGAAAGGTTTGTCCTGAGGGGGGGTCTATACTGATAAAGGGGGGTGTTTTGTCCTGGGGGTCTATACTGATGGGGGGGGTCTGTCCTGAGGGAGGTATTTATACTTAGTGAAGGGTCTGCACTGACGGGGGGGGGGTCTATACTTAATGGAGTGGGGTCTGTACTGAGGGACGACTATAGTTGGTGGAGGGGGTGATACCATGTTTTACTGCACCAGGTGACACCAACCCTAGTGATGCCACTGCAGCTGCGGGCTCTTATTTCCCCTCTCCTCCTGGTGCGCTGCTGTACTAATGAGCGGCGCACTATGTTTCTTCCCCCGCCTTCATAACGGCCAGGGAAGAAAAAGCAAAGGAGCAAAGAAAAGGATTGTGGGACATGTGGTCCCAAGGACTGGCAGCCCCACTGTAACACGGAAACTGCAGCCCACACAGCATGCTCAGCTGAATGGGAGAGAGAAAGCCAGGAGCCCGAGAAAGCTTTCAGGGAAGGGCACCCAGGACTCCAGAGGGAGAGGGCAGTGCTGAGAGAACACCATCAGAGAGAGAAAGCCACACAGCCTGGCACCATCCCTGGTGGAGGAAGGAATGGAGTCATTGCAGGAATACAGATATGGGCTCTACCCAGCGGAGTCGCCACGGGCAATTCAGAGTGAGCTGACTCCTGATCAGAGGAACCGTTGTTGCTGTATCGCTGGGTCAGGTGAGAGGGCCGATCGGCCATTATTTACTACCATCTCTTGTAACATGTCTGCAGTCTCTGACCATCTCTTGTAACATGTCTGCAGTCTCTGACCATCTCTTGTAACATGTTTGCAGTCTCTGACCATCTCCTGTATTGTGTGCAGCCTGACCGTCTCCTGTACTATGATTGCAGTCTCTGACTGTCTCTAGTATCATGTCTACAGTCTCTGACCATCTCCTGTACTATGTCTGGGGGCTCTTTCTAATAGACTCTCTAACAGAAGCCCCCTCTGTGTGCATCAGAGAGACTCCCCTCCAGGTCTCATTAGTGTACGCTCTTCCTGTATTTTATTTATTGGTAAAAGATCATGGGAGGATCCCAGGGTAACGAAGACTTCTTACATGAACATCTCTTTGTTGAAGTTGTTGTCATAGAAACATTTGTAAAGGGGAGGAGTTGGTAAGATGACCACGCCCACGTGGGAGCGCCAGAAATATTTCTGCACCCAGGCGTCTGTGACCCTAGGATCGGCCCTGATCAGGTCAATTCAGGTTGACAATAGTCAGGCAATCTGACAAGTTGGGTATACACGCACCACATTTTGGCCAGTTCAGCAGGAACCAGCTGAATTTTGATGAGTGTGTATCCCTGTCTGTTCAACAGAAGCCAATTGTTAGACTAGCTTCCGTCTAGCTGTCAAAAAATGGGTGAACCAAATATCTGCGCTAATTCCAAAAGTGTACAGTGATAGCAGCCAACACAGTTTGTTGATAAGCAAACTAAAAATACATAAAGTCCAGAGTGTAGCACTGAAAATATGTGTAGAAATAACATTGTAGATTATCCAAACATGTGAAAGTCCATCTCAAAATCTGACCAACATCGTGAAACAACGAAAAAAATAATAAATAATGTGAAAAAATTCCATCCAAGTTCAGTGCACAAGATGAACTAGAAGAAAGGGAACAATCCAAATTTATGTAATTTCGATCTGCTTACCAGAACCAAGTTGTCAATGAGCGATGTGATCAAAAGGTAGCAGGTGAGACTTGATCAAAGCGACCAAAGAAGACCAGATCCAGACTCCTCCAGTAATTGTTAGATGACAGGATTCGCAAAACCAGGTAGATGGAATATGCTAAAGAAGTCTCCCACAGGGTGAAGGAAGAAAAGCAACCAATAGTGAAGCCCGTAAGGTAAAATCAAGGATTTTATTGTACAGTCTACTTACATCAAAAAAGAGACATCAGGGCATGTATAAAATAGCAGGTACGCGTGCTTGCATCAGCCAGCCTATGCAAGCCGTGCTAATGCAAGCGAATCCTGTCATCTAACAATTACTGGAGGAGTCTGGATCTGGTCGTCTTTGGTCGCTTTGATAAAGTCTCACATGCTACCCTTTGATCACATCGCTCATTGACAACTTGTTTCTGGTAAGCAGATCGAAATTACATAAATTTGGATTGTTCCCTTTATTCTAGTTCATCTTGTGCACTGAACTTGGATGGAATTTTTTCACATTATTTATTATTTTTTTCGTTGTTTCACGATATTGGTCAGATTTTGAAATGGACTTTCACATGTTTGGATAATCTCCAATCTTATTCCGTCTAGCTGTAGCGCTGATAAGTGTATTCTGCAGGGGGGGCGAGCCTTTTCTGTCAGAATACAATAGCACAGTGGGGGAGATCCTAGCATCCACATTGCTTGCATGGATGCAGGGATCTCTCTATTTTTGTTGTTAAACCTACAGGTTGAACAAGAAAAAAATAAAACTCTGTGTTTATACCCTTGGACAGGGGTAACTGATGATAAGACACACCACCAGTGACCTCATAGACTGAAGCTGAAATACCCATCTTTTGGTCAGAGCATATTTTCTTGGCAGGAATTCTGCAGGTACCATTGGAAGTCCTGGCAGGAATTTGGAGCGCATCATAACAAAACCATTGTTCAGAGTGGTTATGCTCATACTTAAAGTGGTTGTAAACCCTCGTTTACAACTTTATGTTACAGGTAAGCCTATATTAAGGCTTACCTGGAGCTAACAAGGATATCTCCTAAACCTGCACGGTTTAGGAGATATACCTGTATTTGCATGTGCCGACGTCATGCGGCACATGCGCACTTGAGACAACTGAAGCAATGGTGCTATATGCCGATGCTTCAGTTGTACTGTGCCGCTCTTATGCGCATGCGCAGAGTGACGGCATCGCGGCTCCGGCTAATCACAGCGCCGGAGCCGCGATACCCGGAAGTCACTCCGGGACAACATGTCGGTGGTCGGAGGGGGAGACGTGGACCGATGCGGGGGCTTCGATCTGAGGTAAGTGATACATAATTAGCTAGTATGCTATGCATACTAGCTAATTATGCCTTTGTCTTGCAGGGTTTTTTTTTTTTAAGTTTTTTTTGCTGAGGGTTTACTTCTTCTTTAAAGTGTTTGTTAACCTAAAAAAAAAAACCTTTGGATCCTGTTCCCTTAAAGTATGTTACACAGTACAGTGCTTGTGCTGTGTAATTTGGCCCCCTGTATCACCTGAAATACCTGGCTGATCCTGCCTGGTTCTGCCCTCCCCTCTGTAAACTGACCACGGTTTATCATGACTGCTGAGCCCTGACACGTGGTCAGTTTACATGCCTCTGTCATGCGCAGCTCTCCTGTCTCTCCTGTCCTCCTCTTCCCCCTCCCTCCTTGCCTGTCAGCTCCTGTGTCAGGGCTGACCCCCCTGCCCTCCTGTTGCTGAAATAACATTTCATATCATATATAATCCTCCTTGTCTCCTAACGATAGGTGCTCCTGTCTCTGTGTTTTATTAAAAAAATGCAGTTTATACCTCATTTCATAGCGCCAATCGGCGCTCATGTGACCGGCCGGCTCTCTCCTCCTCTCGGCGCTCTGAAATGAGGTATAATCTGCATTTTTTTTATAAAACACAGACACAGGAACACCTATCATTAGGAGACAAGGATTATATAAAGTTCTTACAGTAGTAAAGTGGTTGTAAAGGCTGAAGGTTTTTTATCTTAATGCATTCTATGCATTAAGAAAAAAAGCCTTCTGTGTGCAGCAGCCCCCCTCAGCCCCCCTTACACTTACCTGAGGTCCCTCTCTGTCCAGCGATGTCCACGAGTGTCTCAGCCATCTGAGATTCCCCCCTCCCCCAATTGGCTAAGACACAGCAGCGTCGCAATTGGCTGCTGCTGCTGTCAATCAAAGTCAGCTAGCCAATCAGAGAGGGCAGGGCCGGGGTGGGGTCAGGGCAGGGCTCCATGTCTAAATGGACACAGGGAGCTGTGACTCAGCTTGGGTACCCCTAAAAGAAAGCTGCTTGCTGTGGGGGCACTAAACAGGAGGGGGCCAGGTTCACAGAACAGGGACTCGAGAAGAGGAGGATCTGGGCTGCTCTGTGCAAAACCATTACACAAAGCAGGTAAGTATAACATGTTTGTTATTTTTATAGGACAAAAAACAAGACTTTACAATCACTTTAATTAAGCATCATTAAAATTAAACTGGTGTTTTGTTCTTATTGGTGGACTGCAGATTTCCTTGGGATAGTTTTTCTTTCATATACCATGTGTGCAGAATCTTTCAGTGCACCAGCAAGGTTTAATCTCTTTAAGCGTTTAAGCTTCTACTGTACTTGTTATGCACATCGGGCTGCTTACAGGTAAAACTTTAAACAATTATATCCAGCAAAGCATGTCCACATACATAATATTGTGACTACACATTTAAATGTTTAGACCATTACCCCAGTAAAAAAATAGCCAAAGTTCACTGAATTCTGCAACATAATGAACAATTTCCTAATTGCCTGCATTAAAATAATTGACATTTTACAGCCTCTGAAAAAAGTGGATTTCGGTCTATACAACTAGTAAAGCATATGTGCAATCCCCACCTCCTGATTACTTAGCATTGCTTATCATGTTTGTATTTTTCATCTTAAATTCTAAGCCAGATGTCTCACTATGAAACATCTGGTCTCCTCCCTCAAGCTATGGAAAGACATCATATGGGAATCTTCTAGCTATCGCGCTTAACTTGTGTGTAGACTTACACAATGCAGCATAAAATGACTGTGTAGTGTAAAATAGGTTCACCCATGTATTTAGAATGTTCACTGGTGAATAGCGATAATGAAAAAAGGGATCTTTGCTAGCATCCATTACACTGTACTCCATGTATGGGAAATCCCTACAATATTGTCTATATTAAAAGTAAATATAAGTGTTCTTGTCTTTTCTTGTACCCGTCAAATTGAACGCAGTGTTAATGTTATGTTAAGACAATATTTGCTGTTAAGGTAATCATAGCTTACAGTACAGCAGTGCAAAGAGCAAAGCGGAATCTGGCAGTGGCTGACTGATGACAAAAGAGCCGGTCTGTGTAGCACAATCTAATATCAGACATCTAAAGTTGATACAGGAATACAGTACAGAAAGCAAAGAAGTGAAACTGGGGGCACCAAGAATTCTTGACTAAAGACTGCTAGATCAATTCTAAATCACTAGACAGGTTGGCCCTAGCAGGAACTGTACCACTTCAGATGTCAACAATAATCGGTATGGATTTCACTTGAGTGATGAGAAGATGGTCAACTTGGTGTTTGCCATTACCTTAAAGCAGAACTTCACCCCAAAGGAAGTTTTGCGTTATGCCCTCCTCTCCCCTTCTCTTCTACTTTTGTTACTTTTTTTGGGTGGGGGGAGCAGGTACCAGGTTTTGAACAGTTCTGGGCAGAAAGTCATGATGATTCCACCGAAAGTCCCCCCCCACCCCCTTCCTTGCCCCTCAACCTTCTGGGACCTCTGGCTTCTCTTTGTAGCTTGTGTATGTGCAGTGGGAAGCTAGCTGTGAAGCCACAAGGAATCACAGCTGGTTTTCCACAGTAAACATGCTGGAGCTGGAGACCTGAAGACCAGTGAAGAATCATCCCGAGTGAGGATGGTGCTGGATCCCTGGACAGGTGAGTGTCCTTTTATTAAAAGTCAGCATCAGCAGCTACAGTATTTGTAGCTGCTGACTTTAATTTTTTTCAAATAGGGTGAAGAACTTCTTTAGGTGTATGATATATGCCAGGTCACAGGCCACAGCTTTGCTCTGCTGGCAACTGCTAGATGCAAACAGATGAAGAAATGAAGAAGAAACACAGAGAGGACAAAGCTATCTTTCCTGATGAGAACCAAAGGCAGGGTCAAGTATGGAACACCAAGGACAAAATTACAAACAGTTAATGTAACAAGGCTTAAGCCAATGAGGAAACAGATACTAGTGTCTGCTAAGCCACAGACACAGAAGCCACAGTATATTTAAGGACAAAGGAGGGTCATAACGAAGGTCAAGTTCAAATTCATTAACCTAGCAAAGACCATACAGCAATTTGCACACTTTGAAATTGGTATTTCTTATATATTAGGAGGCATACAATGTTTTTTGTATGTGGTCCCTTACATGCAGGAGCAATACATGTATACATACTTCTTCCTGTCAGACACTAGTTTTGGTTACATGCTAAAGATTTTTATGACAGGGAAATTGTTATAAATAAATATATATAATTTAATTACAGACAGTCACAAAACATATTCATCAACTAACATTCTAACAGTTTGAAGTTTCTTTGATGTCTGTAGCCTACTGAGTAGGGATGAGCTGATCACACCCCGGTTCGGTTCGCACCAGAACATCCAAACATAAAAACACAAAAAAGTTTGTTAAAACACGCAAACACAGTTTAACCACTTAAGGACCGTCTCACACCGATATACGTCGGCAGAATGGCATGGCTGGGCACAATCACGTACCTGTACGTGCCCCTTTAAGAGCCCAGCCGTGGGTCGCGCGCGCGCCGCCGGCGGCACGCTCACGACCCGGTCCTGAGCTCCGTGACCGCAGCCGCGGGACCAGCAGACCCGATCACCGCTGGTGTCCCGTGATCGGGTCACAGAGCTGAAGAACGGGGAGAGGTCTGTGTAAACAAACCTCTCCCCGTGCTTCCTACACTGCCTGTCACTGATCGGCTGTTCCCTGTCACCGGGAAAGCCGATCAGTGACGTCAGACGTAAAGCCACGCCCCCTACTGTAAAAATAACACACACGTCACACATGGCCCCTCCCCGCCCCCTAGTGGTTAACTTCTTCACTGCCAGTGTCATATACATAGGAATCAGTGCATTTAAATAGCACTGATTTCTGTATAAATGACAATGGTCCCAAAAATGTGTCAAAAATGACCGATGTGTCCGCCATAATGTCGCAGTCACAATAAAAATCGCTGATCGCCGCCATTACTAGTAAAAAAAAAAAATATTAATAAAAATGCTATAAAACTATCCCCTATTTTGTAAACGCTATAACTTTTGCGCAAACCAATCAATAATCGCTAATTGTGATTTTTATTACCAAAAATATGTAGAAGAATACGTATCTGCCTAAACTGAGAAAAAAAAAAGTTTTTTTATATATTTTTTGGGGATATTTATTATAGCAAAAAGTAAAAAATATTGTGTTTTTTTCAAAATTGTCGCTCTATTTTTGTTTATAGCGCAAAAAATAAAAACCGCAGGGGCGATCAAATACCAGCAAAAGAAAGCTCTATTTGTGGGAAAAAAAGGACGCCAATTTTGTTTGGGAGCCACGTCGCACGACCGCACAACTGTCAGTTAAAGCGACGCAGTGCCGAATCGCAATAGGGGGCATGGTCCTTTGGCTGCAAATTGGTCCGGGGCTTAAGTGGTTAAAGTCTATGGGACACGAAAGTGAAAAAAACAAAAGTGCTAATTTTAAAGGCTTATTTGCAAGTTTTTGCCCTAAAGAGTGTTTGGGGACCCGGGTCCTGCCCCAGGGGACATGTATCAATGCAAAACGTTTTTTTGGGAGCAGTGATTTTAACCACTTGACCACTGGGCACTTAAACCCCCTTAATAACCAGACTAATTTTCAGCTTTCAGTGCTCTCATATTTTGAATGAGAATTACTCAGTCATACAACACTGTACCCATATGACATTTTTGTCCTTTTTTCCACACAAATAGAGTTTTCTTTTGGTGGTATTTAATCATCGACTGAAAACTCTGTAAAAAAAAAGATTTTTTCTTTCTTTCTGTTATAAAACTTAACAAATTAGTAATTTTTCTTGATACATTTTGGCCAAAATTTATACTGCTACATATCTTTAGTAAAAATAAGTACAAATTGGTGTATATTATTTGGTCATTGTGAATGTTGTGAGTCCACAAGCTATGTTGCCAATATATGAAAATTGATCACACCTAAAGTACTGACGGCCTATCTCATTTCTTGAGACCCTTACATGCCAGAAAAGTACAAATACCCCCCAAATGACCCCTTTTTTGGAAAGAAGACATTCCAAGGTATTTAGAAAGAGGCATAGTGAGTTTTTTGAAGTTGTCATTATTTCCCACAAAATTGTCATATTAGCAGGTATCTTCTCACACACAGCATATGCATACCACAAATTACACCCCAAAACACATTCTGCTATTACTCCCGAGTATGGTGATACCACATGTGTGACTACATGCAGACGTTTTGGAGGACCCAGGCCAATTCTGACATTTCTCTCCTACATGTAAAAATCATCATTTATTTGCTAGAAAATTACATAGAACCCCAAAACATTATATATATATTTTTTTTTTTAGCAAAGACCCTAGAGAATACAATGGCAGTCGTTGAAACTTTTTATCTCGCACGATACTTGCGCAGCAATTTTTCGAACGTGTTTTTTTGGGAAAAAAATGTTTTGTGCTTTACAAAAAACAAGACAGTAAAGTTAGCCCAATGTTTTTGCATACGCTCGTGGAATGGCGCCAAACTTCACTACATAGGCGACGCTTTACATTTTTTTTACTGGCTACATGTTTTGATTTACAGAGGAGGTATAAGGCCAAAATTATTGTTCTCACGCTAACGTTCACAGCGATACCTCACATTTGTGGTTTGAACACCGTTTTCATATGTGGGCGGGACTTACGTATGCGTTCGCTTCTGCATGCGAGCACACGGTGACAGGGGCGCTTTAAAAATGTTTTTTTTTTTTATTGTTCATTTTACTTTATTTATTTTAGTTTGACACTTTTTTTTCCCCGAAAATAATTTTTTTTATCACTTTTATTCCTATTACGTTATGTAAACATCCCTTATAATAGGAATATGGCATGACAGGTCGGCTTTACAGTGACATATGGGGTCAACAAGACCCCGCATCTCACCTCTAGGATGGAAAGCCTGAAAAAAAAAAAACGATCCTGGCTTCGATCGTAGTGGTGAGTCGGTAAAAGCATCGGAGGGCGGCGGGAGGGGGAACCTCCCATCTCGCCTCCCATAAGAACGATCAAGCGGAACAGCCGTTATGATCATTCCGATCGGTATACAGAGAGGAACCGGCGTGACATGATGCCGGTTTGTTTACAAGTGAAATGCTCCATCATTTTCACGTGGTAAAGGGCCACGATGAGTGGTCGTTTACCATGATTCAGTAAAAAGGGGCAGAAATATTGGGCCTTAGGCAATGGTGGTTTGTGCCACAACACTGTAACCCCTCACAGATACTCTTGTTGGGCGCAGGAACAGGCCCTGCTGGGAAATATTTGAACAAAAATTGTAATTACATGCTCCTGTTAAATAGGGGCAGAAAAATTGGGTCTTAGGCAGTAGTGGTGGTGCCCTAAACCAAAAATATTGTTGGAAGCTAGCATCATCAAGATTGAGGAGGAATAGGATAGTCACCCAGCATAGGCAGTCTTCAAGGGATCCCACATCCATAGAAAAATCTATCAGTTACATCAGCATCAGGTGCTTGATAGCTGCTGCTAATCCAAGACTGATTCATTTTTATGAATGTGAGCCTATTAACGTAGTCTGTGGACAGGCGCACTCTATGATCCTTTACAAGCCCTCCAGCAGCACTGAATGTGTGCTCAGAAAGAGTGCTATTGTTGGGCGCAGGAACAGGCCCTGCTGTGAAATATTTGATCAAAAATTGTAATTACATTCCCCTGTTAAACAAGGGATTACGTTATGTAAACATCCCTTATAATAGGAATATGGCATGACAGGTCGGCTTTACAGTGACATATGGGGTCAACAAGACCCCGCATCTCACCTCTAGGATGGAAAGCCTGAAAAAAAAAAAAAATCCTGGCTTCAATCGTAGTGGTGAGTCGGTAGAAGCCCCTTTTAGTGGCCTGTGAGCATCTGCCTCTCCTTGGTGGCCTTCCGGACATGTATATTTTGTTTTGCAACACCACACTGCACTGTATTGTTAACTGTGTACACCACCAGAAAAGTAGTAACAACTGCACTATGGTTGCACTGTATTGTGTACTGTGTACACCACCAGAAGTGTTGTAGCAACTGCACTACGGCTGCACTGTATTGTGTAATGTGTACACCACCAGAAAAGTAGTAGCAACTGCACTACGGTTGCACTGTATTGTGTACTGTGTACACCAACAGAAGTGTAGTAGCAACTGCACTATGGCTGCACTGTATTGTGTAAAGTGTACACCACCAGAAAAGTTGTAGAAACTGCACTACGGTTGCACTGTATTGTGTACTGTGTACACCACCAGAAAAGTCATAGAAACTGCACTACGGTTGCACTGTATTGTGTACTGTGTACACCACCAGAAGTGTAGTAGCAACTGCACTACGGCTGCACTGTATTGTGTACTGTGTACACCACCAGAAAAGTAGTAGAAACAGTACACCACAGAATGCACTGCAGATATAGGCTACACTGAAAGCTGCAGAGTATATATATATATATATACTAGACTGTCTGTATAAGAATATATATCAAATACACATCCTGAAGTAGATTAGAAATAGAATATATATATATATATATATATATATATATATATATATACATATATATATATATATATATATATATATATATACTAGACTAACTGTATATATATATATATATATATATATATATATAATATATATATATATATATAGTGTGGGGCGTGGACTTAGTCCCCCTGAGCCATGATTGGCCAAAGGCACCCTGCATTTGGCCAATTATGTCTCTCTTAGCAGAGGGCGCTGGGATTGGCCAAAGCATGCAGGTCTAGTGCATGCTTTGGCCAATCTTCATACAGAAATGCACTGCGATCTCGTGCCCCATAACGTTCATTCTTCGGGGGAACGGGCGAACACCTGATGTTCGAGTCAAACTCATGTTCGACCCGAACATCAAGCTCATCCCTATTACTGAGTTAATTCTAAAGGCCCATTCACATCACAACACAGTGAGCACCAGCACAAACATTTTTATAGGTTCAGACGCTTTAAAATTAGTGGTCTGTAATGCATCTTAACTAGGAATAATAAAGAAAAAAGGTTCCAAAAGAAGAAAACCTATGGTCGGACTTTAAAGGCACAACAAACAATGGGAGTATACAAACATATTAACATTTATTGAAAAATACATAGAGTACAGAGAACAGAGACATGAAGGAAATATAAATAAAAATCATATATACAGATATATACATATATAGTTGTAAGGAAGAGAAAGGGGTCTCACTATCTAAAGATAAAAACATACAGATTACAATAACATATAATAAAGGGGAAAAACACTGTTAATGTTGAGACAGAGGGTCATGGCACAAGTACATAAAGCAAAAATATTGTGGCAGAAATAAAGCATATTATTACCTTGCAAAAGAGTCACGTGGTACGTATAAATCAATCAGTGATTAGACAAAGGAATAGTTTGCAATAAAGGAAAAAATACGGAATAGCTCCAAAACGGAGCGGGTGATAGAGCGGAGACACAAAGGAGCCAACTGAAAGCCAATATAAAAGACCACGATTCCAGGGGACATGTATCAATGCAAAAAAAAGTTTTAAAAAAGGCAATTTTTTTCGGGGGCAGTGATTATAATAATATGTATATTGGAGTAACAGCGCTGTCTGGTAAATGTGAACTAAAAATAAAAAATATACATAAAGAGTGATAAACTATGTATAAGTGCAAAAAAAGTAATGATAAATAAGTAACATTTCCCGCTGCAACTTAATGTGAGAAACACACAGAGAATACAATATAAAAAAGAATAGCTGGGCTGAAAATTATTACACGTGAAAATCAGATCAAACATATAACAAATAGTGCTGATCGTGATCAAAATTAAATCGACATCAACTGAATTCACTCAGTAACCTACTGACCAATCAAAATTAAATGTTGAACAACCCAAGTTGTGTACAAAAAATGTACTTACATATAATATGTGACTATTAATAATGCTTAAAGTGAAACAATAAAAAAAGTGTAATATTCCTTTAAATTTCGTACTTGGGGGGTGTCTATAGTATGCCTGTAAAGTGGCGCATGTTTCCCGTGTTTAGAACAGTCCGAGAGCAAAATGACATTTCTAAAGGAAAAAAAGTAATTTAAAAGTACTCACGGCTATAATGAATTGTCGGTCCCGGCAATACATATAAAAGTTCATTGATAAAAACAGCATGGGATTCCCCCACAGGGGAAACCCAAACCAAAATTGAAAAAATGAATGCATGGACGTCCCCCTCAAAATCCATACCAGACCCTTCAGGTCTGGTATGGATTTTAAGGGGAACCCTGCGCCAACATTAACAAAAACAAAATGGCGTGAGTTCCCCCCAAAAATCCATACCAGACACCCTTTATCCGAGCACGCAACCTGGCAGGCTGCAAGAAAAGAGGGGGAACAAGAGAGTGCCCCCTCCTGAACCGTACCAGGCCACATGCCCTCATCATTGGGAGGGTGCAGTCGTCCTGTCCCCTGTTGGCCAAGATCTCGCAATACATGGCCCCATCCATCCTCCCCTCAATACGGTGCAGTCGTCCTGTCCCCTTTGCAGAAAAGAAGCCTCAAAGAATGATGTTTCCACCTCCATGCCTAACGGTTGGGATGGTGTTCTTGAAGTTGTAGTCATCCTTCTTCTTCCTCCAAACATGGCGAGTGGAGTTTAGACCAAAAATCTCTATTTTTGCCTCATCAGACCACATGACCTTCTCCCATTCCTCCTCTGGATCATCCAGATGGACATGGCAAACTTCAAATGGGCCTGGACATGCACTGGCTTGAGCAGGGGGACCTTGCGTGTTCTGCAGGATTTTAACCCATGACTGCGTAGTGTGTTACTAATGGTTTTCTTTGAGAATGTGGTCCCAGCTCTCTTCAGGTCATTGCCCAGGTCCTGCCGTGTAGTTCTGGGCTGATCCCTCACCTTCCTCATGATCATTGAGGCCCCTCGAGGTGAGATCTTGCATGGAGCCCCAGACCGAGGGAGATTGACCGTCATCTTGAACTTCTTCCATTTTCTAATAATTGCGCCAACAGTTGTTGCCTTCTTACCAAGCTGCTTGCCTATTGTCCTGTAGCCCATCCCAGCCTGGTGCAGGTCTACAATTGTATCCCTGATGACCTTACACAGCTCTCTGGTCTTGGTCATTGTGGAGAGGTTGGAGTCTGTTTGATTGAGTGTGTGGACAGGTGTCTTTTATACAGGTAACGAGTTTAAACAGGTGCAGTTAATACAGGTAATGAGTGGAGAACAGGAGGGCTTCTTAAATGAAAAATAACAGGTCCATGAGAAACAGAATTCTTACTGGTTGGTAGGTGATCAAATACTTATGTCATGCAATAAAATGCAAATTAATTATTTAAAAATCATACAATGTGATGTTCTGGATTTATAGACCTCTACATGCTTTGTAAGTATTAAAACCTGCAAAATCGACAGTGAATCAAATACTTGTTTTCCCCACTGCTCCAGTTCCACTGTTTCCCAAATATCATTAAGTAGTATATTATCTTAAACTACTCTTTAAAGCTAAACTTCTTGAAAATCTTTACTTTTGGATAGAGAAAGGTAAGGTTTACTCCTTAATCAACTCTTTAATGATGGATGTGACCCTAGTTGGGTAATCTCACCACTTCTTTCATATTTCCATGCAGAATCCACAAGAGGGGGCACTAGCCTCAGCATTATGGTCTCTTAATGACTTCTTCCCATGTAAACATAGAAGATAGCCACTTTATGCAAGATAATAAAACAGATTATTTAAGAACTAGAACCTGGTTTAATCAAACAGTTTCTTAGTGAGCTCAAAAAGCTGCTTGTTTGCTTCTTTGAAACACTGTCAAGATAAAAATGTTGGAAATGAGTAAAGAATTACAATGTAGCAAGCTATTAATCATAATTAAGATAGGTTTGACATGTCCTCAGGGACTAAAAATCTTGTAAAATATTCCTATAGGAATACGTTCAGTTTCTTTTTAATGGCCTTTCTTCTTCAAATTAAAATACATACAACACTTTTGTAAGTCTAGACAAAGTGATCAAGCATAATTTTCAGTAGTATGCACTATCCTGTTTTGACTTAATTTCTAACAAGATTATTCATCATTATGTGAAATATATGAGTGTGTTAATTACACAGGGTTTTAATGCGTACATGAAGGATTTTTTTTTATTTTTTTTTTACTGTGTGGCTTTTTGTTTATACAGTTGGAATAGTTTAAGGTAATATGTGTAAGACTGTTAAAGTTAAACTAAACAATATATTTATTCACCAAAAGTAATCCAAACACGTACGTCCACTATTTAATCGGCTTGTAATCTATTTTTCATGAAATAATTTCTGTGCTTTTGTGCCTCCTGGTAATGTTCTCTGTGAGCTCCTGAACCTTTCCCTTTTCCTCTCACTTTCATTTGTTTGGAACAAACCCATTAGTCACGTGCACTGATCTATGCACACTACAAATCCCATAGTGCATAGTCCATGGCCCCTAGTTTATCTTGGGAGTGAGCAAGAGAGGGTGTCTGCATTGCTACATACAGTGGTACCATGGAGAATGAACGTAGCCACTCTCTAACAGGAAGTTGGATCACAGCAGCAAAAAAAAAAGGAATTTGAAGATTTGGATTTTCCTGAGTTAAAGGGGTTGTAAAGGAAAAATTGTTTTTAAAAAAAATAACAAACATGTTATACTTACCTCCACTGTGCAGCTCGCTTTGCTTAGAGTGGCCCCAAACCTGGTCTTCTGGGGTCCCTTGTTCACCCTCAGGGTGAGCGGTGAAGAGGATGTTGGGGGCGAGCGCGGGAATTTCGAGGGGTCAGGTAAGTAAAGCTGAGGCTGAGGGGGCCGGTATAGTCAAAAAAAAATGTTTACCTTTACAACCCCTTTAAGAATATATACTTGAATAGAATTTTTTTGTAAACCAGAATTGAGTGTCCCTGTAAATCATTTTTTGGTGCAGTTTGTATATTTTGTCAGTGCCAAATGAGTTGTTCTAAAGGCAGAGGCTTTTTGTACCTTAATGCGTTCTCTGCATTAGAGTGATTGTAAAGTCTTGTTTTAAAAAATAAATAAATAAAAAACATGTGATACTTACCTGTTCCATGCAGTTGCTTTTGCACAGGGCAGCCCCGATCCTCCTCTTCTCGGGCCCCTCTTCGCTGCTCCTGGCCCCTCCCTCCCGTCGAGTGCCCCCATAGCAAGCAGCATGCTATGGGGGCACCCAAGCCAAGCTGCAGCTCTGTGTGTCCATTCGGACATAGGGCTGCGGTTCTGCCCCATCCCCTCTCTCTCCTGATTGGCTAACTGACTTTGATTGACAACAGCGAGAGCCAATGGCACGACTGCAGTGTCTCAGCCAATCAGGAGGGATCAATCCCAGATGGCCAAGGGACTCGTGGACATTGCTGGATAGAGATGGACCTCAGGTAAGTATTAGGGGGTGCTGGGGGGGCTGCTGCACACCCAAGTTTTTTTTAACTTAATGCATAGAATGCATTATGATACAAAGCCTTCAGCTTTTACAACTCCTTTAAGGTAAAAAACTTTCTGCATGCAGGCTCCTCCTTATATCTACCTGAGCCAGATCCCGATCCAGCAATGTGCATGAGAGCAGCAGCTCTTTCCCTCCTCATTGGCTCAGAGACAGCAGTGAGAGCCATTGGCTTCTGCTGCTGTCAATCCCAGCCTGTGAGGAGGGAGCAGGGGGTGGTGCCAAGCCACACTATGCCTGTAAATAGACATGCAGAGTGGAACTCAGGAGCGAGCCCGCACAAGTACCCCCTCAGCAAGCGCTTTGAGCTAAGAGCACCAATGGGGGACTTGAGAAGAAAAGGACCTGGGCTGCTTTGTGCGAAACCATTGCAAAGAGCAGGAAAGTGTAACATGTTTGTTTTGTTAATAAAAAAAAAATGAGCATTTATAATCACTTCAACCTATTCTGTATGACCTGTTTAAAGTGGTTGTAAAGGCAATCTCGATCCAGCGTGAGCAGTGCTGCTCTCTCTCTCCTCACAGGACTCAGATACAGCAGCTTGAACCATTGGCTCCTGCTGCGGTCAATAAAATCCTCTGAGGAGGGAGTGGGGGTGGGGCCGAGCCACGATGTGTGTGTCAATAGATGCACATAGCACGGTTCGGGATATAACTTGCACGAGTGCCCCCTTAACAAGCAGCTTGCTATTGGGGCACTAGGAAGGGAGGAGGAGCCGAGAGCTCTGGTGGGGGACCCCAGAAGAGGAGGATTAGGGCTGCTCTGCATTGCACACATCAGGTAAGTATAACAGCTTTATTATTTTAATTAAAAATTAATCTTTATGATCACTTCTTGTGTTCACTTTTAATGCTGGGTATAGACGGTTGGGTAAGACAGTAGGGCTGGGTATTCCGACATCTGGGACACCATCATTCTGATTATTCGTCGATCTAATGATTGACCTCTGTCAAACAGAGAGGGCCACACACAGATCAAAATTCATCTGGTCCCTGCTGAACCTGCCCAATTTTGATCTGTCTGTTCCCAGACTAAGACCTATGAGGGGCCCCTAAAAATGTTGTATATGATTTGACCTTTGCAATTCCAGAAAACAATCCCTTGTGCTGGAAAATAATAATTTTCAGAACTATATATTACAGCACTATTAGGACTTTTAAACATGCTGGAATTGTTTTTGTTGGAGACTGTGTACATTTTTATTTTGACATGGCTCTGCTATCTTACACAGGCAAGCAACAATATTTAACATGGGCTTTTCTAATTATTTCAACCAACTGCTTGTGCATGGGCTCATTCAATGCAATGTCCAGCAGCAGCAGAATTGGTGGATGTGAGAAAATCCTATTGGTATTAATAGTTTTTTTTTTCTCGCTGAAGCATTGGCTATTGCCATGTATTGGATAAAAAAAAAGTTCTTATTTAGTCCTTATTTTGGATTGGAAAGTGAAGGCTTGCCATTTGTCAATCAAACCTTAATCAAATCGGGGCTTTCAGAAATATAATACATCCAAAACATGTCAGTATAACAGTATTAACATACACTATATTACCAAAAGTATTGGGACACCTGCCATCACACACACTTTAATGGCATCCCAGTCTTAAGGCTCGTACACACTATAAGAAAATCAGGCAAACACTTTCGTCCAAAGAATTTTCGGACGGTTTTCATATAGTGTGTACACAACTTTCGACAGCTGATTCTGCATTTTCATGTGAAAATTCCCGAAGAGTCAAACTCCAAAGTTTTTCTTGTACGGGAACAGAACAAACGATTTCTGTTTAATGTGCACCGTTTTCATACGATTTTCGTACAAGAAAAAATCAGAAAAGGAAGACTGCACATGATCAGAAACAAACAACAAAAAAAAAAGCCTTTGTCGTATGAGAATTTTTGTACAAATTTTCTTTCATCGGTTCCAATTTGCTGTGAAACAACGAGGAAAGTTGGATGATCGTTCACTTGATTTTCTTATAGTGTCCGTAGGGTTAAATATTGAGTTGGCCCACCCTTTGCAGCTATAACAGCTTAAACTGCTTGAAGGCTGTCCACAAGGTTTAGGAGTTAGTCTATGGGAATGATTGACCATTCTTCCAGAAGCACATTTGTGAGGTCAGGCAGCAATGTTGGATGAGAAGGCCTGGCTCGCAGTCTCCGCTCTAATTCATCCCAAATATGTTCTGTCGGGTTGAGGTCAGGACCCTGTGCAGGCCAGTCAAGTTCCTCTACCCCAAATTCGCTCATCCATGACTTTATGCAGGAATCCTTTCAAAAATCACACCATTGAGAGTTGATTTGAGATTTGAGATTTTCCTTGTCATGCAATTATGTGTGACTCAAGTGGCATCAGAAGTCAAACTAGTGTGAGCCAGCACTGAGTGGTAATTTTTTTTTATATACTGTATATAAATATACAGCAACATTTTACAGAATGGTAAAGCTCAAATGTGCCAGTCCCAATCGCCTAAAACACATTGGCTGTGTTTTATGTCATACGGCAATAAATTGATCATTGTTCTCCAACCAGCTGAAGACATAAAACTTGCTATTCACATATGGGGATCACCACCTACTTCCACAATCTTCACACTTTTGAAGGTACCCACTCAGGAGGATACTCATGAGCCACCACAAACCCACCGGCCATGGGTAATGTCTACCGCTACCTCACATGTAAACGACAACAATAAAAATGTGATCGATGCTCTAGCCCTCCCCTTCTGTGTTAAAAAAAGCATTTTCCTTTCTGTCTGTTGAAAAGTTTCTCTCACTTACTGTCCAGTAAAACATTGTCAACAGAACAGCAAGTGAGCGTAGATCTCTATATTGGAGCCCCAAACAGCTTTTCAACCTTCTTCACTCAATCCAAACAAAGAAATAAAGTTTTGGCTGGGCATACACTTTAATCATTATTTCTTAAAATAATTCCTATTTTTACTTTTTACAACCTGTCTGTGCTATACATATTACGGTTGTTTATAGTATGCCAATTTCTAAGTTTCCTTTTCTGCTGGTGATCTCTACATCAAAAAGCATTTCTGCCATTTTCAAGGTTAATCTGATTTGGATGACGTTAAAGTGGAATTTCACCCGGTAAACAAAGTTCCCTCCTCTCCATCTCTCCTCCTTTCTGCTATACAAATTTACTTTTTTTAACCACTTGCTTACTGTGCACTTAAACACCCTTCCTGCCCAGACCAATTTTCAGCTTTCAGTGCTCTCGCACTTTCAGTGACAATTGCGCGGTCATGCAATGCTGTAACCAAATGAATTTTTATCATTTTGTTCGCACAAATAGAGCTTTAGTTTGGTGGTATTTATTCGCGACTCCGTTTTTTATTTTTTGCGATATAAGCGAAAACATAGCTGAAATTTTGAAAAAAACAATATTTTCTCCTTTCTTTTTTAAAAGAAATCCAATAAAATCAAATTCTGTCATAAATTTAAGCCAAAATGTATTCTGATACATGTTTTTTGTAAAAAAAATTCCATTAAGTGTATAATAATTGGTTCGCGTGATCACGGACATATGTACGCAAATGATCATGTAAAAGGGGTGTGCAGGTGATCACGGACATATGTGTGCAGATAATCATTGGCACATGTTATTTTACTGGGACATATGTGAGGGACATGTGTTTTTATTATTTGGGGACATGTGTGTTTTGGGGACATGTGTGTGTGTGTTTTACTGTGGGGACATGTGTGTTTTACTGTGGGGACATGTGTGTTTTACTGTGGAGACACTACACTGGTGATCAGTGAATAAAAAGCTGTAAAAAAAACAGCTAATACTCACTGATCACCAGCCGGCTGCAGCGATCCGCTCTACTCTCCTCACCGACGACTTCCGTGTGGGGAGAGGAGCGCCGATTGCCTAGCAACCGGCTGTTTGTTTACATCACATGACGGCTGTGATTCGTCATCAGGAGGGCCAATCACCGAGCCCTCCTGCCGATTCGAGATGCGCGTGTCCGGGTGACACGGCCGCATCGGGATCGCGCCGCTGCGCGGGCACGCGTGCGAGCGATCCCTCTACTTCTGAAGGACGTTCCAGAACGTCCATTCAGAAGTAGACGGCTCCCACCCGGCCGTATATGTACATTGGCCGGGTGGGAAGTGGTTAAGGAAAACGCCCCCCATTCACGTCACTTGCCTAGGTAAATGATGGGCACTGTTCTTGCTGTGCCTCCCTGGATACACACATCACATATCCCAGGATACATAGTCCTTCATTCACAAAGGAGGAGGCTGGTGGACCAAGCGACATGTCATTGGGACGGCCGCTGGCTAAACACAGAAGAACCTGCAGCCCCCAATGATGGCACAAAGAACATGGCAGCGCAGGACTGGTGGCAGAAGAGAAGAGGATCTCAGCGGTACAACGCGGGATGTGATGGATAGGTGAGTATCTGAACTTTGTTGAACCCACCTATTGGGAAGCAGGGGCTGAAGATCCACTTTAAGATCAGCACAAAACTGTGCTGTACTATTAAGCAGAAAGCACAGCATGCATTAAAAAGGTTGCCCCATGTACGGTACTAATGGCTAAAAATTACAAATACGCAATACGTGTTTGTGATTTCATTTACATTATTATAAGAACAGTAACTTTAATATATAAAAAAACTTAAATATGCTATAGATTCTGCTTACAACCAATGCTGCATTTTGCTGTATCCTTGATTGCATAATATATCTCCCAGTGAAGAATCTAAAAAACAATTAACTTATCTTAAATAAAAAATAAAAAAATTGTTTTAGGACTGATTAAAAATGCACAGAAGCCCCATGCTGAAAATGGCTAGCAGAATGTGTCCCATTCCACTATCAAATATGAACATTCTATTTTATTAAATCATGCCTCATCTGCAATGTACTCCAGTTATACCTTAATGTATCCATAAAATGGAGAGTAAAAGCTGTTAGACGAACCCCCATTGCTGACTTTAGATTTTGTTGTGTATTCTAGGTTGTATCTCATGTTAGTGAGGCCCCAAAGGATTTAGCAATTAGCATGAGGAAGGCAGTATGATAATCAGAAGAAATTAATGGTTTAAAAGCATAATCTTGCATATCCCTCAAGCAGTGTTCCATGCAACTGAAATAAAAAGGACCTGTAATTGATTCTTATTAAGTGTATTATCTGCCACAATTGTTAGTCAGTGACAATGAATTGAAATTCATGCATCTTTGCAGTTTTAGAGGGCTTTTAAATTAGGGACACATTACCTTTGGGTTTTTAAATAGGGATGACTATACACAGCCCAATAACAGTAACCATTGCACTGTATGAGAACTGTTCTTTCAGTAATTGGGCTAAGGAACTCAGACCAGGGCAGTAGGGTTAGCAGACAGCACTAAGCGTCAATATGTAAAAATCATATTATAATGTTCCCATTTTTTCCACTCTTCTGTCCACTTCTGATGTGCATGTGATCTTTAGACGGGTCAGGAGGGTCCTTACAATCCAGGAAATGTATATTATCTATTTATTAGGATATAGCCATGCTCAACCATAGCAACCACTGGGGGCGTTTGTGGACTATATTGAAAGGGTTGTATTTTTCTTTAAGGCACTTGTGAGCCTGTGCCCAAGGGAGTAAGTTCACACTATTACAAACTCCCACTGTACCACATCCTAAACAAATCTATTAACAAACAGTGGATAAAACAGATATTACTCCACAAGACAATCAGACTTTACAGGTACAATATAGAGTGAACAAAGCTCATTATAAAACTATACAATTTTCTTAATATGTTCTTTAAAATAGATGTACTATACAGCATTAAAATCATACCCCCCCCCCTTTATTTTTCTGTTCTTCCTGAAAACTTCAATAAAAATATTGAACAAGAAAATAATAAAAAACAATTATATATGGACAGGATTGAATCCCTGCCAAATGAATATTAAACGTTCAACAATTTTACAGTTCCACCTTATGAAAAAGTCCAACAATCCTTCTCATGTGCTGAGTCAACACGTTTCTATGTCAACACGCTCATGTCAACATGTTTCTATGTCAACATGTTCCTGTGTGAAGAAGAGGTCCCAACAATTATATGGTTTTATAATGAGTTTTGTCCACTCTATATTGTACCTGTAAAGTCTTATATTTTTGCTGAGTAACACATCCCTGTTTTCTCCACTGGTTTTTACTAATACATTCATAGTTAGCAGGCAGCACTAAGCCTAAAAATATACAAATTGTAACAAAATATTGCTGTGTGCTTCTGGTGTGCATGTTATCTTGAGAGAAATGAGAAGGGTCTTCACAACTCAGAAAATGTAAAACCACCTGGAACTTGTCACCCTCTGCAACCAACCCCTACTTTCTATATTGTCTTTATGGTTAAGTGTTTAATCCAATTGGTATTATATATTATATCTTTTAGGTACTGTGGTCTCTTTCCCCTTTCACATCCTGGTCACTGCTTTGATCCTGGGCAGACTTAAAAAAAAGAGAAAAGAAAAGATGGAGTCTGAAATTTTAACCGCTTGCCGACCAGCCACCGTCATTATACTACAGTAGGTGGGCACGTTCCCGCAAACTGTCATAAATGTACGTTGGCCCTTTAAGCGAGGATAGCAGGCACGCGCCTGCGCTGCTCCACTGTGGGGGTGCCGATGTGTGTGATTGGCAGTCGCGATGACCGCTGGCCACGCGCAATCATGGGGACAAGAGCCAGAACAGGGATGAGTGTGTGTAAACACATAAATCCCTGTTCTGAGAGGAGAGGAGAGACAGATCGTGTATTCCTACTAGACACACGATGTGCGTCCGAATTTCGAATGCATTTTCGTCCGAATTTCGTGTATTTTCGTTATTGTTTTAACAAACGATAACAAACGCGCAGAATCCGAAAACCGAAAGATACGACATAAACAAATATTATTTTTTTTTTCGTTGTGACAACAGTTCGATATAGATAGGAGATTCGACATGATGCTGACAAAAGCGATCTGTGTCCATCGAACCTGTGGTCGAATGTGCCTAACCTTAGCTCTATTAGTCCAAGATTATTCTACATAGAGAGAAAAGATTCGACATAGAGAGAAAAGATTTGACAGAGCGAGAAAAGATTTGACATAGAGAGAAAAGATTTGACATTATAGAGACAATAGCAAAAAAGGTCAAATGTGCCTAACCTAACTCTATTAGTCCAAGATTATTCGACATAGAGAGAAAAGATTCGACATAAAGATTAGACGAAGCAGTCGGCGTGAGTGGACTAGTAATAATAATAAATATAATTATTACTAGTGTCATACAACATTAGAATTCTACTATAGCTTGTAGGCGGAACATTCGACCGGAAATGTACGATTGCGGCGTCATACAGTTTAGCTGCTCCGTCGAATCTTCTTAGAACATTCGTCAGACACCATAAGCCTTCAATGACAGATTCGACCTTAATTATTTTGGATTTTCGGATGAATGCATTTTTTTACTGAAACAAAATAAATAAAAACGAATTTCAGGAGTAAGTAAATAATTTTTTTTTTTTTTGGAGGAAAACGAAATTCCGAAATGAAATATTTCAGTGTGCACATGTCTAGTTCCTACTAGCTAGGAACAACGATCTGTCATCTCCTCTAGTCAGTCCCATGCCCCTACAGTTAGAACACACATGAGGGAACACAGTTAACCCCTTGATTGCCCCTAGTGTTAACCCCTTCCCTGCCAGTGAGATTTATACAGTAATCAGTGCATTTTTTTTTTTTTTCCAAAGTTTTATTGGGTTTTATCATATAATACAGAACATAGGAAAACAGTAACAGGTGTATATTAATACATTGTAAAGGTACATAGCCATGTGGTTGCAGAGGTTAGAAAAGAACAGACTAAGTAGACCATTGGCAGTGTGGTATCGTAATAGGAGGCAAAGGGTATAATCTTCCCCCCAGACACCCCATCTAGGAACACACTGTGTCTCGAGGGAAAGACAGCACCTACAACCTCCAGGTTGCCATGTATTTGATATAGAAGAGTTGGCAAAAAATCGGTAATACAGATAGAATATGAAAGTCATCATATAGGTAGTACGACAGGATTATAACAATGTGGCCAAGTATATTCAGCCGTGATGCAACAGTCGTTCTCTTGTGGCTGATACAGAAAAAATTAAAATAAAATAATAACAATATAACTAAGATATATGGCCCATAACATCTTGGGCCATATACCATTGACAGTAGAGATAGAGCAGGTATTCCCTTTGGGTATTAATATGTTAGGGTTGTGTTACAAGCTTAGGAGATTGAGGCAGGGGTTTACATTTAGGGTGTGCTAACCAGGGATGCCATCTGCTTAGGAATGCGGGGACTAGCAAGTGAGCCCTGGCATACATGAATTCCATGAGACAATGGTTATTAAGCAATTGAACCACCTCCGTGAGTGTGGGGGGCTCTGGAGATTTCCACTTTCTGGCAATTGTCAACCTAGTAGCGATAAGGACGTGAGTTAGGATGGGGTAAATAGCCGGGGGCCATGAGTCAAAGCCTAGTCCAAAAAGGATCAAATGCGAAGACAGTGTAATAGGAATTGATAGAACAGAGGCAAGGAGTTTCGTAAGGGCAGCCCAAAAGGTCGTTAATTTAGGACAAGACCACCAAATATGTATTGTTGTGCCAGAGTGGCCACAAGATCTCCAACAGGAGTCGGATGTGTTTCGGTATATTTTTGCCAATTTAGATGGTGTGAGGTACCAGTTATGTAGGATTTTTTGTACCGTTTCCCAATGTGTGAGACAACGGGAGAATTTTAGTGGCCTTCTTAGGGCGCTAAACCATTGTTGGTGAGTGTAAGTACACATGAGATGGTCTTCCCATTTCAGCATAGCAGCAGATTTGATATCCTGATCTGGGTTGGTGAGTAGCTTGTAAATATATGAGATGCCCTTTAGACGTGTATTCTCTGCATTGTAGAATTGTAGTAAGAGCCAAAAGAAAGGATTTTGTGACCAGATTACCCGTGAGAGCGCAGAGCGGATTCTGAGGTATACAAAAAAGTCTCTGGAAGGAATGCAGTAGGTCTTCTGTAGGTGCTGAAAGGATGAGAGCAGGGAGTTATGGTAGAGATCTCCAATGACAGCAACCCCTTTATGTATCCAGTTGGAGATTGGAATATCAGGCAGGAGCGTTTGTAGAGTCTTGAGAGGTATGTCTTTAAGTATCCGATGAGGAATGCCACTTAGCTGTTGCAAGGTTGCCCGCCATGTTCTAAGAGTTGCATTGACAGTAGAGAGATAGCTGAGTTTTGTATGCTGTTGCAAGAGCATTGCACTAAGGTGCAGTCTAAGATGAGTTCCCATGACTGTTGTTTCAATTTGCAACCATGGGATTTGAGTTTCTGCTTTCCACCAGTATTTGGTTTGAGCCAGAATGATTGCTTTGAAGTATGCTGAGATGTTAGGAGCTCCCATTCCACCAGTAGATGTCGGTGAACAGAGGGTAGATCTTTTAATTCTAGGGTGTTTCCCATTCCATATGAAAGAGGTCAAGATAGCTTGAAGTTTGTTGAGCTGTGACTGTAGAAAGGGGATAGGTAAGGTCCGAAACAGGTATAGTACATGGGGAAGGAGATACATTTTGGTGAGTGCGATACGTCCGGCCCATGATGCCTGCACGTTGCTTAAATTTCGTATAGTATTCTGTAGAGTGGTAACCAGGTATGAAAAATTAAGGAAAAGTAGGCGGGAAGTAGGAGTAGTCAAGCGAATACCTAGATAAGAAAGAGTGGAGTCAGGGGCCCATGAAAAAGAGGTGAGTTGAGCAATGCTACGCTTGGTGACAGGATCAATATTAACTCCAATCATACAAGATTTAGAGTAGTTGATTTTGTATAAGGATGCTTTGCTGAAAAGGTCCAGGGTTTGATGAAGGTGTGGGAGAGACAGTATGGGGTTGGTAATAGAGACGATCACATCGTCTGCATAAAGGCCAATTGTATGATTGCACTGCCCTATCTCAATGCCGGAGATTGCGGGGTTCGAACGAATAGAATGTGCCAGAGGTTCCATGATAAGAGTAAAAATTAATGGGGATAGAGGGCAACCTTGACGAGTACCATTGGATATGTGGAAAGGATCTGAGACAATACCTGAATTTATGACTTTAGCGCTGGGATAGGAGTATAAAGCTAATATGGCATTCAGTATAGGGCCAGAGAAGCCAAATTTTATTAGGACTGCTTTCAGGTAATTCCAGTCTACCCTATCGAACGCCTTCTCTGCATCTAGAGAGATGAACAGAGAAGGCGTTCGATGGTGTTCGACCCATTGCAACAAATCAATATATCTGCGGGTGCCATCAGATGCCTGCCTTCCGTTAACAAAACCCACCTGGTCCGGGTGGACCAAGTGAGGGATGATAGCGGAAATACGTGAAGCTAGGAGCTTAGCGTATAGCTTTGTGTCAGTATTTAATAAAGAAATTGGTCTATAGCTAGCCGGATCATCAGTTGGTTTGCCTGGTTTGGGAATCGTGGTGATGGTCGCTTCAAGTGCTTCTGAAGGGATGGAGCCTGTGGAGAGAATGTGATTGAATGAGTTGCAGAGATATGGGGCTAGCAAGGTAGAGAATTGTTTGTAGTACTCGTTACTAAAGCCATCGGGTCCAGGGGCTTTATGTAGAGGAAGGGAGGTTATAGCATTTTCCAATTCCAAGACCGTGAAGGGTTGAGAGATGGAATGTAATTGGCTGGGAGATAGAGATGGCAGATGTAAATGATCTAGGAATCCTGCAATATCAGTTGATGTGGGAGAGGGGGCTTCACCGGTGGCGGCTAAATTGTATAAGTTGGCATAGAATTGACTGAATCGATCGGCTATGTCTTTGGGATTAGTGAGGCGAGTGTTGGTAGTGGATGTAAGGTATGAGATTTTGGTGTGCATTAGGCGGCATTTGAGCTGCCTTGCAAGGCAGGCTCCAGGTTTGTTGTGGTGCGCATAAAAATTTAGTCGCAGCCTTTTCAAAGATAGGTCAAAGTTTGAGTGTAAGTGTTCGCTTAGTTGGCGTCTGATATTCTGTAGCTCGGCATGTAAGGATGGAGAGGGCTGGGCTTTGTTAGCGCTTTCAAGAGAGCGTAGCTGTTCTAGTAGTTTTGTGGTGGTAGCATTGCGTTCCTTTTTCTCATGGGCCCCTAGTTTAATAAGTAGACCTCTGAGATACGCTTTATGCGCATTCCAGCATTCAGTGGGGTTCGATACAGAATTGTCATTCAACAGGAAGTAGTTTTCAATTTCGGATGCGACATGTTTCTGGAGATGAGGGCGAGAGATAAGGGATGTGTTAAGCCTCCATGTTTTTTTAAATTGATTAATGTTAGGAGGAAAAAGTTTAAGTAGAATAGGGGCGTGGTCAGACCACGTGATGGTGTCAATTGTTGCACTTTGCACTGTTTGGAGGGTATATTTGTCTACCAGAAACATGTCTATCCTGGAATAGGATTTCTGCGTGTGCGAATAAAAGGTGTAATCTTTCTCATTGTCATGTAGGCATCTCCATGGGTCATATAGATTTTCAGAGTGAAGTAGAGATGAGAGAGCGGTGGATTGTCTCCTCATCGGGTTGGAGGAGTCAAGGATTGGGTCTACAATTTGATTAAAATCCCCACAGATGATTAGGGGGTGCTGTCGGAAAGGTGCTAGTTTTCCTATGACGGTTTTATAGAACCGGCCTTGGCCACTATGGGGGGCATATAGATTGACAATCGTCAGCAAGTGATTGTTAATAGAGGCATGCAGTATGATATACCTGCCATATACGTCTATTTCTGAGTGAATTAGCTGAAACGCTACGGTAGAGCGAATAGCTATGAGAACTCCAGCTTTCTTCTTAGGGGAGTTGGCAAAGAAGCAGTAGGGAAATTGCTTGTGAGAACAAGAAGGTGGTTTAAGAGATGAGAGGTGGGTTTCTTGTGCGCATATGAGATCTGCGTTAAGTCTCAGTGCTTCCTTCCATAGTAAATGGCGTTTAAAGGGAGAGTTGAGGCCTTTGACGTTTAGGGAGGCAATGTTAAGAGACATAGTAAGTATATGTAAAACTGGGTGTTGAGATGATGAAAGGGGGAGGGATGAAAACACCTGTGATTCGCACACTCAACTGTGTACAGTATATAACAGTACTTATTGATGACTAAATTGAACAATAGTTACAATAAACACAACGTAAATAGCAATAGAGATAGGTAGTAGAACTTGTATTACAGTATAGAACGTGTAATAGGGTGCGTAGCACTCTACGTTATCCAGGGGGGAGTATACAACAAAAACAGAAAAAGAAAATGAAAATTCAAAGTGAGCATGTAATACTCATCTGGGACATTCAGTTGTAACGGAGAGAAGTGATGTCTGAAGCGTTTGTGTAGGAACATAGTTGGCCATGAGTGAGATTAGGATGTCAGCGTAGATGTTGATCGCGGGACGAGGTGCGATTGGTGTTGTCGCGACTTTGCTTGGAAGATTGTGGTCTGCGGGAGTCTATCACTGGTGGGGGTGATGAGATGAGGCCCCAATTTAGCAATCTTTTGATGCCCTCTTTAGGGGTGAAAATTGTAGTGGGTTGATTTTGGAAAGTCACCATCAATTTAGTGGGAAAACCCCACTTGTAAGTGATGTTGCGGTCACGAAGGACAGTAGTGACTGGAGCAAATTCTCTACGCTTTTGCGCCGTGGCAGCCGAGATATCTGTGTAGAGCGTGATTGAACAGTAGGGATCGGGCAGGGGAGCATTAGTGCGGGCAGCAAACATGACTTTTTCTTTAGTTTGAAAGAAATGAACACGTGCCAGCACGTCTCGCGGAACTTTTTCAGGTAGGTAATTTGGTTTTGCGATCCTGTGAGCGCGATCTATAGCAAGATCGGTTTGTGATAGTTGAGGAAGAAGCTTAAGGAACAATTGCTGGACATAGCAGATGAGGTCTGGAGGTTTGATAGATTCAGGGATACCTCTGAGTTTGATATTGTTCCTCCTGGAACAGTCCTCAAGGTCAGTGACCTTAGCTTGCAGGTATTGGATTTCCTGGGCTTGTTGGTGAAATGCCTCAGAAGCTTCATGGTGGGCAGAAGCATGGTCTGTGACTTGCCGCTCAAGTACGTCTGTTCGCTCCTCAATATGGTCCATTCTGGAATGGAGGGAGGATAGGGATGAGCGGAGCTCATTACGCAGGTCCTTTTGTAAGGATAGTAGCATCAGTTTTAAGGTATGTTCCGAGGCAGGCTGATCAGTAGCAGGTAAGGCAGCTAGAGATTCCTGCGAGCTTTCATTCCCCTCAAGTATATCCCAGTGCTGTTTTTTATATAGTGGGGCTTTGGAGGGAGAAGGTGTTGGAGACTGTGCTGCCCGTTTACCTCTGTCAGTAGGGGAGTTCTGAGGAGAGGAGAGATCAGGCTCAGTGCTGTCCATAACGTCTAAAACGTCTGCTGGGTCTTGTGGTGCCACAGCTGTTTGGGCTGGAGGAGGGAGAGACGCCGCTCCGGCGCCATTTTGGCTGCGCTGCATGTCAGTGCTTCTCTGAGGGAAGAAGTCTGTGAGGCGGCGTGGGTTATTCATACAGCGGTATGCCTGTTTTGACATACCGCTGTGATCGGCAGAGTTCCCGCTCCCCTCCGGTGTAGGTGAGAGGGGAGAAAGGCTGCTGTGTCAGGCGGAGGGTTGCTTTTTGTCCCAGGGCTGAGCGGAGTGTGTGGATTAGGCGTCCATCTTACTCCGCGGCCGGCCACGCCCCCCATCAGTGCATTTTTATAGCACTGATCGCTGTATAAATGTCAATGGTCCCAAAAATGTGTCAAAAGTGTCCCATCTGTCTGCCATAATGTCGCAGTCCTGATAAAAATCGCTGATCACCGCCATTATTAGTAAAAAAAAAAAATAATAATAATAAAAATGGCATAAATCTTTCCTCTATTTTGAAGATGCTATAACTTTTGCGCAAACCAATCAATATAGCTTATTGCGATTTTTATTATCACAAATATGTAGAAAAATACATAGTGGCCTAAACTGAGGAAAACTGAGGAAAAAATAGCTTTTTTAAAAAAGAAAAAATTGGGGATATTTATTATAGCAAAAAGTACAAAATATTGTGTTTTTCAAAATTGTCGCTCTTTTTTTTGTTTATAGCGCAACAAATAAAAACTGCAGAGATGATCAAATACCACCAAAAGAAAGCTCTATTTGTGAGAAAAAAAGGACGTCAATTTTGTTTGGGTACATCATTGCACAACTGCGCAATTGTCAGTTAAACTGACACAGTGCCGTATCACAAAAAATGGCCTGGTCCTTGAGCAGCCAAATCATCCGGGGCTGAAGTGGTTGAGGTAAATTAATTAACCAATGGGATACATGTTTTGTATTTATTTTATAAGTTACAAGATCTATGGACTTGTGCACCAGTTTGGCTCTTCAATCAAACTGTTATCTTCCTTCCTCTCCTCCCTTTGCTGTCACTTTATTAGGGTCTTGTCACCCACATTTGGTGGTACCTGGTGGTTGGTATAGATATTTGGTGCTTGAGCCTTGAAAGACTGAGCAGGTGGTTTGGTTAAAGTTTTAATGGTGGTCTGTGTGTTTAAAGGAAAAGGTTTGGTATAATAAGAGTTAAAGGTTGTCATATTTGGTTTTAAACCCAAATAAGGTAGCTGTAGCCATACATTTCCACACTTCAGTTGCCTGGTTATTATTGTTAATGATGCTATTGTTACTATGTGGGTGGTATTGGGGTGGTGCAATCCCATGTGAACAGCAATTGGGCAGGGTTGTATTTTTACAAAAGACACTTGTGGGTGAGTGCCCAAAGCAGTAGAGTTAGCTGGCAGCTTTTACAGGAATAATCACATGACATGGATCAGAGCTTGTACAAAACAGCATCATCATTTAGGAAGGTCTAGTTCAGCACAATGTCTAAATACAGTCCAAATACTAATTGTATGCAGGGATTTTTAAACATGTTGAACAATGTCTGTGTGATCAATTGCTAAATCATTTACTTTGCTAAGAGAAAGGGGAATGAACTTTTCACAGCACAGCATCTGCACCTGTTAGTTGGTAGGGGGCATTCAAGTGAGGACAAGCAGATTTCCCATCATCTGTCACTAGAAAGCGATATATTCATCTTTAGCAAGCTGAACACTTTTGTAACTAGGAGGAGAAATCAGTAAGCTTATAAATGTTTTTTACGTATCTTTAAGACTATGGTGTTAGCAGAGGAGCATCTAGCTTGTGTTTCCTATGACTATACTGCTTTTTAGAGGAAGCAATGGACAGGCACAGCCCAGCTTTAGACATTCCTTGAATCCTGGAAACACTATAAAATTGCATGGTTGGGCAATGGGCAGCAAACATGCCATCAAAATGACATATCTCCTCAAATCGATATGTGTGTTCTGAATCCTCACGGTTGCTATCCCAGTCTATGTTCTTTAAATGCAACAACACAAGTTGCTTCAGTTTATCTGGGCTAAATCCAGGCCAAGAATATTAAAGCATATGCGGGTCATTTCAAAACTTTTGGGGGCCTAGCTGTACCCATTTTCTATCAATACTATCTAGTCATAAACATTGCCCTCTATCTCACCTTCACATCACTAATGATCTTCCTCCATGGACTTTCCTGGAAGTGATAGAGTGTTGCCTGCTACCAATAGAATCCATCCCTTGGCTCCTTCTATGTTCTATTATGAAAACTTTAAATTCCACCCTAGCCTTCTGTCTTTGGGATTCAGTCAAATTTTCAGGGGGCAAATTTTTTACCTCCCTCTGTTTAAAATTCTCCATGACCCACTGTTTTATTCTAGTATGGAGTATTCTTCTTAACTTAAGTGGTTGCATAAACACAGTTCTCACAATATCTACTCCCTGCTCTCTACTAAGGATATTAAAACCTTCCAGCAGCTTTGAAAGTTGCATGACATCCTCTTGAATGAACATTTTTAGTAGCCACTATATACTTAACTTACTCCATATTTACCCAGCTACTTACCTACTCCCCCCCTTTCGAAAATATTTATTGATCTGACCCTCATACTTCTGATCTGATATATTTCATTTATGCTTCCAAAGCAAGGTTTTTATAACAGAAGTGACATTACGCTCCAATTTGATTGGCACATTTATACTAATCTATCCTTCTACCAGCTTTCATACCTTCACCCAGGCACAATGGTGCATATTTGGTTGAGCTGCCCCATTGTGAATAGACTTTGTAGACCGGGTTACAGCCTCAGATTTTAAATCACACAAACCTCATAAGGACGTACATGAAGCATTAACTCATAAACCCATTCCTACTCTATTTCATTTTGAATGTGCACTAGTCAGCCATATTTTCACTACTACAAAATAAACTATTACCAAAATTTGGAAAACGCCAATACGTTTTGAAGCCATTTAAAATTATCTCACTGGAAAAATGATCAAAGAGCAATGAACAGCAATCTTAGCTAATTCTTATTCTAAATTCCTCCTAATATGGCAACCATTGATATCTTTTACTTAAAGTGTGAAGGTAAACGCTTTTTTAAGGTTAAACCTTTTAATAGTAGCTCCACCTTCCACCCCAAATATTCACCTGAGCCCAATCTCCATCCAGCGCTGTGCACATCTGCAGCAGCTCTTTTGCCCTCTCCTCGTTCTCACAGGCTTGACTGAGAGCCATGGGAACCATTGGTCAAAACCTGTGAGCAGAGAGCGGGGGGTGGTGCCAAGCTGGGCTGTTTACCTGATAGAAGCATGGCTTGAGATCAAGCATGTATGAGTGCCTCCCTAGGAAGCAGATTTTTGTTGGGGGGACAGCCTGGAGCACCAGCGGGGGGCCCAAGAAGAGGAGGATCGCAGCTCCTCTGTGCAAAACCATTGTATAGAGCAGGTAAGTATGACATGTTCGTTATTTTAATTCCAAACGTTTTAAGCTTTACAACCACTTTAACCCTATGATTTTATAACTGTTAACAATGTCATTGCTTTGAGAGCTAACCCAGGACTCAGGACTCCCACTTTCCCTCTCTCTCTTCCCCATTTCTTTTCTCCCCTGCTTTTTGTTTTCCACTTCAGCCTATTCTTGTAGTCGTACTCATCCACATTCAACATCATCTGTTATGTTATATCTTCACCATCTACACTTTGGCTTGCTTAGTTTTGCACCTTGTATCCCTAATTTGTCATTATGCATCAGTAACAGCTACATTAATGTGGATAAATGTTCATAATTTCATGTTATAAATGCTGTTTTATTCTGTTTTTGTATCATACATATACATACCATATGTATACTCTTCCGTTCTATCACCTCTTGCAACAACAAGGTTGCCTCCAAGCCATTTTGCATTGTTAGAATTCTCTCTCAAAATACATTTTGTGAATTAAAAAAGTGGGCTCTTGTTTCACAGAGGTGGTATTTTGGGGGTGCATCAGTCTTTATTGTATGTTGATAGACCCTTTTTCAACCTTAAAGCACTGCATTCACTTACTGCTGACCATCATTTCTTGGAGCTGCCTTTTGTTCACAAAACTCATTTGAAAGAATGAAAGAACAGTGTCCACCAAAATCACCTCACATTATATCACTGCCCCCCCCCCCCATGCCATTACCATTGTAAAAATAAAAGTTAGGCATACTGTACACTACTTATTATTATCCCTGATTTAAATCCTTGTATGAAAAAAGCTACCTGTGCATCCTATCTGTACATTTGGCTTAGATTTGCCTTTCACTGGCCAATTTTTGCTTAGGCTAAACAATGTCTTATTTGATTGGACATTTAGTTCTTGCTGCTGACATATTTTACACGCTTCTAAAATCTGTGGGCTGACACTTTATTAGAGATACAATCAGGTGTTTTCCTGCAGTAATTAACCCCCCTGGCGGTATTCCCAAGTCTGTACCAACTTCAGTACCAAAAGCGGTAACCCCAAGCCAGACTCGGGCTTGCATTGCAGGATACAGGTGGAAGTTACGTACCTTGTCCCCTGGATCCTGCTATGTCTCCCCGCTGTGTGTGCGAGCCGTCTGCTCGCTCGATTCACACAGTGCCGAGTGCCGCTGATCTCCGTTCCCTGCAACGTTACGACGCACGGGAGCGGAGATTGGCGCCAAATTCAAAAAAGTTTAAAAACACAAAACACATACAGTACTGTAATCTTACAGATTACAGTACTGTATAAAAAAAAATACACATCCCCTTTGTCCCTAGTGTTCTGCCCAGTGCCCTGCATGTCATTTTATATAATAAATAGATTTTTTTCTGCCTGGAACCTGGAGATTGTCCATAGCAACCAAAAAGTGTCCCTTTATGTCAAAAGTTGTTTTAGACCAGCTAGAAAACACTGATAATAAATTATAATCACAATTTATCATCAAACACTAAATTTAATGACAGCGACTATTCTGCAACTGAGCAAATTTCAGTGTTTTTGATTTGATTACATTATTGAATAATTTATATATATATTTTTATTATATTATAATTTATGATTTTGTGTTTCAAACTTTATCATACCCGTGATGTCTACTAGACTCTAGTTCGGACAGATTTAAGTGAGTTATTCCTAAGAATTGCATGCCTACAATATAAAAACGCCAAATTTCCATGCAAAATAATTGTACCGCTTTCAGCACAAAATTCCAGACATAATCATACCACCAGGGAGGTTAAGAGAATAAAACAAAAGGGGATATGGATCAGCTATGTAAACACTGGACAACAGTGATACAGTTGTAATGAGCATGACTAGCCTGAAATGTAGAGACACTATGTACAGGCAGGTGCTTACAAGAATTAAAAGCATCTACCTGAAAATGTTGGAGCACTTTAAAATTGGCCAGAGGTAATACAATTCTAATAAGCAAGACTAGGACAAAATATAGAGACACAAGGCTCAAGCAAGTGTTTTCATACAAAGTTAAAGGGCATCAAATCAATGGAGATATAACTGCTGCATAAACATTGTCCAGTGGCAGCACAATTGTAATAAGCAAAACTGAAATTTAGAAACACAAGGCAGGTTTTCATAAAATGATTAAGAGCATTAGCCCACAGATGTTAAAGCTGTGTGAAATTTTACAAGTAGTAGGACAGTTTCCATCAAAGAGAACAGGGGCAGCAAACCTCTGACCAATTTCTAGTCTCTGGTTGAACTGAGAAAATATTTTTTTTTATAAACTGAAATAATCAGATTAGTTTGCTACAGCTGTAAGTAAGCCAAGCTAAATTTTAATTATTTTTTTGCCAGAGTTCAAGAGTTCAGATTGACAAGAGGGATTGATCCAATGATGAAGGCAGAAAGTATGTGACCCAGGGGTCCCAAATTTTGTAAAATTTGGGTAGATTATCTTGTTGAATAGTAGTAATCTTTTTTTTATAAAACATGCAAATGTGCATTCGTGATTTAAAGGCTTCTACAGGAGGATCTGTGATTTACAGGCTTTAGCCAAGGTTGTTTAGCTGTTGTAAATCTTTGAGTGAGTAAGCAAGCAAGATTCAGTTTTGGTGCAGGATTGTGGTGTATCAAAGGGCTTCCCATGGGTCCACGTTTAACAAGCAATCCAAGACGGTAGATATTATACAGTAGACATGTTGCCAAAATTGGTTGCTGATTGGGCAGGACCCCCAAATATGGTAAATGTTCAGGGCAACCCCTAAATAGCAGTGAGAAGAAATAGGGAACACCATAGGTACTGGCATTGGTACAAGATCCCAGCACATTAATACTTTTTTATTTCTGAGGAGAAAGTAATAATCCTCAGCTAGCCAGATATTTTCTCAGCACGTTGATAAAAAAAATCCTACTATTTCTGCGATGAAGGCGTGTTTGTTTTGTGAAGGTCTAAAGCCCCATACACACGGTCGGATTTTCCGATGGAAAATGTCCTATCAGACAATGTTGTCGGAAATTCCGACCGTGTGTAGGCACCATCGGACATTTTCCATCGGATTTTCCGACGGACAAAGTTTTATCTCCTGCTCTCAAATTTTCCGACAACAAAGTCCTATCGGACTTTTTCCGATCGTGTGTAGCGAATTCCGACAGACAAAGTGCCACGCATGCTCAGATCACATTACAAGACCAAAGCTATTGGCTACTAGCCTCTACGTAGTCCCGTCGTAGGCAACAAACGTCACCACGTTCAGAATGATCGGATTTTCCGACAACTTTGTCCGACCGTGTGTATGCAACATCAGTGTGGGACAAAATCCGTCGGAAAAAATCCAATGGATTTTGTGGTTGGATTTTCCGACCGTGTAGATGGGGCATAAGAGGTATGGAAAGGTCGAGAGGGGTAATTAATCTAGATGAGTGGGAGGTATTTTTACAGACACAGTGTCCATATGTCATAAAAGAGAGGAAATGTTGTTTTTGAGTTGCAAGTATTGGAAGATTTCAGAGGGTGGAATAGCATGCATATTTTGCAGGGATTCAAAGGATGTATAGCCATGTATTTATAGTAAATTGTAGATTATATGGAATTTATCTGAATGCCACCATTCAAAACACTGTGTGGATTCAATATAGGGGGTTATAGAAGGCAGGATTACCCCTCGGGGTTCCAGCAATGTTGAGTGGGGAAACTTGCCCATAGTGTAATGTCGGTGTGCGTGGAAGGGTGAATTGTGCGATTTGGGCAGCAAAATAGTAACTTGAGTATTTGGACAATCATTAAAAAACAGATGAGTTTTCCTGGGTTTTCAGGATGCCTAGATGAAGTTTAAGATCTTATGCATTTAGTACAACATTTATTTTGGAACAGGAAAAGGAAGGACTCAAAAAAGTGTAGGAGCTTAGAAAGAAAGGTCATTTTGATTGTGGCTGCATAGCCAATCCAGGATAATGGATAATCCAGGAAGCTTTGGCAAGTGGAGAATTATAAAGTTGGCACTATACATACCAGATATAGTATGTGATATGTGGTCTATTGGAAATCATATTATTGATGGAGAGAAAGAACTATTGTTGTTGGCAGAAAGATGTCAGGGTTTTGGCATGTCTCCCATGACAGTGTCCAGCTTCACACCCCTTGTTTTTTGTTGTGTGTTTTTTTTTTTAACAATAGGCTGCCTATTAGTCCCTAAAATGGCAAGAACTAACCAACAAGATGCCCACCCCCCCCCCCATAGATTTTAATGGGAATCATTGCAACAATTCCGGTTTGATAAAGCCTGTATGAATGTAAACCAGGAAGATTTGTTTATCACTGCAACTATCCATCTATGTTGCTGTTGTCCCTAGGTTCAATCCAATCTATGTGCTATCCAACACTTCAGCTTGCTGTGTAGATATCAAGAACATGGAGATAAAATGTCTGATTTTGGAGCAATTCACTAAACCAGTATGAAAAAAGTACCCCTGGTCATCTTCTCAAAATATAGTTGCCATGGGAACAAATTATAAAGTTCTTGCGTTGGTACCTGGCCCCTGGATTACTAAACTTCTAATGACTTACTGGTGAACAGGCTGAGCAGCTGATAAGAATTGGAACATCTGGGATCCTGGTTGTAGCTATTCATGGTATATTTGCCATTCCATGGCCATTTAGAACATATGAATAAGATCTAAAGCCTGGCTAGCATGATGAGTTTTTTTAGTTCAACCCAGCAGGCTGAATGAAAAAAAACTAGGGAGCTTAGGAGGAGCTTGCTGTACTAATGAGTACACTACCGCACCACAACTATGTGCATTACGTTCTATTCAGTTGAATGGGGATCATTTTTGCTGCCCCACTCTGCTGTCATATGCTTTTACCGTACCTCCCCCAACATAAAAGTGTAAATGATGCCTTTGAGTTTAAAAGACCTGAACCCCCCCCAGAAAAAAAAAATTATCTACGGCCCTGTTTAAAGTTAAATGAAACCTGAAGTCAGACTTTACCTGAACTCAGGAATATATTAGTGTGCATAGTAGTATAGAGCCACTACATCTCTTAGGGGTTGATTTACTAGCAGTTAGACTGTTCACTAAGCAAGGGAAGTTACACTTTGAAAGGGAATTTGTGCCAAAACTTGTGAATGAAGTGAATCTGTGCTGACTTCCATCATCCAATCATGTGCAAGTAAAAATACTGGTCCGTATGAGTGACTATGCCTGGTTGCTATCCTACAGAACGCCTTATTGATACAACATCTAAATGTTATAACAAGTAGGGATGAGCCCGATGTTTGAGTCGAACGTAAGTTTGACTCGAAAATCGAGTGTTCGCCCGTTCGTCGAATTTGGAATATGCACAAAATTCGAGCACCCGCTGAATGCCCCATAATGCACTGCGAGATCGCAGTGCATTGACGGCTGCTGATTGGCCAAAGCATGCACCTGACCATGCTTTGGCCAATCACAGTACGCTATGCTGTGAGAGCCATGATTGGCCAAAGACAGAGTGCCTTTGGCCAATCATGGCTCTGGGGGCTAAGTCCGCGCCCCACAGTATGTAAGGCTGCTTACATAGCGACCGTACATAATGTAATGAATGAGAGCAGTAAAATTACATTTCTAAAGAAAAAAATTTAATTTAAAACTGCTCGCGGCTGTAATGTATTGCCGGAGCCTGGCAATATACATACAAATATTAGAAAAAAAACGTCAGGAGTCCCCCCCCCCCCCAGTCCATTCCTAGTCCCTCCAGGTCTGGTATGGACTTTAAGGGGAATCCCACGCCAAAATTAAAAAATAAAATGGCGCGGGTGTGTCAGAAACCATGAAATCAGGCCAAGACAGTAAAATCACACTTGTTTAATAATAAAAGTAAAAAGAACAAACATAGTCCGCTGCACACTCCCCTGCACATGGAGTTCTGGAGCCATCACCAGAGGTCACTTAGCACAGAGGGGGCCGGGACACCCACAGAGGAGATTGCATTGAGAAGTGGTGCCCATTAATGACCCACATGCACGGTAGACTCATCTTGCTGTATGGTGAAGGAGTCCAACACATCTGGTGGGTGCGGATCGTTGACTACCCCCAGGAGGTAAATGCACTGACACCCATGGGACACAGAGCACAACACCACCCTTTTCACCAAAAAAAGACTTTGTTTGCACTTATATCACTGTATGCACTTTATTAATTATAGTCACTGGACAACTGCATTGATAGATGTTTATCCAATTTTTTGCACAATACTATCCTTGTCATTTTGTCATTGCACCTATGTATCCTTCCATACCTACCTATGTATCCTTGTTATTAGGGATAAACCGAACACCCCCCCAGTTCGGTTCGCAGCAGAACATACGAACAGGCAAAAAAGTTGTGCGAACACCGTTAAAGTCAACAGGAAGTCACCTAACACAGAGGGAACTGGGACACCCACAGAGGAGATCGCATTAGGAAGTGGTCCCCATTAATGTCCCACATGCACGGTTGACTAATCTTGCTGTATGGTGAAGGAGTCCAACATATCTGGTGAGTGCTGATCATTGACTACCTCCAGGAGGGGGATGCACTGACACCATCAGGGACATGGCATGTGCAGACGTGCATTAGCAGGTGCCTGTTTTTCCGGGCATAGGTTAAAGCCTATGCGCATGAGTGGGAACATTGTCACTAACAGGTAAACGCACATTGGCACTAACAGGCGAATGCATATGAAAATACATGAAAATACGCGCACACGTTTGCCATTAATGCTGGAGCCAAATGGCCTATATAAAGACAGTAGCTGCACTAGTGCAGTGCTGTCTGATCTGCAGATTTACCCTGTGTTCTGATCCTGTGCCTGTATCTGATCCAGTATTTGACCAGGCTTTCTGACTACGCTGCTGTCTCCAGTCCTGACCTTCGGCTTGCCTTGACCCTGATTATTCCTGTCTGTCTGCCTGATTTCCTGTTGCCAAACCCAGCTTGAACTCTGACCATTCTCTGCCTGCTGTTTATGATAGACTGATCCTCCGTGTATGACCTGGCTTGTCTGACTCTGCTCCAGTCTTCTGCTTCCAGCCTGTGTAGCTCCAGTACTGCCATCCTGCATCTACAACTTACCTGCATCCGCTGTCCTGCATCCACAGCATACCTGCATCCACTGTTCCTGCTACCTTCTGTGCTCAGCAATCCAGTCTGGTCCTGCTTCTCATCAGATGCCACTACCGCTACCAACGGAGGACTTTGCAGGCGCTCTTACCTCACCATGCTCTTGCGGCCACTGTTGCAACTCAAGTGGTCCTTGAGCCAGGGCTGTACGAGAGGTCACCCTCTACTCATCAGGCTCTCCCAGATGGTAACAGACACCCATTGGACACGGAGCATAACACCACCTTTTCACCCAGAAAATACTTTGTTTGCACTTATATCACTATATGCACTTTATTAATTATAGTCACTGGACAATTGCATTGATAGATGTTTATCCATTTTTTGCACAATAATATCCTTGTTATTTTGTCATTGAAACTATGTATCCTTGTTATAACATTTAGATGTTATATCAATCAGGAGGTCTGTAAGATAGCAACCAGGCATAGTCACTCATATGGACCAACATATTGGCATTTAGATATAGTCAAGGTGGAGCAGGCGCTGTCTATCACATATTCTATTCGGTCTTGCCCCCCAGAGGTGACAACATCGGACAGTACCGGCTTATACATTTTTCCCAAGGCACGAGTGCTTTCTGATTTCTAAGTAAAAATGCTGTTTTTCCTTGCATGTGATTGGGTATAAGCTCTGGGGAAAATTCCCCTGTAAAGTGAACAGATTATTTGTCTTTAGCAAATCAACCCCTTAGTGTCCACAACTCTGTGATGTCTCTGTGTATGTTAGAATGACTCTTAGGAGCCAGGCATGTTACTGACCTCATCAATACACCAAAGAGGTAATTAATCAATAGAAAGGTCTCTCCTCCTAGATATAGACACTTACAGCAGTGGTACCACTTAGAGACAAGTTTAGTTTGTTTTCACTGAATCAGCATATCATTTTGCCATGATTATAGAACAATTAGATTTGATCATCTACATGTACACGTCACTGTTCACCATCACCAACTATTAGGCAAAGGATAATAAAGTCAGTGCAGGAATATATAACAGTTTCTGTGGGATAGCAAGAAAACAGACATAACCATACACTCTGTGACAGAAGTCTAGCATTCCACCCATTACGATAATTCCAGCATATTGCAATTATGTGCCTAATTAAAATTAAGAAATTAGAGCATAGTTAAAAGGAATAATATTTTGCTCGTAGCTAATTTCATTAAAGTATTAATGAGCAGGACTCATTTTATGGCTAAAGGGCAACTACTTTCTGCAGAACACCTTCGTGCTAGCTAATTTATTCATGCATGAAAAACAATCCAATGAAAAATGACTGAACCGGGAACTGCTGGTCCTAATTAAAATATTTAAAACACCATGTCTATTCTGCTCAATCTAGCCAAATACCTAGGCTAGAAGCCAGCATGGTGCCAATTAACATGGAAGAAGCAAACACACAACACCCACAGTTTCTGATTAAAGTGCATATTATTGTACCATACAATATATTGTTACACACATATATGTAAATGTTTAATTAACCCATGTCTAAATCTCTGCAATATCTAGCAACTGATGCATTAATTTTCAAACAACCCAGACCAAGAGCAGATACACTTTTATTTATGGTGCTGCACAGCAGTCAAATATCATTTGGGGTAATCTTGTAAGCTGCACATTCAAGTATTTCTCTTGAGGGAAAAAGTAGGAAAACTGTTTTTTTTTTTTTCCTGAAATGCTGTATAAGTCAGCGTAGACTCTGTCAGATGCCAACGGCTTGTGAATACGAGGCAGCAGTGGCATAGCCTTGGGTGATACAATGCTAATCATTAATAATAGAAGCAGTTTCTGGGACCAAGATCTTTCATTAGTCTTGGATGGCAACTGACACATCTAAAAGCAGCTCTGCTGCTAGAGCCAAAGACTTGATTGTAAGCAGGAAGTTCAGCACGAGCCCACCAGAGGACACTGGAAATAATTGTCACATTGGAATTATTTCAGCAACTACAAAACTTGCAGACTACTAAGGAAAAAAAGATGTTAACTTTCTTGCTTTGTTGATACACCATGAGAGATAACTAAATAGATTAAGGCATGGCATACATCGAGATTAAAGGGTCTCCCAGGCTTTTCCCAGCATGCCTTAGAACACATTTAATGTACAAATATTACAGTTACACAAAACAATAATGTAGACTAGTCTGGGCTGTATTTAGAGACCATTCTGCCTTGTGCACAAGGGAATGATAATGTCAATTCATACAGATTCTTTCCATGTAGTATTTTGAGCATTAGAGTATTATTGTATAATACAATACAGGAGGCACTATAGTGTTTGCCTTATGTGCAGAAATCAAACAGTGCACCAATGATGAGCCTGCATCAGAAGAGGCGCTGACTGTTTGTTACCTCCTGCACCCATCTCCACCTAAGTTTTGCTTTATAACAAAGTTTTTGCTTTTTTTAGATAACCAATAGACATGTGCACAACAAAAAAAAATTGTTTATTTTCGTTTCGTTTTTTTCATTTCCGTTGATTCGTAACGATTCGTAAATTCGTACGTCGTCGGTGTTCGTATTCGTAACGATTCGTATTTTCGTAAGTTATTTTTTCGTTGATTAGTTTTTCCGTTAGTTTAATTTTCGTTTATTCGTACATTCGTAACATTCGTAACATTCGTAGATTCGTAATCGGAGCATAATTCATAATTTTATGTAATGTGTATGCTATTATTACATTTTAAGAGACACGGAAAATTACGAATCGAAAAAAAAAGTTACGAATGTACGAATTTTTTCGTTCAATCCATTCGAAGCACATTAAGCAGCGCCATTGTAAGAGACACGGAAAATTACCAATTCAACAAAAAAAAAGTTACGAATGTACGAATTTTTTCATTCATTTTGATTTTCGTTGTTCCCGTTTTCGTTTTTCGGATTTTCTTCTTTCATAGATTCGTTGTTTCTAATTAGTTTTTTTCGGATTTTCGTTGTTTTCGGATTCGTTCGATTCGAACGATTCGTTAAAATTTTTAGCGAATCGTTTGTTCATTCGTACGATAACGAATGAACGAAAATAACGAAAAAAAAACAAAAAAGAAAAAAACAAAACGAATTGCACATGTCTAATAACCAACCAAGGCAAAAATAAAATGTAATTATGACCTCAAACATCTTTTTCTTATCCTAGTGTTTTTTGTTTTTTTTTCACATTTTATTTTTATTTTTTCTACTTATCCTAGTGTTTTGGCCATTGAGTGTTGTGTGATGAATATTTTTTATGTGTATATTTAGGAAGAAAGATCTGATTTGTACAGGACGGTAGAAGTATCAAAGGAGGCCTTCCATTGATTTAATTCAATGAAATCATAAGATTATATGCTTGCCTTTCATTACAGTGAGTAAAGTCCACGGACATGAAAAGGTTTCCATGCTTTACATATATAACTATTGATACATAGTTGGTAAGGTTGAATAAAGAAACCTGTTCATCCTGTTTAACCTAAGTGTGTGTATGTCACTACCATTTTCAATATCCCTGTACATAGAGATCACTAAGAAACATGTCTAAAAGTTTTTTGAATTCATCTACACTCCCCGCTGACACCACCAACAGTGGAAGGAAGGGCCACATCCTTTCCTCTCTAACAGTAAAGACCCCTTACAGAGTTTAGGAATTAACAGTTTCTTGCGGGACTAGTCGTTTTAAAAACTCAAGTATTATTACCTTCATGCAATCCATGCATGAAAGCAAAAAAACTTCAGTGTGCAGCAGTCCCCTCAGCCCCCCCCCCCAATACTTTGATACTTTGAGCTTTATCGTAATCCAGCGATCTACACAAAAGCCTCAGCTCTCCAGAGACTCTCCCTCCTCATTGGGGGAGACAGCAGAGGGAGCCAATGAGGAGAGAGAGGGGGCGGGGCTGAGTCGTGGCTCTGTGTGTGAATAAACATGCAGAGCAACAGCTTGGGAGCAAGTCTGCTTGGGGGCCCCCATAGCAAGCTGCTTGCTGTGGGGGCACCTAGCAGGAGGGAGTGGCCAGGAGCACCAGCAGGGGACCAGAGGAGGATCGGGTTTTCTCTGTGCAAACCCATTGCAAGTATAACATGCTTGTTATTAAAAAAAAAAACTAAGCCTTTAATACCACTTTAATTGTGTGGCCACATTTCTTATTTAGAGAACCAAGGTTAAATAGTTTCCTCTCAATGCTAGAGTCACTATTCAAAGATTTGTGTATTGTGATCATATTTCAATCTCCAGAGAGAATAAGTTTAAAGTCTGTAGTTGTTCCTCATAACTGAGGTCCTCCAGCCAGCTTGTTAGCTTTTTTGACCTTCTCTGGACTCTCTCCAGATCAGTCACATTCTTTCTGAGGATTGGTGACCAAAGTTGGACCTCACACTAAAAAGGTGGCCAACCAGAGTTTTGTAAAGTGGTAGAGTTTTATCTCATGAGTAAATACCCTTTTTAAAGGCATGGTAGTAGTCAACTAGCCTTATTTACTGCAGCTTGGCATTGCTGAGTCTGTGATCTACTAGGTCCCAAGAGTCTTTCCTTTCCTTGATTTCCCCAGAGGTTATCCCCCTAGTGAGTAACTTGCATTCATATTTTTAGCTCTCAGGTGCATTATTTTACATTTTTCAACATTAAAACTCATCTGCCATTTAGCTGTCCACCCTTCTATTTTAACTAGGTCTTCTTGTAAAGTTTCTATATCCTGTTGTGGAATTTTTTCCCTACTGTATCATCAGCAAACATAGATTGAACTATTTATCCCAACGTCTATATCGTTGATAAACAAGTTAAACAGAATTGGTTCCAGGACAGAGCCCTGGGGCACACCACTAACAACTCAGAAAATAGACCATTCAGAAAATATGCTATTATTCACCACCCTCTGGACCCACTCCTGTAACCAGTTTTCTATTCAGGTACATACAATATAATCAATATCAAAATACCTTAATTTGTAAATTAAGCATTTGTACGGTACTGTTTCAAATGCCTTAGCGAAATCTACATCCACTACATCCACAGGCCTTCCTCTATCCAAATTATAGCTTGCTTCCTTAAAATGTTAAGAGATTGGTCCAGCAAGAATGGTCTTTCATAAATCCTTGTTGGTTACTACTAATGATACTACTTACATCAGCAAATTCTTGTATATGGTCCCTAGTCATTCCTTTGAATACATAAAATGGACATTAAGCTGATAATTCTTCAGTATTTAGGTATATATATATATATATCAGCCTTTTTTTGAATATTGGTACCACACTAACTTTTGGCAATAAGCTGGCACCATTAAAATCAGAAATCTGTCCCTAAAATTAGAAACAATGGTCTGGCTATAACGTGGTTCTTTAGTTCTTTAATAACTCTTGGGTGTAAGTCATCAGGTCCTGGTTATTTATTCAAATTAGGTTTGTTTAGTCTTTTTTGAACTGTTTTTCTGTTAGCTACATGAGCACATTCAATACAGGGGGTCCCCGAGTTACGAACTCGTTAGGGTCTGTCCTCCTGTTCTTAAATCAGAAATGTTCGTAAGTGCATGCGCAGACCGACAATTACGGACATTTCCGATGTTCCGTCGAATGCCGTTCTGCGCATGTGCGGCAAATTACGGACATTTCCGATGTTTGCTGTCATTTTCCGAGGCTCCGTCTGGCCATGCATGCGCAGAACGGCCAAAGGTCCGCGGAAAATGGCAGAGGGTCCCCGCAGTGCCCGGTTCGTAAGTAGGAGATGTTCGTAGGTCGGGCGTTCGTAAGTCGGGGACCCCCTGTATAATGTTATTAACATTACTGTAATTTTTGTGGTTTTGATAAAGCACATAAATCGTGTTAAACACGTCAACCTCATCTTTCCTTTCCCCCTGCCTGTACCCATCCAGTGCTTTTATGATGATTTTTCAATAAAGAGACTGTTTGTACTATTTGTGTGGGTGTGCAGCCTATCTGACTTTTCTGTTCTACATGTGACTGCTGCAGCAGGGCGTGCTCCCCACCCTATGGTATTCACCTTTGGACTACAGCTGATGCCGACTCACCTGTGAGCAGCGGGATTTCTCAACATTACTGTAATGTCTATTATACAATAACTCTCTATTTTAATTTCTATAAATTGAAGAGAAGAATGTATTTAAAACAGTTGCCTTCTCCCTGTCAATTGTGACCAACTTTTGCGGGGCCAGTATGTTCCAATCTAGCCTTTTCACTATTAATATACAGTATTTAAAAAAAAATTGTGAGATATTTTTACTCTCCTCTTCAATGTGTCTCTCATAATCTATTTTAGTTGCCCTGTTCATGCTGTTGCATTTCTTGCTGCCTTCTTTGTAGTTTTTTTTCTTGTTGATATGCCTTTTTATGTTAGTATTTAGCCACCCAAGTTTAACTTTTGTTCTTTTATATTTGTTGTCCATTGGAATGCACTGGTGAATGTCATTGTTTAATATGTCCTTAAAGCACTCCCACTTCTCTTCCTGTTCTTTATTGCGAGAATTTGATACCATTTAGTATTATGTATGGAGTGCAGTTTAGTAAAAATTGGCTATTTTTTAATTTAGTGTTCCTATCTTACCCTTGTATCTCCTTTTCCTATAATTTATGACAAATGTAATTAATCTGTGATCACTGTTTTCTAGGTCATCCCTTATTTTCGCATCTGCAACTCTGCCACAAACAACTCTGTGTTGTTTTTTTTGTATTTTTGTTTTTAGCATTCCTAGTTGGGGCTTCATGATTAGTCCATGATTTGACTATGATTGTCCTGCATTACATTTAAGAAACAATGAGCCTTAGTTGAGTGTGTAGTTCCATCTGCCCCATCAATTTCATATTCAGGATAAGTGGTCTTGCTTTATTACACTAAAATAGTTAGATGCCATCTTTAGTGGTTACATTTCCTTTATATAAGACTTGTTTGTGTAAGCAATTTTTCTAAATAAAAAGAGAAATAGTAACTACGGTAAGTATCAGTGTAAGATAAATAGGCTTATAGGCCTGATTCAATAACCTGCCATAACACTTAGCCCATTCCATAGCTGCTGGAAAATTGAAAAAGCACCATGTGTTAGGAAGTTTGATGAAGCTCTGCCCACACGCTATTGAATACAGTCCCTCTATATGTCAAACCGTAGTTTAGCAGCCATTCTTATAATGTTCCCAACAGGATTTAAAACCCTTATTAACCACTTTGTATCCGGACCAATTCTGACACTTTGGTCCTACATGTAAAAATCTACTTTTTATGCTAGAAAATTACTTAGAACCCCCAAACATTGTATGTATATATATATATATATATATATATGTATATATATATATATATATATATATATATTTATTAGCAGAGGCCCTATAGAATATAATGAGGGGTGTTGCATTTTTTCTGTTACATGGTATTTGTGCAGCGGTTTTTCAAACGCAATTTTTTTGGAAAAAAAAACACTTTAATAATTAAAAAAGAAAAAACACAATATTTACCCCAATGTTTTTGTATAATACGAAAGATGCCGTTACACCGAGTAAATAGATACCTAACATGTTACACTTTAAATTTGCATCTGCCCGTGGAATGGCTACAAACGACGGTGCTTAAAATTCTCCATAGGCGAAGCTTTAAACACCTGTACAGGTTACCAGTTTAGATGTTAAACAGGTGGTCTGGTACTAGAATTATTACTCTCACTCTGACGTTCACGACAATACCTCACCGTTTACATATGCATGCGGGAGTAACATATCCTTAAGCATGGGGGGGCAGGGTTGCTTTAATTTTTTTTTATTATTATTACGGTATTTAAAAGTGGGGGTGGTGCTGCACTGTTCCCCAGGGAGGTGGCCAAATCTACCACAAGATGGCAGTAATGGGATAAAGACGTAAACCCTTTAAGTGTAGCAATCATATGAGACAATAATAGTTGATGATGCGACTATTAAGTCGAAGTAATGCGAGTTGAGATAGATAATTCCCTTACTATACAAGATAAGGGACCAATACAGGTTAATAAAAATTGCTATTGGTGAACCCAGGTAAAAATATATATAATAGAATTGTAAATAGTACTAAGGTGCGAGAGTGTAAATTGAACTAATAGCACCTAAATAAAACTACTAATAAAGCACCATAAGCAGGTAATAAAAAATCAGATATACATATAAAATCATATAAGTGAACATATGGTAAAAATGTGTCTATAGATAAACAATTCCAAAGTGCATAGTAGATGGTGAACAAAATATAAAATCCTTTTTGTAGCATTTTAATAACAGTAATTCTTGTTCTGTAACACTTCATTGATAATTGAGTTGACATTATTTAAGTGCTATTCTGAGTTAATTTATTTTAACGGCATACAATGTGTAATTTGCATCTTTACTGTATGTTATGAAATTAAATAAAAACTGATTGAAAAGTAAAATATAAAATCCTTAAAGTGCTAGTGCAAGTGTGCACAGGCTAAAAATGCGACTGAGTGACTGAGTGACGGATAAAACGATAAATATAATCGCATTGGAGATATGTGATGAGTAGAGGTATGTGCAGAGAAGTTGCACTGGAGTGAACAGTAGAACAATAAATATAAAGTGCAAAGTATGCGAGCATACAAAATAATGTATAAGCTGGATGAGACTAGTCAGCGTGACTATAGATGAAAAAATCCCTGGCAAAATATAAAGCTACCAGTAAACAAAGTGGAATAAAGTTTGAAATATAAAATTTAACGAAATGCTAGGTGCAGACGCAAAGTGCACACACAGATATCCTATAGGTAAAATCGCATAATGCAGGATGCATAAAAAATAGTCATATGCGACTAAAATCGCATAGTCATATGCGACTAAAATCGCATAGTGCAGGATGCGTATAAAATAGTCATCTGCCACTATGTTGCATGCATATAAGTCCGTGATAAATAAGTCAATCCTCAATAGTTTATAAGTATATAATCATTTCTTGTGGTAAGAAGGTGAGGGTAGTGATGTGATCCTTGGGTCAAAGGTGATATCCGTGCAGTGGCGTGTTTCAAGCAGTGGGGGTCACTCCTCTTCGTGTGGGGTACACTAAAGTGAGCAATGGACCCTTACCTTGCGGCAAAGGGTTAACCGCATATAAATGATGTAAAGGGGTCTGCTTTGTTCTCCTTCCCTCACGGTGGTCTGCCTGGGTAGGTGCGTATTCCTTTTCCCTGGTTCCAGGTATATCTAGCCTTTGTAGCTCACGGCAGATGCTGGAGTGATAGGTAAAAGATGAGGGGGGGACCGTATAGTGTAGTATGTTTAAAATTTATTCCCCCCCCCCCCCAGCCCCTGCTCAATAAAAACAGTTTAATACCCCCCCCTACCCCCCCTCCCCTGTATCTAGTGCCCACTGGCCCCCCCCCCCCACCCTCCCCCTCCCCCCCACTCCCCACCCCCACTGCCCTCCCGACTGGCCTCCTGCCTGCCTGCTCCTGCCCCCCCCCCCCCTGGCTGTTTCCTGGCCCCTGGCGGATCCCCTGGCTCCATGGCCTGACCCCCCCCCCCCCCTTGACCCACCACCACTTCCCCCCCCCAACTCTGGAGTCCCCCCCCCCCTGGACTGCCCCACTGCCCCCACTGCCCTGCCTCCCTCCCCCCCCCTGAGCCACAAGACTGGTGGGCACAGGAATGGGCCCTGCTGCTGTGAGTTAATAGATCAAGATTTGTAATTGCATGCACCTGTTGAACAGGGCAGAAAAATTGGGGGTGGTGGTGGTGGACGGTTTTGCCACAAGACTGTAAGCCCATCTCACAGTTACTCTTGGTGGGTCGCAGCACCCTGCACACTGGCCCCAATGGGCCCTGCTGTGAGTTATTGCCACTCCTCCGCCTGCCCTAGATCAAGATTTGTAATTGCAAGCACCTGATGAACAGGGCAGAAAAATTGGGCCTTTGGCGGTGGTGGTGGACGGTGTTGCCACAAGACTGTAGGCCCTCATGTTACTCTTGGTGGGCGCAGGAATGGGCCCTGCTGTGAACTATTAGATCAAGATTTGTAATTACCCGCCCCTGGTTAAACAGGGGCTGAAAAATTGTGCCTTAGGCACTGGTGCTGGTGCCACAACACTGCAACCCCTCACAGAGACTGTACTTGGAGCACAGCAGTCACACGTGTTGCGAAGCATTTTTTTAAAAAATTGTAAGTACACGCCCCTGTTAAACAGGGCTGAAAAATTGTGCCTTAGGCACTGGTGCTGGTGCCACAACACTGCAACACGGCCCTCACAGAGACTGTACTTGGAGCACAGCAGTCACACGTGTTGCGAAGCATTTTTTAAAAAATTGTAAGTACACGCCCCTGTTAAACAGGGGCTGAAAAAATTGTGCCTTAGGCACTGGTGCTGGTGCCACAACACTGCAACACGGCCCTCACAGAGACTGTACTTGGAGCACAGCAGTCACACGTGTTGCGAAGCATTTTTTTTAAAAATTGTAAGTACACGCCCCTGTTAAACAGGGCTGAAAAATTGTGCCTTAGGCACTGGTGCTGGTGCCACAACACTGCAACACGGCCCTCACAGAGACTGTACTTGGAGCACAGCAGTCACACGTGTTGCGAAGCATTTTTTAAAAAATTGTAAGTACACGCCCCTGTTAAACAGGGGCTGAAAAATTGTGCCTTAGGCACTGGTGCTGGTGCCACAACACTGCAACACGGCCCTCACAGAGACTGTACTTGGAGCACAGCAGTCACACGTGTTGCGAAGCATTTTTTTAAAAAATTGTAAGTACACGCCCCTGTTAAACAGGGGCTGAAAAATTGTGCCTTAGGCACTGGTGCTGGTGCCACAACACTGCAACACGGCCCTCACAGAGACTGTACTTGGAGCACAGCAGTCACACGTGTTGCGAAGCATTTTTTTTAAAAAATTGTAAGTACACGCCCCTGTTAAACAGGGGCTGAAAAATTGTGCCTTAGGCACTGGTGCTGTGGCATGGATCATTGAGGAGGAGGAAGAGGATAGTCAGTGAACATAAGAGGACAGTCACTCAGCATCAGCATAGGCAGTCTTGAAGGGATGTGACATTAAAAATTATTCGGTTATATCCGCCTCAGGTGCCTGGTAGCTGGTGGTGATCCAAGACTGATTCATTTTGATGAATGTCAGTCGATCAACCGAGGCGGTGGACAGGCGCACCCTATGATCAGTCACAAATCCTCCAGCAGCACTGAATGTGCGTTCGGAAAGAACGCTGGAGGCAGGACAGGCCAGTAGCTCAATTGCATACTGTGCAAGCTCTGGCCAGTGATCCATCCTCAGGACCCAGTAAGCCAGAGGATTTTCGGTGGGAAAGGTGTCCAAGTCTGACCTTGCCCCAAGGTATTCCTGCACCATGTATATCAGACGCTGGCGATGGTTGCTGGAACCGATCATACCTTGGGGCTGCGGACTAAAAAATTGTCTGAACGCATCGGTCAGACGTCCACCTTCCCCACCGCTCCTTCTGCCACTGACCGAAGCCTCAGCAAACTCGTCGCCCAGGACCAGGAGTTTGTAGCCTCCCAGTTTCTGGGAACGCGTTGCACAGACCTTTCTGCAAGGCCTCCCTGAGATGTCTCATCCTCTGCTCCCTCTGCGACGGCAAGATAAGGTCCGCAACCTTACCCTTGTACGCGGATCAAGGAGAGTGGCCAGCCAGTAATGGTCCCTCTCCTTGATCCGAAGAACACGAGGATCCTTCCGCAGGCTTTGCAGGATCAGGGAGGCCATGCAGCGTAGGTTAGCTGAGGCATTCGGTCCGGAGTCTTCTGGGTCACTGAGGATGACATGATCGCCAGCCACCTCCTCCCAGCCACGTACAAGTCCACTGGCTTGTTGGGACTGTACATCATCCCTAAAAGACTGCTGCTGCTGATGCTGAGTGCCAGGCTCCACCTCCATGCTCACACAATCCTCCTCCTCCTCCTCCTCCTCCTCATCCTCTTCCTGTGTGATGGGTGGGACAGAAGGAACACTGTCCGGATAAAGGGGGCCTTGAGAGGCAAGGAAGTCCTCCTCTTCCTGCCTCTGTTCTGCCTCAAGTGCCCTGTCCATTATCCCACGCAGCGTATGCTCCAACAGGTGGACAAGAGGGACAGTGTCACTGATGCATGCACTGTCACTGCTCACCATCCTCGTGGCCTCCTCAAATGGTGAGAGGACAGTGCATGCATCCCTGATCATGCTCCACTGACGTGGGGAAAAAAACCCAAGCTCCCTGACCCTGTCCTGGTGCCGTAGTCGCAAAGGTACTCATTGATGGCCCTCTGCTGCGTGTGCAGTCGCTGCAGCATGGCCAACGTTGAGTTCCACCTGGTGGGCATGTCAGATATTAGGCGGTTCTTGGGCAGGTTCAGCTCCTTTTGCAGCTCAGTCAGCCGAGCACTGGCATTATAAGATCGGCGGAAATGCACACAGACTTTCCTGGCCTGCCTCAGGACATCCTGTAAGCCTGGGAACCTGCCCAAGAACCGCTGCACCACCAGGTTGAGGACGTGAGCCATGCAGGGCACATGGGTGAGCTGCCCCTGTCGCAGGGCGGAGAGGAGGTTGGTGCCATTGTCAGAAACGACCATTCCTGGCTTAAGCTGACGTGGCGTCAACCACCTCTCGGCCTGCCCCTGCAGAGCTGCCAGAACCTCTGGCCCCAGTGTGGCTCCTGTCCCCAAACACACCAGCGCAAGCACGGCATGGCATCTTTTTGCCTGCGTACTTGCGTAGCCCCTTGTACGCCTACGGAGCACCGCTGGTTCCAAGGACAGAGCACTGGAGGAAGAAGAAGAGGAGGGGGTGGAGGAGAGAGGTGTGTCACAACCAGTAGCAGTAGTCGCGTTTTGGAGGCGTGGTGGCGGAACAACCTCCAACACTACTGCACCTTGTCCTGCATCCCTCCCAGCTGCCAATAGAGTGACCCAATGGGCCGTGAAAGAAAGGTACCGTCCCTGTCCATGCCTGCTGGACCATGAGTCAGCGGTAATATGCACCTTACCGCTGACCGCCCTGTCCAGCGAGGCATGGACATTGCCCTCCACATGCCGGTAGAGAGACGGAATCGCCTTCCGCGAGAAAAAGTGGCGTTTGGGAACCTGCCACTGAGGAACCGCACATTGAACAAACTCACGGAAGGGGGCCCGAGTCTACCAACTGAAAAGGCAGCAGTTGAAGTGCTAGCAATTTAGCAAGGCTAGCATTCAACGCTGGGCATGTGGATGGCTGGGAGTGTACTTCTTTCTACGGTCCAGCAGCTGGGGCAGGGAAATTTGCCTGCTGCATTCGGACGTCGGTGTACTGCAAGTACTTGGTTGTGACACACCGAATTCTACACCTTCAGTCCTCTCAGAGCAGCTTTCAGAGAGGACTGAAGGTGTAGTGGGGATGGAGATCCCAGCTGAGGAGGAGCAAGGAGAGGTCCGCTTAGTTCTTTGGTGTGGGTCTTTTATGTGTGCCTGCCAACGAGCTGCATGGCAGGTCGCCATATGTCTGGTCATGCTTGTCGTGCCCAAGCGGCTGATGTTTTGGCCACGCGAGATACGCTTGAGACAAAATATTGCAAATAGCAGTGGTGCGATCTGCTGCACTCGTCTCAAAAAAGGCCCACACCAAAGAACTTTTCTGATAACGTGCAGAGGCAGCGCCCTGCACAGGCGGAGCTCTGCGGTGTTGTACAGTTGCTGTGCTGGCCTCTACCTGGCCTCCAGGGGGCATCCTGCCTCGTTGGACATGTGACGCCGCATCCTCCTCCTCCTCGTCCTCCTCCTCATCCTCTCTCCCTTGAGGCACCCACGTGGAGTCAGTGACCTCATCATCCCCTCCTCTTCACCACTAGAGCAAACCTGGCAGTAAGCTGCAGCTGGTGGAACTGTACTGCCAGATTCCTCAAGCTGGGTATCGTCATCCGAGCCTTCGAATCGTTGGGCATCATCCTGGAGCATGTACCCAACACTGTGCTCAAAGAGTTCGGGGGACTCCTCAGGAGGACATGGTGGGTCTAGGGAAGGGGTGGCTGATGATGCTCTGTCAGTACCCTGAGCCTGGGTGAGAGAGGATGAGGAGGATGAGGAGGGCTTGGTCATCCATTCTACCAAGCCTTCAGCATGATGCGGCTCCACATGTCCAGCTGCCGAAAACAAAGACGCGCGTGTCCCATGGCCACGTGCTGATGACGATGCACGACCAAGTCCACGTCCACGGCCACGTCCACTAGAAACAGAGACTGTCTGCCCTGTGTTCTTGGCTCTGCACGCTCTGCCTCCCTTGGCGGTCTTCCAGCCATTGTAGTCGGTAGTCCTGTGGGTGCTGCTGAGAAGAAAAATATAGGAGCTCTGTGTGATGCCACTAACACACTAGAAGTCCTATAGGTGCTTCTGCAAAGAAAATATAGGAGCTCTGTGTGATGCCACTAACACACTAGAAGTCCTGTGGGTGCTGCTGAGAAGAAAAAATAGGAGCTCTGTGTGATGCCACTAACACACTAGAAGTCCTATGGGTGCTTCTGCAAAGAAAATATAGGAGCTCTGTGTGATGCCACTAACACACTAGAAGTCCTGTGGTGCTGCTGAGAAGAATATATAGGAGCTCTGTGTGATGCCACTAACACACTAGAAGTCCTGTGGGTGCTGCTGGAAAGAAAATATAGGAGCTCTGTGTGATGCCACTAACACACTAGAAGTCCTATGGGTGCTTCTGCAAAGAAAATATAGGAGCTCTGTGTGATGCCACTAACACACTAGAAGTCCTGTGGGTGCTGCTGAGAAGAAAATATAGGAGCTCTGTGTGATGCCACTAACACACTAGAAGTCCTATAGGTGCTTCTGGAAAGAAAATATAGGAGCTCTGTGTGATGCCACTAACACACTAGAAGTCCTGTGGGTGCTTCTGAGAAGAAAATATAGGAGCTCTGTGTGATGCCACTAACACACTAGAAGTCCTGTGGGTGCTTCTGCAAAGAAAATAGAGGAGCTCTGTGTGATGCCACTAACACACTAGAAGTCCTATAGGTGCTTCTGCAAAGAAAATATAGGAGCTCTGTGTGATGCCACTAACACACTAGAAGTCCTGTGGGTGCTGCTGAGAAGAATATATAGGAGCTCTGTGTGATGCCACTAACACACTAGAAGTCCTATGGGTGCTTCTGCAAAGAAAATAGAGGAGCTCTGTGTGATGCCACTAACACACTAGAAGTCCTGTGGGTGCTTCTGCAAAGAAAATATAGGAGCTCTGTGTGATGCCACTAACACACTAGAAGTCCTATAGGTGCTTCTGCAAAGAAAATATAGGAGCTCTGTGTGATGCCACTAAACACACTAGAAGTCCTGTGGGTGCTGCTGAGAAGAATATATAGGAGCTCTGTGTGATGCCACTAACACACTAGAAGTCCTATGGGTGCTTCTGCAAAGAAAATAGAGGAGCTCTGTGTGATGCCACTAACACACTAGAAGTCCTGTGGGTGCTTCTGCAAAGAAAATAGAGGAGCTCTGTGTGATGCCACTAACACACTAGAAGTCCTGTGGGTGCTGCTGAGAAGAATATATAGGAGCTCTGTGTGATGCCACTAACACACTAGAAGTCCTATGGGTGCTTCTGCAAAGAAAAATAGAGGAGCTCTGTGTGATGCCACTAACACACTAGAAGTCCTGTGGGTGCTTCTGCAAAGAAAATAGAGGAGCTCTGTGTGATGCCACTAACACACTAGAGGAGCTCTGTGTGATGCCACTAACACACTAGAAGTCCTATGGGTGCTTCTGCAAAGAAAAATAGAGGAGCTCTGTGTGATGCCACTAACACACTAGAAGTCCTGTGGGTGCTTCTGCAAAGAAAATAGAGGAGCTCTGTGTGATGCCACTAACACACTAGAAGTCCTGTGGGTGCTTCTGCAAAGAAAATAGAGGAGCTCTGTGTGATGCCACTAACACACTAGAAGTCCTGTGGGTGCTTCTGCAAAGAAAATAGAGGAGCTCTGTGTGATGCCACTAACACACTAGAAGTCCTGTGGGTGCTGCTGAGAAGTCACAATAGAACTCACAGATTAACAATAAATATTTTCTCTTATCTTAGACGAGCGCCAAGCTCGTTTCCTTTGCTTCCTTGTTTGTATTGAATGCCTCAATTCAACCAGTAGGTTGAATGAAAAAAAAAAAGACAGATTGCTGCATCCACACATCCAAGTGATGTTGTTGCAAAAGAAATTGTATTCTGACAGTGGGACTCTTCCCCTGCCAGAATACACTAATCAATGCTTGTAGCCATTGGTTTTGACTGGCTTCTGTAGAACAGACAGCTATACACGCGGACAGAATTTAGACCGCTACCCGCTGAACCAGATGATTTTCAGCCCGTGATTCGCCAAACCTTTGGCAAAATAAACCCAGGCAGATATGCCCATCGCTATGCTCTGCTGTATGCTACATACTGTGCTTTGGATCACTGCACTTTGTATACTATGCTTTATTTTTGAAACTTCTACCTTTTCTACCTTGTTCACAGTGATGGACGAGGAAACTCCATACAGTAGACATATGCGATTAGTTTCGTACGAATCGAAAATTCGATTCGTACAAATTTCCATAAATTCGTACTCTCAGGAGGATCCGAAATACGAATTGCTATGTTTCCGAATTCTGTGCGAAATACAAAATTTTGTTTACGAATTTCGGAACCAAATTCCTAACGAACATTTGTAATTGTTACAAAAAGTTAACGAACCTAAAAGTTCAAAACCCAGGAAATCAGCACAGCACAGAGATGGTGGGAGCCCCTCATAATGATAAATTCATCATAACCAACATTCGTAATTGTTACGAAAAGTTAACGAACCTAACAAAAATTCGTATTTCGTACAAAATTTCGGACACGAATTACGAAATACGAATTAATTCCAATACGAAAGGGAACGATTCAACAATATTGTTCAATATAATATTAATTAAAATGTATCTAAACCCAATAATAAAAGTTTAATATATTGAAGCTTAGTTATCAGCTGGTAAATGTGGTGGCTGCATATGTTTTGCTTTATGTCAGACTCTTTCCTTTTTATTTTCACCTGGTGATACTACCTGCGTATACAGTAACACCAGAACCTGACGGATTTCGATGTAGCCCTGTCTGTTCAACAGAAGTCAGTTGTTAGACTTTTGTGGAATGGTCCTGCTGGAAAACCCGCATTCAACCAGCCGCTACAGCCAATGACAGGTTAGTCCCCACTGTCAGAACACAATAGTGCAGTGGAAGAGATCCCTGCATCCATATTGCTTGTGTGGATGCAGGGATATGTACGGATTTTTTTTGGTCAACCTACTTGTGGAATGAAAAAGAACTCTGTGTGTATACTCTGCTTTACTGTATTTATGAAAAGAAAAAATGGCTGCGCTGGAATAATGAGGATTAATTTACCCCTAAATTAGTGATATAATAAAAATTCAGCCCAAGGCTGATACTGTTGAGGTGAATACAGTGTGATGCAATATTTAGCCAATTGATCTGTCTAAATTCAAAATATATATCCCCACAAATAAATAACAAGTGTGAAATGAATTGATTACAACTCTAAATTACAATAATTTCATAAACATGTGATAATAAGTCCGGGTTCAATTTGATGGCATAGTGAACAACAGAGACCCAAACAGAAACAGATATCGCTTATAGAAAAATTCTGAATCATGCAAGGGGTCCACCATAAGAATTAGAGTTCTGCTGTTAACAGTTCACAGTGTTGAAACATATGACACCCACGAAACAAGTGGTTGGATAGCCAAAGAAGAAGTCCTCTACCATATAACAAAGTAGCAGCTTACCAGCTGATCTGATCTCTGTGTTAAAAGGCCTGGGGCATACACCCCTGCCCGGGTCTTTATCCAGACTTCTCCAGATGGTAATCTCCGAACTCAAGGATATATGTAAATTTCTCCTGGGGTCGCTTTACTCTCAATCAAAATAGGTTTAAGTGTCACCTTCCAGGGAAGCCCGAGACTCTGCAGGAACACCCTGTATTTATGGTAAAAGTGTGTGGATGCAGGTATCTGTACATTTTTATACACAATTTTATAAACAATTATACACAATTTATCCAGAGAGACAGGCAAACATGAGCAGCAAGTATAAGAGATGCCCGAAGGCACTTCCCAACAGCGGGCACAGGGGGCAGTAGGCAAACACATGCATGAACTCAAAAGGACACAATAGAACAGGAGGGTTTATCACAGTTGGCCCCAGAAATAGAGCTGTATAGATGAGTAATGTGGTCCAGCCAATAATAACTTGAAGGTTCCTGTCAGTTGTCACAGGGCTGGGTTTCCTTCATAGGGGGCTGCAGCTTGACAACATTACTCATCTATACAGATTTATTTCTGGTGCCAACTGTGACAAACCCTCCTGTTCTATGGAGTGGATATCAAGTAAATTGGGCTGATTTTATTTTTCATCCCAGGGTTAAGTTACCTTGTTTCAGGTTTTCTTTAGTACCTGGCTACGTATGTCTGCCTACTGCCTCCCTTGCCCACCATGGTGGAGTGTCTTCGGGTATTCCTTATCCTTGCTGCTCATGTTTGCCTTTCTTTCTGGATGAATTGTGTATAATTCCTTCTGAAGAAGTGTTTTTTACTGCAAAACATGTAGAGGATTCAGCATACTTCCAAAGAGTAACTACATCTTACTAGCAAACATCAGCTTGGAATACTAAGTATCTTTGAAATGTCTCTTTAATTGTTGTATTCTATATTTATGGACATATGTCCTTGTTTTAACTATGGATAAATAAAACGTTATATTTTTTTAACATGTCATTGTGATCCTTGAGTCCATTTAGCCCCCCATTGGGGACACACGAAGGGTGCTCCCAAGTCCTCTTTGAAATCACAGGTAAAGTATATTAGAAAAGTAGCACCATTTATAAAAAAAAAAAAAGTAAACAGAAAACAATAAAATGGGGAATATGTGAGTTGTGGCCAATCAGAGTTTTTGTTTAATTTTCCCACAGACAAAAAGATGAAACATGATTGGTCACTGTGAGCAACACCTCCTTTTTCTTTGCCAATTGCACAAGACAGCAAGATAGTGATAGAGACTTAGCCACAGTTCAGATATGCTAATATTAGTCAGGCTAATATTTTTCAGCAGTTTATACTAATAAAGTGGTGACATCTCAAGCACTCCCGTGGGTTCAATATTTCAACAACAACAAACACTCCAGGCTAGCTTTATAAACAATAAACTGCATAGCTACAATTCAATTAGCAAAACACAAAATGATCTTCCCTGCAGCTGCCTCTCATTTTTTCAAAAGCTTACTATGTCCTAAAATTTATGTTTTTGGCTTTAATTATAACATTGTTGTTTGTTGATAAAATCTTGAATGTAATCACATTACCTTCACTGGTAAAACATGATTTGTATCACAGTGACAGTAAATTCCATATTCAAATTCCACTACTAATACATCTAATAAATAAACAGATGGAGTCTAGTTTCTTGCAGCCAAGTCTTGCCGTCCAGCACTTGGGTAATTGAAAAAAAAAGTGTACAACCAGGCTGCAAAAGCATGTGTTGATCTCATTTTGGCACGCCTTTCCTTTTGGGGATTTGTAAACACTAAAGCAGAGAGAAACAGCAATTAATTTTCTGTTAAGGCATCATAAATTCCATCCTTCTGAATGACAAGTTCAGCAGCAATGTGAATGTGAAAGAGTTTTGGTGTAATTAAAACAAAAGCAAACAGTAACTGAGTTGTAGTTCTGGGATCTTCTTATTCTCCTCTTCTTTTATTCCTATCAGGAAATCTATCTTTATAAAGTTTGATTGATCCCCCTCACCATGTTTATTTGGGCTTTAGTCTGCTCTCGTTTTTTACTTATCTAAATAGGTTAAATGGATTCTAATAACATTGGCCTTAAAGTACATATCTAAGTTTTCTTGTGTAACTCGATGGTCCTATGTAACTCAGAAGGTATAGTATTGCTTAAATTGTTGACATATATGACAGGAATGTTTAATTAATAAGAAATTGTCAGCTGTAAGAGCACAACAGTACACTGGTTAGCAGAAATGGTAAAGGTTTTAGGCAAAAGAACACTGCTCGGCAAAGCAAAGAAGCGAAAGGCATGGCTACAAAAATGATGTAGCCTCCAGGCATACAAGCTGATATTACCATAACTATAGAGATGCAAAAATGTAGGCCCCCCGCCATGCTGATACTAGGGACTTTGGCATAAACTATGAACCATTCCACGCCGAGGATCCACATTAAGTTTAAAGTTCCAAGCAATCAAGTAACCAACTGAGACTGTATTTAAATGCCTAGGGTGCCAGGGGTAAATGTACTGGCTAATTGACTATGTTGGGGTTGGAAAATGGGTTGTAAGAACCTTCTATATTGAACCATAGAATGAAATAAGAGAAAAGAAACATTAGTGATTTTTCACTTAACTTAATGTTTAAAGCTGCAAGTGTCAGATGTACCAAGCAATGCTGAGAGTCATCCTACCAGGTTATTGGGCTCTTTATTACCACTGCTACTAGGGAGTGATTTTTTTTAACAACCACTGCTGCCTGGGGGTGGTTTCTGTATTGTGTGTAAGGCTCATATGCAACTCATTTCACAGTTTGGGATAAGCTGCTGCTCTTCCCCAATTAAAGGGGTCCTATATATATATATATATATATATATATATAAATATATATATATATATATATATATATATATATATATATATATATATATTTATATATATATATATATATATATATATATATATATATATATATATATATATATATATATATATATATATATATATATATATATATATATATATATATATATATATATATATATATATATATATATATATATATATATATATATATATATATATATACACATCTTTCTATATTAAGTTGCGCTAAACCTTCATGTAAAGTGAATCCGTGCAATAAACATTGATAGTGGTAAATTTTGTATATAAAGTGACTCCGTGAAAAATAAAAAATGGATTTATTAGTTATCACATTGTATCATATTATGTATAGTCCACTGTATTAAAGATGATTTTCAGATGTAAGACTGACACACGATACACCCAAGAGTCGTGGTTGAGAAAGATATAACCTCTACACACACTGCCGCTTACCAACTCCAAATGATCTCCTATTACAGGAGATCGCAGTTGCTTTTGGCTTAATACCCAGCCCGGGCCTTTAAGAGGTGAAGCGATGATCACAGCGTCTTCCCAGGTATTATCCTTTTGTTAGTCTGAAGAAATCCATGGTTTTCTTCAGACTAACAAAAGGATAATACCTGGGAAGACGCTGTGGACATCGCTTCACCTCTTAAAGGCCCGGGCTGGGTATTAAGCCAAAAGCATGTGCGATCTTCTGTAATAGGAGATCATTTGGAGTCGGTAAGCTTCCCTGAGATGGTTTATGACTGTGCAGAAATGCTTTGGTTATGCAAACCGATTGTTGCAGCAGCTGTCCAGGTGGCTGGTCGCAGACGATCTTGGAGGTGAAGATGCTGGATGTGGAGGTCCTGGGCTGGTGTGGTTACACGTGGTCTGCGGTTGTGAGGCCAGTTGGATGTACTGCCAAATTCTCTCAAACGCCTTTGGAGACGGCTTATGGTAGAGAAATGAAAATTCAATTCAAGGGCAACAGCTCTGGTGGACATTCCTGCAGTCAGCATGCCAATTTCACGCTCCCTCAAAACATGCAACATCTGTGGCATTGTGCTGTGTGATAAAACTGCACATTTTAGAGTGGCCTTTCATTGTGGCCAGCCTAAGGCAGACCTGTTCTGTCTAATCAGCATCTTGATATGCCACACCTGTGAGGTGGATGGATTATCTCGACAAAGGTGATGCTCACTAACACAAATTTAGACAGATTTGTGAACAATAATTGAGAGAAATAGATCTTCTCTGTACATAGAAAAAGTCGTAGTTCTTTAAGTTCAGCTCATGATAAATTGGGGCAAACACAAAAGTGTTGCGTTTATAATTTTGCTTAGTGTGTGTGTGTATATATTTATATATATATAGTGTGTTGTTGCTGTGCTCAGTCTTGCCGTGGTGTTATGACCTGTGACATGAAACTGTCTTCCACAACCTCACCTTAGTACCAGCATTTGGCTGTTCCTTACCCAGTTTTAAGCGCCTCCTACATGGCTGTTTCTGTCTTCGTAATTGACTGTTTCAAACTACATATGGATCATTGCACTTGCTTGGTATAATTGGTTATTATACACCTCACACTAATCCCTGACTTTGTGCATGTGTACAAAGTGTGCAAGTGTAAGAATTGATGCTGGTTTGATATTGATTTGATTTAGACCTTTCTGCTGTTCGCTCGCTGAATTTTGTACATTTATAATAATAAACAATTAAGATATATATTTTTGAAAGCATTCTTATTTTACAGCATTTCTTCACACCTGTCAAAATCTTTTGCACAGTACAGAGTATATACATATATACTGTGTGTATATATATATATATATATATATATATATATATATATATATATATATATATTAGGGCTGTGAAAATGAAAGATTAATTCCTCGATTAATCTATAAATTTTTTTGATCAATCAGAATTCTTTTGATCAATCAAAATTCTTTTGATCGGTACTCACCTCTCCGCCGGCTTCTGGGTCTTCAGGGAGTTCCGTCGGAGTTCCGGTGACATCAACGTCACCGGACTCCTCCCCCTTCCCCAAGTGCCTCCGTCTGCTACTGAAGGGAAGGGAGAGGAGTCCGGTGACACCAAAGTTCTGATTGAACGTAACGCGTATGGGGGAGGAGCTACGCATGACGTCACCCGCTGCTGCCCTACGGAACTAACACGATTGTCGGCTTTACATGCTGTGTTTTAATCATCTTTATGTGAGTAGTTTGTTTGAACACAAACATGAAATCTTATACTTGATAGTGAGCACTTAGATGTTTTCTTTCTACCCATGACCTGGCGTCCGTGCTGAGACCTAAGGAGACGTGAGAGAAGTTTATGGTCCATGTTAACCCTTTTTATACCCGTTTGCATGACCACCTGTTTGCACAGGGGTCCATGCCCTAAGGTGAGAGTGAATAGTTAGACAGGAGGTGGAGGGATTGTCACACTACTGTGGGAAAAAAAATCCTTACGTCAGTGCTACAGTTTGAATTTAAAACGTATTTGTGTGAACTGTGAAGTTAAGTCATGGATTGTGGAAACGAACTAGTGTCGGGTGATTGTATATAGTGTATACCACATTTACCACTGACTAATGCAGAGTTGCAATGCAAGGAGATCAGCTAAAAGTAGTTGGATCTGTATATGCGTTATAATTAATCGAAATTAGTCGATTAATCAATTAAAAAAATAGATTAATCGAATACGAAAATTTTAATCAGTAACAGCCCTAATATATATATACTATATTTATCAAAAGCATTGGGACGCCTGCCTTTACATGCACATGAACTTTCATGGCATCCCCAGCCAGGGCTTCTCTTCCACCATCAGCGCCTATCCTCACGAATGGAAATTCTAGAAGAATGGTCAAATATTCCCAGAGACACACACCTAAACCTTGTGGACAGCCTTCCCAGAAGAGTTGAAGCTGTTATAGCTGCAAAGGGTGGGCCAACTCAATATTGAATCCTACAGACCTTTTGCAATATAGTGTATATATAGTAATTCTGTATTTAGAAGTGTCACATATTTGGGTTGTTGTTATTTTGTAATCATTAACCAAAACGCGCCCGCGCTATAGCCGAAAGACGGCTGCAGCGCGGACGCTCTCTGCTGGGAGGACGTCCCTGGACGTCCTCCTGTTTACTTCCCTAATGCGCGCTCCTGAGAGCGCGCATCTGGGAAGTTTTGTGCTGGCCGTGTCCGTCTGACACAGCCGGTCACAGATCGCTGTAAACGGCCAATCACAGCGGCCGTTTACAGCGAGATCAGGCTGTCCAATGAGAGATGATCTCATATGTTTGCATATGCAAACATATGAGATCATCTGTCAGCACCGCTCTGCCTCCTCACACAGACAGCGTGTGAGGAGGGAGAGAGGAACGGCGCCGGTGCGCTGTAAGTAAAAAATAAAAAAATAAAGTGATCTGTCCCCGCTGCCATCCTGTCACCAGTACCACCAGTCCCCGCTGCCATCCTGTCACCAGTACCACCTGTCCCCGCTGCCATCCTGTCACCAGTACCACCTGTCCCCGCTGCCATCCTGTCACCAGTACCACCTGTCCCCGCTGCCATCCTGTCACCAGTACCACCTGTCCCCAGAGTGCCATCTGCCATTGCCACCTGTCCCCAGTACCACCTGTCCCCAGTGCCATCCGTGCCATCTGCCAGTGCCATCTGTCATCAGTGCCACGTCAGAGCCATCTGTCATCAGTGCCATATCAGTGCCACGTGTCATCAGTGCCACGTCAGTGCCATCTGTCATCAGTGCCACGTATCAGTGTCATCTGTCAAAAGTGCCACCTGTCAGTGTCACGTGCCATCTGTTATCAGTGGCACGTGTCATCAATGCCACGTATCAGTGCCATCTGTCATCAGTGCCATCTGTCATCAGTGCCACGTGTCATCAGTGCCACGTATCGGTGCCATCTGTCATCAGTGCCACGTATTAGTGCCATCTCCCATCAGTGCCACATGATATCAGTGCCACGTATAAGTGCCATCTGTCAGCAGTGCCACATATTAGTGCCATCTGTCAGTGTCACGTGTCATCAGTGCCCCCGTATTAGTGCCATCAGTGTCACGTGTCATCAGTGCCCCCGTATTAGTGCCATCTGTCATCAGTGTCACGTGTCATCAGTGCCCCGCATTAGTGCCATCTGTCATCAGTGCCACATCAGTGTCACGTGTCTGGGGGGACTCGGGTAATTTTTACCACCCTACTCCCCCCACGGTGGTTGGCGTAGCGGTGGAGGGACCGGAGGGACCTGTCATCCACCCTCTACCCTCCCATATTATGTGCAATACCTGGGAGAAACGAGTAAATATCCACAATTATTATGGGTTTTTTTTTTTTTTTCATGGAATTTATGTCTCTACCATTGAGGTGGATATCTTCAAACAGGAACACTTACCTGTAAGGTAGGCAAAAGACTAACTATCCATAGAGAGATACTACGAGTAACACTATTTCATTATATATATTAGGAGACCTTGTGGCTCACTCTCAAGTAACTCTCATTCTTCCTTTCTTAGAATTATACCACAGATACTAAAATTGCTGCTCACTGGTTCTGATAAAGCTAAAAGCGAAACGTGTCAACCATCTTCCGATCAGCATTTAAGAACGACCAATGTAACTTGAGATGTCTATATGCATGTCTTATATCCAATGACTAAACCCTTATCACTTTTTCTTTCTATTTTTTATATATTCTTGTATATTATTGTCTAAATTTTCTATAATAAATTTATCTTTGTATAAATTATCTATTACGGGAGATCCATTTTTGTTCAGGTACCGCCATAGTCCGTCAGGTTGGCTAAACCCCCTCTTGTTCCTTTCTTTTTGTATATTCAGTAGGACGAGGTACCACCCATAGCTTATTTTCTTAGTTCTACAGTGTCACGTGTCATCAGTGCCACCTGTCATCAGTGCCACGTCAGTGTCACGTGTCATTGTCCTGGTGCTCCAGGGCCTATAAAAATGTAATAGGTAGTCAACAATTTAGATGTGTAATTTATGCTCCTAGAACACGTGACGCGCTCCCTGCATTTTGGGCCTCTCTAAGTGGCCAGGCTGTGTAAAAGTCCCACATATGTGGTATCGTAATACTCAGGAGGAGTAGCAGAATTTATTTTGGGGTATCATTTGTGGTATACACATGCCATGTGAGAGAAATAACCTATTACAATGACAATTTTGTGGAAAAAAATAAAAAATTAAAAAATAATTCATTATGCAAAGAATTGTGGGAAAAAAATGACAACATCAAAAAGCTCACCATGCCTCTTAATAAATACCTTGGAATGTCTACTTTCAAAAAAGGGGTCATTTGGGGGGTATTTGTACTTTCCTGGCTTGTTAGGGTCACAAGAATTGAGATGGGCCACCAGTACATCAGATGTGATCAATTTAGTATAATTTGCACCACAGTTTGTAGAGTCTGTAACTTTCACAAAGACCAAATAATTTCCACTAATTTGGGTTATTTTTACCAAAAATATGTGGCAGTATAAATTGTGGCCAAAATTTATGAAGAAAAATTAATAATTTGCTAAATTTTATCACAGAAACAAAGAAAAATGTGTTTTTTTCAAAATTTTCGGTCTTTTTTCATTTATAGCGCAAAAAATAAAAAACCCAGAGGTGATCAAATACCACCAAAAGAAATCTCTATTTGTGGGAAAAAAAGGACAAAAAAATCATTTGGCTTCAGTGTTGCATGACTGAGTAATTGTCATTCAAAGTGTGAGAGCACCGAAAGCTGAAAATTGGTCTGGGCAGGAAGGGTGTTAAAGTGCCCAGTAAGCAAGTGGTTAAGGGGTGATTTACTAAAGGCAAATATTCTGTTTACTTTGCAAGGGAATGTTGCACTTTGCAAGGTAATTTTTCACAGAGCTACACAAATAAGGATGAAGCTCTGCTGACTTGCAATAAAATTAAACCACATTCACTAAGCCATGGGGCAAATTCCCTTGTGAACAGCCTGTTTGCTTTTAGTAAATCAACCCCTAGATATCAACTTTTTTTTCTCTTTTAGTGAATTTTTAGATCAATATCTAAGGCATTAAAGGGACCCCTTTAATTGGGAAGAGGCAATAGCTTACCCCCAATGGGTAAGTAAGTTGCACATGAGCCTAATGCACAATACCTAAACCTCCCTTTGGCACGGTAATAAAGAGCCCACTGATCATCAGCCTGCCTGGTAGGATGGCTCTCACCTCTCAGCAAAGCAGGATATTAGCAACACACAAGGGGGACACTGGGAGAACGTGAAGTGGCAGTATGTCCCTTTTTTTTTTAAGAAAAAGTTTTAAACAATGGTGGATGGTAAATATTGGCAGATGTGGTCGCAGGCATAGATCAGGGGAATATTTGGTACATCGAACTGAGCTTTGCAGACATTAAAATTAAGGAAAAACAGAATGACACTAATGTTTTCATGCACTTATTTCATTCTGGGGTGAGCTGTAAAGTTGAGATTGCATGATTATTTTTTAAAAACAATAAACTATATGGTAATGTCTGTTCCACACTATGCTCTAGCCTGCAGCAATAACTTTACTGTTTTTGTAACATGTCCGGGGAAACTGAAGACACATACCGTACATTCTCCTTAACGCTTTTCTCCTGTCACCTACAGAAGTGACAGTCTACCTAATTATAACTAATAAAGTAGCAACCAGCAGTGGCACAGCAGCTATCTGAAAGAGAATGGCATTGACCTGACGATACAGGTGCCGCCTTTAGGCATTACTGCCTTTTCAGTAGCACAACGCAGCAAACAGATAGAACAGCATATTCAAATTGGACGAACACACTCCCTTAATGTCTTTAGATCAAGAAGACTCCACTCATCTAATCAAAAAAAAAAAAAAAAAAGGCGCAGACAAATGTTCCATCTACATTAAAAGCAAAGAGTTACTGAAAAGCGAACCTCTGTATTCTTTTTATAATATCACTTTAAGCTATTTCTTTGATTTGCAGTCATTCCTTTGTTAAAGCAGAAAATCAAAAATTCATCTGAAGTGATTCTTTCTTACTGTATTTTTGAGTTCATTGGGTTAGGATGCTTTTTAAAAAAGGAACCAACATTTGCAAAAGTTTGGGGTCCTTAAGCAATTATTAGAAGTGCTAGTTGGTAGAAGAGATGTATCAGAAACAAGCAGTAAACAAAGCATGTATGAATATTAATAGATCTTCATATTAAAAAGCAATATGGATTTAATATTTAAAAAAATATGGCATGCTTTCTTTGAACGCTACTTTAGGAAAATAAGTAACACCTTTTAATAGAAATGTTTATCACATTAAAAGCAATATTTAATCTTTGTGGATCTTTAGTCGCAGTGAATGAGATGCTATTAATATGACATTCACTTTTATCTCTTTAGGGAGAAGAGCATTGCATTTACATATATTTTATCTCCTAATCACTGGATTTCTTATGACAGTCATACATAATACATCTTTAATCCCTACAATTTGAAAAATCTGCATTCTCCATTTTTTTTATTTTGAAAGGTATGTTGGGGGACTAGGAAAGGTCAGGGAAAGGAAACTCAGATGTAAGGCCAGGTAGTCAAGATTTTTTTTTTTTTTTATTCAAATAATTTTTTTTTTTTTTTTTTTTTATTCAAATCATTTTTTTTTTTTTATCAATACAAAAACACAGAACATTTACATAAAATAACCCCACCTAACATGAACACAAAAACAGAAACAAAAAAACAACAACTTTGTCCGCGCTCACCAGACTATACTTCAACTATTGCTCAGAACCCTCCATCAAACCAGTCCCATTAACCATCCTAAATAAAATTAACAAAATTGCAAAACTAGCCTGAGTGTTCCATTAATTATTACCTCTTAACTTTCCTCAGTATCATTTATATATTCAGCTGACTGCTCATATAGGTTAGATACTAACTACCAGTGCCAAATACATTTTTTAGACTCCTCCTATGTTTATATGCCAATTCCTCTTTTTTTTAGGTTTGAGCTGGCCATACACTTTTTAAATGTTGAACAGTTCTTGATGAATTGCATCTAAACATGGTGAAAGTGACTTGCTGAAGTTCAAATGGAGCATCAGAATGGGAAAGAAAGGGGATTTAAGTGACTTTAAAAGTGGCATGATCTGGAGGAAAATGCCTTGTTGATGTCAATGGAGAATGGGCAGACTGGTTCAAGATGATAGAAAGGCAACAGCAACTCAAATAACCACTTGTTACAACCAAGGTAAGTAGGATACCATCTCTGAATGCACAGCACATTGAACCTTACAGCAGATGGGCTTCTGCAGCAGAAGACCCCATCGGATGCTCCTGCCAGCTAAGAACGGGAAACTGAGGGTACAATTCACACAGGCTCACCAAAATTGGACAATAGAATATTGGAAAAATGTTGCCTGGTCTTATAAGTCTCAATTTCAGCTACAACATTCAGATAATAGGGTCAGAATTTGGTGTAAATGAAAGCATGGATCCATCCTGCCTTGTATCAACGGTTCAGGCTGGTGGTGGTGGTGGCGTAATGGTGTGAGGGATATTTTCTTGGCACACTTTGGGCCCCTTAGTACCAATTGAGCTTCGTTTAAAGGCCACGGCCAACCTGAGTATTGTTGCTGACCATTTCCATTCTTTTATGATTGCAATGTACCCATCTTCTGATGTTTACTTCCAGCAGGATAATGCACCATGTCGCAAAGATTAAATCATCTTAAACTGGTTTCTTGAACATGACAATGAGTTCACTGTACTCCAATGGCCCCCACAGTCACCAGATCTCAATCCAATAGAGCATCTTTCAAATGTAGTAGAACAGGAGATGCTATTGTGTCAATATGGACCGAAATCTCTGAGAAATGTTTCCAACACCTTGTTGAATCTATGCCACAAAGAATTAAGGCAGTTCTGAAGGCAAAAGGGGGTCCAACCCCCTACTAGCAATGTGTACCTAATAAAGTGGCCGGTGAATGTATATTAATATACCCTCAGCACAGGGTAACGTGTTGTGGATCAATAATATACAGACTGAGAGAAGGAAGGAGCTAATAGGTAAAAAATCCCCATCGATACTCATGAGTTAATTAGAGTAGTCGCCATCGCCAATCATTAGTGATAAGACAAACTGCCTGGATTTGGTTCGAGCAGGGTTCGGTGAACCTCAAAGAATGTTGAACTTGAAACCCCATTGAAATAAATAGAAGTTAAATGTGTCAAATGAAAAATTCCCATTTTCTGGGCTAATAGGCAAGGGGGAGTTACAGAGTAGCATACTGGGTGGGCACTGCCCTAGAAAACATGTACCAATGCAAAGAAAAATAAAAAAAAATGAAATCTTGGCCAAGGCCAGTGATATTTTTAAATGCTTATAACGAAAGATTCAAATTATCCAATTCCTTTAAATAACATGGAGATCTTACCAGGCCCATGGGGGGTGGGGGTGCCTTGCCAGGGCGAACCCCCCCCCCCCCTAGTAAAGCCCATTGCCACCATGTTGATGAGGACAAATGCCTCTTGTCAACAACCCGGGCCAGTGGTCATGGGGGTCTGCAGGCAGGGGCTTATTGCAATCTAAATTCCCTTATTAATAAGGGGGGCCCCAAGGATATCACCCCCTCTATAGCAATGCATATTGGGTTGAGTGGGGTAATGAGTATGGGCTGCTGTGGCAGTTAACCTAGTTTAATTTATTTTTTAGAACCAATGATTCTCTTTTCTGTAAACGTTATTGAGCAGCTATACAGTTGTCCAATCACTTTTCAGGGGGTGGAATGAGGCCCCCATTCCCGTTGTCACCTACCACCTTTCTAGGGACCAATGTGGGTGGTTGGGCTGACTTACTATAAAGAAGATTCCATTCCATTCCTCATTCTCTTTTGTACATGAAACTGGAAGCGACAAGGATTTGTCGCTTCTGGTTTTGATTTGTTGTTTACAAGCAATTACCAGCTTGTAAAGCATCTGATCAACCTGATATCGGTTTGATCAGATGCATTTGAGGGCAGAGGAGATATATGGGGTCTAATAGAGTAAAGTAAAGGGTACTTGTCAAGGTCCATACTATCACAATGCATATTGTTCACCCCTTGTGATAGCTATAAATTTGATCAAAGAGAAAAAATAACATAAATAATATATCTTTTTTTACATTTCAAGTGCTTCCTCCCCCCATGCTCATGTGCAAATGCAAAAGCAAAAGCGTACATAGGTCCCTCACACATATGTAAACAGTGATGGCACCACAGATATGAGATATTGTCATGAACATTAGAATGAGTTTAACTCTAAACTTGTAACCTGTAAAGGCTATTAAAGTGTCGCCTATGGAGATTTTTAGGTACTGTAGTATGCCACCATTCCATGTGTGTGCACAATTTTACAGCGTGATATGTTAGGTATCTATTTACAACATCTTTTATATCATACCTAACAATTGGGTATTATATTGTGTTTGTGTGCACTAAAGTTCATCAAAGTATATTTTTTACCTGAAAATACGCCTTTGATAAACCGCTGCGCAAGTATCGTGTGACATTAAAACTCACCATTTTATTCTCCAGGCCCTTTGCTTTCAGAAATATATATGATGTTTGGAGGTTCTGAGTAATTTTCTAGTAAAAAAAAAAAAAAGGATTTTTACATGTATGGGAAAAGTGTCAGAATTGGCTTGGGCAGCAACTTGTTAATAAAAGGTCTGGGAGCTTATTTGCATTGAAAGTACAAACAAGTATCAATAGCCAATACCAACCAATCAGAATTATATTTACTGTAGTCAAATGAGGAAAAATATGAAAACTGACCAGCTGCCATGTTCCTCGGTGCTTTGCCCTTTGTGACTACACTACTGTATGTACTATCTTATAAATCCACATTATATATTGGAATTAAAGCGGTTCTGCACTCATTTCATTTAGTAAATCTCTTTGCCTTCCAAATCAGGCAAAGAGTACTAAATGAAATGTTTTTTTTTTTTTTTTTTTTTTTACTTACCTTGTAATTGAAGACTTCCGGTCTTCTCCCTCTGCGGCGGCGGGCGGGGTCTTGCGTCGATCGTCGTCACGCCGCACTGTCTCCTGGGATCTGGTGTCATTGATCCCAGCAGTCAGTGCGGGCATCTTCCGAAATCTCGCGAGATTTCGGCCACATCTTCCGAAATCTCCCGAGATTTCGGCCGCATCTGCCGAAATCTCGTGAGATCTCGGCAGATGAGCCGTTACTGCGCACGCGCGAGTAACGGCAGTGCATGCTGGGCCATCTAAAGTCCCTGTGGGTGTTTCACATGCCCACAGGCAAGATGGCCCCCAGCACTAAAGAAGAAGACGAGGAACTTCATCGGACGAAAACCGGCGGCGATCGAGATGGAAGATGGAACAGGTGAGTCCCCTAATAAAGGTAAGCACACTTTATATTACATCCTAAAAAAAAAAAAATTTTTTCAGAGTGCAGAACCGCTTTAAATGTATGTAATGAATCAGTGCCATACCAATGGCAGGGCGGTGGGTGTTATCCATCCCAGGTGCTTACAATAAGGGGGTGCAAGTCTTGCAGGTTGTTTTGCGCAGATTGATCTCCCACCAAATGGTTCCTGCATAGTTCCAGCGCTGCTGTCAGAGCCAGTAGTGTGGAAGAAATGATGCCTCTTCTCTTTTACACAGAAAGTAGACTCTTAGGCCTACTGTACACTTTCTTCAAAAATTAGAGAAGCGATAGACCACCTCAATCAAATACTTGCCCAACCATTATTTTCTTCTCTTTTACACAAGTACCCAGTGACACCAGTGATGTGCCAAAGTGATCTCACAGTAACCACTAATGTACTGTAGGGGGGCACTTCACCACTAAACACCAATGTAGGGGGGTACTTCACCATTGACCACAATGTATGGGGACATGCTTTGACAGAGCACTACTGTAATGCCCCATACACACGATCGGACATTCCGACCACAAAATCCGTCTGATTTTTTCAGACGGATTTTGGCCAAAACTTGTCTGCATACACACGGTCGCACAAAGTTGTCGGAAAATCCGATCGTTCAGAACACGGTGATGTAAAACACGTACGACGGGACTATGAAGAGGCCAGTAGCCAATAGCTTTCGTCCCCAAATTTATTCTGAACATGCGTGGCACTCTGTGCGTCGGAATTCTATACACACGATCGGAAAAAGTCAGATCGGATTTTGTTCTAATTTTCCGACAACATAATCCGATCAGACTTTTTCCATCGGAATATCCAACCGTGTGCATGTGTATAAGACCCCGTTCACACTGGGGTGCTTTTTCAGCTAGTAAAGCACCTGAAAAGCACCTCTGAAGCCCCCCTAGTATGAAAGCTTGAGTACTTTCACACTGGGGCGTGGCGCTTGCAGGATAGGACGATGCGGGAGCGGTGTATACAGCAATCCTACACCGCCTCTGCCCATTGGAATGAATGGGCAGCGCTGCCGAAGCGCCTGCAAAGCCTTTTTTTGGCTACCAGCGGGGGGTTAAACGCGATCCGCTAGTGGCCAAAAAGCGATGCTATAACAGTGGTAAAGCATCGCTAAAACTAGCGGTGCTTTACCACTAACGCACCCCCACTCCAGTGTGAAAGGGGTCTAAGGGTGAACTTTTTTCACTGCACTTTTGACACTTTTGACTATCTTACTCACCAACCCACAAGGTTACACTACAATGACCACCAATGTAAGGTGGTATCACACAGACCACCATTATAAAGGCAAATGTATTCACTGACCACGAATGTAAGGGGACATCATAATTTAAACGATCTGCATTTCTGCTCTATAATTATTATTTAATTATTTTTACAATAAATCATTTTGTCCCAGAGAATACGGGTATAAAAAAATATTTGTCCTAGGTGTTCTATGCTAGGTATACCACTGAAAGCAATACCTTAATTCAAAAAGTAAAAGAAGCTATGGGAATATAAATAATTCAGTAAATAATCACTTATGAATGATAAAAAGTATTGCATGTTTTAAACATAGACCCTTTGACAAAATACAAACCTAGTGATTACATAGTCCTACTTATTTGCTGTTGAAGTGCTTTTATAGATATTGTACAAAAATAACATATAAAAAAAAACAAACAAAAACATTTTTAATTTTCCGGGAAACAAAGTTGGACTATTTAATGGTTTCAGTATTGTAGTTCTTGTAAATAATTTTACTAAGAAAAATCAGGTTAAACAGAGATGTCTTCAATGTCTTTATATTCAACTTGGCAACTGCATGGCCTGTAATGGTCACTTTCTCTCTCTCTCTCGCTCTCTTTAACCAGTTAGCATGCTAATGCATAAGATTTATTCTGCAATATTTTAGGGCCATATACTATGTGTATGCTGTGTGCTGGCTCAGCAGGGCTAACTGAAAAGTGTAAACTGGTAATAAACTAGAGACAGACTGCAAACCCTTAATGAAGTGAAATAATGTAAATTGCTGGAAACCTTAAGCATCTCAATTTTAGGTAATAAAATATGAAAAGCAATTCGTAGGAGATAATGATCAGAATGTTTGTATCTATTCCTCATTCAAGACCTTCATAAAATTTATATAAATCAACAAGAAATCTGCTGTTCTTTTCTGCTAGTTTTTATTTGTGTTACGCTTATTTGTTAAAATTGCAGTAGGAACATTTCTATTTTATTGGATTACCATGCTATATTGTAATATGATGCTGGCAATATCCAAGCCATTGCTTTAGCTGATTGGGTAAAATTCCTTGTGTTTTACAATGACCCAAACAATGTATGGGCAGAGAAACATTAAGACAGGCACTTTTCGGTTCAACATTGTTACATATCTACTCCCAACTGCCAATACATGAATTCCTGTGTAAAAACTCTATTTCCCTTGGTACATAATCGTTCTCATAGTTCATTGATTCTTCCTGCAGTTCAATAACTGTCTGCCTGTATGAAATAATTGGGCAGACAGCCATACTAAGAGTCTGCAGGAACCTGACAGCAGTGGCGTACCTATCGGGGGGGGGGGGGGCGGTCCGCCCGGGTGCCACCCCCAGTCCTCCCCCATAAGTTAAGCAATGACAGTGCAGCAGGTTTCAGGCAGTGCATCAGCGATGGATGTGAGCGCAGGGAGAGGCAAGCTCAGCTGTGACAGACAGGGTGCGGGGGTGCCCATGCCAGGTGTGGACTGTACCACTACCCAGGTGACACAGGAGATATAGAAAACATTGTCTCTCTCTCCTGTGCAGCAAGGGAGGAAGAGAGAGACAGTGGGCCAGTACTGAATAGAAGGCGGGAAATGCTAAGTTAACTAGCAGGTGATTGGTAACTAGGTGGTCCTAGCATTGTTTATATGAAAAGTTAACTCCAGCAGTTCCCGCCCTATGTTGAGCGCTGGTGTTTGTCCCCCTCTGCGTGAGTAAGATAGGAAGGGACAGCTGTGAAACATGCAGGGATCCAGAGCTGGGAGGGGGTGGCTATGTAACATACAGGGGGTCAAACGCTGGGGGGTTGTGTAATGTGCAGGGGTCCAGAGGTGAAGGGTGCTGTATAATGTAAAGGGGTCCCGAGGTGCAGGGGGTTATGTAATGTAAAGGGGTCCAGAAGTGCAGGTGCTGTGTGATGTAAAGGGGTCCAGAGGTGCAGGGTGCTGTTTAATGTAAAGGGGTCAAGAGGTGCAGGTGCTGTGTAATGTAAATTGGTCCAGAGGTGCTGTGTAATGTAAATGGGTCAAGAGGTGCAGGTGCTGTGTGATGTAAAGTGGTCCAGAGGTGCAGGGTGCTGTGGAATGTAAAGGGGTCCAGAGGTACAGGGGGTTGTGTAATGTAAAGGGGTCCAGAGGTGCAGGGGTTGTGTAATGTAAGGGGTCCAGAGGTGCAGGGGGTTGTGTAATGTAAAGGTGTCCAGAGGTGCAGGGGGTTGTGTAATGTAAAGGAGTCCAGAGCCGAAGGGGGCTGTGTAATGTAAAACTCCCTAGGGTTTTATTTTGATGGGAGTTTTTATTTGGACAAGAGCTTTTTGAGATGTTATCCACATGAGCCCCAGATGATGTTCTATTGAACGAAACCGGTCGGGTAGACTGAACTAGCTCCACGTTGCTGCGCTACTTGGATGGATTTGTGATCACATACCTTATCTCGCCTGTTTATATCATCATTGATGTAAATGTTGTAAATATGTAAATGTAAAAACGTGATGTAAATATGCACACATGCAACATGGCAGGCTTCCAGACTTCTAATGTGAAGAAACAGCAGACGTGGCTAATTTACATCATGATGCAATGTTCCACAGCGCACATGTTTTAGCATGTTGGGGCACATTGAGGTACTGTATATTGCATTAGACAGCCCATTCAAATTGAAAGGACTGTAACACAAATCATTTATTTGTTGCACATCTCCCCCCAGTGTATATTTTGCATTGTGGTTCTGTGTGTCGTGGAAGTGCTTTGGGGTGCCAGTAGCACCTCAACACACCAATGCATGTGTTGTGTGTTACAATAACAAGAATGTATGAGAAATCTCTATGCGCTTAGAAAAAGGACCAAAAACTTAATTTAGAGCCTCTGTTGCAATATTTGAGGATGGATTGCTTCATAATACCTTCAACTAGAGAGGTCAGTAATGGCTTGTTTTAAAGAGTTTTTTTTATTGTGCATTACAAATATGTTAATACTTGCATGTCTATGGTCCCAGCATAGGTGCATTTAAAAATGTAATAAAATGACCTGCTGAACCCAGGAACATGCTGTACACATCTCACGCATCTCACAATGAACAGCATATGCAAGATATAACTATTTTGTTTCGTTCTTCAGGTCATCATCTCATTCTATTATTTTTCCTCCCTGTGCAAAAGTTTGTTTGATGGAAATTTTACTAATACTCAAATTTAACGATGAACTTAAAAAGAAAACTGTAACAGTATGCAAAGCATAAAAAGAGAAAACATGATTTCTGCTTTATTTGTAATAGTTCTGCGCTATTAATGTGTATAGTATTCACTCTACAGCATATAACAAGATGGAAGACATTTTACAACAAGAACAAGCCAACTCCTGCTGGAGATCAAGTAAACAACATGCTGACTGCAGCACATTCTACAAGCTCAGTTATCTCCTGATTACCTATCTCATGCTCTTGTTATTAGATGCATGAAGAATATTATTCTAATTATACCAGCCCAATCAGCAGTATTGCGTGTCCAAACTAATTTCCATTAGTTCAAGCTTTGTCTTTCACACTATGATACTAATTCAATGAGACATCAAATACTTAAATCGACCCAGGATTCCAGGGTCAGGTATTTCTGCCCTTCCGTTCTATTAGCACTTGAATGTAATTGTGCTTGTCACTTTTTGCATGACTGATAGTTGCAGGGTGACTGCTGGAGCACAAATGAGTAATATGCTGATATATTATTTAGTTCCGTAATATCAATATGTGTTTATATAGTAGCAGTTGTGTCCAGGTTATTATGGAGATCATTTGAAAAAGTAGCTAACGTTTGATAAAGTCAAATATTCAAATTTTTGACATTCATCACAAAATGTAAATAATTTGTCTTGTAATTATTACAGAAGGTTGACTTCCTCTTGTGTTCCCAAGCAAGAAATAAACTGACAAGTGTATCAATAAACTTTTCACTGTATACATTACACTTTCACTGTTTATACTCTAGCCATCTTTGGCAAGGGGACTTGATTGCACCAGAGGAACCTTCTGGCTGGTCTCCTTTATCATGGTGGTGGATGGTCCCAGATAATGCAGACATGTTGACATCAGCAGCACGCTCTGTATCAATACACTGTGAGTGTAGGGTGCTGTGCTCTGGGGGTGGAACCATAACTCATAGTCTTTCCTTAGTCTCCATGTTTATAATGACACTGGGCCTCATTCAATTCAGAAGATTAAGAAGAGCTTGTGGAGATGAAGAAGTACTTCACGGAACTGCTTCAGATTGATGGTGAATACTGGAGCTATTTTTTAATTTTTTTCATTTTAAACCTACAGGAGAACAGTTGAAAAAATCTAATTTAGCCAGAGTTCAACTTTATATATTGTGCAGGTCAGTCCCAACCAACATAAACTATACATATTTACCCCTAGTAAATTCTGATTGCTAACCTTTTTTTAATTGGTAAATAACTTCATGTGATACGTTGTTAAATTATAAATTTAGTGTTTTTTTTACAGGGTTTCATATTATAGTTAATAGTCTAACCCATTTTAAATTTACTCTGCATGGGATGATTGAATTTCAGCATCCTTCAAACGCAACTAATGAAAAAGAAAAGTATTGCAGCTTATCAGTACATAGATGTTGGCTGCATGCATTTCTTTCAGGCTAAAAACATTTCTAGTAAGTATCGTATTTATCGGCGTATAACACGCACCCTAATTTTAAGAGGGAAGTTTCTGGAAAAAAACATATTTATTAAATAAAGAGCTTTGAACTAAAATAAGGGTCAGTGCCTATCAATGCAGCCTGTTTAGTGCTCATCTGCAGCCTCCTCATCTCCCATCAATGCAGCCTGAACAATGCCCATCTGCAGCCTCAATGCAGCATGACCAATGCCCATCCATCTGCAGTACATCTCATCAATGCTGCCTATCAGTGCCGCCTATCAGTGCCCATCAATTCTACATATCAGTGCCTCCTCATAAGTGCCCATCAGTGCCACCTTGTCAGTGCCAACTCATCAGTGCCCATCAGTGCCACCTCATCGGTGCCGCCTCATCAGTGCCGACTCATTAGTGCCTGTCAGTAAAGGGGAAAACTAATTTTTTTTCCAAAATGTTGGTCTTTTTTAGTTTGTTTATCAAAGTTTGTTTATCAAAAAATAAAAACCCCAGAGGTAATGAAATACCAGCAAAAGAAAGCTCTAAGTCATAATGTAAAAGTTTAAATCATAATGTGTCCTGGGGCATGCTGTCACTGCTGAAGATGCTTCCATCTTTACCCGGTCTTCTTTCCAGGCTTGAGGGCTTTGGCTATCTGATATCTCCTAAACTGTGCACGTTTAAGAGATATTTATAGTACCTATAGGTAAGCCTTATTATAGGCTTACCTATAGGTAAAAATCATACATGGGATGTTAACTCCAACTTTAAGGCTTGAAACTGTATATACTTGGCACAATCCATTTCTTGATCATTCATTAAGGGAAACAGGAGCAGAAGAGATTCAGGGACAACTAAATGATACATTTTACCAGGTGGATGTTCAGGCTTCAACTGATGCTAGCTTCAGGCATACAGTGCTTCATGTAGCCCTATAAGTAGCAATAGCCCCCAGTTTTACTATGTTGTTTTGTGGGCTTTGCTAGCATCTTATTGCTGTATTGTCTATTCTTCAGTTGGCATGCTTTTGGACATCCAAGTTGTTTCAGAATGTCTTCTACACCTATGTCCCTTAATAAATGATTAAGAAAAGAGACTTTTGACTTACTCTAAAGGGACACAGGTCCCACCCCTCTGTCTTATGATTACTCCTATTGCTGATTTTGCACAAAATTGAAGCATGGTGAAAGTGGGAAGGATTATGTCTGGCCGACTAACTGTTTTTCTGTTTCCAATGTAAAATTCATCAGTAGACGCCATTATAACCCAGTTGTCTCTTCTGACCCATTGTCCATTAATGAACTCCAAGAAAAGGATTTTATGTTAAGTCAAAAATACTGTTTTTTTATTTTAATTGGTCATGTTTACAGTATATAAGTGCACCTTATACTGTCAACAACAATTTTTTTTATATTTTAACCGTATAAAATAATGCTGCACTAGGATTTGCCTGGCGCTTCTCTTTCTTTTTTTCCTTCCTTTTTCCTACAGTGATCGGGTTTGACAGGGGCTCATCACCTAGAACTCTATGTTTATTTCATTTCATTTTATCTCAGGACTTAGATTTTTTTTTTTTTACTCTATAATTTTTTATTATTTCTTTGACGAACTAGCATACCTATGCATACCTTCCTACAATTTCTAATCATTATACGTTTTAGCGCTGAGCGTTACACCAGTTCTTTGTGTGTGTTTTTTCTAATGTCCCGGAATTTCCAACGGAAAATGTCCTATCGGACCATGTTGCCGGAAATTCTGACCGTGTGTGGGCTCCATCCGTCGGAATTTCCGATGGAAAAAGTTTGAGATCCTGCTCTCAAATTTGCCGACAACAAAGTCCTATCGGACTTTTTCTGATCGTGTGTAGCGAATTCCCACGGACAAAGTGCCACGCATGCTCAGATCACATTACAAGACCAAAGCTATTGGCTACTAGCCTCTATGTAGTCCCGTCGTACGCAACGAACGTCACCACGTTCAGGATGATCGGATTTTCCGACAACTTTGTCCGACCGTGTGTATGCAACACCAGTGTCGGACAAAATCCATCGGAAAAAATCCGATGGATTTTGTGGTCAGAATTTCCGACCGTGTGTACGGGGCATAATATTAATAATCAATTGTCTACTTTATTAACAGGGGAGGATGTTGTAATGTACATATGTCATCACTAAAAAGCATTCATCATTCATGTATTGCTTTAAGAGCAGTTTTCATTTTTATGAATACATCCAAAGCAGTGTGCAGCATTCTCATAAGGCTTTAAGCTTCAGTCAAGCAAGGTGTGCCTCTTAGTCTGAGAAGGGGCCTATATAGTTAGTAAAGATAGTACTTGCATTGGAAGAAAAAGGTAGTTATAGTTCTACCGTACACTCTGAAACCCCACATGTGAGCAGTCTGCTTTATTTCTTTTTCCTAGATTCTAAACTACTAAATAAAATAGAGAACAGAAGACAGACACAGTGCAGATAAAAACAGACAATGTAATAAAAGATAAAATAGTGGTATTGCTCTCACAAAAACAGAAGTCTGTCAAGCGTGTAAACATTTAAGTCAAATTATACATTACAGTCATACATATAAATTAGAGTTTTAGCAAGGTTGCTTCGGTTAACTGTACAATTGAGTGCCCCCTATATGTCTGTCTGTTTCATTGCTTATCTAAACTACTAATTGTCAAGAAGTCTACTACAAGTGTCAATCTTGCCCCAAACTCCTAATTGGGTCATTGGTAAGCTACAGAATGTCTCAGAAGTCTCTAGAAACATTCTACTTTTGCATAGTTAAAAGAAGTTAACCCCTTTCTTTACTGTTCTACTTTTGCCAATTCTACTTCCTCTTTACACACTCACAATGCTTTACTGCCCTCCACTGCCTACTATAGCCCTAACGATAACATTTAAAGTAATTATGAACTGTTTCGTAAAATAAATCTGCTTTTATATGTGGAAAGAAGTTAGAGAATTAAAAAGATAACTGTACATGCTGAGACTCTTAACTCATGATAATGAACTTCCTCTTAAAAGTACTCTGTGGTTATTTATTTCATACAGTCAAGTAAATAAAACTGCAATATACAGATTCTACTAATAATTACACACATTAATACTTTTTGTAAATCTGCCAAAATGGGATGTGAAGCTTATTACCACTAGTAAATTCAGCACATTTTCTCACTTAAATATTATGTATATGCTGACCTAGTTCTGAATCTCTAACCTACAATATCAATTTGCAATAGTAAATGCCCTATTTAAAGATATGGTCATTTCTGTAAAGCACACAGCTAGATCTCTAAATGTTACTAACCTACCTGCATTTAACAAATTCTAATGGCAAGAAAACAAGAAGTCCCACAATAATAATGTCAAATCACATCTAACTTAATTAAAACCTGAAAAAGTACACTGCAGCCCTAAAAAGGACTGCTACTCTCTCTAACATTTCACCCAATATGGGCTTTATTACAAAGATCTCTGCAATGAAACCCATGTTAGGTGAAATGTTAGAGAGGGGAAGTCCTAGTTGGGTCTGCAGTGTGCTTTGTCTGGTTTTTAATTAAGTTGGATGTGATCTAAAATTGGTAGTGTGTGACTTCCTGCTTTCTTGCTGAGTTTGTTGAGTATAGTTACATAGTTAGTCTGATTGAACAAAGATACAAATCCATCCAGTTCAACCCACAGAGAAAAAAAAAAACATGCGCAAACATGCACACAAATAGAAAATATCAATATACACAGTAGGTAATGTGGAAAAATGTGGAAACAGTGCTAAGACTAAATATATTGTAAAAGAAGCGGCTAATACTCAAACAAACAAAGTTAAACAAAATAGTGGGTAATTAGTGTAGCGCTGGGTGATAGAAATATCAAAAGATGTGTAAAAATGTGACTGTATACACAAAAAATATATACATACAAAATATATATATAACAAATGAATATATGGTGCACAAATAAAGATAGCAATATGCAGAAACAATGTATGACAACCAAAATGTGCATAGATGTGGTAAACCCAAGGGAAAGCTCAATGACTATAGTCCAAAAAGCTGGGGAGAGGGAACTCCAATATATCCTATGGTGAAGCAGTCCATATAAACACAGATTGCGCAGATAGAATCTGCCTGTGAAGAGGCGCCAAGCCAAAAGGAAACTGAACTGAGTTTGTCTGAAGTCACTTCAACACAGTCTGTCATAGATAAGAAGATGGGTACTCTTACCGGTAAAGTTGGACACACATGTCGTAGGACAGTGGGTCAGTAAGGCTTGTATTCCTGATTGATCCCAATCAGGTGCTGTGCATGGGTGATGGTTGGATGAATCCAATGAAGGGTCCTCGATTCTCAATCCGCCAACTCCAGGGAAATGTACACTCTTAAATGAGTGTACTCAGGACTGATTTCACAGGAACTCGGCATAGAAATATAAAAGAAAAAACAGAAGGGGCTCCAGATGGTGCAGGTCAAAAAACCAATAGGTTTATTTGAAAAAATTTCATAAAAATAAATGACAAAAATGGTAAAAGCGATCACAAAATAAAATCGGTAAATATAAAAGCAATGTGGGGTGCATTAAATGCTGGCCAGATCAATCAGGAATACAAGCCTTACTGACCCACTGTCATACGACATGTGTGTCCAACTTTACCGGTAATGCCTCGTACACACGATCGGACTTTCCGGCGGGATTGTCCGCCGGGCCTAGTACAGCGGACAAACCGCCGGACCTTCCAGCGGGGCTTCGCCGGACTTTCCGAGCTGTGGACTTGCCCACACACGCCCGGACTTCTCCGGCGGACAATCCGCGGGAAAAAGTCCATGGGACTTTTGAAAATGAACGGACTTGCCCACACACGGAGCAAAGTCCGTTCATTTAGAACGTAACTGCAGGTAGACGGGACAAGCGAAGGCAGTGAATGCCGCCGCACTAGCCCCGTCACCTGCCATGGATTTAGAGGGAATCCCCACGCCGAAAAAACGGCGTGGGGGTCCCCCAAATCCATCTCAGACCCTTACCCGAGCACGCAGCCCGGCCGGCCAGGAAAGGGGTGGGGAGAAGCGAGTGCCCCCCCCTCCTGAGCCGTACCAGGCCGCGTGCCCTCAACATGGGGGATGCCCTGGGGAAAGGGGGGCTGTGCGGCCCCCCCACCCCAAAGCACCTTGTCCCCATGTTGATGAGGACACGGGCCTCTTCCCGACAACCCTGGCCGTTGGTTGTCGGGGTCTGCGGGCGGGGGGCTTATCGGAATCCGGGAGCCCCCTTTAATAAGGGGGCCCCCAGATCCCGGCCCCCACCCTATGTGAATGAGTATGGGGTACCCCTACCCATTCCCCTAAGGTGTAAAAGTGTCAATAAAAAAAACACAATTTTTTTTAAAATATTTATTGCACTGCTCCGGGGGTCTACTTCCATCTTGGGGGGTCTTCTCGCCGGACTCCTCCGCTATTTTACCTAGCTCTTTTACCGAGCGGAGGAGCCTGGCTTTCTTCTTTGTCATTGCCGCCGTGGTCTGGGGGTCTCGATCCGCCTTCGGGGGTCTTCCGGGGTCTCTTCTGTTCTTGCCGATGTCGCCACTTTCTGCGCCGCCGCCGTCTTCTTCTTCTTCTTCTCCTTCCGATGTTGACTCGTCGGAAGCATCCTCCGAGACTGTGACATCATAGGGGGGTGGGGTCACCATGTGACATGAGCATGTGACCCCGCCTCCTTGTCCTATATAAGTCACAACACAGCGCGGCTCTGCCATTCCGGCCAGAGAGCGCAACGAGTCAACATCGGAAGAAGAAGACGGCGGCGGCGGCACAGAAAGCGGCGACAGCGGCAAGAACAGAAGAGACCCCGGAAGACCCCGGAAGACCCCCGAAGGCGGATCGAGACCCCCAGACAACGGCGGCGATGACGAAGAAGAAAGCCGGGCTTCTCCGCTCGGTAAAAGAGCTAGGTAAAATAGCGGAGGAGTCCGGCGAGAAGACCCCCCAAGACGGAAGAAGACCCCCGGAGCAGTGCAATAAAATATTTTGTGTGTTTTTTTTTATTGACACTTTTACACCTTAGGTGAACGAGTAGGGGTACATCGTACCCCATACTCATTCACATAGGGTGGGGGGCTGGGATCTGGGGGCCCCCTTATTAAAGGGGGCTCCCAGATTCCAATAAGCCCCCCACCCGCAGACCCCGACAACCAACGGCCAGGGTTGTCGGGAAGAGGCCCTTGTCCTCATCAACATGGGGACAAGGTGCTTTGGGGTGGGGGGGGGCGCACGGCCCCCCTTTCCCCAGGGCAGCCCCCATGTTGAGGGCACACGGCCTGGTACAGCTCAGGAGGGGGGGGCGCTCGCTCGTCCCCACCCCTTTCCTGGCCGGCCGGGCTGCGTGCTCGGATAAGGGTCTGAGATGGATTTGGGGGGGACCCCACGCCATTTTTTCGGCGTGGGGATTCCCTTTAAATCCATACCAGGTGACGGGGCTAGAGTGGCGGCATTCACTGCCTCCGCTAGCCCCGTCTACCTGAAGTCACGTTATAAATGAATGGACTTTCCGATGATCGGCAAGTCCGTTCATTTCCAAAAGTCTGGCGGACTAGCATACAGACCGAGGGATTGTCCGCCGGACTGCCGAGTCCAACGGACAATTTTAAAACAAAACGTAAAACTTAGTCCGCCGGACTTTTGGCGGGAAAAAGTCCGCCGGCGCCCACACACGGGCGGATTGTCCGACGGACTCCAGGACTCCATTCCCACAGGAAAGTCCGATCGTGTGTACGAGGCATTCGAGTACCCATCTTCTTATCTATGACAGACTGTGTTGAAGTGACTTCAGACAAACTCCGCAATGGGAATGCAGGCTCAGCAATGGCAAGCTGCTGCTAACAAAGCAAACAGAATATTGGCATGCATTAAAAGGGATTAACTCCAGGGATAAAGCGATAATTCTCCCACTCTACAATACTCTGGTCCGACTGCTGTCCAGTTTTGGGCACCAGTCCTCAGGAAGGATGTACTGGAAATGGAGTGAGTACAAAGAAGCTAATAAAGGGTCTGGAGGATATTAGTTATGAAGAAAGGTTGCGAGCACTGAACTTATTCTCTCTGGAGAAGAGACTCTTGAGAGGGGATATGATTTAAATTTACAAATACCGTACTGGTGACCCCACAATAGGGATAAAACTTTTTTGCATAACAGCGTTTAACAATACACGTGTCCACTCATTAAAATTAGAAGAAAAGAGGTTTAACCATAAACTACGTAGAGGCTTCTTTACTGTAAGAGCCTCAAGGATGTGGAATTCCCTTCCACGGGTGGTGGTCTCAGCGGGGGCATTGATAGTTTCAAAAAACTATTAGATAAGCATCTGAATGACCACAACATACAGGGATATACAATGTAATACTGACATATAATCACACACATAGGTTGGACTTGATGGACTTGTGTCTTTTTTCAACCTCACCTACTATGTAACTATATGTAATACAAGAAAATATTTAGCTTGCTTTGGAAACTGCAGTGTGCATGCTATTATTAAGCCTATGATCTACCAGAACACCAAGATCCTTCTCTACCATGGACTCTACCAGTTATACTGCCCCTAGTATGTATGATGCATGCATATTTTAGCCCCCAAGTGCATAACTTTACATTTATCAACATTAAAACTCATTTGCCACATTAAATATTGCATTAAGTTTGGCTTGTAAGTTGGAGACATCCTGTAAGGACGTTTTTCCACTGCATAGCTTGGTGTCATCTGCAAAGACTGAAATGGTACTTTTAATCCCAAACTCTATATCATTTATAATTATATTAAAAAGTAAGGGTCCCAACAATGAACCTTGGGGTACACCACTGATAACCTTAGACCATTCAGAGTATGAATCATTAACCACTACTCTCTGAATATGTTTTTTTAGCCAGTTTGCTATCCATATACAAACTGATTTTTCCAAGCCTATAGATATTACCTTACGCATTAGCCATATGTGGGGAACTGTGTCAAACGCTTTGAGTATACTTTATACTTGGGCTTCCTTAGGTTGGCAGTTGGAGTTCCAGAGGTAATTCATTTTCATGCAGACTTAGAGCAGTGACATCTCTCCATAAATACCTAATGGAGCCCACAATCCCTTGATCTGATTGTTCTGCTATCATCAGTCACCCACAGACAACTAGTTACAATCATACAACACTTGGGAGTACCTAAAGAAATTTGAGATAATAAAGAAGCCATATACTCAAATGCTACCTTAAAGAGAAGCCATCAAAAAATGTTGATACTATAAAATATTTACATTTCCCCCCTAAAAACAAGAGTGTTAGTTGTTAACTCACTTGGAATTACAGTCAAAAATCAAAACTCTACCCTTCATTTATTTAATTTATACCATAAACATTTGTATTGTGCGCTTTTGTATTGATAAATGGCTGATTAGAAACAACCATCTAATCAAGCCATTCAGCAACCCCCTTCTCTGTGATCAACAATGCTTGACCTGTGTAAGAAAGGTATCGATGCTAGCACAGGCATAATCCCAGTTAGTAGTCCATAAGGGGTGCACACCCTGTCCCTGCAGCAGTGGTCAGAACCAATACAAATCCAAGTGGCTGTACTCCCAGAGACAGAAAAAAAATTGGCTTTATTAGCAAAAAATTAAAAGCATCAAAAAGACAAGCATATAGGCAGGGGAAGGAGAGAGGTTAACGCGTTTCACATGTGAAATGGTTGAAAATTATTTTGATAAAGCACATTTAACGCGTGAAACGCATCAACATCTCTCATTCTCCTGCCTATATGCCTATCTTTTTGATGCTTTTAATTTTTTGCTCATAAAGCCAATTTTTCTACCGTCTCTGGGGGTGCAGCCATCCGGATTTGCATTGCTTGACCCGTGCAGAGAAATGTACCAGCTCACGGACATTTCCTAGCAGTATTTTCAGTCTTCATACTCCCCTGCTGGCTAGTCCCCACCCTGTTAATGATATATCAGAGTTTCAACAGAGAAACAAGCTTCCAGAAGTGACGGCACTAACCCTCATTGTACACGCCGACCGGTTGTCATTTGTTTCACAAAGCAGGGGGATTGTGGTCATGTGACAGGGAATAAATTAATCCATAAATGTAGAAACATTTTTATTTTTGTATTTTGGGGCAAATAAATTACTTTATATTATAATAATGATTTCTGTAGACTGTTCAACCACTTTGAGGCTTGCTGAAAATATATTATTCTTTTTCAAGTAGTGATTCTATGCTCATGAAAACATGTTATAATCACATTAAAAATCACTACAATAGTAACTCTAAATATGCCGCCACGGACATATTCTATAGTTTTCTTTTAAACATGTTTTTTATTCTTAATATAACCTTCTGCTACATCTCTCATTTGACACTACATTATTAAATACATTTAAGGCAACGCTGTACTGGTTAACTTTTGGGGGACCTGTTTATACTGAAGGCTTTGCCGGCAGAACATAGTACTTTAGTCCAGTTTCCAGCTGGGACCAGACTAGAGTTTATACAAGATATGTTACCCCTTTGTTTGCCACTGACAAGCGTAAAGAGGCACTTTCACCGCTGATAATAATGGTTAATTTATCACATACAGAAGTGGCTGACCTCTGAGCGTCCCAGCCTCTTCATCACCTTCACAGCTGCTCAAACTAATTGTTAAAGCCAAGAGTAAATGAAAATCAACTGTGCTAATAATGAATGAAGCCTATTAACCGAAACAGCACATTGCTTTACAAAGGTTTATCAGGGAACATTAGTAGCAGCCCTCCTGGTCACAGTTCCCTGTTATATAAATTGAACGGATCAAGCATGGGGCAAATACTTACAATCACTAAATGAACATATCACACTATTTACCTTGTTTTTTTACGAGTTTAATTTGTATATTTTAAAAATGTGGTTGAAGCTGTGTTCCATAGGGATTTTAATCTTCCTTATTAAAATGCACACACTTATTTCGTTTTTATTATTTTACTTTGCTGTGATTGAATAATGTAGAATAATTAGGACTAAATAAGGGAATTTACCTTTTTTCTGTCAAGATGATACTTAGAGTAAAAAATCAAATACAAATCCCTGCTCAGCTACTTTGCAACCGCTATGGCTTGGATCTAGGCAGTTGCTGAAAAACTTTGGTGAGCTTGATACTCTTGGAAGGCTCTCATGGCAATGGAGAATAAATCTAGCTATATTAATCTGGGTAACACTGTTCTTCTAACAGAAGAAGAACAGAATCATCAACCCACCATAAAAAGAGTCTGAATGGGTGATTTGTAAAAAGGAATTTTGGCCAGGTCTACAAAAATTAACTGTACAAGTACTGTAGCTGCTGACTTTTGAAAAACAGGTTCTTAGCAGCCCATGGTGTTAAGCGCTGTCTTCACACAACCCAAAATCTTCAGCACTGTCTTTGGTCCCGACTGCACATGCACAAGATGCGTACATTGGAGAACACTGTACTAAAGCCTCCTGGGATGTATGACATATCCCCGGAGGCTGCAGGTCGGGGGGAGGAAGACCCAGCAAACATCATTCTCACCTAGAAAAAGAATAAGGAAGTGGGAGTAAGTACATTATGGAAAAGGTACTTGCTGCCCCCAAAAATCTGTTTCCAAATGTATTAAAGAAGAAGTCTTGGTATGTATATTTCATACATAGTTACATTGGTCCAGCTTGGACCAGTAGGATCTTCAGGAGGACCTCAAAAGATATAGTTAAAATAGAATTTCCGGCTATACTATACCTAACTAGTGTTAAAATGTCCCCTCCCCCATCCTAACCTATGCAAAATAGATCTGTACACTTACCTATTTTCAGGCCACTCCAGTCCAGTCTGCCAGCTGCAAGGGAGAGGAGAGAGTGCTTGATAATGGGTGACAATGCCTGGGAGCAGTGACAGCTTACTATGGCCCATCCATTGTTGGCACTCCACCCTCTCCCCTGAAGCTGCTGCTGACGGTGGCGGACAAAGGTGAGCCAGATCATGTTACTTGACTAGAGCAGCCTGAAAATAGGTAAGTATACAGATCTTTCTTATGCAGGTTAGTCGGCATAGGTGTTAGGAAAAGGAGGGGGCATTTTAAGATTAGCTAGGTATATCACAGACTTCTGCCTAAAGGTTCCATTCTCCATAAGCTACAATAAACAGCTGATGCAAGTAGGTTGGGGAGAACCTAATGTTGGGCATTCATTGCTCTTTGCTAAACTGCCATAAGAAATTTGTTGTGTTGATCCTTCGTGCTTTATTGCCGCTGCTGTTGCTCCTGAACCACAAGTTGTTCCTGAACCACAAGCTTTAGTAAATGTATTAAGGGGCAGTTTACACTGGTATTGCAAAGGTACACATGCATTCAAATACACATATTTCTGTGTGATCCCCATGCATTCCTGTGTGGTGCATTTTGCCAGCCCATTCATTTAAACGAGGTGCAAAATGCACCCGTTTTCGCAAAAAGTAGAGCTTGTGCCAAAAGTACAACCACACCGAATCCCATGGTACTATGGTACAATTAAATTTGGTCCCTGCAAGTGCACTGGGTTTGCGATCTGCATTTGGAGTGTCATTATAATGCTGCGTACACACGAGCGGACTTTCCGGCAGAATAGGTCTGACAAAATCATTCTGTCGGATATTCCGATCGTGTGTGGGATAATCCGATCGTTTTTCTTACAAAAGACGGAACTAGAAATAGAACATGTTTAAAATATTTACGACGGAATCAATTCCTAACGGGAAAACCGTTCGTCTGCATGCTGGTCTGACAGACGATACGACGCATGGGCAGCTATTGTCTACTGGCTACTGAATTTCCTTTTCTAGTCCCGTCGTACGTCATCACGTTCAAAACGAACGGACTTTGGTCCTTTCGTGTGTGGGCAAGTCCGTTCGTTCGGAACTCTGTCGGGAAGACCGTCGGACCTTTTCTGCTGGAAAGTCCGGTCATGTGTACGCGGCATAACACTACATTGCTACCTGCATGCAGATCCCAACTGCAGTGCATTCAAACGTGGTGTGGGAAAAGCCCATGGAATGCACCTTTCCAGCACTGTGTTCTGGTGTATACTGGCTCTAAATTCAGTATATTCGTAAACTGTCTTCCATATTTCAGTCCACTATTAAACATATTATTACAATGGTAAGAGAAATACCAATATACTCTTAATGAATGCCTCAAGTCTTACGTACTTTTAAAAGGGAAGCTTTTGTTACAAAATAATGAAACGTACATAATTGATAAACTAACAATTATATCTTATATTGTTATTAAAATTATCTTTCTATGTTGGTGTTTATTTATTATTTATTTATTTATAATTTATTTATAATTTATTTATAATTTCTATGTTGGTGTTAATTTTCAGGAACTTTCCAAAAATTACATGTTGCTAGGTCATAGCCTCTGCAATTTTAGAGGCATTCTGTATATTGTACAGAACACCTCCTGAAAATTTCATGCGTATGTGATACCTTGACCATGGCAGTTATCACATGATTATAGGAGGCTTCCTCACCTGGCACTAGGGAAAGGGAAGTAATTACAATGCATATGTCAATTTCAATGAAACAGCAGCAGCTACAACTGCAATGAGGCTTACCGAAAGCCTTGCAATGTACTAATTGACATTGAGAGGATCTTTCTTTTCTCAACAAATTCAAAACCAGAGGTCGTGGATGTCTTGATGCCCAAAGAATATTAAGCAGATTCAATATGCATTAATTAACATCAATAAATTTCATACCCAAATAATTTTGACATTGTTTTTCAAGAACATACAAAGTTTTTATTTGATATAGTTTATTATATTATAAATACTATGCTGTTTTTTTAGCTGACAGACAGAAATATGAAAAAATACAATTTTGTTTCATCCATTTTACACATAAATGTTTAACAACACCTTTTAACTTAAAGAATAAGTTCACTTTAAAAAAAAAAAAATGAAAAAATGCACATTATTTGCATGTAAAAAAAATATGCATTAATTTATTTATTTTAGCTTGTAAAGCATTACACCAGCGATCAGCAGATTGCTGGTGCTATGAAGGTCTCCTGCAGACCTGCCAATGTATCTGTGTGCCTGTATTTCCCATACGGGCAAGCAGATACACTGACAGACAGGAAGAATCAATGAACACAGCGCCCTGGTAGTTCATTGAGAACTACATGTCTAAAGCCGCAAAGGATGTCGGGGGGTTGTAGTTCATTCACGCACAGAGCTGTGTGAATGAATGATGCGGCTGTGTGGGCGGAGCCACCCTGTTTTCAAAAAGTGACAGCTAGTACGGGGAACTTCTCCCCATACTGCTGTCAGCGGGAGAGGAGGAAACAGCAAGCAGCTGCAGCAGTGGGAACATGTTACATATTTCCCGTATGTCCCTTTGAATTTGCTGCCTAGCGGGCGTGCGCCGTGGAAGTGTGCCCGTGGGTCCCGCAAACTCAGTGTTTGCCAGCGGCCCACGATTTCGGCAAGGAGAGGCAGAACTGGGAGATACCTATGTAAACAAGGCATTTCCCTGTTCTGCCAAGCAACAGGATAGGGATCTACTGCTCCCTGTCATTGGGAGCAGTGATCTCTGTCATGTTGTAGTGAGCCCATCCCCCCTACAGTTAGAACACATCCAAGGAACACACTTAACCTCTTGATCGCCCCCTACTGTTTAACACCTTCCCTGCCAGTGTCATTTATACAGTAATTAGTAGCTATTTGTAGCACTGATCACTGTATAATTGTCAATGGTCCCAAAATAGTGTCAAAAGTGTCTGATCTGTCCGCCATAATGTTGCAGCCCCGATAAAAATCGCAGATCGCCGCCATTACTGTTTAAAAAAAAGAATAATAATAAAAATGCCATAAATCTATCCCCTATTTTGTAGACGCTATAACTTTTGTGCAAACCAATCAATATACACTTTTTGCAATTTTTTACCAAAAATATGTAGAAGAATACATATTGGCCTAAACTGTGAAAGAAATTTGTTTTTTTTTTCATATATTTTTTGGGGGGTATTTGTTATAGCAAAAAGTAAAAATTGTTTTTTTTTTTTCAAAATTGTCGGTCTTTTGTTGTTTATAGCGCAACAAATAAAAACTGCAGAGATGATCAAATACCACCAAAAGAAAGCTCTATTTGTTGGAAAAAAAGGACATCAATTTTGTACAACATTGCATGACCGTGCAATTGTCAGCTAAAGCAATGCAGTGCAGAATCACAAAAAATGCTCTGGTCAGGAAGGGGGTAAATCCCTCTGGGGGTGAAGTGGTTAAATATTATTATTATTACATTATTATTTTTTTATAAACAATGTAATGCTATCTTACACTTTAACTTTTAAACCTGTAGATGGTACTGTGCATCTGTATTTGTGCACCTGCCATGCACAGAGTTAGAAACATAGTGCCATCTGCATGCTGGAGAAGTTTGTCTGTAAAAAAAAGGGGTTTGTCATGGTGATCACATAATCAGGAACCATGTTGATTGGTTCTAGATCGCTAGTCAGGGACATGTTGCTGCCATTACCAGTGTGATCTCTGGACTAGGAACAAGCACAGTCGCACACTCCTTATTCACGGCTGCATTATAAAATACAATTCTGACAACACAGGGAACTGTGCCCAAATATGTTCATTACCAGACTTCAGATACCAAACACTCAAAGGAGTTGTAAAAAGCAGAATGTTTTTTATCTTAATGCATTCTATGCATTAAGATAAAAAACCTTCTGTGTGTAGCAGCCTCCCCAGCACCCCTTCATTACTTATCCAAGTCCCATCTCTCTCCAGTGATGAACCTCTGCAGCAATGCTGGCAGCACTCATATGTCTATTTCCCAAAGACAACCTCTGGATATGACGCTGAGAATGTGCACTCAACTTCTTTGGTTGACCATGGCTAGGCCTGTTCTGAGTGGAACCTGTCCTGTTAAACTGCTGTATGGTTTTGGCCACCATGCTGCAGGCCAGTTTCAGGGTCTTGGCAATCTTCTTGTAGCCTAGGCCATCTTTATGTAGAGCAACAATTATTTTTTTCAGATCCTCAGAGAGTTCTTTGCCATGAGGTGCCATGTTGAACTTCCAGTGACCAGTATGAGAGAGTGAGAGCGATAACACCAAATTTAACACACCTGCTCCCCATTCACACCCGAGACCTTGTAGCACTAATGAGTCACATGACACCGGGGTGGGAAAATAGCTAATTGAGCCCAATTTGGACATTTTCACTTAGGGGTGCACTCACTTTTGTTGCCAGTGGTTTAGACATTAATGACTGTGTGTGGAATTACTTTGAGAGGACAGCAAATTTACACTTTTATACAAGCTGCACACTCACTACCTAACATTGTAGCAAAGTTTCATTTTTTCAGTGTTGTCACATGAAAAAATATAATAAAATTCACAAAAATGGGAGGGGTGTACTCACTTTTGTGAGATACTGTGTGTATATGTATATATATATATATATATATATATATATATATATATATATATATATATATATATTAACAAATCAGATTTCACATTTAATCAGTTCCGTACAGTCAGAAAAAAGAGAATAGCGATTTCACTGGTTACCGCATTTCATACATTGTCTGTTGCCATATTAGCCAGACTTTTCTTTCTGAATTCAAATTTACTTTTAAGGGTAGAAAAGCCCTGACATCTTGTTTTCAAATGATACACATAATAGCTACTTCAAGGAACTATATCTTAATTGGTATATTGTTTGGTTTAAAAAACACTTTTTGTGTAATTAAACATTTACTACACCACATCTGCACACACATGCCCCAACTTCTCTGACTGATGCCATAACACTTGTTTGTGTGCATATGCAATTGTATACGTGCCTAAGATAGAACCTTTTGTGCATGGCTGTGATGATGGACAGAAGAGACTTCTACAATAAGAGTTTCCATGTGCTTCACTAGCCATGACTAAATTTGAGTTTGCTCTGTGCAAACACACAAAACTAATATGGCAGATGTGCCCTCTCATATTAAAATAAAGAACGTACTTTGACATTTTTTTTGTTTTTTGTCTTTGTTGTGTGAACACATGCATGAGAAAAGAGAAGTCAATCTAATGCCTCGTACACACGTAGGGACTTTTGCCGGCGGACCTAGTCCAGCGGACAATCCCGCGGGACTTTCCAGCTAGGTCCGCTGGACTTTCCGAGGGTGTGGACTTGCCCACACACGCACGGACTTCTCCAGCGGATAATCCGCCGGCCAAAAGTCCGCGGGACTTTTGAAAATGAACGGACTTGCCCACACACGGAGCAGTAAGTTCATTTCGAACGTAACTTCAGGTTACGTAGCTAGCGTAGGCAGTAAATGCCGCCGCGCTAGCTCCGCAAGCTGGCATGGATTTAAAGGGAATCCCCACGCCGAAAAAACGGCGTGGGGGTTCCCCCCAAATCCATGTCAGACCCTCATCCGAGCACGCAGCCTGGCAGGCCAGGAAAGGGGTGGGGACGAACGAGCGCCCCCCCCCCTCCTGAGCCGTACCAGGCCGCGTGCCCTCAACATGGGGGGTGCCCTGGGGAAAGGGGGGCCTTGCGGCCCCCCCACCCCAAAGCACCTTGTCCCCATGTTGATGAGGACAAGGGCCTCTTCCCGACAACCCTGGCCGTTGGTTGTCGGGGTCTGCGGGCGGGGGCTTATCGGAATCTGGGAACCCCCTTTAATAAGGGGGCCCCCAGATCCCGGCCCCCCACCCTATGTGAATGAGTATGGGGTACGATGTACCCCTACCCATTCACCTAAGGTGTAAAATGTAAAGTAAAAAAAAAACACCCACACTTTTGAAAAAATAGTTTATTGCACTGCTCCGGGGGTCTTCTTCCGTCTTGGGGGTCTTCTCGCCGGACTCCCCCGCCATTTACCAAGCTCTTTTACCGAGCGGGGGAAGTCCGGCTACCTTCTTCGTCGTCGCCGCCGTCTGGGGGTCTCGATCCGCCTTCGGGGGTCTTCTTCCGTCTTGGGGGTCTTCTCGCCGGACTCCTCCCCTCTCTTCTGCTCTTTTACCTAGCTCTTTCACGAGGGGAGGAGTCCGGCTACCTTCTTCGTCGTCGCCGCCGTCTTCCGGGGGTCTCTTCTGTTCTTGCGGCGGTCGTCGTCTTCCGCGCCGCCGGCGCCTTCTTCTTCTTGTCCTTCTTCTTGTCCTTCTTGTTCTTCTTCTTCTTCCGATGTTGACCCCGACGCTCTCTCTGCCCGGAATGCCTGTGCCGCTCTGCGCTCGGACTTATATAGGGACATGGGCGACAGGGTCACATGTTCATGTCACATGGTGACCCCTCCCCCTTGCGATGTCACAGTCCCAGCATCCTCCGGGACTGTGACAACACAAGGGGGCGGGGTCACCATGTGACATGTGCATGTGACCCTGTCGCCCATGTCCCTATATAAGTCCGAGCGCAGAGCGGCACAGGCATTCCGGGCAGAGAGAGCGTCGGGTCAACATCGGAAGAAGAAGAAGAACAAGAAGGACAAGAAGAAGGACAAGAAGAAGAAGGCGCCGGCGGCGCGGAAGACGACGACCGCCGCAAGAACAGAAGAGACCCCCGGAAGACCCCCGAAGGCGGATCGAGACCCCCAGACGACGGCGGTGACGACGAAGAAGGTAGCCGGACTCCTCCCCTCGTGAAAGAGCTAGGTAAAAGAGCAGAAGAGAGGGGAGGAGTCCGGCGAGAAGACCCCCAAGACGGAAGAAGACCCCCGAAGGCGGATCGAGACCCCCAGACGGCGGCGACGACGAAGAAGGTAGCCGGACTTCCCCCGCTCGGTAAAAGAGCTTGGTAAATGGCGGGGGAGTCCGGCGAGAAGACCCCCAAGACGGAAGAAGACCCCCGGAGCAGTGCAATAAACTATTTTTTCAAAAGTGTGGGTGTTTTTTTTTACTTTACATTTTACACCTTAGGTGAATGGGTAGGGGTTAGGGATGGGCCCGGTGCTCGATGCGAACCCACGTTCGCATCGAGCACCGGGCGTTCGCTCGCTCGGCGAGCCCAGAACTATTTTGGCCGCTCGCATCACGTTCGTGTGATGCGAGCGGCCCCGCAATGCATTGCGGCCGGCGCGGCCGACGCAGTGCATTGCTGGCTGATGATTGGCCAAGCATGCACTGTGACCCCGCATGCTTGGCCAATCACAGCCCCGGAAACTCGAAGAGCCATAATTGGCTACAGGCAGGACGCCTGTAGCCAATTACAGCTCAGGGGCTGTAGTACACGCCCCCCCCCTATAAAACGCCGCCACGCCGTCTGCGCCGGTCACATGCTGTTCCGGCGCAGATTGAGCAGGCTGATTCTGTGACACTCTGCTGCATTTAGATAGTTAGAGAGATTCACTTACAGAGATTGAGTTAGATAGATTCAGTTACAAAGATTGATTGAGAAAGAGGGGCTTGTAGTGTGCTCGTGGCAGGCAGGCAGAGCTCCTATATTTTGTTACCAGAAGCACCTATAGGACTTGTAGTGTGTTCGTGGCAGGCAGGCAGAGCTCCTATATTTTGTTACCAGAAGCACCTATAGGACTTGTAGTGTGTTCGTGGCAGGCAGGCAGAGCTCCTATATTTTGTTACCAGAAGCACCTATAGGACTTGTAGTGTGTTCGTGGCAGGCAGGCAGAGCTCCTATATTTTGTTACCAGAAGCACCTATAGGACTTGTAGTGTGTTCGTGGCAGGCAGGCAGAGCTCCTATATTTTGTTACCAGAAGCACCTATAGGACTTGTAGTGTGTTCGTGGCAGGCAGGCAGAGCTCCTATATTTTGTTCCCAGAGGCACCTATAGGACTTGAAGTGTGTTAGTCCCATTACACACACAGAGCTATATTTTCTTCCCAGAAGCACCTATAGGACTTGAAGTGTGTTAGTCCCATCACACACACAGAGCTATATTTTCTTCCCAGAAGCACCCATAGGACTTGAAGTGTGTTAGTCCCATCACACACACAGAGCTATATTTTGTTCCCAGAGGCACCTATAGGACTTGAAGTGTGTTAGTCCCATTACACACACAGAGCTATATTTTCTTCCCAGAAGCACCTATAGGACTTGAAGTGTGTTAGTCCCATTACACACACAGAGCTATATTTTCTTCCCAGAAGCACCTATAGGACTTGAAGTGTGTTAGTCCCATTACACACACAGAGCTATATTTTCTTCCCAGAAGCACCTATAGGACTTGAAGTGTGTTAGTCCCATCACACACACAGAGCTATATTTTGTTCCCAGAAGCACCTATAGGACTTGAAGTGTGTTAGTCCCATCACACACACAGAGCTATATTTTGTTCCCAGAAGCACCTATAGGACTTGAAGTGTGTTAGTCCCATCACACACACAGAGCTATATTTTGTTCCCAGAAGCACCTATAGGACTTGAAGTGTGTTAGTCCCATTACACACACAGAGCTATATTTTCTTCCCAGAAGCACCTATAGGACTTGAAGTGTGTTAGTCCCATTACACACACAGAGCTATATTTTGTTCCCAGAAGCACCTATAGGACTTGAAGTGTGTTAGTCCCATTACACACACAGAGCTATATTTTCTTCCCAGAAGCACCTATAGGACTTGAAGTGTGTTAGTCCCATTACACACACAGAGCTATATTTTCTTCCCAGAAGCACCTATAGGACTTGAAGTGTGTTAGTCCCATTACACACACAGAGCTATATTTTCTTCCCAGAAGCACCTATAGGACTTGAAGTGTGTTAGTCCCATTACACACACAGAGCTATATTTTCTTCCCAGAAGCACCTATAGGACTTGAAGTGTGTTAGTCCCATCACACACACAGAGCTATATTTTGTTCCCAGAAGCACCTATAGGACTTGAAGTGTGTTAGTCCCATCACACACACAGAGCTATATTTTGTTCCCAGAAGCACCTATAGGACTTGAAGTGTGTTAGTCCCATCACACACACAGAGCTATATTTTGTTCCCAGAAGCACCTATAGGACTTGAAGTGTGTTAGTCCCATTACACACACAGAGCTATATTTTCTTCCCAGAAGCACCTATAGGACTTGAAGTGTGTTAGTCCCATTACACACACAGAGCTATATTTTCTTCCCAGAAGCACCTATAGGACTTGAAGTGTGTTAGTCCCATTACACACACAGAGCTATATTTTCTTCCCAGAAGCACCTATAGGACTTGAAGTGTGTTAGTCCCATTACACACACAGAGCTATATTTTCTTCCCAGAAGCACCTATAGGACTTGAAGTGTGTTAGTCCCATCACACACACAGAGCTATATTTTGTTCCCAGAAGCACCTATAGGACTTGAAGTGTGTTAGTCCCATTACACACACAGAGCTATATTTTCTTCCCAGAAGCACCTATAGGACTTGAAGTGTGTTAGTCCCATTACACACACAGAGCTATATTTTGTTCCCAGAAGCACCTATAGGACTTGAAGTGTGTTAGTCCCATTACACACACAGAGCTATATTTTCTTCCCAGAAGCACCTATAGGACTTGAAGTGTGTTAGTCCCATTACACACACAGAGCTATATTTTCTTCCCAGAAGCACCTATAGGACTTGAAGTGTGTTAGTCCCATTACACACACAGAGCTATATTTTGTTCCCAGAAGCACCTATAGGACTTGAAGTGTGTTAGTCCCATTACACACACAGAGCTATATTTTGTTCCCAGAAGCACCTATAGGACTTGAAGTGTGTTAGTCCCATCACACACACAGAGCTATATTTTGTTCCCAGAAGCACCTATAGGACTTGAAGTGTGTTAGTCCCATCACACACACAGAGCTATATTTTCTTCCCAGAAGCACCTATAGGACTTGAAGTGTGTTAGTCCCATCACACACACAGAGCTATATTTTCTTCCCAGAAGCACCTATAGGACTTGAAGTGTGTTAGTCCCATCACACACACAGAGCTATATTTTGTTCCCAGAAGCACCTATAGGACTTGAAGTGTGTTAGTCCCATCACACACACAGAGCTATATTTTGTTCCCAGAAGCACCTATAGGACTTGAAGTGTGTTAGTCCCATCACACACACAGAGCTATATTTTGTTCCCAGAAGCACCTATAGGACTTGAAGTGTGTTAGTCCCATCACACACACAGAGCTATATTTTGTTCCCAGAAGCACCTATAGGACTTGAAGTGTGTTAGTCCCATCACACACACAGAGCTATATTTTGTTCCCAGAAGCACCTATAGGACTTGAAGTGTGTTAGTCCCATCACACACACAGAGCTATATTTTGTTCCCAGAAGCACCTATAGGACTTGAAGTGTGTTAGTCCCATCACACACACAGAGCTATATTTTGTTCCCAGAAGCACCTATAGGACTTGAAGTGTGTTAGTCCCATCACACACACAGAGCTATATTTTGTTCCCAGAAGCACCTATAGGACTTGAAGTGTGTTAGTCCCATTACACACACAGAGCTATATTTTCTTCCCAGAAGCACCTATAGGACTTGAAGTGTGTTAGTCCCATTACACACACAGAGCTATATTTTGTTCCCAGAAGCACCTATAGGACTTGAAGTGTGTTAGTCCCATCACACACACAGAGCTATATTTTGTTCCCAGAAGCACCTATAGGACTTGAAGTGTGTTAGTCCCATCACACACACAGAGCTATATTTTGTTCCCAGAGGCACCTATAGGACTTGAAGTGTGTTAGTCCCATTACACACACAGAGCTATATTTTCTTCCCAGAAGCACCTATAGGACTTGAAGTGTGTTAGTCCCATCACACACACAGAGCTATATTTTCTTCCCAGAAGCACCTATAGGACTTGAAGTGTGTTAGTCCCATCACACACACAGAGCTATATTTTCTTCCCAGAAGCACCTATAGGACTTGAAGTGTGTTAGTCCCATCACACAGAGCTCCTCTATTTTCTTTGCAGAAGCACCCATAGGACTTCTAGTGTGTTAGTGGCATCACACAGAGCTCCTATATATTCTTCTCAGCAGCACCCACAGGACTTCTAGTGTGTTAGTGGCATCACACAGAGCTCCTCTATTTTCTTTGCATAAGCACCCACAGGACTTCTAGTGTGTTAGTGGCATCACACAGAGCTCCTATATATTCTTCTCAGCAGCACCCACAGGACTTCTAGTGTGTTAGTGGCATCACACAGAGCTCCTCTATTTTCTTTGCATAAGCACCCACAGGACTTCTAGTGTGTTAGTGGCATCACACAGAGCTCCTCTATTTTCTTTGCAGAAGCACCCACAGGACTTCTAGTGTGTTAGTGGCATCACACAGAGCTCATATATATTCTTCTCAGCAGCACCCACAGGACTTCTAGTGTGTTAGTGGCATCACACAGAGCTCCTCTATTTTCTTTGCATAAGCACCCACAGGACTTCTAGTGTGTTAGTGGCATCACACAGAGCTCCTCTATTTTCTTTGCAGAAGCACCCACAGGACTTCTAGTGTGTTAGTGGCATCACACAGAGCTCCTCTATTTTCTTTGCAGAAGCACCCACAGGACTTCTAGTGTGTTAGTGGCATCACACAGAGCTCCTCTATTTTCTTTGCATAAGCACCCACAGGACTTCTAGTGTGTTAGTGGCATCACACAGAGCTCCTCTATTTTCTTTGCATAAGCACCCACAGGACTTCTAGTGTGTTAGTGGCATCACACAGAGCTCCTCTATTTTCTTTGCATAAGCACCCACAGGACTTCTAGTGTGTTAGTGGCATCACACAGAGCTCCTCTATTTTCTTTGCAGAAGCACCCACAGGACTTCTAGTGTGTTAGTGGCATCACACAGAGCTCCTCTATTTTCTTTGCATAAGCACCCACAGGACTTCTAGTGTGTTAGTGGCATCACACAGAGCTCCTCTATTTTCTTTGCAGAAGCACCCATAGGACTTCTAGTGTGTTAGTGGCATCACACAGAGCTCCTATATTTTCTTCTCAGCAGCACCCACAGGACTACCGACTACAATGGCTGGAAGACCGCCAAGGGGAGGCAGAGCGTGCAGAGCCAAGAACACAGGGCAGGCAGGCTCTGTTTCTAGTGGACGTGGCCGTGGACGTGGACGTGGTCGTGCATCTTCATCAGCACGTGGCCATGGGACACGCGCGTCTTTGTTTTCGGCAGCTGGACATGTGGAGCCGCATCATGCTGAAGGCTTGGTAGAATGGATGACCAAGCCCTCCTCATCCTCCTCATCCTCTCTCACCCAGGCTCAGGGTACTGACAGAGCATCATCAGCCACCCCTTCCCTAGACCCACCATGTCCTCCTGAGGAGTCCCCCGAACTCTTTGAGCACAGTGTTGGGTACATGCTCCAGGAGGATGCCCAACGATTCGAAGGCTCGGATGACGATACCCAGCTTGAGGAATCTGGCAGTACAGTTCCACCAGCTGCAGCTTACTGCCAGGTTTGCTCTAGTGGTGAAGAGGGAGGGGATGATGAGGTCACTGACTCCACGTGGGTGCCTCAAGGGAGAGAGGATGAGGAGGAGGACGAGGAGGAGGAGGATGCGGCGTCACATGTCCAACGAGGCAGGATGCCCCCTGGAGGCCAGGTAGAGGCCAGCACAGCAACTGTACAACACCGCAGAGCTCCGCCTGTGCAGGGCGCTGCCTCTGCACGTTATCAGAAAAGTTCTTTGGTGTGGGCCTTTTTTGAGACGAGTGCAGCAGATCGCACCACTGCTATTTGCAATATTTGTCTCAAGCGTATCTCGCGTGGCCAAAACATCAGCCGCTTGGGCACGACAAGCATGACCAGACATATGGCGACCTGCCATGCAGCTCGTTGGCAGGCACACATAAAAGACCCACACCAAAGAACTAAGCGGACCTCTCCTTGCTCCTCCTCAGCTGGGATCTCCATCCCCACTACACCTTCAGTCCTCTCTGAAAGCTGCTCTGAGAGGACTGAAGGTGTAGAATTCGGTGTGTCACAACCAAGTACTTGCAGTACACCGACGTCCGAATGCAGCAGGCAAATTTCCCTGCCCCAGCTGCTGGACCGTAGAAAGAAGTACACTCCCAGCCATCCACATGCCCAGCGGTTGAATGCTAGCCTTGCTAAATTGCTAGCACTTCAACTGCTGCCTTTTCAGTTGGTAGACTCGGCCCCCTTCCGTGAGTTTGTTCAATGTGCGGTTCCTCAGTGGCAGGTTCCCAAACGCCACTTTTTCTCGCGGAAGGCGATTCCGTCTCTCTACCGGCATGTGGAGGGCAATGTCCATGCCTCGCTGGACAGGGCGGTCAGCGGTAAGGTGCATATTACCGCTGACTCATGGTCCAGCAGGCATGGACAGGGACGGTACCTTTCTTTCACGGCCCATTGGGTCACTCTATTGGCAGCTGGGAGGGATGCAGGACAAGGTGCAGTAGTGTTGGAGGTTGTTCCGCCACCACGCCTCCAAAACGCGACTACTGCTACTGGTTGTGACACACCTCTCTCCTCCACCCCCTCCTCTTCTTCTTCCTCCAGTGCTCTGTCCTTGGAACCAGCGGTGCTCCGTAGGCGTACAAGGGGCTACGCAAGTACGCAGGCAAAAAGATGCCATGCCGTGCTTGCGCTGGTGTGTTTGGGGGACAGGAGCCACACTGGGCCAGAGGTTCTGGCAGCTCTGCAGGGGCAGGCCGAGAGGTGGTTGACGCCACGTCAGCTTAAGCCAGGAATGGTCGTTTCTGACAATGGCACCAACCTCCTCTCCGCCCTGCGACAGGGGCAGCTCACCCATGTGCCCTGCATGGCTCACGTCCTCAACCTGGTGGTGCAGCGGTTCTTGGGCAGGTTCCCAGGCTTACAGGATGTCCTGAGGCAGGCCAGGAAAGTCTGTGTGCATTTCCGCCGATCTTATAATGCCAGTGCTCGGCTGACTGAGCTGCAAAAGGAGCTGAACCTGCCCAAGAACCGCCTAATATCTGACATGCCCACCAGGTGGAACTCAACGTTGGCCATGCTGCAGCGACTGCACACGCAGCAGAGGGCCATCAATGAGTACCTTTGCGACTACGGCACCAGGACAGGGTCAGGGGAGCTTGGTTTTTTTCCCCACGTCAGTGGAGCATGATCAGGGATGCATGCACTGTCCTCTCACCATTTGAGGAGGCCACGAGGATGGTGAGCAGTGACAGTGCATGCATCAGTGACACTGTCCCTCTTGTCCACCTGTTGGAGCATACGCTGCGTGGGATAATGGACAGGGCACTTGAGGCAGAACAGAGGCAGGAAGAGGAGGACTTCCTTGCCTCTCAAGGCCCCCTTTATCCGGACAGTGTTCCTTCTGTCCCACCCATCACACAGGAAGAGGATGAGGAGGAGGAGGAGGAGGAGGAGGAGGATTGTGTGAGCATGGAGGTGGAGCCTGGCACTCAGCATCAGCAGCAGCAGTCTTTTAGGGATGATGTACAGTCCCAACAAGCCAGTGGACTTGTACGTGGCTGGGAGGAGGTGGCTGGCGATCATGTCATCCTCAGTGACCCAGAAGACTCCGGACCCAATGCCTCAGCTAACCTACGCTGCATGGCCTCCCTGATCCTGCAAAGCCTGCGGAAGGATCCTCGTGTTCTTCGGATCAAGGAGAGGGACCATTACTGGCTGGCCACTCTCCTTGATCCGCGGTACAAGGGTAAGGTTGCGGACCTTATCTTGCCGTCGCAGAGGGAGCAGAGGATGAGACATCTCAGGGAGGCCTTGCAGAAAGGTCTGTGCAACGCGTTCCCAGAAACTGGGAGGCTACAAACTCCTGGTCCTGGGCGACGAGTTGCTGAGGCTTCGGTCAGTGGCAGAAGGAGCGGTGGGGAAGGTGGACGTCTGACCGATGCGTTCAGACAATTTTTTAGTCCGCAGCCCCAAGGTATGATCGGTTCCAGCAACCATCGCCAGCGTCTGATATACATGGTGCAGGAATACCTTGGGGCAAGGTCAGACTTGGACACCTTTCCCACCGAAAATCCTCTGGCTTACTGGGTCCTGAGGATGGATCACTGGCCAGAGCTTGCACAGTATGCAATTGAGCTACTGGCCTGTCCTGCCTCCAGCGTTCTTTCCGAACGCACATTCAGTGCTGCTGGAGGATTTGTGACTGATCATAGGGTGCGCCTGTCCACCGCCTCGGTTGATCGACTGACATTCATCAAAATGAATCAGTCTTGGATCACCACCAGCTACCAGGCACCTGAGGCGGATATAACCGAATAATTTTTAATGTCACATCCCTTCAAGACTGCCTATGCTGATGCTGAGTGACTGTCCTCTTATGTTCACTGACTATCCTCTTCCTCCTCCTCAATGATCCATGCCACCACACCAGTGCCTAAGGCACAATTTTTCAGCCCCTGTTTAACAGGGGCGTGTACTTACAATTTTTTAAAAAAATGCTTCGCAACACGTGTGACTGCTGTGCTCCAAGTACAGTCTCTGTGAGGGCCGTGTTGCAGTGTTGTGGCACCAGCACCAGTGCCTAAGGCACAATTTTTCAGCCCCTGTTTAACAGGGGCGTGTACTTACAATTTTTAAAAAAAAATGCTTCGCAACACGTGTGACTGCTGTGCTCCAAGTACAGTCTCTGTGAGGGCCGTGTTGCAGTGTTGTGGCACCAGCACCAGTGCCTAAGGCACAATTTTTCAGCCCCTGTTTAACAGGGGCGGGTACTTACAATTTTTTAAAAAAATGCTTCGCAACACGTGTGACTGCTGTGCTCCAAGTACAGTCTCTGTGAGGGCCGTGTTGCAGTGTTGTGGCACCAGCACCAGTGCCAAGGCACAATTTTTCAGCCCCTGTTTAACAGGGGCGGGTACTTACAATTTTTTAAAAAAATGCTTCGCAACACGTGTGACTGCTGTGCTCCAAGTACAGTCTCTGTGAGGGCCGGGTTGCAGTGTTGTGGCACCAGCACCAGTGCCTAAGGCACAATTTTTCAGCCCCTGTTTAACAGGGGCGTGTACTTACAATTTTTTAAAAAAATGCTTCGCAACACGTGTGACTGCTGTGCTCCAAGTACAGTCTCTGTGAGGGGTTGCAGTGTTGTGGCACCAGCACCAGTGCCTAAGGCACAATTTTTTCAGCCCCTGTTTAACAGGTGCTTGCAATTACAAATCTTGATCTAATAACTCACAGCAGGGCCCATTCCTGCGCCCACCAAGAGTAACTGTGAGAGCTTACAGTCTTGTGGCAACACCGTCCACCACCACCACCACCACCCCCAATTTTTCTGCCCTGTTCAACAGGTGCATGCAATTACAAATCTTGATCTATTAACTCACAGCAGGGCCCATTCCTGTGCCCACCAGTCTTGTGGCTACACCAACATCTAATAGGGCAAATTTCTGCAGAGTATATACGCCAGGCCCCTACTTTCAAACATCTAACTTACAAACGACTCCTACTTGCAAATGGAAAGAGAAAACAGGAAGTGAGAGGAAATCTACCCCTAGGAAGGGAAATTCTATCCTGTTAGATTTAATTTGGGAAAAAGGTATCTCCTCTCTACTGATACTTTATCACCAATCCTTGTTTCAATTAAAACCCCACTTTTCCAAAAACATTTGTCATTGGGACGGAAAGTGAGGTGACATGTTCTGAACAGATGTGCAAAGACAGCAAATGTTACAGGGGTGATAACCCCTCCCTATGTTCTCCAAAAAGCTTAAAAATAGATTTTTTTGGGATGGAGCTACACTTCATAATGTACCTGTTCAGATTCTACTTAAGATCAAACCTAAAGCCGCAAGTGGTTTTAAATGGCTTCTTTTTTTCCTTTACAAATGTCATTTTGTGCAAGGACAGTTCTAAACACGGGAAACACATGCCACTTCACAGGCATACTTTAGACACCCCCCAGGTACCATATTTAAAGGAAAATTTCACTTTTTTTTTTTCACTTTATGCATCATTAAAATGACTGCTCCCGAAAAAACGTTAGTTTTTAAAAGTTCTTTTTGCATTGATATATGTCCCCTGGGGCAGGACCCGGGTCCCCAAACCTGTTTTATGACATTAACATGCATATTGGCCGTTGTAATTAGCACTTTTGATTTCGAACGTTCGCGTCCATTATAACGTATAGGGTTCGAAAATTCGCGCGAACTTTCGGTCCGTTCGAAGGTTCTGGTCCGAACCGAACCCGGGGGTGTTCGGCTCATCCCTAGTAGGGGTACATCGTACCCCATACTCATTCACATAGGGTGGGGGCCGGGATCTGGGGGCCCCCTTATTTAAGGGGGTTCCCAGATTCCGATAAGCCCCCGCCCGCAGACCCCGACAACCAACGGCCAGGGTTGTCGGGAAGAGGCCCTTGTCCTCATCAACATGGGGACAAGGTGCTTTGGGGTGGGGGGGCCGCAAGGCCCCCCTTTCCCCAGGGCACCCCCCATGTTGAGGGCACGCGGCCTGGTACGGCTCAGGAGGGGGGGGGGGGGCGCTCGTTCGTCCCCACCCCTTTCCTGGCCTGCCAGGCTGCGTGCTCGGATGAGGGTCTGACATGGATTTGGGGGGAACCCCCACGCCGTTTTTTTTTTCGGCGTGGGGATTCCCTTTAAATCCATGCCAGGTCACGGAGCTAGCGCGCCGGCAGTAACTGCCTACGCTAGCTACGTAACCTGAAGTCACGTGTTAAATGAACGGACTTGCCGATGAGCGGCAAGTCCCTTCATTTCAAAAGTCCCGCGGACTTGCCCACTAACGGCGGGATTATCCGCTGGACTGCCAAGTCCAGCGGATAATTTGAAAACAAAACTTCAAACTTTGGCGCCAAAAAGTCCGCCGTACTTTGGCGCCAAAAAGTCCGCCGGCGCCCACACACGAGGGGATTATCCGCTGGACTTCAGTCCAGAGGATAATCCCGCGGGATTGTCCCTTCGTGTGTACGCGGCATAAGACATAGTCAGAATACAAAAATGATGTAGCGTAAACAAAATAAATAAAAAATATTGAACAAGTACAAAAATAAAAGTCCAAACTTCTGATGATCAATAGTCCATCACCATTGTGTTACATATGGGAAGATTTCTATAATCTTCCCAAAATATCATGTTGTGTCTCCAGCCACCCAGTGCAATAAAGCTGGTGTGTCAGGTCACCTGAGACCAGGTGACAGGTGCACTCAGTAGGAAGCGGAAGTGCACCGCTAGGTAGTGGACCTTAGGACTGACTGCTGCGGATTGTACCCAGGGAGATTCAGGACACAGGCCTACTGGATCATTAACACAGATCCCAATGGGAGCTAGAGCATAGATTCCCCAGGGCGCGGAGTCTAAGAGCCAGCAGGTGTTCGCCAGAGCCTCTAGTGATGAGGATGGACTTCGCTGCAGTCTGGCTCCAGGTCGCGGCCCCCAGGGTCTCACAGCTCACGCTCACAGTAGACTACAGGAGAAGGAAGCAGCAGGCTGGAACGACAAGGATAGTAAGGGGATAAGGCAGAGGTCAGGGCAACTAGCAGACAGGAGCAACAGAGTACACGCCAAAGGTTCAGGGTCACAGGCAGACAGGGATGGTCAGGGACATGCCAAAGGGTCAAGGTCACAAGCAGACAGGAATCGTTGAGAACACGCCAAGGTCGGTAACAGAGCCAAACATAGAGCACACGGCAAGCAGGAACCAGGAAGCCGAACACACCATGGATACACAATGGTTGATCAGCACCACTGGCTTGCAGTGCACAGGTTAATATAGGGTTCCCTGATAGGGCCTGGGGTGGAGCAATGCTTAGAGGAGAGGTTATAAAAACCACCAGGTGAGAGTGGCTGGCCTCTTAGTCTGAACACATGAGGAGAGGTAAGCAAACAGGGAAAGATTACTGCATAACCATGACATGGTGACATCCAAATGTGGATGACAATATAATATCAAGGTCATAAAAGCTTAAATCATCAACACCAAGGGGATGTCTCCTCCCGCATGCTTCTGTATTCTCCTCCTCCACCAGCTCCAGACTCATGGATAAGGATACATGCAAACACAAAATAAAAACAATAGTGTTCTCTGTATAAAATTATATATTCATGCATTTGCCAAAATAGCATTTAAAATGACAGCCTTAAATGCATATAGATGTATAATCCTCCATCTATAGACCGCACTATTCCCACTGTGCATGCGGCTATGCTAATCAGTACAATTAATCTACTCAGCTCCCACTGTGGACCTCATTAAGTTCGAACTGGCATGTTATTCCATCCAAGGCATGTGTTATTGCATCCAGGGTAGTATTTCCTCCACTGGACTTAAAGACTCCCCTCAGCATGGCTCCGCTCCTATACGTGTTATGCCCAATAGCAGGGCTTCCTCAGTAGGCTATTCTAGATGTCCCCAGTAGTTAGTGTGAGACGTAACAGTGTATGAGATATGAAAATACATCTACCCTAGCCAATCATTGAAGGTTGTGTCCAGAAGCATCCACCCACGGATCCTAAAAGAATTAAGCTCTGTCATTTCAAAGCCATTGTTTCTAATTTATGGGACTTATTAATAATGGGAATAGTACTACTGGATCGGCGTAGGGCCAATGTGGTGCCTATATTTAAAAAGGGAACAAAGTCTTTACCTAGTAACTATAGGTCTGTTAGTTTAACTTCTATAGTCGGGAAGATACTGGAGAGTTTAATAAAAGACCACATAGATGAGATCTTTGAATGAAGTAGGTAATCTCGCGCTTACACAAAGAGTAAAGCTAATCTAGTGCAGCGCACACTGGGGGTAATATCTGAACCCAGAAGCAAGAATGAAAAAAAGGGGGGCGCAAATGGTTAAAACTACACTAAAAGCAGGTTGGAGAGGTAAGTGAATGAATCCAATTGAGGTAGTGAATAGAACAGATAAAAGAATTCACATAATAGTGTACCAGTGATTGTGAAGGTAAAATCACAGATAAGTAAAATACATCAAAACATAATTAAAGACAAAATCAACTTGATGAGAAAAATATAGTGAATAGTGACTGTGATTTAAAATCAACGTGAATCTTCATGAAATTCAAGTAAAAAAATGCAGTCAAATATTTGTGAAACAAACGCAGCGACAGGTGATAAATGCAATGCCAAAGAAAGACTGCTGTGAAAATAACTAGTAATAGACAAAATGTCTATAAAGTGACTGAAGTGAATAAATAAACATAACATAAAATGACTGAGGTGAAAAAACAATTAAAATTGAGTCACAAGCTAAAAACGCAAGCTAAAAACGCATCACAGCAGGTGTAAATAAATAGTCCATATAAAGCATGGGTGCAAATAACAGTTTGTTTCCAAAGTGAAGTGAATTCCTGTTGGGTGTGGGATGATTTTGTGGCTGTGACTATTTTGTGCGATTATAGCAGCGCTCTGTGATCCTGGTGGGGGTGGTATAGCTGGCCCCTTACCTTACAGCTACAGCATGGGTTTGTTAGGTCTTTGTGGTCCCTGGTGACCTTACTCCTTTAGTGGCTCCAATCTGTGTCCCGGTTCCTATTGGTGCTTGGTTTGCATCCAGTTATGGGGGGGGGGGGGGGCTCACATCAGTATAGAAAAAGAGGAAGGAAGTAGCCTCATGGTGTAGTATGTTAACATCAAATAGGGAGTTTATTTCAATCAGGTAAAACAATGTGCATTAAAACAAGGGGGTACTCACATTCTTACAATGAGTCAAACAGCAATGTACAAACGAGCGGCGAGCTCGGTTTTGCGTCACTTCCGGTCGGTCTACTATGCTGAGGTCCCGACGCGTGTTCGTCACCGATCACGTGACTTCTTCAGGGGTGCCCCTTTATCCCCCCCATAACTGGGGGTGCATTTATCCCCCCCCCATAACTGGATGCAAACCAAGCACCAATAGGAACCGGGACACAGATTGGAGCCACTAAAGAAGGAAGGTCACCAGGGACCACAAAGACCTAACAAACCCATGCTGTAACCTTACAGCTGTAAGGTAAGGAGCCAGCTATACCACCCCCACCAGGATCACAGAGCGCTGCTATAATCGCACAAAATAGTCACAGCCGCAAAATCATCCCACACCCAACAGGAATTCACTTCACTTTGGAAACAAACTGTTATTTGCACCCATGCTTTATATGGACTATTTATTTACACCTGCTGTGATGCGTTTTTAGCTTGCGACTCAATTTTAATTGTTTTTTCACCTCAGTCATTTTATGTTATGTTTATTTATTCACTTCAGTCACTTTATAGACATGTTGTCTATTACTAGTTATTTTCACAGCAGTCTTTCTTTGGCATTGCATTTATCGCCTGTCGCTGCGTTTGTTTCACAAATATTTGACTGAATTTTTTTACTTGAATTTTATGAAGATTCACGTTGATTTTAAATCACAGTCACTATTCACTATATTTTTCTCATCAAGTTGATTTTGTCTTTAATTATGTTTTGATGTATTTTACTTATCTGTGATTTTACCTTCACAATCACTGGTACACTATTATGTGAATTCTTTTATCTGTTCTATTCACTACCTCAATTGGATTCATTCACTTACCTCTCCAACCTGCTTTTAGTGTAGTTTTAACCATTTGCACGCTACTACCCCCCCTTTTTTTCATAGATGAGATCTTGCTGGAAAAAAAATATTTTAAGCAACAGACAGCTTGGGTTCACGAAAAACAGAAGTTGTCAAACAAATCTGTTTTTTTTTCACGAGGAGGTAAGTAAAACCTTGGACAGAGGAGTGGCTGTGGACGTGGTATACTTGGATTTTTCAAAAGCGTTTGACACAGTTCCCTACACACGGCTCATGTGTAAGGTAAGGTCTACAGGCTTGGAAATATCAGTTTGTAAATGGATAGAAAACTGGCTAAAAGACCAAATTCAGAGAGTCGTGGTTAATGATTCTTACTCTGAATGGTCTAAGGTTATCAGTGGTGTACCCCAAGGTTCAGTGTTGGGACCCTTACTTTTTAATAGCTTTATAAATGATATTGGGTCTGGGATTAAAAGTAGCATTTCAGTCTTTGCAGATAACAACAAACTATGCAGTGGAATAATGTCCTTACAGGAGGTCTCCAATTTACAGGCCAACCTCAATGCTCTGTCTAATTGGGTGACTAATTGTGGCAGATGAGGTTTACAGTTGATAAATGTAAAGTTATGCACTTGGGGGCTAAGAATATGCATGCATCATACATACTAGGGGGAGTACAACTGGGGAGATTCTTAGTGGAGAAGGATCAGGGGGTTTTGGTAGATCATAAGCTCAATAATAGCATGCAATGCCAAGCTGCGGTTTCCAAAGCGAGCAAAGTCCTTTCTTGTATTAAGAGAGGCATGGACTCCAGAGAGAGCGATATCATTTTGCCCCAGTACAAATCATTAGTAAGACCTCATCTGGAATATGCAGTTCAGTTTTGGGCACCAGTTCTCAAAAAGGATATCAGGGAACTGGAGAAAGTGCAGAGAAGGGCAACCAAACCAATAAGAGGCATGGATGAACTCAGCTATGAGGAAAGATTAGAGGAACTGAAGTTCTCTCTTGAGAAGAGGAGATTAAGGGGGGATATGATCAACATGTACAAATATATAAGGGGTCTATATAGTGAACTTGGTGTTGAGTTCACTTTACGGTCAACACAGAGGACAAGGGAGCACTCTTTAAGCCTAGAAAAGAGATTTTATCTCCAAATATGGAAAGGTTTCTTCACAGTGAGAGCTGTGAAAATGTGGAATAGACTCCCTCCAGAGGTGGTTTTGGCCAGCTCAATAGATTGCTTTAAGAAAGGCCTGGATTCTTTCCTAAATACACACAATATAACTGGGTACTGACATTTATAGGTAAAGTTGATCCAGGGAAAAGCCAATTGCCTCTTGGTTGTCAGGAAGGATTTTTTTCCCTGCTGTATCAAATTGGATCAAGCTTTTCTGGGGTTTTTTTCGCCTTCCTCTGGATCAACTGTGGGCATAGGGTTGGGTAGATGGGATTGTTTGATATTATTTTTTATTTAATTTATTTATTTTTATGGTTGAACTAGATGGACTTGTGTCTTTTTACAACCTAACTAATATGTAATTATGTAACTGGTGCCCAGTCATGTTGGAACAGGGCCATCCCCAAACTGTTCCCACAAATTTGGGAGTGTGAAATTGTCCAAAATGTTTTGGTATGCTGACGCCTTAAGAGTTCCCTTCACTGGAACTAAGGGGCCAAATCCAACCCCTGAAAAACAACCCCACACCTCAATCCCTCCCTCCACCAAATGATTTTGACCAGTGCACAAAGCAAGTTTCATATAAAAATGAGAGAGCAAGTTTGGGGTGGACGAACTTGACTGGTCCTCCTGACCTCAACCGAAAAGAAAACCTTTGGGATGAATTAGAGTGGAAACTGCGAGCCAGGCCTTCTAAACCAACATCAGTGCCTGACCTTCCAAATGTGTTTCTGGAAGAATGGTCAAACATTCCCATAGACACACTCCTAAACCATGTGGACAGCCTTCCCAGAAGAGTTGAAGCTGGTTTAGCTGCAAAGGGTGGGTCAACTCAATATTGAACCCTGCGGACTAAGACTGGGATGCCATTAAAGTGTAGTGCGTGTAAAGGCAGTGTAAAGGCAGGCACCCCAATACTTTTGACAATATAGTGTATGTTTTATTTAGCAAACTAAATTTTCTTTCAGTTTAGATCCACTTTAACACTAATTGACAACATTATTTACTCGCAGCTGATTTCTTTTACATTTACATTTAATAAAAATATTTGAAGAGACTGTTCATTCCTTTTAGTTTTCCTGGCAGTTGCTATTCTGGCTTGAACTCTCCTTTAAAGACATTTCAATCTTTTTTTTTTTAACACCCCGTCTGTAGCTGGAGGCAATGTTTAGCTAGGGCACTTGCCTGGGGCCTTGATCTCTAAGCAGCATCTGTAGGCATATCGTTTCTGTTTCTAATAAAAATCACTTTACATCAAACCAGCTAGATTACACTTATGTCATTTAATACTACTGCAATCAAGATATTTTAGAGAAAGCTAAAATTTGTATCAATTATTTTGATGTTTGTCTGATCATGCTTAGGAGAGATGTATGTTTTATTCCCGCATGTAAGGTAATTTACAAAATCACCAGAGTACACTACTGTGACAACTTATCTTTTACACATCTAAATGGAAACTAGTTACACAAACTTGTACAATCCATATTTTCTTATGTTGTGATTGAAACATATTTTCTTACAATTTTGACACACACCACATTAAAAAACTGTTACAATAAAAAAAACGGTATAATTACCCCACACATATAGATTGTGATTGTACAAGCGCATTGATGGTCATACAGAAATGTATGTAAATATACAGTATATCTAATAATCAAATTTTAAATATTCAGTTAATCCAGTCCCTGTTTCTAAAAACCTAATTACATTTTTATGATTGCAGGTTCCCCTCATGTTCACCAGTAGCGCCAAGATTTCTTTAAAGGAGCAGTACAGCCAAAGCTTGTTTGGCTGTACTTCTCCTGTGGATCACAGGAGTGCAGTTCGTTCAGAGCTGAAGCCTGCTGTCGGCTGGCATCACAGAGCCAGTCCAGGCTCGGGCAAGATCGCGACAATGAAGTCGCAATCCGTCCACATGCCTGGACCGTCGTCACCCAGCTCAGGCTCTCTGCTGAAAGCCTGAGCCAGTCGCTCCTGCCCCCTTCACAGCCCAGACATTCGGTGAGCACAGGGAGGGGGGGCAGAGCACCGGCTCTCTGCTCGGGGAACTATGAGAACCAAGCAATCTGTGGTGATTGATCACTCGATTCTCAGTGTTAGAGGTGGCGGGGACTGATGTAGCATTGGACCAATGCTGCCTCCACCTAGGTAAGTGTGATTCTGCAAAAAAAAAAAAAAAAACCTTCTCTTTTAAAGGAAATAAGTGAAATATATACACTAAGTAACCCTTGCTGACTGTTATTTCTCTGGCTTTAATACTTTGAGGCACTTAAAGCGGAGGTTCACACAAAAATTGAACCTCCGCTTTTCGGAACCCTCCCCCCCTCCGGTGTCACATTTGGCACCTTTCAGAGGGGAGGGGGGTGCAGCTACCTGTATAATACAGGTATTTGCACCCACTTCCGGGCATAGACTCCCGTGGCACACATTAGGCTCCTTACTACCAGATGCCACTGTGTACTAGTGCATTGTTGCTGACCTAGTACATAATTTGTGAATTCTAGACAGGTGTACCCACTTACTGACCGGGCACTGCGTCGCTTTAGCTAACAATTGCAAGGTCATGTGACGCTGTACCCAAACAAAATGTATGTCCTTTTTTCCCACAAATAGAGCTTTCTTTTGGTGGTATTTGATCACCTCTGCGGTTTTTATTTTTTGCGCTATAAACAAAAAAAATTGAAATAAAAAAAAAAAAGATTTTTTACTTTTTGCTATAATAAATATTTTATGTTTTTAAAAAACAAATTTCTTCCTCAGTTTAGGCCAATATATATCCTTCTACATATTTTTGGTAAAAAAAAATCACAATAAGCATATATTGATTGGTTGCGCAAACGTTATAGCGTCTACAAACTATGGGAAAGATTTATGGCATTTTTATTATTTATTTATTTTTACTAGTAATTCCGGTAATCTGCAGTTTTTAGCGGTACTGCTACATTGTGGCAGATGAATTTGACTTTTGACAAATTTTTGGGACCATTTACAATTATACAGCGATCAGTGCTATAAAAATACACTGATTACTGTATAACTGTCACTGACAGGGAAGGGGTTAAAACTAGAGGCGATCAAGGGGTTAAATGTGTTCCCTAGTTAGTGTTTCTAACTGTATGGGCATAGGACTGACTAGGGGTGGAGACATATCGTTGTTCCTACTTAGTAGAAACAAACAATATGTCTGCTCTCCCCTGACAGAACAGGGATTTGGGTGTTTACACACCCAAATCCCTGTTCCTGCTCTCATGTATGCGTTCACTGATGGCCAGCGGCGATCCCACCCGCCGGCTACACGCATCGGGTTCCCCGCCATGCGCCTGCTATGGCCCTTAAAAGTACAGATGTACTCATACGGCGATTCATGGGAATGAACCACTTTGCCAACGAATATCGCCACGAGACGGTCGGCAAGTGGTTAATGCTCAAAAATGCGAAAAATGGCTAAATTCGTCTAGCATTTAGGCGCGTTTTTTTTACACCTTTAGGCGTGCTCTGCTTTTTTTCTGCTCCTCAGCTCCTCTACTGAATGCGCTTTTTCAGCCTGTAAAATCTCCTATTCTAATTTGCCTGTAAATGTGTGTATAGACAAATAGGCTAACATATGCGCGATTTTACTATAAGTCAAATGCCTGTAAAAATTTTTTTAGAGCCCAGTGTGCATGAGGCCTAAAACTCAACCCAAACCTTACCACATTGTGCAATTTAGTTATAAGTTAAGGTGTTACTAAACCCAGGAGCCTGCATTTACTATATCTGGTCTCCCACAGTACAAAGAACAAGGAAATTTAATTATTTTAGTAAATATAAACTGCTAAATAGCCCCCAGTACACTGTACTATCAGGAGATTGATTGGGGACAATGGAAGAAGGGGAGGATCAGAGAATACAGGATTAAACAGCCTTTTTACACAATGTAGAGAATTAACCCCTTAGGTTACACTGTGAGTATAACAAGCATGCTTTACTGCATATAAAGACTGATATTACTGTTGTGGGTTTAGTAACACTTTAACATATGTGGCCTTATTAGTAACAGCAAAAAATATCTGTAAAAGCGTAACCTCTTCAAATAATACATACTGTGTACACAGCTGGTGCACGATTGCCTTTCCCTGCTGATGGATTCTTTACAGTTGTATATCCCAAAGAGGAAAGGCGTACTCTGTAATATATAAATCAATGTAGTCATTGCTGCAGGATTCCAAACTCTGAAGCTCAAAATATAAAGAATCTATCCCTACCTTGAGTTTTCCCAGGTGGAAAGTTGAACATGCGATGGTGGTTCTGCTATATGTGAAGGTGCCTGTCATAAGTAGAGTGGCAATCAGTGGCAGCTGGTGTTTTTTTTTGGGGGGGGGGGGCAAATACCTCCCTGAGAGGCGCCCAACCCCAGCTGGTTCCCGGTCAGTCCAACACTTACCCCATCAGTGGCGGTGGGTGGCAGGCAGCAGGCAGCATGGTGCAGTGGCTCCATGTTCTCTCCTCCATAGTGGCTTGCAGCTTCTCCCCTCCTCCTTCTAGGCATTCAATAGGATCGCCTGTCCTTTCAGCCCCTTCCTGATCGGCCGGGAGGAGGATCAGTGTTACAACAGCGATTATTCATTTGCTGTTGTAATACGCCTGGGTGGGATCGGAGTGCACTCTCTGCGACCTGAGCCCACCCTATATTGCTTCATAAAACCAGCCCCCCCCCCCCCCCCCCGATTTGGAAATTGTAATTCCTTAATGGATGGGCCGCCCCTGGTGGCAATGCAAGCAAGCTTACAGTCAAAGATCTGGAACACTATGGGGTTAATTAATAAAGACAAATAGGCTGTTCACATTGCAATTGTAGTTGCACTGCATGGGAATTATTACCAGAACTTGGCAAATGAGGTGAGGTCCTGCTAAATTCTATCATCCAATCATGTATTTTCCTTTGGTCATGATTGACTGATTCAGCACATTTTCTAAGCTCTAAGTAAAATTCCCTTGCAAAGTGCAATGTTGTAAATCAACCCTATGGGTGTACTGTGACCAACCTAAGTGGTGAGGTATTTAATGATGTCTGTTCTCTCGTCTTTGTGTAAATTTTGTCTGATTCAATTATGAGTTGGATAATTGGTTGTATCTTTCTATGATGAGCTAGGCTATATATAAATGACCATCTTAGTCAAATGTTTCTAGATTTTTGTGCTATTACTAACATATTTACTTCTATTTCTCTCTAAGGTTGGACAGTGGCGTAGCGTGGGGGGTGCAGGGGGTGCCGTGGCCCCGGGCGCGACATTTAGGGGGCGCCAGTATGGGTCACCACTGGCTGCCTCCTCCTAATTTTAACTTCCTGTGTCCCCCGCGGTCCGGCCACCATGTTCAGTATCCGGCCGGAGCCCTGTGATTGGGCGTATGGGGGTCATGTGAGGCGTAGGGCTTGCCTGTCTGAGATCGGTCCTGAAGTCATGCCTCCACACGTGACCCCCATACGCCCAATCACAGTGCGCCTGCTGGACACTGAACATGGCAGCTAGAGCGTGCAAGGGAGAAGCAAAACTGAGCCGCTGCTGTCTTCGCTTATCTCCGGACCGATGCAGGCCAGGACAAGAAGGTTAGTGAGACTCCCTTCTGAGAGTCGTGGTACTGCCTGGGGGGGAGTAGATACACAGACTGTAGGCAGGTCAGTGTAGTGTAGTGTAGGGTAGTATAGTACAGTGGTCAGTGTAGTATAGTATAGTGGTCAGTGTAGTGTAGTATAGTGGTCAGTGTAGTATAGTATAGTATAGTATAGTGGTCAGTGTAGTATAGTATAGTGGTCAGTGTAGTATTGTATAGTATAGTGGTCAGTGTAGTATAGTATAGTGGTCAGTGTAGTATAGTATAGTGGTCAGTATAGTATAGTGGTCAGTGTGGTATAGTATAGTGGTCAGTGTGGTATAGTATAGTGGTCAGTGTGGTATAGTATAGTGGTCAATGTAGTGTAGTATAGTATAGTGGTCAGTGTAGTATAATATAGTGTTCAGTGTGGTATAGTATAGTATAGTGGTCAGTGTAGTATAGTGGTCAGTGTAGTATAGTATAGTGGTCAGTGTAGTATAGTATAGTATAGTGGTCAGTGTGGTATAGTATAGTATAGTGGTCAGTGTGGTATTGTATAGTATAATGGTCAGTGTGGTATAGTATAGTGGTCAGTGTAGTGTAGTATAGTATAGTGGTCAGTGTAGTGTAGTATAGTGGCCATTGTAGTGTAGTATAGTATAGTGGTCAGTGTAGTGTAGTATAGTATAGTGGTCAGTGTAGTGTAGTATAGTGGTCAGTGTAGTGTAGTATAGTGGTCAGTGTAGTATAGTATAGTATAGTGGTCAGTGTAGTATAGTATAGTATAGTGGTCAGTGTAGTATAGTATAGTGGTCAGTGTAGTATAGTATAGTGGTCAGTGTAGTATAATATAGTGTTCAGTGTGGTATAGTATAGTGGTCAGTGTAGTATAGTATAGTGGTCAGTGTGGTATAGTATAGTGGTTAGTATAGTATAGTGGTCAGTGTGGTATAGTATAGTATAGTGGTTAGTATAGTATAGTGGTCAGTGTGGTATAATATAGTGGTCAGTGTGGTATAGTATAGTGGTCAGTGTAGTGTAGTATAGTATAGTGGTCAGGTCAGTGTAGTGTAGTATAGTGGTCAGTGTAGTGTGGTATAGTGGTCAGTGTAGTATAGTGATCAGTGTAGTATAGTGATCAGTGTAGTGTAGTATTGTGGTCAGTGTAGTGTAGTGTGGTGTTAAGTGTAGTGTATTGTGGTGGTCGCAAGGGACACAAATTACTTGCCTTGCCCTGGGCGCTGACAACCCACGCTACACCACTGGGTTAGGATGTCACCACAGTCCCACTGGCTCTACAGCTCCACTCTACTCTACTTTGCAGTACAAATCTTGCCTCTTCTTGTGACTTTCTTCCCATTTTACTAACATCTCTATTTTTTTAGTTTCACTATTAAAACTCAATTTTTTACTCATGGCAGTTTACTTCATCTCCATAGCCACTGTTTATGCTGCTGTTCCACAAACTTACCCCTAGCAGTGCAGTGTTGCTGGTTTCACCAATCAACCCTAATTTACAGATAGCAATAAGACTTTTTGAGGTGCAGGCTTTAAACTGTATGTCTGCACTTAGCTCCAAAAGGGGTAACAACAGAACCACCACTGCATACACTGCCCCCTCACAGTCCACTGACCAACCAGCAAAGATGGGGAGAGGACAGTTGCCAGGAGCAAAGAAAAGCGTGCCTAAAAATTTATGTGGGATGGAAGCACTGCATGGGGAGTATCCAGTAGTATCCTCAGTAGGATAGTGTCCACAAAAGAAACTCTGCACTTGACCGCACATTAATCAATTTAAAGCAGGACTTCATACTAGAGTTTTTGAATTTATTTATCCTGGGAGGTTTCCTTTGTAATTTTTCTCTTGAGGTAATATTGAACCTGTTTAGGCAAACCTTTAATCTGGAAGTATATTTGTGATACATTCAAATTAATAGAATCCAAAACAGTGCTCATGTAGCAGTCATAGTTAATTTGAAGTTTGAATTGCTCCCCAGGATGACTCCTTCATAGGAGAGTACTAAAAGCTGTGGCCAGTGTGGGTCAGGCACAACAGGCTCTAAATGAAGCAGCAAACCTTAAGCCCCATACACACTATCAGATTTTCTGCAGATTTTTGTCTTCAGATTTACCAAAACCATGTAATGCAAGGGCCTGCCTTATTGCATACACATTGAAACTCCTAAGGTTTGACCTCATATTATATGGTTTTGGTAAATCTGAAGGAAAAAATCAGCAGAAAATCTGATAGAGTGTATGGGGCTTAAGACTTACATTTTAGATTTACTAAGAATCGTAATGCAAATAGCTCATAAGAAAGATTTACTTTAATGGTCATTTGGATAATCACAGGTCAAAAGCCCCATACACACGATCAGACTTTGTACAAACTTTCCCTTGGATTTTTGTACAAAGGGCATTGGCCGTAAGTTTGTATTGCATACACACGATCTGACTTTTTAGGCAACATACACAAACGTAGTGACGTTTCAACGTACCGACGACACTTCAAAAGAGGACTTTCAATTACTCCAGCGACACCTTTGGTCAACTTCTGTATTGTTGTCTGATCTTTTGCATTGGTTCAGAGCATGCGTGTTTGTACTTTGTACAAAAGTCTGATGGTTTTGTGTACACACGATCGGACTTTGCTCCATCGGGCTTTTGTTGCCAGAAAGTTTGTCCGTTCGCACAGCCAACAAAAGTCTGATGAAAACCGAAAAAGTTTGTCCGATGGAGCGTACACACGGTGGGATGTTGCCTCAAAACAGCTAATTTGCATGTTTGTTTTCAAAAAGTCTGATCGTGTGTATGGGCCTTAAAAGGCATTCAGTGTTTTTTTTTTTTTAAAGGTAGTGCCTTTTTACTAAATTTACTGGTTATTAAATAAAAAAAAGCAGGAAAATTATATATCACAAATAGCAATACACATAATCGGTTGTAGTGTATAATAACCCTCAAATTAGTTTAGCTCATAAATAAAATTCTGGTTTATTCTCCTCTACTTGGTATCCTTTTTGCCAATTCCTGTTAAATCAAAGAAAAAAAAAAATTATCATGCGATAGAGATTTGGTAGTGATCAATATTGAAGAGGAAACTTGACCTATATTATTTGTAAGTGTTTTAAGGTTGAACATATCAAATAAATGAAAAACTTCCTTACAAAAAGCCACCAAGTACATTAGCAGCCTTAGAAAACCTGGCACTTGTGATGGAATGATTATAACTAGTAGGGAACTTATATCAAAGCCTGTCTTTTTCTGTGTCTGCTCTGTTCTCTCAAAGCCCACGGTGGTCACCATTCCTTTAACAATATTTATAATGAAGGATCAATGTTGCAGATGTCAACCCTGATAATCTCCAAAGGCTCCTCCTGCTCAGTTCTTCCCCGGGGCTGACTGTAAATGTACCTGATTCCCAATTCTCAAACACGAAAACTGCAGTGAGCATGAAAGCAGAGCTGACTAATAAAGTTTGCATATCCCTAAGAACAAAAGCATACAATGAAGAAGAAAAGGAATGGGAAGATTAAACAAAAACAGTACAGATGGCTGGGAAAACATGAAAATTTAAACAGTCAGAAAGTTTGAATCTTTATTTCCACCATATAACTTACAATCCAGTACATCGGAATATGATTATACGCATTTGATACACAGCTGCAAAAAAGAGGTCAGTATGACAATCCTAGTGTAAACTTATAAGACAGAAAAATATATATGTAAAATTGCACTGAATTGATGGTTAAATGCAAAACAGTATTTTTCACAGATGAAATAATCCTTACGTCAATGGATTCAGTGTTCAGAAGTTACGATTGACATCTAAAATTATTAATGTCAGAATTGTTTCATTTGTTATGCATAGTTGGCAGCATAAACTAAAAGCTTTTGGTCACGGCGCATATGTTGACACTGGACTAATGACACAAAATTCTACTGTCACTAAGGGGCAGTATTGTGCTCTCTTCTTCTCTCTATGGTATTTAACAAAAAACAACTTTCTCCTCCACATGCTGCATTAGTATAGCTTCTCTCTACTGGGAGACTTAATGAAAGCTAAATACATCAATACCTAGCAGGATCACTTAAAGACAAAGGGGGAGGTTTACTAAAACTGGAGCACACAGAATCTGGTGAAGTTGTGCATAGTAACCAATCAGCTTCTAGGTTTTATTGTCAAAGCTTAATTGGACAAGCTAAAGTCATAAGCTGATTGGTTATAATGCACAGCAGCACCATATTCTGTGTATACCAGCTTTAGTAGGTCTCCCCCAAACTAAAATTCTGATAATCCAAAATGTATATGCTTGTCTTCGCAATGGCTGTTAAGAGAGGAGGGTGAAGAGAAATAACTCTTTCAGGAAAATCCTGTTTCTGCATTCCTTATAAGAATACAGTGGCTGACTGAATCTTAAAGAAGAAGAACAGTAGTTTTAAAAATAAAAATAAAAGTCAGCCCAGGAGACCAGATTTGTTTTTACCTGTGCCATTTCTTTGCCAGTCCTTGGATCTCCAGTAAATCCCCATCTTGGCTGCCATTTCACAGCTGACTCCCCACTGCACAGATTGGTCCCACAGGGGCGACTAGACGCATGTAATTCTCGCCTAGGCAAGAGTTATGGAAATGAAAGTGGGTCCCTGTCAAAGAAAGGTACCTGCCCCCCCCCCCAAAAAAAAAAAACTTTCAGATATGTTGGGGAGTAGGGCTGGTTTAGGGATACTTTTACCTTCACCTAAGTGAAGGTCTCTTTTAATTCGTCATTATTAAAAAACAAATTCTCCCTTCTCACTCCACCTACCCCTAGGTAATCTCTCCCTCTTAGTACATCCCAAATAAAAGTATGTGTGAAAAGAATAAAATAGTTACTGATGTGTTTGCCATGCATGGCAGCCTTATAAGGATTAAAAATACCCTGTCACCAACCTAAAAAAATCTAAAACCAGAAAGATTAAGCATTTTAAATGCTTACTTGAAGTGTTTTTCCTTTCCATAAATTATTTTTTTATTTACTTGCAATGTGCCTTTGACTACTAAAGGAAGAGTCAATTGCCTGACACAGCTCCCTGCTTGCATGTCATAGTCCTTTCCTCTTCTGGGAGTTTCCAGTTACTGTCTGTGCTTGTCCAGCTCATCTGCCACTCCTTTACCTCCCTACAGAACCAAGGGAGAAACAGAGGTGACTTATCCCAATAATTTGGGTTGTGGTCCCTTTAAGGGGGATAAGAAGCATTTTTGGGTTTTCCGCCATGCAAGGTTAGGGGTTCTGGCGTGTTCTGGTTAGAAAGGAGAAAACTGGTTTTACAGTTTTCTCAGGATTGGTAAGTCCTCATTTGGAACAAACTTCGGAGGGTCAAAAAGACTTTGGGTAGGAAAGAGCCTACAAACTTGTCTATGGGCCTGAAAGGGGTAGGAAACAGTAAGCAACCGTTGAGAGAGGGCTGGAGGCTGTTGACGGGCTGAGGCCCTGCTCTTGCGACCTTTGCTGACCCCAGAACAGATGCGGATTTCAAAACCTTGTTAAGGGATGAGTGTTACTGGTGGTGGTGCCGTAGTTTTAATTGTTAACCAGAAGTTATGGACTGTTCGTGTTGCCTATACTGAAGAGAAGCTATTTTGTTTTGCTTTTTCTTTTTTAATAAAGACAGCTTTGCTTTTACAAAGTCTGCTGGCTGGGGATCCCAGGCTCCCCAAAATCATAATGTATAAATAAGTTACATGCACATACCATATATTCTTATGGGAATATTTTTGGTAAAATGAATGTGGTCTGGTGACAGGACCTCCTTATGATTTTTCATTAAACCTAATACATTTTAAGAATAAAACTTCTGTAAACCCTATCAAAACATTTCAAAACTGTGATTAGAGTCACTAGCAAAACATACTGTAAAACACGGTGCATTTAAGCAAAAAGTCAACGCCGTTTATTTAAACAGTTACACAATCTACAACCATAATACGATGTACTGAACTTTTAAAAAGGACCATTTAGATGCAAATTTTAACCTTTATCTCTACTCAAACATACACAAAGATTCTCATTTCTAAACTTTATTTTGTTCATTATGGCAGTGAAACATTTTATTTAATTTAATAATATTGCAATATCTCTGACATTAAAAAGCATCTGATTTACTCATAAACTAAAGACATATTTTACTAATGCAAAAGCCAATTAAAACCTGCTTTGCTAAAACACTTAAAGGTGAATAGCATTTTGTTAAATAAATGTTTGACTTGTTTTGGTACATTTATTCTCTGGGGTATTTAATGATAAGTTGCATAGATGTTTTAGATCTCCATAGTAATGTATAGGATGTTTAAATATTTCATGTGAATATATGAAATCATATATATTAACATAATTTATCTCATTATTCATATTGTTGCATGAACATGTCACGTATGCATGTTATAAGTGGTTTGGGAATATTTTAAACACCCAGCTTTGCATTGCTTTATTTAGGTCATGGACCACATGGGTATATTACCTCATTCAGCTCTATTACTTGTCTGATAAATGATACAGTCCACATTCTTCAGTAATAGTAGATAATGCATCTTTGTGAATATCTACACTCCAACCGAAGCCCAAAGTAACTCATACAGAGTTGTACCATGATCAACGTTGCAGTGCATTGATACAACCAGAACTTTTTATGTAATATATATATATATAAATGTGATAGCTTTTCTAATACACCATTGCCTCCTAAAACATGTCAATGCCACTTTATACAGATATATAAAAACAAGGAGTTTATTTATGAGTAAAAGAGATGTATATCTGTATACCACTGTGACAAGGTGGTTATAAAAAAAAGAAAGAAAATATTATAAAAATGTACCCTTAAAAAAAAAGAATTGAAAATTTGTGAATATGGTCAATGTTCAGGCTCAAAGTGGAAGATAAGGCTGATCACACTTATTCTTAAAAATGCTACCTCCCCCCTCAGTCACAGCAAATCCAGCTGGTTGCTCCAAGCTTGGTTTAACAGGAGCTGCATTTGCTTCATTATTAACACTATCCCAGATAAGGGGAGAATGGCATAAATACGACACCCCTAATAGCTGTGCATCTGCTCAATTGAAAAAGAAAAATAAAATAAAAAAAATGCACTCATAATTTTCTCATGCCAGAAAGACCCAATTTTTTTAATGCATTACCATGCAATATAATTTCACCATGCAAATGTTTGGTGGTCTTTGTGGTCAAGGGGCCGCAGTAAATGACTACAGAATGCACAACAGAAGCAAAGTAGGATGTATGTACATCCTATCAAGTGTCACTTAAACAAGGATGAATGTGGCCTGCTAAGCCATGTCAAGATGCATGTTTAGTGAAAGGCAAAAACAAAAAGATATGATTTTTCTGACTAAAAAACAAGACAAAAACTAGAAACTGTGTTAAAAATTATCTTGATGTTTCTATATACTTTGAGTGAGGCAGGTCACTTGAGAACACATTGAGCAAAGTAAGATAGTGATAATTTATTAAACGTTTCATAGTACACAAAAATGCATAAAATCGATGTCCAAATATATTATATAAATACAAAATGCTGACATGTGACATTCATATAAAAATACAGTTCATATTGTAATAGTTAAGTAATATTCCCTATAAAAATGCGTAATCAAGCTTAATATTATATATCCAAGCATCTGTAGGGCTCTACATGCTTCGTGGATCGCTTACTGTCCACTCGTCAGGAGCTAGATGCAAGGAGATCTAAGGATATAGATTGTATTAGAATGCATATATATAGCGTAGCACTGACCCCCGAAGGAGCTGCTTTTGTTGGGCTTACCATTACCTCACCTTTTCACTGTGTCAATCCTAGGGGTCCCGTTGTAGAGTTGGTTAAAGAATATTGGCTCCGACACTTAGTCCCTTTTCCAAAGCTTTATTGAAAGAACATCAATTTTGCAATAGAGGGTTAAGGGGAATTCAGGTACCTTGTAATTTGCGGGTTAGAGGTATTTACTTTATCCAGAGGACAAACAGCTTCCACAGACTGGATCTAGCAACCACCGGATAGGCCCCTCTCACTGACCTAGCAGCTGATGAGATGCTTGGTGCAAGTCTCTGCCACAGACTTGGCAATTTAACGGAACCGTTGTACAATCCTCTGCCACAAGCAGGCACAACCAGCAACTTGTTTCAAAATTAAATAACTGTCACACAGTACCAGTTTCTTTCAGCCAATCCGGTGGTACTGTGTGGTAGGTGACCCGGGATGCGTCCTCCAACTAAGTCTCTAGGCTCTTCCAGAGATACCAGCCTTGTTGGTCGGTCCTCTCCTGAAAAAGTCCCCCCCTGGATCCTCCAGTTGCTTGTCTTCTCCCCACAGGCAAGACAGCACAGGACCACCTCTGGATCAGTAGGCCCCAGGGCTTCTGGGCCTACCCTTCAGTTGTGGAGCCTTGGGCCAGCAGGCCCCAAGACATAGAGTAAGGCAGCACACACCTTAGGCCAGGAGGGCCATGAGGTCGGGATAACGAACCCCAAAAAATAGCGCCTGTACCTTAAATACCTTTACCCAGAATGCACAGTGGGTAGTATAATTAGTCTGAGCCAAACTGCAACTTCAGACAAACTTAAATTTACAAAAATAATAACGTCTGCTCATTAGGAGCAGGGCGCTACATATATATATATATATATATATATATATATATATATATATATATATATATATATATATATATATATATATATATATATATATATATATATATATATATATATATAAATATATATCTATATATATATTTTTTAATAAATACTTTCTTTAAATAAATATAATTTATTAACATGTTTTTACTTTTTTCTAATACAATGAAATTCCCCACCAAGGAACATAGAGGGTGATTTACTAAAACTGGAGAACTCAGAATCTGGTGCAGCTGTGAATATTAGCCAATCAGCTTCTAACTTCATCTTGTTCATTTAAGCTTTGACAATAAAACCTAGAAGCTGATTAGTTTCTTTGCAGAGCTGAAACAGATTCTGTGTGCACCAGTTTTAATAAATCTCCCCCATAGTGACATGCACAAAGCACTAACTTCTGCAACTGACTCAAAGGATCTTTCCTGTTTATCTGAATTAAAAAACAATCTTTAAATCTCTTTAAAAATACACGGTTTACTTTGTTTTATTGAAAAATAACTTATCTATTTTTCTGACATTGTGAACATGTAAATCAGTGGCATTAGCCAGTTCCCATCTATCATACGTATATTTGCATTCTTAGATGGCAGTGGTAATATGACGATCATGGCTGCAGCTGAAGCCATGATCACAATATCCTTTTTTGGAGCAGACAATAGGCTTTCATGTAAAAGTGATCCAAGTGGGTATACAGGAGGAGTAAGTGGGTCACGCCCCTCCCGCTGCTGCACACCGCCTGTCCCAGGCTCTAACGTCTCACCGTAACAGCTCACTGCAGATGCACTACACAGAGTGAGAGGAACTTCCATTGTTCCTCCCCCTCAGTGACATCAGAAACCTAAAGGCAACAAGGATTTAATCACTTCCGGTTTTGGTTTTGGTTTGTTTGTTTACCATTACTGGCTTGTAAAACATCTGATCAAAATAATCTCAGTTTGATCAGATGATTTGGAGGCCAGTGGAAGTTTATGGGGTCTAATAGACCACAGCTCTCTCCATAAAGAAGACCTGTCATGGCCCATGCTATCACAAGGGACATTGTTTATCCCTTGTGATAGCAATTAGGTTCAAATAAAATAAATAAATAAAGGTACAGTGGAAATAACATGTTTTAATAAAATAAATAATAAAAAAATTAAAACGCACGTCCCGCATGCATATGTAAACAGTGATCACATCAAGCATGTGAGGTATTTTCGAATGTCTGAGTGCAAGCAATAACTCTAGCATCAGAGCTCCTGTGTAACTCTAAACTGGTAACCTGCAAAGGCTCTTAAAGCATTGCCTATAAAGATTTTTATGTACCGTAGTTTGTCATCGTTGCTGGGCTGTATTCAATTTTAAAGCATGATATGTTATGTATCTATTTACTTGGCATAACACAATTATTTATATTTTGCCAAAGAATTGGGCATTATACTGTGTTAGTGTGCACTAATATTTATTAAAGTGTATTTTTACCTGAACAATTGCAACAACAACTGTTTTATTCTCAATGGCCTCTGCTTAAAAAAATATAATGTTTTGGGATCTAAGTAATTTTCTAGCAAAAATGTGCAGATTTTTACTTGCATGAGAGAAATGTCATAATTGGCCCAGACTGGAAGTGGTTAAATATAGCTTTAACCAGTTACATTACATTAAGCACCATTGACATTAGTGCTACAGAGCAAGGAAGAAGACCAACTACAGTAATGGTTAAAATGATTTTATCACCTTTTTTTTAAATATGAATACAATTGAAATATTATCACCTTAAACCCTAAAAACAACTTATTTTTTTAACTCCTGGCCTCACAGCTGTCAAGGTAATGAGCAGCAATATGTCTCATTAAGAATCTCATCTAACCTGAACTTAAAAAATATAAAAGTAAAATATATTTTAATAGAAAAAGAAAATATGATTTTTTTTATTCCACTGACTATTGACCTTGACAATGCTTCACAGCTCTGCTTCTTAAATACAACTTGAAAGATTTTTTCCCTTTGAAAAAAAAAATGTATTCCTCTCTCACCTTATCTGCTTCATGGGTCCAACCATAATGATGCTTTGTTGTAGTGCTGCAACACCCAAGAAAAGTTCATTATTATGAATGAAATGTTTATAATACCTTTGTTTATTTACATGCATTAAAGTCATCCCACCAAGTTTGGACATTACATCCTGAGAAAAAAAATCTTGAAACTTAATTCCACTTGAATTGTGTGATATTCTCTTCTAACAGCTGCCTTGATGCTCCAGAGTTCTTTGTCATCTCCTCTGCCATGTCCATTTCTAACTCTGTGCCATTGTCACTTGTTGGTTACAAAAGTGTCTAGATCACATTATGCTGACTAGTCCATTCACTGTTGCAGCCTTTTTCACCCAGGGTGCCCAGGCACCTTGGGGTTCCTTGAGGTTTCTTCAGGGGTGCCTTGACAAAAATTACCCAAAAATTGTAGACAAACCGGCGTGTGGATGAAATTTGGCTTTTAGTTACACAAAGCCATGGGTTTCCATTGTACACCATTACAAGATTCTAGCTGCTGGAGCCCTAACGACCAATGACATCCTTGTTAGAACCTCCCTTGCCCCGTTCCATAAGCAATGGGGTCACATTAGCAGAGTGATGGAGAAGAGAAACATTGGAATACTAATCAGCACTAGTTTGCAAAAATGTATTTGCTTTGGAAGAATAATTTACCTCGAATGCTGGGCATCCTACAGTACATGTGTGGCTGTTGCTGCGTTATTTAAAGCTATTAGAATAGTTTTTACATTTTATAATGGGGTGTCTCGAGACTGTCCATCATTTTTAAAGGGTGCCTTGACTGAAAAAAGGTTGAGAAACACTGCTCTAATGCATGCTAACGTAAAGTGCTAAAGTAAATTTATATTAGAGGCTATGCTGCTATGCTGTTGGTCTGTGCCAACTTGGAAAAATAAATTCTTGAACTTTTGCAAGCTTAAAAACCTTTTTAAGTAGGTCATTTCATTATACCAATATGTATATGATACAAAGTCTTCATAACATGTTAGCTATCTGTAAAGATAAGACAAATGTGCTTGTTTTGTTTGTTATACTCCCCAATGCCTACACCCAATTGTTTTCACTCTGCACATTGCAGTAACAAATATGACAATTAAAATGGAAAAAAAAATGATTCCAGTCTCCAAAGAATTTACTAAGTAATTGAGCATTTAAGGTTTTGTGTAACAAAGCAACCTCTAGTGAATAGAAAAGTGCTAATGCAATTAACATATTCTCTACTAATAATGTATTCTTTCAATATATGTTTGTGGAAATGATGTTTAATTTATCATTTCTAGATCTGATTTTTCAAATATTTTGTAATTAAAACTAGAGATGCACAAGTTATGTGAAAATAAACTGCAGAGATGCTGCATACTATTGTATAGTACAAATATTTTAACTGGAAAAATATTGTATGCAAGGCTTAGTCATAGTTGGATAATGATATAAAACAGAATCCAATACAGACTTCTTGCCACTGAACTTACTCATATGATAAGAGAATCATAGGAGAGACATACTTAGTAGCAGTCATGGACTTCGTAGCACCTAGATTTCTTTCAATTTATGGCAGAGAGATCAAAATAAGTAAGTTTTTTAGCTGGAAAATTTTGACTTACAGTAGAGTATTTGGACTAGGGGTAAACCTCATAACTTTTGCCTTAGATATTATTATTACTGACTGATTATTTTCCGAAAAATAAAATAATTGATCAGAGAACATCTCTTTCTTTTTTGGTAAGATTTTCTATATATAATATCATCAAAGCCACCACTTTAAGTATTTTATAAACCCACCTTTTACAAAATTAGGTGACCTGAGACAGCTTAGGGTATACTCAAAACACCGCCTGGTAGCTTGTTTACCATTTTGGGTTTACAGTCCTAGCATTGTTTATTCATACTTGCTTATGATTAGGCAAATCAGGTCATTTCCGGAAGTGGTGTGCCAGCATATCTGGCGCCATAGGCAGATACTTTTTTAATGCCTCTATACATAAAAACTCTTTTCTGTAATAATCATGCAATGAAATGTCATGCACAATTGGGGTGGGGCAGAATTTGCCAGTGAAGGGTAGGTAGCTGTAGCTTTTGTAGAGGTAACTGTTTTTGGAGATTCTGAATTTAGTATATCAATTTCCCTTCCCCATTGATTTACTATAAACAATTTACTAAAAAATAAAAAGGGGTAGATTTGCTAAAACTGGTCACATAGCTGGAAAATTTTGACTTACAGTAGAGTATTTGGACTAGGGGTAAACCTCATAACTTTTGCCTTAGATATTATTATTACTGACTGATTATTTTCCGAAAAATAAAATAATTGATCAGAGAACATCTCTTTCTTTTTTGGTAAGATTTTCTATATATAATATCATCAAAGCCACCACTTTAAGTATTTTATAAACCCACCTTTTACAAAATTAGGTGACCTGAGACAGCTTAGGGTATACTCAAAACACCGCCTGGTAGCTTGTTTACCATTTTGGGTTTACAGTCCTAGCATTGTTTATTCATACTTGCTTATGATTAGGCAAATCAGGTCATTTCCGGAAGTGGTGTGCCAGCATATCTGGCGCCATAGGCAGATACTTTTTTAATGCCTCTATACATAAAAACTCTTTTCTGTAATAATCATGCAATGAAATGTCATGCACAATTGGGGTGGGGCAGAATTTGCCAGTGAAGGGTAGGTAGCTGTAGCTTTTGTAGAGGTAACTGTTTTTGGAGATTCTGAATTTAGTATATCAATTTCCCTTCCCCATTGATTTACTATAAACAATTTACTAAAAAATAAAAAGGGGTAGATTTGCTAAAACTGGTCACATGACTGGAAAAGTGACCCCCACCTCTTCCCTAGGTCAGTTTTTCTCAACTCCAATCCTCAAGGTGCCCTAACAGGTCATATTTTCAGGCTTGTCATTATTTTGCATAGGTTATTTGGTCAGTTTCCCTGCCTTAGTAATTACCACAGCTGTTTCATCTGAGGGAAATCCTGAAAACATGACCTGTTTGGGCGCCTTGAGGACTGGAGTTGAGAAACATGCAAAATCTGGCGCAGCTCTGCGAAGAAATCGATCAGCTTCCATTTTTTTTTTGTCAAGCTTAAAGGGTAACTACACTTTCATGGGAAAAAAAACAGCAAATAAAAAAAATAATATAGCATATACAATAGCGACACAAGTCATATTGTAATTGAATGATATTAACCACTTACCCACTGGGCACTTAAACCCCCTTCCTAACCAGACCATCTTTCAGCTTTCAGTGCTCTCATATTTTGAATGATAATTACTCAGTCATGCAACACTGTACCCGTATTACAGTTTTGTCCTTTTTTTCACACAAATGGAGCTTTCTTCTTGTGGTATATAATCACCTCCGGGTTTGCATTTTTCTTTGTCTCTGTTATAAAATTTAACAAATTAGTAATTTTTCTTCATAAATTTTGTTCAAAATTTATACAGCTACATATCTTTGGTAAAAATTTGGTTATTATTTGGTCTTTGTAAAAGTTATAGAGTCTATAAGCTATGGTGCCAATCACTGAAAATTGATCACACCTGATTTACTGACGGCCTAGCTCATTTCTTGAGACACTAACAAGCCAGGAAAGTACAAATACCCCCAAATGCCCCCCTTTTGAAAAGTAGATATTCCAAGGTATTTAGTAAGAGGCATGGTGAGTTTTTTGAAGTTGTATTTTTTTCCCAGAATTCTTTGCAAAATGAACACCCGACCCCCACAAAATTGTCATATCGACAGGTTATTTCTCACACACAGCATATGCATACCACAAATTACACCCCAAAATATATTCTGCTACACCTCCACCACAAATGTGTGAGACTTTTACACAGCCTGGCCACATACAGAAGCCCAAAATACAGGGAGCACCGTCAGGTGGTCTAGGGACTTACATTTCAAACAAATTTGACTACCTATTACACTTTTGTGAGGCACTGTAGTGGCATTGATGGGCACTGTAGTGGCATGGATGTGGCATGGATGAGGCATGGATGAGCCATGGATGGGGATGGATGAGCCGTAGATAAGTATGAATGGGAATGGCTGAGAATATATGGGGATGGCTGAGCATGGGTCGGATGGCTGAGCATGGATGGGGATGGCTGAGAATGAATGTGGATGCTGAGCATTAATGGGGATGGATGAGCATGGATGGGATGGCTGAGCATGAATTAGGATGGCTGAGCATGAATGGGGATGGCTGAGCATGGATGGGATGGCTGAGCATGGATGGGGAGGGCTGAGCATGGATGGGGATGGAAGAGTATGCATGGATGAGTATGGATGAATGGATGCGCATGGAGGGATGGCTGGGCATGAATGGGATGGATGCGTAAGGATGGATGGCTGAATATGAGTATGGAGGGATGGCTGAGCATGAAAGGGGATGACTAAGCATGGATGGATGGATGAGTAAAGATGGATGGCTGAGTATGGAGGGATGGCTGAGCATGAAAGGGGATGGCTAAGCATGGATGGGTGGATGAATAAGGAGGGATGGCTGAGCATGAATGGGGAGGGCTGAGCATGAATGGGATGGATAAATATGGATGGATGGATGAGTATGGATGGATGGCTGAGAATGAATGGGGATGGCTGAGCATGAATGGGATGGATGAGTATGGAGGGATGGATGAGTAAGGATGGATGCCTGAGCATGAATTGGGATGGCTGAGCATTAATGGGATGGATGAGCATGGGTGGATGGATGAGTATAGAGGGATGGCTGAGCATGAATGGGGATGGCTGAGCATGAATGGGAATAGCTTAGCATGAATGGGAATAGCTGAGCATTAATGGGATGGATGAGTATGAATGGGATGGCTGAGTATGGGTGATACTAAGCTAAGCAGGGCAATCATTTTACTGTAGGATGTGGAAACCTTGCAAGAAGATCTGAACAAATTAATGTGGTGAGCACCTACATGGCAAATGAGGTTTAATGTAGAAAAATGTAAAATAATGCAATTGGGTTGGCAGAAATATGAATGCAATCTACTCACTAGGGGGAGAACCTCTGGGAGTATCCAGGGTTGAAAAGGACCTGGGGGTCCTAGTAGATGATAGGCTCAGCAATGTCATGCAATGCCAAGCTGGTGCAAGCAAAGCAAACAGAATATTGGCATGCATTAAAAAGGGGATTAACTCCAGAGATAAAACAATAATTCTCCCACCCTAGAGAATGCTGTCCAGTTCTGGGCACCAGTCCTCAGGAAGGATGTGCTGGAACTGGAGAGAGTCCAGAGAAGAGCAACAAAGCTAATAAAGAGACTGGAGGTTTGTTAAAATCCTTGCAATGTACATAGATCACCCAGAGGGGAATGTTTTTTTCTCAACAAAAGTGGTGTTAATCTTTAAGGCCGGGTTCATACTGCTCTGACATAAAAGTCAGATGACTTCTGATCCGACTTTGCCCTACGGCTTCATGTCCGACATCCATGCGACTTCAATGAACAGGATCAGACTTTGATCTGACCATACCAGGCCCTTTGAGTCTGGTATAAATCTTGAGGGAGGAACCCCACCACAATTTTTTTTTTTTAACGCCGTGGGGTCCCCCCCCCAAGGCCATACCAGATCCTTTGGTCTAATATGGATTTTGAGGGAAAACCCCACATCAAATAAAAAAAATGACGTGGCGTCCCCCAAAATCCATACCAGAACCTTATGCGAGCATGCAGCCCGGTAGGTCAGGACAGGGCCCCCCTCCTGGACCATACCAGGCCACATGCCCTCAACATGGGGGGTGGGTGTTTTGGGGCAGGTGGGGCTCTGCGCCCCCACCCCATGTTGACGAGGACAAGGCCCTCTTCCCGACAACCCTGGGCAGTGGTTGTTAGGGGTCTGCGGAAAGAGGGCTTATTGGAATCTGGAAGCACCCTTTAAAAAGGGGGCCCCAATATCCCACCCCCCCATGTGAATGAGTATGGGGTACATTTTATCCCTACTCATTCACCCAAAAAAGTGTCAAAAACAAATAAAACAGTACACAGATTTTTGACAAAGTCCTTTATTAAAAATGAAGCATGTCCCCCATTATAGCTCCAATGTGTCTTCTCCCTCTGGTGATGTCTTCTACCTCCAGTTCTTCTCCCTCCACTGATGTCTTCTTCCTCTGGTTCTTCCTCTGTCACCGCCCAGGGCATGATGGGGTGGTGACGTCACAAGGGGGTGTGGTCTCTGGATGACGTCACCGGATGGCCATGCCCCCTGGCTATATAAGAAGTGGCACAAACAGCAGGAGCTAGTGTCAGGAGAAGACATCAGCAGAGGGAGAAGAATTTGCAGAAGACCCAGAGGAAGAAGACAGCAGAGGGAAAAGAACCAGCAGAAGAACCAGAGGAAGAAGACATCACCGGAGGGAGAAGACATCACTGGAGAAAGAAGACACGTTGGAGCTACAATGGGGACATTCTTCATTTTTAATAAAGGACTTTGTCAAAACCTGTGTACTGTTTTTCTGGGTTAAATGTACCCAATACTCATTCACATAGGGAGGGCCAAAATCAAGGGGCCACCTTGTTAAAGGGGGCTTCCATATTCTGATAAGCCCCCTGCCGCAGACCCCCACAACCACCACCCAGGGTTGTCAGGGAGGGGGCCTTGTCTCTATCAACATGGGGACAAGGTTATTTGGGGTGGGTGGCGCAGAGCCCCCCTGCCCCAAAGAACCCAGGGCATGTGGCCTGGTATGGTTCAGGAGGGGGGGCGCTCGGATAAGGGTCTGGTACAGATTTTGGGGGACCCCGCACCATTTTTTTTGCGTGGGGTTCCTCTTTAACCACTTGCCGACTAGCCGCCGCAGTTTTACTGTGGCAGAATGGCACGGCTGGGTGAAACAACATTATGTTACGTCACTTCGCCCTGTGGCCACTAGGGGCACGCGCGTGCCCGCTGCTCACCCCCGAGCCAATGCGAGTGCCCGGCGGGCGCGATGCAATTGCTCTTGCCACAGCGAGAACCGGAAACTGTGTGTAAACAAAGAATGGACAGCGATCTGTCATCTCCCCTAGACAGTCCCATCCCCCTTCAGTTAGAACACACACTAGGGAACACATTTAACCCCTTGATCGCCCCCTAGTGTTAACCCCTTCCCTGCCAGTGATGTTTTTACAATAATCAGTGCATTTTTATAGCACTGATCACTGTATAAATGCCAATGGTCCCAAAAATGTGTCAAAAGTGTCCGATGTGTCCGCCATAATAGCGCAGTCCTGATAAAAATCCCAGATCGCTGCCATTACTAGTAAAAAACATTTTTTCTAAATCTATCCCCTATTTTGTAGATGCTATAACTTTTGTGCAAACCAATCAATCAATGTTTATTGCAATTTTTTTTGCCAAAAATATGTAGAAGAATACATATCGGCCTAAACTAAAAAAAAGTTGCTTTTTTAAAAAAAATAAAAATGGGGATATTTATTATAGCAAAAAGTACAAAATATTGTGTTTTTTTCAAAAATGTCACTCTTTTTTTGTTTATAGCGCAAAAAATTAAAACCGCAGATATTATCAAATACCACCAAAAGATAGCTCTATTTGTGGGAAAAAAGGATGTCAATTTTGTTTGGGTGCAGCGGCGCACGACCATGCGACTCAGTGCGAAACGGAAAAAATGGCCTGGTCATTCAGCAGCCAAATCTTCCAGGGCTGAAGCGGTTAAGATCCTCGGAGTACAAGTCGCATGCCACAAGTCAGATCAGTTGGACTTACATTAAAAACAATAGGCTGAAATTGTACCCAAGTCAGACCAAAGTAGTGCATGGACCTTTTTTAAAGTCAGACCGACACAAGTCAGACCAGTTAGGATGGCTCTCATAGGGAACCATTGATTTATACATGTCATGCGACATGTGCTCCCAAAGTCGGAGCGCATGTCGCAGAAGTGTGAACCGGGGCTAACTGAACAAGCTGAAGTTAGAAGCTGATTGACTACCATGTACAGCTGCATAAGATCTCTCCTCTGCTATACAAATTTCCTACCATTACACCCTCCACACTCCTCTACTGTACATACTGCTGGCATGAATACCTTCAACACTCTACAAATTGCCCTCTACACTCCTGTCCTGTGCATACTGACCCATGCTAGACCCTCCAAACACTGTCATTCCCTCCATACTTCACTACCTAAAGCCTTCACTGTAATGCTCTTTTCAATTCTCTCTTGCATATGCTGCATGCTCTCAAACCCTCTGCACACCTCTCCTGCACATATTGCCTGCCATCAGACCCTCTGCTAACTTCTTCAGCCCATACTGCCGCATGTTTTACCTTTTGCCCTCCTCTCCTGCATATACTGCCCAATGTCAGACCCTCTGCACTGCTTTACTCTACATTCTGCCCCAGGCCAAACCCTGTGCACTCTTCTTCTGTACACACTGTTCTCCATCATGCCATCTTTACCAACAGATTTACCTTTACCTGCACATACAGTTCATGTCAGGCCCTCTGCATATGTAGGCAGGCTGCCTACTGTGTGTATAGTTAGCACCAGGCTACCCAGGTCAGAGGGAAAGGGTTAATGTTTTGCTGTCTTTTTGCAGGCTTTTGCTGGACTCCTGCATCCCTCCTGTGGTATATAAATGGGAAAAGTTCCAGATCCTGGGGAAATGCATTGGGAACTATGCTGAAGACTTGCTGTGACCTCTGGTCTGCTGTGGAGCTCCAATCCATTGGAAGAAATCCACAACATAGACTTCTCTACTAGAGCACCACCAAGTTTAAACTTTCCCCTAAGAGTCTTCTCCTGTGCAGGTAATCTGGAGCAGCTTTACTGAAGTTTAGCTAAGGAAAGGACATCACCATATGTTGTACATGTTCTGCTAAATGTTTCTGGTGAGTGTGTAGCGGGACCCCAAGAGGGGCTGCTAAGAACTGTCTGTCTGTCAACCTGCCCAGCCCAGCATTCACTTCTCAGACATTCAGAGACATAGAACAGTCCATGCACTTAGTTTTTTTTTTTTTTATTGAGGGGATTGAACTTGGATGGGGTAAGGGAAGTATGGGATGCCCAGTAGGATTGGTAGAACTTGCTTGGGACAACTATATACAGCAGCCCTCAAATTTTCCACTTGCCTACTCGCATTTTGCGAGTGGAAATTGTTCCTGGCGAGGAGCTGGGCTGCCTGGGGGCGCGGAGGGGGGGGGGGCGAGTACAGCAGGCATGTGGGGTTGATAGGGAGCTGTTCTCCCATCAATCGCCCACGGGGAAGAGCGCATGCAGCAAGAGAAAAGCCGTGGTATTACAGAGCGGATAGCCTGCTGTTACAGCTGAGTTTACATTACAAGTGTCTCCCCTCCGCTCGTGGTTACATGCAGCCCTGCCCCCTGATATAGACAGAATGCCAGTACAATGCTGGGACGTGTTCTGTCTATCACAGGCGCTGGGTCAGGGGGGCGGGGCTGCATGTAACCACGAGCAGAGGGGAGACACTTGTAATGTAAACTCAGCTGTAACAGCAGGTTATCCGCTCTGTAATACCACGGCTTTTCTCTTGCATGCTTGCTTCCTTGTGGTGATCCTCTTACACAGGTGAGCTGAAGCTGCAATGGGGGCACAGGTGAGCAGACGCTGCAATGGGGGCACAGGTGAGATGAGGCTGCAATGGTGGCACAGGTGAGATGAGGCTGCAATGGGGGGCACAGGTGAGATGAGGCTGCAATGGGGGCAAAGGTGAGATGAGGCTGCAATGGGGGCACAGTGAGCTGAGGCTGCAATGGGGGCACAGGTGAGATGTGGCTGCAATGGGGGCACAGGTGAGATGAGGCTGCAATGGGGGCACAGGTGAGATGAGGCTGCAATGGGGGCACAGTGAGCTGAGGCTGCAATGGGGGCACAGGTGAGATGAGGCTGCAATGGGGGGCACGAGTGAGATGAGGCTGCAATGGGGGGCACGGGTGAGATGAGGCTGCAATGGGGGCACGGGTGAGATGAGGCTGCAATGGGGGCACAGTGAGCTGAGGCTGCAATGGGGGCACAGGTGAGATGAGGCTGCAATGGGGGCACAGGTGAGATGAGGCTGCAATGGGGGCACGGGTGAGATGAGGCTGCAATGGGGGCACAGGTGAGATGAGGCTGCAATGGGGACACAGGTGAGATGAGGCTGCAATGGTGGCACAGGTTAGATGAGGCTGCAATGGTGGCACAGGTGAGATGAGGCTGCAATGGTGGCACAGGTGAGATGAGGCTGCAATGTGGGCACAGGTGAGATGAGGCTGCAATGGGAGCACAGTGAGCTGAGGCTGCAATGGGGGCACAGGTGAGATGAGGCTACAATGGGGGCACAGGTGAGATGAGGCTGCAATGGGGGCACAGGTGAGATGAGGCTGCAATGGGGGGCACAGGTGAGCTGAGGCTGCAATGGGGGCACAGGTGAGATGAGGCTGCAATGGCGGGCACAGGTGAGGCTGCAATGGCGGGCACAGGTGAGGCTGCATGGCGGGCACAGGTGAGGCTGCACTGATGAAGTTGTTGTTAATATTTATTTTTGTAACTTTAATTCTGCATAAAACATTTAAGTGTCATTTTTTGAGATAATTTACGAGGGCGTGTTTAGGGGGGAATTAGGGGCGGTGCAGGGTAGGGAACGGTTGGGGCAACTGGTGGCGAGTAACCTTTAAGGCCTGGCTAGTAGCTCAGGATTTGAAATTTTTAGCCCTGATATACAGTTCACTCCAGTATATACTGTACACTCCATTTCTCCTCCTGCACATCACTTCCTCTCTAATCTTCAGGTCTTTCTCCTCCTGCACATCGCTTCCTCTATAATCTTCATGCACAGCTAGCATAAAGTGGTTAAGCCAGACACTAACTCAGTCAGGCCTTAGCAATTTCCCTTTGCATACAGAGACTGTGGGCCCCTATAGTGTAGCAAAATAGAAAGTCTCTGGTGCTAGCTGTGCTATATGCGGCTACTGAGCCCAGTAACACATCTACCGGCCCTGCCAGCCTTCCTGGCTGCAGCTGCCTCTTTCCACAGCTCCTTCCATCACTGTCCACACTTCTGGTTCTACACCCATCTCCCTTCTCAGACTGCAAGCTCCCAATCCTTTCAGGCGTGCCTCCCCAGTCCTCTCGACTGTGCCGCACTCACCAGCCCTCCTGGCTGCGACCAGTTGTCCTCCCTGGAGTCTCTTAGCCATGCTCTCTCCTGCTGTTCTTCCTTGCCCTCTTGTGCCTCCAGACCAGGACCTCTCCATGTGTTCTTGGAAGTGGTCCAGACTGCACCCAGGTCCAAGGTTACCCCCCCCAGACTGTGGAGCTCCCTCAAAGGCCCCGACAGCCTCCACACTCTCTCACTCCAGCTCTTCCACCCAACAATTCCTCCCCTGCTGGGCTGACCCTGGGTATTTAACCTCCCTGGCGGTATGATTCTGTCTGGAATTTTGTGCTGAAAGCAGTACAATTATTTTGCATGGAAATTTGAAGTTTTTATATTGTAGGCATGCAATTCTTATGAATGACTCACTTAAATCTGTCCGAACCAGAGTCTAGTAGACATCCCGGGTATGATAAAGTTTGAAACACAAAATCATAAATTATAATATAATAAAAATATATATAAAAATGATTCAATAATGTAATCAAATCAAAAACACTGAAATTTGCTCAGTTGCAGAATAGTCGCTGTCATTAAATTTAGTGTTTGATGATAAATTGTGATTCTAATTTATTATCGCTGTTTTCTAGCTGGTCTAAAACCACTTTTGACATAAAGGGACACTTTTTGGTTGCTATGGACAATCTCCAGTTTCCAGGCAGAAAAAAATATATTTTTTATATAAAATGACATGCAGGGCACTGGGCAGACCACTAGGGACAAAGGGGATGTGTATTGTTTGTATACAGTACTGTAATCTGTAAGATTACAGTACTGTATGTGTATTGTGTTTTTAAACTTTTTTGAATTTGGCGCCGATCTCTGCTCCCGTGCGTCGTAACGTTGCAGGGAACGGAGATCAGCGGAACTCGGCACTGTGTGAATCGAGCGAGCAGACGGCTCGCTCACACAGCGGGGAGACATCGCAGAATCCAGGGGACAAGGTAAGTAACTTCCCCCTGTATCCTGCAATGCGAGCCCGAGTCTGGCTCAGGGTTACCGCTTTTGGTACTGAAGTTCCCACCCTGAGCCAGACTCGGGATTACCGCCAGGGGGGTTAAGGAGGCCTGCCCCCTGCCAATCCAGGTTGGGGATTGGTCAGGGCTGCATAAAACACCTTAGGCAGCTCCACCTATCCTCCCCACCTCTCTTTCTAGAACTTTGCAGCAAACTCTAGAAAGAAGAGGGAGGTCTCTGATGATGCCTGTTAGTCACCAGCTGCTACCCCAAGCCACTCCCAGCCCAGACCAAAACAAACAGGCCTGGCTGACAGTACGTATTTTGGCTGTTTGGGACTTTTCTTTTTTCTGTGTTTCCTACACACACACAGACTCTTATTTTTGATGGATTATTTTTTGCAGGACTTATTATTATGATTGGATATATGCACTATAATACTTTATGTGTATTTTTTTGATTTACACATACAGCACTTTATAATTCACGCATTGCTTATTTGCTATGAACATATGTTTTGCAATTTTTTGTATTTTATCTTTTATAGTAGCACTTTATATGGTTGGTGAGCCACAATATAACAAGAGATATTTGTGAAGTATTGGGGGTGTAGTAGCATATAATTTAGAAGGTGGGCTGTTTCCCAGCTCTGCTCACTTGTAATAGTATCTGTTTTTGATGTTTCATCAAAGTTAGTGTGGCAGCATTCTAGTGTGGCCCCTTTTTGTTCTTACATAGTCTGTGGAGCTGTTATTTTTATTTCTAAAATGTTCAGTAAAGTTGCTTACTCTGCTCAAAGTCTGGTCTGAAGTCACTCAAGGTGTACATGTGGGGTCCTGGCATATCTCTCTACGAAATCTGGGTTGGCTGAACACATTGGGGCTTGTGAAACTACAACAAAAGGCTTAACTTGCAAAAAAGTTGCTATGGGTAACCAGAAAGAAGAACATCAACCAGTCATTGGCGTGATACCTGAATAGGGGGCAGGTTCTCTGGTAGAGAGGATGATTGACATTTGGCTCCCTCCCTTGCTGTCCGTCTCTGTCAATCACTAGGAGTTGATTATTGTTACGGAGATCTAATACCTGATCATTTGGTACCGAACGAGAAGGTATAAGTGGAGCCCACATAAGGGCCATGCCATGTGCTTGTTGAGGCCCCAGTCTGTTACTAGGAGTGAGGTAACAGCAGTACACTGACAAGTTGAGTGGGCATAGGCTCTGCATGTCCCTCCTAATGCAACAGATACACTTGTTCAAGTGTGTGGCACAAGGAATAACATTTTGGAAGAACTCTACATATAACACTGCACACTAGTGGCTCTTCTCTGAGTTGAGAGACTGCCTCAATGTTTGACTTTCACATGAACGTGGCCCTCACTTGGTGAGCACGTCTTCAGGCAAGGTGTTACCCCTGTGCTGTGATGAGTGACCTCATTCATCACCTGGCATAGCCTGAAGAACCCAACCTGTCGTAGGCCTCATACGTGATCCACACTTGGTGCCCAACGAGTTTATGGGGAACAAGGAGGACATGACAAAAAACACCACCCTACCCTTACATATTGCTTTCCTCTCAATACTGCCCCTGCACATTCCTCTTCTCTACATTGTGTTGCGCTATATGAGTTTGGTTACTACGATAAATATATCATAGTGTGGTTGCAGCTTTTTACATTTTTTTTTCTTTTGGATACACAAGCGCAATTTTCTCTACATATTCTCTTCACATCTCTACATTTCTCCCCTCTGTATACTATCCCATGTCTGACCCACCACACTCATCTCCTGCAAATACTGCCTATGTCAGAACTAGGGATGGGCTGAATAGATACCTGTTTGCATCAGAACTTTCAAACACTGCAAAAGTTCGGACCCGAATAACGAAACCCATTAAAGTCAATGGCACCCGAAAGTCAAAAATCAAAAGTAGGCTTATTTGCAAGTAATTGGGCATACAATGATTATAGAGGTCCGGGTCCTGCCCTGGGGGACATGTATCAATAAAAAAAAAAGGTTAAATGAGCAGTGAAAAATTCCTTCCAATATAGTGCCTGGGGGGTCCCCTTAGTCTACCTGTAAAGTGGCAGTTGGCATCTGTACCATGTCTAGAATCTGCTGCAGCAATAATTGCATTTATAAAGCTAAAAAGAAAAATGTTTCCCCTGCAAGCTGCCTTTATTTTGCTTAGCAACAGCTGGGGAGCCAGTGTGTATGACAAGGCCACAATGTAGTGCACTGGGAACAAGATTTAAGATTTTTTGGATACATTCTGGTGTCACTTTGACTTTGTATAAAAGTAAAGGGTGCATAAAAATTGGTCTTTGGGCGTCGGTAGCGCTTTCCCACCTTAACCCTATAAAGGTAATCTTGAAATAAGCAAGAATTGGCATTGCTCTAAAAAATTGCAATGATATGCACCTGTCAAACAGGTGCAGAAAAATTGGTCTTTGGGTGTCAGTAGCGCCTTTCCACTGTAACCCTATAGAGGTAATCTTGATGAAAGCAAGAATTGGCCTTGCTGTAAAAATTGCAATTATATGCACCTGTCAAACAGGTGCAGAAAAATTACTCTTTCGGGGGCACCTTCCCACCGTAACCCTATAGAGGTGCTCTTGATGAAAAAAATTGCAATGATATGCAACCTACTGGAGTCAGGAAAAACTTTCAATAAAATCCCCTTTAACGTGTCCTCAAGAGATTTTATCTTCTGCACTCTCTGTGGGGACAGGATGATTCTGAGACCTTCCCCTTATAACGGTGGTAGAGAGGTTGTAGAGGGTTTGCCAACCAGTAATCATCCTTCTCCTTTATCTCCTTTCACAGGCTTTGAAGCATGAGGTTGCCCATGCACCTCAAATTTGCAGAGGCTTGAGAAGCAGACTCCTCTGGGTCACTTAGGATGACATCATCTAGAACTTCCTCCTGCCAGCCACGTACTACTCCCAAGGGTCCTGGGGTTGGAAAGCCATCGCTTACAGATTGACGCATGTCTTCCTCTTCTTCGAAGTCTATGAAAGTGTCAGAATCCTCCTCCTCATCCACCTCCCCTCTCTCCTCCTGTGTGTTCTTTGACATAGGAAAGATGGTGTCTGGATAAAGTGGGCCTTGAGAGGAAAGGAAGTCCTCTTCTTCCTCCTGCTGCTCTGCCTCCAGTGCCCTGTCCATAATGCCACACAGAGTCTTCTTCAGCAGGAACACAACAGGGATTGTGTCACTGATGCTTGCACTGTCATAGCTCACCATCATTGTGGCCTCCTCAAATGGTGACAATACTGTGCATGCATCCTTAATGATCAGCCATTGACGTGGGAAAAAAAAGCTGAGGCGGCCTGAGCCTGTCATCATGCTGTACTCGTAGAGGTACTTGTTAACGGCCCTCTGCTGCATGTATAGCCGCTGCTGCATTGCCAAAGTCGAGTTCCACCTGGTGGGCAGGTCACAAATCAGGCAGTTTACGGCAGGTGGAATTCCCACTGAATTTCAGCCAACCAAGCACTGGCTGTGCATGACCGCTTGTAATGGCTACAGACTCTTCTGGACAGCTTTAGCTCATCTTGCAACCCTGGGTATGTCTTTAGGAAATACTACACCACCAAAATGCACATGTGTCAACTAATGCTAGAGAGATGGAATGGCCTTATGTTAAAAGTAGTAGCAACTGGGAACCTGCCATTGTGGTACAGCACATTGTGCAAATTCACAGAAGGGGGCAGAATCCACCAGACTGAAAGGCAGAAGTTGGAGAGCCAACAGCTTTGACAAGCTTGCATTTAGACGCTGGGCATGTGGGTGGAAGGGACTGTATTTTTTTTTTGCTGCAGAAGATGGGGCAGAGAAATTTGCTTTACAGTCTACAGCTGGTGGTGTTCTGCTGGCAGATGTGCTTCTAGGACCTGGGACACCCTGTGCTATACCATCATCCCTGTCAGTGGAGACTGCTATGAGGTAATGACTTTGTATAGCAGGGGCAGATTGAAGTGGATAAGGAGGAGGGACAGATTTGTGCCCCTTTTGTGTGGCTTTTAGGTGCTGGTTGCACGTTAAATGCCTTGTTAAGTGTGTGGTACCCAAATGGCTGGTGTTTTTGCCACGTTTGATGTGCCTGAGACACAGTTTGCAGATAGCAACAGTGCGATCTGCTGCAGATGTGCTGAAAAAGGCCCAGACAGCTGAGCTTTGGGGAGTGGGTCGGGAGATAACAGCTGCAGAATGTAATGGAATAGGGTGGCCGCTCTCTACTCTTTCTTGATGTCGGCCTCCTTGGGATTATGCCGCCTCACCTTCAGTTTCCTCCTCTGCTCTATCTGGCACCCAAGTCCCATCAGTGACCTCATCATCATCATCTCCATCTCCTCCATCTTCATCATTACCACTGGAGACAACTTGGCAATACGCTGCGGCTTGGGGAACATGAATGCCAATTTGTCTACCAGTGTTTCTCCCTCTCTCTAGGCTCATGTTCCTGTCATCCTTAACCTCAAAACCAACATCTGAATCCAGTAATGGCTGGGCATCATCAAAGAGCAAGTGGCTGATGCTGTGTTCAAATAATATTTTAGCTGACTCCTCAATGGCTGATGTTGGGGCTATGGCAGGAATAGATGTGGATGAGGAGGCAGGTCTATCCACTCTGGCAACTGCAGGGAACTGCACACTTGTCTCTGCCTACGTGACAGAAGATTAGGAGGACGAGGAAGGTTTAGTAAGCCAGTCCACCACTGCATGCTGTGGCTGCATAGAATGGGCAAACTCACACCTTTGTTGCTGGCCCCTTTACAGTGCCAAGGGAATGTTTGCCTCTCCTTGTTGTCCTCCCAGACATTATTGGGAGTGAGGGGTCAGCTTATAAGCAAATGTAAAGAAGAATTGGGAAATCTGTATGTAGATGCACTTTAATCAATGTAAAGTGGTGTTTGGTGCACTTTAATTTGAGTACTCACACTACACAGACACACTCCACGGATACACTATAATATACTGCACTATAATGCACCAAACATACATTTGTACTCAGAGTCAATCTGTGGATAGTATGGGAAAGGAACAAAGAGCAAATTGACCTGTGGTGTACCAGGGGTCACGTGGTCAGTATGCCTAAAAGGGGGAATACCCAAGTATGAAATGAAATGGAATGAAAGGAAAAGAAAAAGGGAATGGGTGGGTGGGACACGAGAGCCTCCGACCACGAGAGGAGGAGGCAAAGGAGGGCAGGCTTTATGCAGCCTGACTCCTCCTACAAACACAGGCTGACCTGCGGTCAGCCTTACCTTAACGCACACAGAACTATATGACGTTAAACTGTCAGTAACGCACTCAGAACTATATGGCGTTAAACTGGCAGTAACGCACGCAGAACTATATAGAGTTAAACTGGCAGTAACGCACACAGAAGTAAATGGCGTTAAACTGGCAGTAATGCACACAGAAGTAAATGGCGTTAAACTGGCAGTAACGCAATCAAATGGATGTGTTCAACCATCACTAGACTGATGCTATCTGAACTCTCCCTACTCTAGGTATACACTAATGTAAAGATTACTGACATGGTCTCACTACACTACAGTGAAACTATCTGAGCTGTCCCTACTCTGGCTGCACACTGTGCAAAGCTGAATGATGGTCCTCCTTTCTACACTCACACTATTCCTAGACTGACACTAAACTAATATTCTAGACTGACAATTGAAGCAAAATAGCACAGTATAGCACACTAACTAACTAATAGCACTGAACAGAGCCCTGTTTTATCTCTCTACATGCCGATATCACACTGAAAATGTCTGCCATTGAAAATATACTTTTATACTGTGTGGCTGGAATGAGCCATGATTGGATCAACTCTTGATGACAGTGTCCAATCATAACTCTGACAGTGCTCTGTGCCCTGATTGGCTGAAACTTTCACTACTTCAGCTAATCAGCACCGCAATGCATTGTGGTTGGTTTGGGGGGCCGAACAAACAGTCGAACGACCCGTTTGCTTGGATGTTCACCGAATAACGAAAGTTCAGCCCAAACTTATGCTCGGGCCAAACCGTTTGCCCATCCCTAGTCATAACCTATACATTACTTTCTTGTACATACTGCCCCATGCCAAGTTCTATATATGCTTATCCTGTACACACTACATGCTGTCATATCCTTTGCACACAATGTCTTATCTCAGACCATCCACATTCCTCTTCTTCGCATATTGCCCCATGTCAGACTCTCCACACTCCTGTGCACACTGTCTCATGCTGCTCTCCTCTTCTGCACATAGCTCCTGCTCCTGCACATATCTGCCTTCATCATTTTCACTCTTCTGTACATACTATTTATACTTTCTGCTCTCCTCTCTTACACATGCTACCTACTGTTCTACCCTATAGCGCTCCTCTCCTGCATAGTCTGTAAACTGTCATACCCTTTAAGATCCTCTTCTTCACATACTGCCACTGTCATTCCCCTTGTAAGCCTCTCTTGTACATACTGTCACTGTCATATGCTCTGAACTTCATTTCTGAACATACTGCCACTGTCATACCCTCTACACTGCTCTCCTGTACATAATGCCACTGTCATATGCTCTGCACTCCTTTCCTGCACATACTGCCTACTGTCATTCTCTCTGAACTCCTCTTCTGCCTGCCGTATTAGTCTCCACACTTCTCTCCTGTATAAACTACCTACTGTCATACCCTCTGCACTCCTCTCCTGCACATACTGCCACTGCCATATCCTCTGAACACATCTCCTGCACATACTTCTTGTTAAGTGTCCTACTGTTCCTAACCTTGCCATTACTGGAAGGGACACAGAGGTACTCCTTTGCTAGTCTTTTATAATAAACATTTTATACCAATTTTTCCATAAGACATTTTACAGCATAAATGACTTTGCTCATTGAAGGAAATCATTGCCAATTCTGTTGGTCTTGCAAATGTTGAATTTTTGTCATAACTTACTAAACCACCATATTGTGTTGCTGAATCTAGCTATCTTGAATGATCACTATCACAATTATTTGCTTTTGTATTTGTATTACTAATAGATTTATGCCTTGTAACAGACCATTGCGCGACATAATTATATGGATGGTTTTCCATCACTGATTCCAGGTGATTGAATTTGTGATGCACTAAATTCGTATATAAAATTACAAAATCAAAATCTGAACAGGCAATCAAAGATGTGACAAATAAGAAATATGTTCATTACACTTCCAGGCCTCTGCAATCCCAGCTCCTTTTAGACTGTCTTGTTAGCGCTAAGCTTCATTTCAGTATATTACACAGAGATGCTGGAATTAAAAAGGTGGTTAAAGAAAATATGGTCTGCAGTCTGCAAATTCTGTTTTGGCTTTTGGGAAAACAACGATATTTGTTTCTTTTTTCTTGCCTCATTTATGTTGCAATAAACACTCTTTTGTAATTGTTTTGCATTTGCTTTGAATAAGTAATTGGACGAATCTCCATATGGTGAATTACTTCTGTGCTATATGCAATACACCCAAGAGTTTTCTAAAGGCTCTCAAAGCAGACTCAGAAAGACAAGATTACCTTCATTAACATCATGTTCATTATAAATTAAAGTCAACAAGACATTCAAATTTAAGAAAACAATCCTAATTTCAACACAATTTTTCTGCCTAATCTATAAAATATGTAACTAAGTCGGTCAAGTTTAAAGTTTGGTTCAACAATAAAAAGGAACCTCCACTCATTTTTTTATATTTAGGTCCCAACAGCAAGGTACAGCATTTAAACACCATTGACTTGCAGAGGAACAACACAAATGCAAATGTTCCCCAACTTCCAACCTTGTCACTTGCAAAAGCCATAATGCAATCTTCTCAACCTTCTCAAACATGTCCTTAAAAATAATAATCTCCTTTTTCATACATTCCCAAGATATGAGAAAATGTACCCACCACTGCCATGACACCTCTGCTCAGTGTGGTCCCTACTATCATTTACACTCTCTAAGTGGACACCATTGGGATACACATTCACTGCTCATTTAAGCAGTGTATGGCATTTTTGTAGGAACGAACAAAGGTTACACTCATGCAGGAGAGGAGAAGCCCTGCTGGAATAAGTTTGAGACAAAGCTCTGTGGCACTGAGCAAGGTGTACAGTCAAGATTTTAGAAAAGCACTGAAAGTACACTTCTCAAAAATGCACATTCCTAAAATGTACATACACTGTATTATCACATTGTTTTATACCCAGGAACAAATAACTATAATAATGCATACTTCTGGACTTCAAAGATCTTCTTTTTAACTTTCTAAAACATATTTGCTTAGGAGAAAACCTTCTCCTAAAAAAGTTAGCAGACAAAATATACTATTATAAATGCAGGAAATCCACACACACCTTCTCACCACCTCCCCAATCTTGACCAACTGCTATTAAATAAGATTGCAAGATTGCCCAGGTAGAACCACTGTCTCAATCTGCTCTTACTGCTGTGCATTATTCAGTTTGTGCCAGAGGTGATTCCTTTCGGCTTAGAGGAATCACCTCTAAGTCCCCGTACACACGGTCGGAAATTCCGACTACAAAATCCGTCTGATTTTTTCCGCCTGATTATGTCTGACACTGGTGTTGCATACACACGGTTGGACAAAGTTGTCGGAAAATCCAATTATTCTGAACGTGGTGACGTTCGTTGCGTACGACGGAACTACGTAGAAGCTAGTAGCCAATAGCTTTTGTCTCGTAATTAGATCTGAGCATGCGTGGCACTTTGTCCATCGGAAATTCTCTACACACGATCGGAAAAAGTCCGATCGGATTTTGTTGTCGGAAAATTTGAGAGCAGGATCTCAAATTTTTTCCGTCGGAAAATCCGACTGAAAGAATCCGATGGAGCCCACACACAGGCGGATTTTCCGACAACATGGTCCGATCGGACATTTTCAGTCGGAATTTCCGACCGTGTGTATGGGGCATAACACAAATTGAATAATGCAGAGCAGTAAGAGCAGATTGTGACAGTGCATCAGTCGGAGGTGTGAACCCAGCCTTAAAGAGATGAGAGAAATAACTCTGTGGCTGGAGGGGATGTCACTAGGGCAAGCCCTATATATGGCTAAACAGAGTTTGCCAAAGTAGGAGATGACTGCTGTTACCTATGGCAACAGGGCTGAGATTGGAGTAGCTGACTTCATACAGCTCATATTGCCTGCTGATGAGGCCAGGAAGTGTCTGACAAAGATTGAGAGTGTTGCTTTATGAGAAGCATGGCCTGAAAAGTTTGAGAGTGTTGCTGTATGAGAAGCATGGCCTGATAAGTTTGAGAGTGTTGCTGTATGAGAAGCATGGCCAAGAGATCACTGGTTAGAGCTGTTACAACCCTTACTACTAGTAAAGTATAAGTCAGCCTACCAGGTGATGGTAGCCTACCAGGTTTAAAAGTGAAATCCTAATAACGCAAAATAATAACAGAGACTATGAGAGCCAACAAGCCTCAGTTAAGGAAAGACCGTCTCCAATAATGATGGGACAAAGTATGTCAGCAAAAAGGAGGAGCTACAGGGGAGATATGGCTCAGCAGTTAAATAAAGGCGTTTGTGCAAATGTGTCTGTTGTCAGCCCTGACAACAGTGGTAGAAATTTTGTTCAGCCTACAGGGGGTGCCAGAGATCACAAGAAACTTGTGGTTTCATATTATGGCTGCTTGTGTGAAGTAGCCGGCCAAGAGAAGAGGGCAGCATATCCAGCATCCTGCAAGGGGTATGATCAAGTACTTGGGCCTGTTGTTAACTCTGGCAACAGGAAACCTTTTTAGCCTGCGGGGGATATTGGAAAGTCCTAGAAGGCTGCAATGTCATCCCATTGCCCTGTGGGGGCATTAGCCTGTCATAGCACAGCAGTGAGGAAACAATGCTCTTAATTGAAAAGGTAAGGTGAGGAAATCCCCTTCTGGTGTAAAAATAGACTTGCTGCTATGTGCCAAACCCAGAGCAGAGCTAAATATGTGAAAGGACATGTGGACTCTGTAGTCTGTATGTGCCTGGGAAGGTTGTACTAGGGGTGACCATGGAAGTACACTTGCCGTGTTCCCTAGGTGCTGCATAGTTGCCCGGGGAAACCTCCCATGAGTCCGTAGTGACAGGGCACACAATTTTCCAGGACGGCTGTGGAGTTGTTCAAGTGGGAAAGCAAGCCCAATTGAAAAGTTGCTATGAGGAGCCACTTACAGGCATCTTAGTAAAAAAAACAAATGAAATGAAAACAAACACATTTTTTGGCAGTGCACATGTCTAGTTAAGACAGCCTGTAAAAGTCAGGTAGGTTGATGATAGTTTTTTAACATGTATTACTTTTGATCAGGGCTTTTTTTCTTAGAGAAAAGGTGCAGGAACTCACCTCCCCTAGGTCACCCTCTCCCCTAGGTCACGCTTATCTACACCCCCTAGTACCGCTCCTAGTACCACCCCTTGTCTCCACCCTACATACCTCCTAGCACCGCCCCCTTTGAGAACAGGGAAGCAAGTATAATTTTGGGGGATATACAAGGTAATTTGTATGGAATTTGTTAATAAAAGCAATTCAGTAAAATGTACAAAACATTAGAAATAGCCAGTGCTTACCAAAGTAAGATCAGAGACACTTCCAGATACAGGCCCCATATCCAGCAAGAGACAGTTCCCATACCCAGCAAGAGACAGTTCCCATACCCAGCAAGAGACAGTTCATATACCCAGCAAGAGACAGTTCCCATACCCAGCAAGAGACAGTTCCCATATCCAGCAAGAGACAGTTCCCATACCCAGCAAGAGACAGTTCCCATACCCAGCAAGAGACAGTTCATATACCCAGCAAGAGACAGTTCCCATATCCAGCAAGAGACAATCCCCATACCCAGCAAGAGACAGTTCCCATACCCAGCAAGAGACAGTTCCCATACCCAGCAAGAGAGAGTTTCCATACCCAGAAAGAGAGAGTTGTTCAATATCCAGCAAGAGACAGTTCCCATACCCAGAAGGAGACAGTTTCCATACCCAGCAAGAGACCGTTCCCATACCCAGCAAGAGACCGTTCCCATACCCAGCAAGAGACAGTTTCCATACCCAGCAAGAAACAGTTCCCATACCCAGCAAGAGACAGTTCCCATACCCAGCAAGAGACAGTTTCCATATCAAGCAAGAGACAGTTCCAATACCCACCAAGAGACAGTTACTATACCCAGCAAGAGACAGTTCCAATACCCAGCAAGAGACAGTTCCCATACCCAGCAAAAGACAGTTCCCATACCCAGCAAGAGACAGTTCCAATACCCACCAAGAGACAGTTACTATACCCAGCAAGAGACAGTTCCAATACCCAGCAAGAGACAGTTCCCATACCCAGCAAGAGACAGTTCCCATACCCAGCAAGAGACAGTTACAATACCCAGCAAGAGACAGTTACAATACCCAGCAAGAGGCAGTTTCCATATCAAGCAAGAGACAGTTCCCATATCCAGCAAGAGACAGTTCCCACACCCAGCAAGAGACAGTTCCAACACTCAGCAAGAGACAGTTCCAATACCCAGCAAGAGACAGTTTCCATATCCAGCATGAGACAGTTTCCATATCCAGCAAGAGACCGTTCCCATACCCAGAAAGAGACAGTTCCAATACCCAGCAAGAGACAGTTTCCATACCCAGCAAGAGACAGTTTCCATCCATCTGATGGAACAGAGTGGATTTGCACCATATAGTGAGAGTGGGTGGGTGCAGTCCATTATCAGAAGGTGTGACCCTGATAATAATGGGTTAATTCAGCCTACTACAGCTGAAGATGTGAATATTTATGTGATTAATGAAGCACCACCAGATCAATGTGGTGAAACTGTAGTATTGCAACTTGCTATGGTAGAAAATGTATTATAACAGTCTGATGTGGTTCAGATTAACTTGTGCAAAGTGTCTGCTGCCAAGCAACTCTGTTATCCTGTGTCTCTTTGGGCTGATGGAAAGGTGCTGCAGAATACCTGTGACTTGATCACAGGCAGGATAGACTGGGATAGTTAAAGTTAAATAGCATTATTGGGATAGTTAAAGTTAATAGCGTTATTGAAGGAGGCTTCTACAGTATGTGTAACTGTGCAATGGACATGACAGATGGAGGGACTACAGGACAGCTGGTAGTCAAGGGTGTGTTGGCTGCTGTAGAAGCTAACCCCCCTTCAGACGGAAGGAAAAAAAGGGTGAGTGCAAGGTAGAGGTTTTGTCCACAGCGCAACAAATAAATAGTGTCAAGTGTCAGAGTGACAGTGTAACTGGTAATGACTTGGAATGGCTTGTTAATGCTGAACCCGAGAGGATGAATATGAGATATGCACCCGGCAGTAATGTGGGAGAGTTCCAGTCTTTGATGTCGGTTACCTCCACAGGTCAACAATGGAACTGGTTAGTACGGTGCTGGTTAACCACATGGAAATTAGTCTCCCAGTTACCGGCTAGAGTGCCTGCAGGGACTGTTTTGTATGAAAGGCACTCAGGAAAACTGTTGGAAAAATCTGAAATGAAAGACATGTTAGAGGTCTCTCCCCCTGAGGGTGTGGTGAGGAGCATTCTGCTATTGTGGTCTGAAGTATGACTGAGCAGTGGTTGGTAAATGATGCATATATTGCCTCACTTGCTACATCTCATATAAAGGTAGGGTTCAGAATAGATGTGTCAATAGCAGACATTATGTCCCTCACCCACAAAGAGGTACAGGTTAAGGTATTGTAAATTAGGTTGTGGTTCCCAAAAGGGTTGATGAGCCCAAAAGAACACAGAGGGTGGTTGAGGTTGGTAACAAAAATAAGAAGGGTGATCCTATTACAGATGCAGGAGAAGGAGGTCATCTTCATTTTAAGGATGGTAGTTCTGGGAAAGGTGTCTGGAAGTCCAGAATATAACAGAGAAGTAAGGATCTGCCCTGGAACCCTAAGCAAAGTGGTGGAAGTTTAGGTGGAGAAATCAGTGGGTCTCAGGTAAGGGTTCAAAAGAGATGCTTGTGGAAGTGGGCCTGAAAAAGGATCTGGGAAGGTCTCTTTAAAACCTATAGATCAGAGTTCCCCTTTAAAGGTTTAAAAAGGGGATGATGAGAGGCAGAAAGGGACTGAGTTAGCTGGTCGCTGTCACAGAAGTGCAAAAAGTCAGAATACAGGCTTGTGTGTTCTGCCTTACAGTTGGAAACAAAGAGGAGGGTAATGTGACAGTGTGAAGTCATGCACTGTGAAAATGTAGGAGAAGGTGTCACAGGGTTCACACTTAGGCAGAGTGAGGGACTCCAGAATGTCAATTTTGAGTGGAGAACATTGGTTTTTCCTCTTTCTCCAGATTTTTTAATTTCTGGATCAGGGTCTGGAGCTTGGAGACTTCAAAGTGTCCTGAGTGGGAAGAAGTCTCCGACCCTGTATCTGGTCAAGACCAGCAGGGTGTATGTCCAGGTGCACACATCCCCTATAATGAAGGCTTAGGCATAGCTCAGGGCTCCACCCTAGAGACAAGAGGTCTCTGCATAGCTGTCAGGAGAAGGTCAGGAGTGGGCCCCTGCATCAGGGTACTGTGACTAAAGGCTGAGTGAGCCAAGAGGACTAGGAGAGTTGGGTGATACAGTCAGAAGGGACTGAGAAGCAGAGAAATGGTGCTGCTGAGAAGGGAGTCAGGTGGCTTGGTATTTTTCAGTTGACTGTTTATGTTGATGGTAGAAACCCCATCACTGATAATGTAAGCAAAGCTAAATATGGGGCAATATACATTTTTTAAGCACAATCCCAGATGGCGCCAACATAAAATATTGAACCCCTTGTAGTGTTTACAAATAAAAAGCAGCCCTGGCTGTTGTATTCATCTGATGCTGTCCTTCAAAGACTCACTAATCCAGTGATCTGGCTCCTCTGCTCTTCACTTCTGTGAGTTTAGAGCCTAAAGACTTTCCCCCACTTTTGGCTCACAGAAGAAAGTTGCATAATTTGGGGCCATGTTATTATGTGGTGCTGTTCTCTGCACTAAAGGAGAAGTCCAGCCTGAGCGTGTTTGGCTGGGCTTCTCCTATGTTCACAGGAGTGTAATTCGTCACTGCCATCATTCGAAGCAGCATGTCACCCCGACTTCCAAAGCCTGGATCCACCAGCTGCCTTGATTGATGACGGTCTCAGCGTCTCGGCGAGCAGCTGAGAAGGCCGCTCCCCGCCCCTCCACAGCTCAGCACTCCAGTGAGCGTGGAGAAGCAGAGAGAAGAGATGCTGACTGAGAGTCAGCAGTTCTCCTCTTGGGATCTGTGCAAACCGAGCCATCTACGATGTTCGGTGGCTCGGTTCTCAGTACAGAGACGGCAGGGGACAGATGCAGCATCGGTCTGATGCTGCATCCACATAGGTAAGTATGAATAAAAAAAAACATAATTCTCTTTTAAGGTCCACCCAGCTATGGAGAAGAAGAAGCTTATGATGTTATTGGATTGGTGCTCCACAGCTGAAGGAGACCTAAGCTTGAAATTGGACCAGTGGTGGAACTACCAGGGTTGCAAAGGTCACACTTGCAACCAGGCCCTGGTGTTCTGCCAATGTGGTGGGGCCCCAAGAACTGGCTCCCCAGCGGGGGTTGCTGGCAGTCATCTGAGCTGAGACTGTCTCACACAGACCAGAGCCAGCACTGACAGTCTCTTATCCCCCTCTCACAGACAGCAGAGGAGATAGAGAGAGAGATGGATCTGCTCCTCCTCCTGTCCCTCTCCTCCTGTGTTTGCCTTCAATCCCCAGCAGTGATGTGCCTCGGAAATGGGGGTTTGTGGGCAGGAGGTTTAAAGTTAAGCAGCTGGATGATGCATGGTGGAGATGAAAGGTGCTGACAGGCAATGCCTAAGCCTCCATCCTGGGTAAATGAGCTCACCATCTATCCCCTGTCTGTGACATAAGTCCCCCCTTCCTCTTTTCTCTCTCCTGCCTCTGAGTCAGTACACTAATGTAAGGGGGGGGGGTTAGATGTATGGGGTCCTCTGCAGACTCTGATATAAGGGGAGCTTTAGTGAAGAGAGACGCCTTACACCAAAGTTTCCCTTTACACCAAAGTCCACAGCGTTCCCCCTTACATCAGAGCACCCCCTTAAATCAGGGTTTCCAGTGCACCCCTTACATCAAAGTTCTCCTTTACATTAGAATCCACTGAGTCTTACAGTGTAAGTGGAAAGACTCTGATGTAAGGGAGAATTCTGTGGACTCTGATGTACGTGGGGGCTCTGGTTACCTTATATCAGTGTTTCTCTTTACACCAGAGTCTGCAGCGTTCCTCTATCCAGCAGAGTTCTCAGTGTTGCCCCTTAAATCAGAGTCCCCAGAGTTTTCCCTTACATCAGAGTCTGCAGAGTTCCCCTTTACAGTGTAAGTGAGCTCTGCGAGTTCAGATGTAAAGGGGAACTCTGCAGATTCAGATGCAAAGGGGAATCCTTCATGGTTTCTTGCATCAGGGCCCTGAAGGTTCTAGCTTCACCTCTGAGTTGGACTTTAATAAATCTGTACATAACAATTATGGACTAAATATTCAAATTCTTATATAAACCCAGGCATGACTGGTTCTATTTTTGGAATTGCAGCTAGTTGGTGAGGAAAGTGGGCTTGAATGTGTATATAGCCAAAACATTTTTAAAGTTTTAGATATAGTAGGGAAGGAATAACATGCCTGTCAGTTTATTTCTTCTTCTGCAGTCTGTGAAGATTTCTCTTTATGTCCTGTCCCTGAAAAGCAAAAGGAAGTAAGAGGAATGCCGCCTATACAGGAGCAGATTTTCCGTCTGAATAAACTTGGATGGTTTTTCCGACGGAATTCCACTCAAGCTTGGCTTGCATACACACGGTCAGACAAAAGTTTGTTGAACTTTCAACCGTCAAGAATGCGGTGACATACAACACTACGTCGAGCCGAGAAAATTAAGTTCAATGCTTCTGAGCATGCGTCAAATTGTTTCCGAGCATGCGTAGGAATTTTGCGTGTCGGAATTTCCAATCTGAACTTTTTCCGGCCGAAAAATTGAGAACCTGCTCTCAATCTTTTGCTGGTGGGAATTCGGCCAGCAAAAGTCCGATGGAGCATACACACGGTTGCATTTTCGGACCAAAAGCTCTCATCGGTCTTTTGCTGGCCGAATTTCCGATCATGTGCACATGGCAGAAGTCTCTACACAGTGAGGGAAATTCCCCTCTTAGACAATTGCCATCGCAAAACATGTTCACATTGGAAGATTTACCCCCAACTCTTGTTCTGGTGACATCTATAAAATTTGGGATTTTCATCACTTTTGGTCTTGACGACAGTATTAACCAGGACAAATAAAGGGGTGAGTCTACCTAGTGGGGACACAGATAGCAATAAAAACTTGACAGACTTTAACGCTTCCAAAAATGTTTTCTATACAAACACTTTAATATTAAATATAATTCCCCCCAACCTCCATTATTTAAAAAGACCATGCTTTCTTTCCCTACCTATGCATAGCCTAAAGATCTTTTTATTTCCCTAAAAAACTATAGGTACATCTCGGAAAATATAATCAAGCCATGAATACATTTTTTCAGTGACCTCAGTACAGGTTTACAAAAATAGCCAAGACTTCAAAACTGAAGCCTGCTAAGCCTTTTGAAAAAAATGTCTGTCTTTCCTTTAGTTAAGCAATACTAATTAGCTGTTATTTTTTATTGTTTCTTCCAAATAATGTTCTCATTATTAAAACATCTGGCTTCTTTCTAGCAGATTAGGCCTCCAATGTTTATAATTCTAATTTCAAGCGCTGCAAATTAATATGCTGATTTTTGTAATGTTTGTCTTAACCTGTTTAGAGAAATTATGACTACAAATATCTCTTACAAAACATGGTCTAAACAACCAGCTTGTTCAAACATCATAAGAGACGATACAGTCTCCTACAGATGATTAGAACCACTTCGGAGGCAATCATGATTAGCACATTGGCTTACAGCCATATGTTACACATAAAGCATATTCTTGTGAGTTCCGATGCTGTCCCTGGTTAATAAACCCACCTCTGCATTCTCTAATAAGCAGATACTAGACGACCAGATGGCTTGTATGAAACGCTGGATTTTTCCTCAAGCAAAAAAAGAAGAAATGGGGTACTTCTGCTAATATGTGCTGAGAAAGTGTTACTTCCTAACATAGCACTGAAAAGAAAAAGAAAGAAAACATTGTTTTATGCTTGTTGTACACAAGTTTGTAGAGCACATAGCACAATGATAACATGCCAGTTATGTTGTAATATTTAAACAATTAAAAAAAAAAAATTGTCAATAGTTTATGCTTGCCATAAATAGAGAACACAGTACATTTTACATAATACCCATCTTCATAGAGAATTGTTATTTTTGCCGCTCTGTCCACTGCTTGTAGTGCTGAATTTTCCCAGATTTGGTCCTATGTAGGAGAAAATGAAATGTTCAGATGCATGTTTACTTATTGCTTGGTTTCCTAATGCCCCGTACACACGAGTGGAATTTCCGTCAGAAAAATCTTGGATGGTTTTTCCGATGGAATTCCGCTCAAGCTTGGCTTGCATACACACGGTCACACAAAAGTGACACTGTGCGTCAAGAGCGCGGTGACGTAAAACACTACGACGAGCCGATAAAATGAACTTCAATGCTTCCGAGCATGCGTCGAATTGTTTCTGACCATGTGTAGGAATTTTGCGCGACGATCGGAATTTCTGGAAAAATAGAGGACCTGCTCTCAATCTTTTGCCGGCAGAAATTCTGCCAGCAAAAGTCTGATGGAGCGTACACACGGTCGGAATGTGTATGCGGCATTAGAGTGTTTTTCTTGGATTCAGTTTTTGGCAATTTAAATCACACAATTCTAAAATACCATAAATGGCATTTTATCTGTCATTCACAGACAATTTCTCCATCAAATAAAGCGGATTTACACTGACCGCCACAAACCTAAAAACATTGGTTTCTTTTTTATATTCAAAGCAAACTTACCCATCCGTCCATGTCTCCATGCTTTACTTTGCTGAAAAATCACTTTGAAAAACAACCCACTAGCAGTTTTGGCTGTGACCATCTTGAGTAAGGGCAGGTGATTCATGTAGCATTCACTTTCTGAAATCCATCTGCCCTTAGCACAGGCATGCAGCCATGAGGGTGTGCTTAGCTGAGAAAACCATCCTTCCCTCCTGAAGACTCCTGGGATGTATGACATCATTTGCCTAGGCCAGAAATCAGGAAGTAACTGAACAAATGTATAACAAGTTTTAAACTAATATGATATACTTTCATATCTATTTACTAATGCTAGCAGCATAAGGATTAAAAATTGTCAATCTTGATAGAGAGAGTGAAGTTTCAAGATTTAAAATAACTTAACACACGTCATTCTGTGTAACTTAGTGTAGAAGTATCTGAGTTTACTATCGCTTTAAGGAAACCTGTATTATAAACAGGTAATGGAAAATGGCTTTGCCATGCATTTGATCCTGTGGTGGGGTTGGGAACCAGAAAGACTGGCCATAAAATACCACTGGAATGGAGAAAAAAAAATATAAAAAAATACATACTTCTCCATGGGTACTTTTTATTTTATTATTATTATTATTATTATTATTTTCTTTTTGGGTTTGATTTCTTGTTTTTTCTTATTATTCTGTGCATGAAAAATTAAAGCTGTTTACCTGCATATATGGGACTCACCATTTCTCTCCAGTATTATGTGTGACACCATGTTGCCTCTGTATGTGGAGTACTTAGGCCCCATTTAGGTGGAGTGGTAATTGGAGTTTAGAAAAATTAGCAGGATATGTTAATTTGACCATGACTACTTGACTAAATTGCCTACCAAAATCATTTATATATATATATATATATATATATATATATATATATATATTTTTTTTTTGTCAATACTTTTTTATTCTATTGTATCAGCCATACAAAGCAGTCCACTGTTAGCAGGTATTCAGGAAGATACCATGATCAACGTAAAACAAGGAAAACGTGTGAGAATAAAGCAGAACAACATGTTTGCTGGTACAAAGTTAGTCCATAAGATATAACGTATTCAGTAAAAGATCAAGCTTACAGTATGGTACAAGTCAACATAGGTCAATTATTATTCTAGGTGTTTCAGGGATCCCATAGGGAATCAGAAGTTGTTAACCTACCATGCCACAGGGTAGGGTATGTTCATAAGAGTGGTGAAGTTCAATGAGTGTAATGACCTCAAAAGTATTGGGAGCATACTGGGCTTTCCATTGCTTGGCAATCATGAGTCTGGCAGCGATAAGTATGTGTGTAACCACCATACGGAAGGACTTGGGTATATTGCTGAATCCCATATTCAGGATGACCAAGGCATGAGTAGGTGGAAGCAATATACCAATCATATCTGAAACGATCTGGAATATTTTCCTTCAGTAGCTAACAATGCATTTACAGGACCAGAAAATGTGCAATAGGTTTCCAGTCTGACCACAGCCTTGCCAACACAGAGGTGAGTAAGAGGAGGAGATTTGGGCTAAGTGGTAGAGGGTAAAGTACCAACAAAGGGAGCTTTTTTGAGTCAAACTCCAAGTGTTAGACATCTTGAGGCCATTGCTCCACCGTAGGGAGGAAAAGGAGGAGGCTAAAACCTGGTACACACTAAAGTTTTTTTTAAGTTCAACCCAGTGAGTTGAATGGAAAAAAACACTGTTAACGCCGGTTGGAATCGCTGTACTCACAATGCAAAGTAAGAGCAGAATTCCCCCCCTGAGCTGTTGTGTCCTGACAGGGGTGCAGCCCCCCTCCAGAACACTCCATTCAGCGCTTTCTGCCATTGGCTAAGAGTGCTGATCTGCAGTTGATTGGCTGTTGGTTTTCCAGCATGCTCATCCGATAGAAGCAGACATACCTACGGGCCGAATGTCGGACGTTTTTTTTGAACCGGCAAATGGCTCCCGACATTGGGCCCCTGTGTACCCGGTTTAAGTCCTCCCCACATTGTAAAAAGGGCTTGGATTTAACAAAAGCCAGCTTCTCCTGAAGAGTGTTATAAATAAGAGATACACCCTTGCACTTAGGGTTATTATTATTATTTTTATTTATGTATATATACTGTAGCTATGCCATAAATTGTTCTTACACAGTCACTAGAAAAGGTTTGATAACTGCAGCAGTATATATAATATATGACTAATTTTGGGAAGAAGAAAGGTTAAAAATGATATGACTAGACTAGAAAGACATGGATAACCAATTGTTATAATTTATTAGCTGCATTCAGAAGGAAATACTACATATTATCTATATATTATCTATATATATGATTTACTTCCACCCTATTTAAATATGTACAAATTAAAAAGTGTCAGTCTTAATATTAGGACAGGAAGCACATTAGGAACTTTCTGGATTTTATGTCAAATCCCCAATGAGTTTAACGAGCACTCAGATTTAAGAGATCTCCTTCACTTTTAAATTAATGTGTTTAAATTGCTGTGATGCGCTTGACATATTTATTGCTGCTTTATTAATTTTGAAATTTATACAAGATCTAATATTTTGAAAAGCTGTTTAATGTTTATTCTGAGTATTAAATACATTTGCATTTAGCTGTGCAGAAAAAAGTTAGTAATATTTGTTACACTCATGTATTTTGCAGTTAAGTTGCTTTGAAGTTATAGGCTTTTTAAATGTGCTGTCATTTTAATTGCTATGGATTTTACTGAGGTGCAAACCACACTGGGAATTCTGATGAAGCATATGGAGTGGTGAACAACTCATCATTCATTAATGTTGTGTCTGCTAGATATGGGAGCAAGAGACAGAAGACTGAGAAGTAAAAAAAGTATAAATGAAAATGTATTTAATATCAGTATAATAATTAAAGTGGTATTAAACCGAAAACCAACCATGTATTATATTGCAGCTTAGCAATCATTAGATGAGGTGGCTGCATCTGTTTTCTTTTCTTTGACAAACTCCAGCTCACATTTTATTAGCAGTTACAGCAAACAGTTATTTCCTTTTTGGATAAAGTTTTTGCATGAATAAATAAAAGCCGATCATTTTGGTCACCCCTGTCAGTGTTAAGTGGTTTGTCTCATTCATGTAAACTGATACCTTCTGCAGGAGAGCTTGTGCATTTGAAAAATAACAGACTTGCTGGCTGGATCATCAGAAAGCATTAAAAAAGAAACAAATGCAGCCATCATATCTATGAATCGGTAAGCTGAAATGTAATAAATATTTTCTTTTGTGGGTTTAATACTGCTTTAAATAGTTATCTTACCCTACATTTGAAGGACGCTTCCCAACACTAACCACATTCAAAGTATTGTGAAAGTCCACCAACTATGCAGGTTTCAGTTTTGGGTCGATATTCTTGTGTTTAGTTACACACTCATCTTTTTTCAATTTTGTCAGGGTCTCCGGTAGCAATATATTTTCACTTTATTTTCTGTTTCTGTCACCCAACCATTATAAAAGCAAGGTGGCATCAGGATCCGTCTTTGGAATTTCTATAATGTAAAGAAAATGAAAGCGTATCTAAAACCAAAAAAAAAAATGTAATAGTGGAGCTTCGTTTAGGCTTTTGGTGGAGCTTCGATGGGGCTTCGATGAGCCGTTGGTGGGGCTTTGGTGGGGCTTTGGTGGGGCTTTGGTGGGGCTTCGATAAGGCTTGGGTGGGGCTTCAGTGGGGCTTCAAGCAAGCTTTTCCATAGACTAGAAGATGATTTTAAGCACCACTAAAGCTACATGGGGTATAGTTTTTGAAGCAAAGCCGAAGCAAAGCAAAATCAAGGTGTAAACAGGACTTTAAGCTAACCATTTTATTTAATGACAGGAGCTTTGACTAGCATTCAGAGAGCTTTAACAAAGCCTGTCTGAAGCCTTGTTTTGAAGCAAGTGGGTTGAAGCCAAAGCAAGTGTAAATGATCCCTAAGGCTCCATTCACACTTGTGCGACCTGATGTCCTAAGTTGCATGACAAGTTGTTCCCCATGTTTTCCAATGATAACCATTCATATATGTGCGACTTAAAGTTGCAGTGACTTCAAAGTAGTTCATGTACTACTTTGGTCCAACTTTCATGCAACTTGAGGGCCGTAGACTTCAATGTTAAACCTCAAAAGTTGCATAAAAGTTGTACCTGATTGTTATACAATGCAATAGTTGTCCATTATCACTGAGCAAAGCCAAAGTCGTATCCAAGTAGGACCCTTCCAAAGTTGCGACAAAGTTGCATAAAAGTTATACCAAAGTTGCAGTCCAAAGTCGGCGCAACTTTGGAGTCGTACAAGTGTGAATGGAGCCATGAGCTGTCCAGCAAAAGTGGCAGTTAGAGGGATGAGTCAAACCATTTAACACCTACAGGGGTGCTTACAATGGTCATCTTTTGTTCATTTATATAAAACATTTATCCCACATAGAAAAAAAATGTTGCTGTAACTGCTTAAAATGTGTTAGCTAAAATGCAGCTCTAATTTGCTAGTTAAGTCTATCTAAATCTGCTAGTACGATCTAAGGGAGACTATAGATAATAGGATTTTCTTTCCTGCAACCACAAGTCAATGCAGTCAGTGTTGATAGGGGAATCCCTCCCATGGAGTTATTGTGTTCTCCCTGCGAGGTCGGGGGGGGGGGGGTGCAGGGAGCTGAATAGATAGCAGCTATATCTGCTGGCAATAATTGCATCCTAAAAATCTGTCACACTGGTTGTTCCCAAGTCGATTGATGGATCTACTTGGGTACAGTCAGCCTGCTCATCTTGACCGGTCCCTGCTGAACTGCCTGGAATTTTAACCGTCTATGGCTGGCTTTATACTACCCTCTTTTTTTTATCTTAATGCATTCTATACATTAAGATAAAAAAACCTTCTGTGTGCAGCAGCCCCCCTCAGCCCCCCCCCCAAACGAGGAGGAGGAGGATCGGGGCTGCTCTGTGCAAATCCACTACACAGAGTAGGTAAGTATAACGTGTTTGTTATTTTTAACAAAAAAAAAACGAGACTTTGCAATCACGTTAAATGTTTGTCTTAAGGTTTACACTAAAGTAACAACAAAATGCAGCAACAGGGGCGAGCTCAGTGGTGCACATATGCTGATAGCTCTAAGGATGTCTTAGCATTAGAGTTAGTAGAACATGGGGGGTTAGGCTACCCGTGAATCCTGTCTCTTTTAGTACTGCAATATGAGTTTTGGTTTGTTTTCTCCTATAAAATGAACCTGTATATTGTGTATTGTTGTATATTATTGTATAGTAAATGCTGAATTAACCTCCATTTCATATGCAAGACTGTTTATTACAATGTTTGTAGTACTTTCTAGGTATTCTGTGTCCAAGCTGCAAATATTCTGCATGTGAAAAAGTTGTTTGGCCTGTGCCTTATCAGTGGCTTTTATAATTGTCTTTTCGGGAGATTCACACTGTTCTTTCTGCTTGATCCTTGTTTTGCAATCAAGTATAATATGGCCTTTCTTTTTGCAAAAATAGTATTCAGTATCCCTTAGGGACAGGCAGGGCATCAATGCTTATCAGCGCAACCTAAAAGTGGCCTAAATTGTGATGATTGTAACTTAGGTTTACCATTTACTAGGTATACTATTTCTATACAAGTGTCAAAATTCTAAATGTCAAAACTTTAAAAGGGCTATGCATTCTCCTTTAAGAAACACCATCCAAAGTGACAGTTTGCAGGTATATCAGTTGGCTATGCAGTGCTGAATTGGGGAAGAGGGGGGAAGTATCATGCGTCCTCCTATATCCACAACTAATATGTAGTTCTTATATGTAGTTCTTGGGGCCTATTGGCAGACAAGACAGTGGAGGAAGGGGGGCATTGGAACAAAAGGCTGTAAGCAGACTCCAAGCTTGCTCATGTATTATGTTTAGGTCACAACCACAGAAAGCCCCTAAGAATATAAAAATAGTAACAAATACAGAATCATATAAAATGAGTAATCACATTGTGGTCAGCTGTTCTGGTGACTGTGAGGCTTATTTGTTAAAGGACTTGAGAATCTTCTCTCAATAAATTGTAGCCATCTTCAATTTGAATACTTAATCATCTGCAGATTAAACAAATTCTAGATGTGGATGTAATTGGATAATTGACGGGAATCATCATGCAATTTATTAAGTAAAGATTCCCAACTCCCTTAGGGCTCATTCATAGTTACATAGTTACATAATTGGTGAGGTTGAAAAAAAAGTCCATCCAGTTCAACCTGTGTATGTACATTGTATACCCTGTATGTTGTGGTCGTTAAGGTGCCCATCTTATAGTTTTTTGAAATTATTAATGCTCCCTGCTGAAACCACTGCTTGTGGAAGAGAATTCCACATCCTTGCCGCTCTTACAGTAAAGAGCCCTCCATGCAGTTTAAGGTTAAACCGCTTCTCTTCTAATCTTAGTGAATGGCAGTGTGTCTTTTTAAATTCCCTTGCGTAGAAATGTTTTTCCCTAATGTGGGGTCACCAGTATGGTATTTGTACATTGAAATCGTATCTACTCTCAAGAGTCTCTTCTCCAGAGAGAATAGGTTCAATGCTTGTAGACTTTTCCCATAGCTGAGATCCTCCAGTCCCTTTATTAGCTATGTTGCCCTTCTCTGGACACTCTCCAGCTCCAGCACATCCCTCCTGAGGACTGGTGCCCAGAATTGGACAACATACTCCAGGTGGGGCCAGACCAGAGTCTTGTAGAGTGGGAGAATTATTATTTTATCTCTGGAGTTAATCCCCTTTTTAACCACTTTCAGACCGGACCAATTTGCAGCCAAAGGACCAGGCCCCTTTTTGCGATTCGGCACTGCGTCGCTTTAACTGACAATTGCTCGGTCGTGCGACGTGGCTCCCAAACAAAATTGATGTCCTTTTTTTCCCACAAATAGAGCTTTCTTTTGGTGGTATTTGATCGCCCTTGCGGTTTTTATTTTTTGCGCTATAAACAAAAATAGAGCGACAATTTTGAAAAAAATGCATTATTTTTTATTTTTTGCTATAATAAATATCCCCAAAAAATATATAAAAAAACATTTTTTTTCCTCAGTTTAGGCCGATACGTATTCTTCTACATATTTTTGGTAAAAAAAATCGCAATAAGCGATTATTGATCGGTTTGCGCAGAAGTTATAGCGTTTACAAGATAGGGGATAGTTTTATAGCATTTTTATTAATAATTTTTTTTTTATTATTAATGGCGGAGATCTGCGATTTTTTTTGTGACTGCGACATTATGGCGGACACATCGGACATTTTTGACACATTTTTGGGACCATTGTCATTTTTTACAGCAATTAATGCATTTAAATGCATTGATTTCTGTATAAATGGCACTGGCAGTGAAGGGGTTAACCAGAAGGGGGCAGTGTAAGAGTTAAGTATGCCTAGGGGTGTGTTTTTTACTGTGGGGGGCGTGGCTGTCAGCTAGTGAATGCTGATCTCTGCTCCAATCACAGGGAGCAGAGATCGGCGTCACTAGTTGCTAGGCAGAACGGGGAGATGCTGTTTATCTCGGCATCTCCCCGTTCAGCCGCTCCGTGAGACGATCGCGGGGGTCCCCGCGGCGATCGAGTCCGCGGGGGCCGCGATCGGACTCACGGGGGGTCCCGACCGGCGCGGGAACGCGCTGCTCCCGGCGCGCTCCCGATGCCACGGACAGGCTAAAGGAGGGACGTATATATACGCCCTCGTGCCTGTACGTGCCATTCTGTCGACGTATATCTGCGTGCGCTGGTCGGCAAGTGGTTAATGCATGCCAATATTCTGTTTGCTTTGTTAGCAGCAGCTTGGCATTGCATGCCATTGCTGAGCCTATCATCTACTAGGACCTCCAGGTCCTTTTCCATCCTAGATTCCCCCAGAAGTTCTCCGCCTAGCGAGTAAATTGCATGCATATTTTTGGCACCCAAATGCATTATTTTACATTTTTCAACATTTACCATGTAGTTGTCCACCCCATTCATTTGTTTAAATCTTCTTGCAAGGTTTCCACATCCCGCGGAGAAGCTATTGCCCTGCTTATCTTAGTATTGTCTGCAAATACTGAGATTGAGCTGTTTATCCCATCCTCCAGATCATTTATGAATAAATTAAATAGGATTGGTCCTAGGACAGAACCCTGGGGGACCCCACTTTCCACACCTTTACTTTTTTTTTAAGTTTAAAAAAAAATGTAATGTGATGCTTTACAACAAAGTATTGCCCTCCCCCTACACAATTCACACCAGCAAGAATATAGCGTGCCGCTGGGGTGAAAGGGCCCTGTGCAAGGGAATTTGTCCTAGAGCTTAGCGAATGTGGTAAAGTTTCACTTTGCAAAGAATACTCAATCAATTGCAAGGAAAAAAAAAAACAGCAATTTTGCTTGCACATGATTGAATGATGGAAATCAGCAGAGATTCACCTCATTCACTAATTCCTGGGATAAAATCCCCTTGCAAAGAGATCAGTCTATTTGTCTTTAGTAAATAAACCTAACTATATCTTTGTAGTTTTGGTCATGGCAATGGCAAGAAACATACAGCTAAAATTTTGAAAATTATTATTATTTTGTTTTTACTATTTAATGCCAGTTTTCCATTGATAATAAAATAAGCAAGAGCTATTCATTACCATGTACCACCAAATGAGAGCCTAATTTATCCAGAAAAAAAACAAGGCATATTCCACCTGGATACACTAAGTAGTTACGATATAATGTACATTTTTACCAACACATGTCAAATTGCAAAACGGCACTCAGGAGTTAGGATTTGTTTTACCCTCCATCATGAATTGGTTGGTACATGCTGATTATTTATATCAAGATAAATGTTAATGCAGAAATAAATTAAAGGCAATATACTGTATGATACTTAGCCTACATTAAGGGAAAGCGTAGTATATTTTTATATATTTATACGTTTTAAGCCATTATTGCAGTGTTTAAGTTAAAGTGTTTTAAACTCAACTTTTTATTTTATTTTGGAGAGTAGGGAAAGGTGAGAATCAGGTTTTTATTGTTGTCTATGTCACATTCCCAATTTGTCATGGTGATGATTACCACTTGAACCAATATTGAGGGGATTCCAAAATATTGCCTTGCCAGCCCTGTCCAGTTTTCCCTTGCTGGGACAACGGAATATCTCCCAATCGACTCATCTCCGAAGCAAAATGGTGTTGGGGGCTTGTAGTCCAGAAGGGAAGAACTCAAACAGGGCTGATAACACTGTCTGGGTGCTCTACCCAGTTTGCGCCTGCTGGACAACAAAACACCCCCCCCCCCATACTCATCTCCATAGTATAAGGTTAGGGGGGTTGTATTGCAGCAGGGAAGAACTCAAGCAAGGCTGACAACACTGTCTGGGATTTCAGTGCAGCAGAGGCATAGTTGTCAGCTCACTAGGGAAGTTAAAAGTTCATTGGATTTCTGTCAAGATTAATATGTTATTTTCTGTACTTATATTTTATTTATCAAGACATACAGTTTCATTACTCCCCAAAGGAAAAATAAAAATGTTCCTTTCCCTCCAAAATCTCAGAAGAGGGGGCTAAATTCCTAAAGTGTTTTTTTGCAACTTGCATATAGTTGCAGCACTGTGTGTTGGGACAAGACCATAGCAGGAAATTTGTAATAGAATTTAGTGAGTGGATTAGTGATTGCCTTTTTTTTTTTTTTTACAATATATTGATTGAGTGAAATAAAAAAACAGTAAAAAAAATAAATAAAAAAATCACCAAATATGCAACCATATCAAACTGACTATCAGCCAAAATTGTTTCTCTATGAGCAGGTCCCCCCTACGCGAGTTAACTTTCAGAATAGTTGATTTTCTTTCCTGTTTACAGGAAATATAACTAAGACTTGATAAAGAGTAAAAAGCATTATCAATAGTTATAGTTTGTTGTTGACAATTTGGTTAACTATGAATAATGACACCTATACCATAATATAGAAACACTAAGTTTACTGTATTTCTATTTGCTCCATGAAGGTAAGCGTCAGTATTATATAACATTACCTTTTAGCTGAGCCTGACACCTTGTGGTGGTGTTTAATATTAACAAGGAAACAATGTCAGAGATTTTTTATAGTGCAGAAATTATGTAAAATAAACTACAAATAACTAGGTGAACTAAATGCAGTCCTTAAAAAAAAGAGATACCAGAATCTTTGTTTATTGGCTAAACATGTTAAAAAATACCAGCTGCAATGAAACAGAACCATTCTTACATTAGTGGCAAAAACACCAAATAACCATTTCTCAGTCTCTAACATTATACTAAATATGCTACATATATAATGTGCAGAATATACCACCCCCCTTTTTTTTGGACCTGAATACCAAAGTAAGTCTGAAAGGCCAATGTGAAGTCAAGTCAAATACATGATAACACTGATGAATGCCACAATATATACATGGGTAAAAAGTTTCTAAAATACTATACAAATTATTTTATATTACAGGTATTGCAGAGATATAAGGGAATATCCTATTTTGCTATGTAGAATAAATGTGAATATGAAGCTCAGCTGAAGATGTTTGCTGCTCATCTGTAGCACATATCATGTCTGCCAGATGGTCCCAAACTTCTGGGTTATGTCATCAAATATAAGAAGCTCCTGTGATTGCTCACTATAAGTACCCCTTTTCTGAGCAGGTATATAAAGGCATTAGATCTAGCTATACTATGGTAACTTATTAAAATAATCTTGACTTTTATGAATACAATTATTTAAAACATTATGATATTAAAAGTCACACATGGGCCTCATGAATACTGAAATTATAGTAAAGTGTCATAATAGCAATAAATCAATACATGTCTGCTCCGTCATCTGCTATTTAGAAACAAACTCCAGTGAAAGGGAACATTCTTCCTTGCAGTGGAGCTGCCACTTGCACTACAAGGTTTATATGCAGCCACTTATTCCCTGTGCTTTGATAGTTACAGGTCATCGGCCAAGTTCAATGCAGTGGCCATAGCCCTGCACTGGACGTGAGGAAACATGGCAGCAGCTGTGGGAAAAGAGGATTGGATAAGTAAAACAGTTGTTCCAGGTGTCCAAGGCATACATTAGCATTTAAACATGGCAGTGTAGGGGTAGCCCCATTGTGAAGGCAGGATTGTTCCTTCCCCTGGAGATAGGCTTTAACTCTAAGATATCATGACAAATACATTAGGACTGTTTACCTGGCAAAGTGAATGCTAGTAATTAAAGTATAACAGGCAAAACTTGGATAGTGTAAGGGAGGGTTATAACCTCTGCATGTTTTTTTGCACCATGTGTGTCCCATTAAGTAAATTTACCTTCACTTCTTGTCCCATAGCCAAAATAAGAAGAGGGCAAAAACAATTCCCTCCAAAGTGAGGCTGTTCTGGTTGTCACCAAAATTAGTGTCCCCATTGAAATATTTCCCTTTATTCTTGTTCTGGTGACAACCTAAATTTGTGTAGCACCAACCCCGAACAATCCGCTTAGTAACCTGGGTTCTCTGTTGTGCGCCTCAACTCGAATAACTCTCCCAGCCCCTCATACACAACAATTTAAATGGAAATCACCACAACAATTAGGGAATTGCAAGCAAAGATACCCTTGACTTGGTAACAAGCTAATACCAGGGAATGGACACAAGACTGTTTAATAGTAAAAAAAAACTCAATGCATTAGGATAAATTGGAGTGAATGGAGGCTTAAACATTAACAAACATACAACATGAATGTTTTAGGCAGTCTGCTAGACAGTAGAATCACTATGCAGTAGCTACTTAGATGTGAGTTCTGTACCACTAGACTGATGGTAGCACAGGTTCCAGCAATACCAGTGATAGGTAGAGAACATTTATGTTAACTGTGTTGAAAAAGGTACTGTATGTTGCAACTACTTATGGTGCACCCAAGGTATGAATAAGTCCTATATGATACCCCTGTGTGGTTCCTCCAAACTAAGCAACTAGCAAAGGTCTCTATGTGGCAATTGTAAATAGTTTTTGGCCCTGAGTCTTCAGCTGGCTATCGTTGGGGCCCAGTCATACCATTGGTGCACATAAGGACAGACATAGCAAGGCCTGAAAGTAGTAACAGATTATAGGACAGCTAGGTAGGTGGTTTCTAAATGGCTCAATCTAACAGCAGTAGGGCATGTCTTTAATGTCTTCTCACCAGACTCTGGTTCGCCTGGCAATACCGCTTTGATATGAGTGTAGCGCAAAGTTCACAGTTGTGGTAACACAGTTTTAGCTCCACACTGTCTAATGTTCTCATTCTCCCTCAGGTCTCAGAGTGATGTGCTTGAGGCCTCAGCTCTATCCACAGCCTGTCTCCAGGCATGTTCTCACACCCAATCCTCTATGCAAAAAAACATGAAAATCTAAGAGCAGCACAGGAAGATACTGCTTCTTTTTCCTCCTTGCTGCCAATAGAGGGTAATAGAGGCCCATAAAAACTCCCCCGGTGCCAAATACAAGGTCAGCTTCACAGTCATCGGTCGCTGCTGGCACTCCCACTCCCCATGCTGATGGGAAGCAGTAGGGCATTGAAGTACAGCTTGACTGACTGCTTTCAATGTTACCAACAATGCCAGACACTAAGCCTTGTAGTCTAGAGCTCGGTTACATTTGGAATTTTCTTTTACTCTCACTCACAGTGATAACAGTAAACTGGACAAATAGAGAGGGTTAATCTCGCTAATGGGGGCACAGACAGCAATAAAACCTGACAGGTGTTCTAATCTTGCTCTACTCTGTCCAAAACAAGTAAAAAGCTTTGCCTTAAGTTACGTTTTAATAGAGGCTGTTCACCTAGAAAAATGAATGTTTCTTTTGGAAAGTGTATACTCAATTATAATAGCAAGTAAAGCCCCATACACACGGTCGGACTTTTTCATCAATTTGGTCCGATCGGACAAGGTTTGTTGAAAAATCAGACCGTGTGTATGCACCATCGGACAGTGTTCGTCGGTTTGTCCGTCGGACAAAGTCTTATCTCCTGCTGGAAAGATTTCCCGTCAACCCGGTCCGATCACACCAAATCCGAGCGTGTGTACGCTTGTCCGACGGACAAAGTGCTACGCATGCTCAGAAGAAATTCTGTGACGGAAGCGCTCGGTCAGGTAAAACTACCTTTCCTAATCGACACAGCACATTCGTCACGCTGCAATGTTAAAATGTCTTTAATGCAGCGCATTCTCTTTTTCTTTAAAATGCAACAAGAATGACATCTTTTAGCTGCTCCTATTCACCCGCACTTCTCACAAACTTACTTCTTTATTACTTTGCAGCATTTATACACTACATGTTTATTTTTACTCAGATCGTAATACAATCTTTCTTATTTTTTTTTTTACCCAGATTTTTTTTTTTTGGGGGAATACATATTTGAAGGAGGTTTTTTTTTTTTTTGGAGGGGGTTTGTATGTCTCAACTTAGCAAAACCACATTATTAACATTTGTATTTCTTGCTTACATTTACTAGGAGTTTGTTGGTTGTTGGTGCCCCTTGTTAATTCTAGGATTAGTGAAATGTACCTGCCTACTCAAAGAAAAACTGTCATTGTAGAAAAGTAAAACACAATAGTCAATGATTATTTCAAAGCAAAAAAACCTTTATTTAGGTCTCAGCAACAGACCAAAGAGGAACGCAGCCATGGTGAAACTTGGGGAATTTGCAAAGCCTTGGACACCCATGGCAACCATCATTTTACAGACTTAAACAATTGGGGGCATGAAGACTACCTATCTAAATAATAAGGGAGCGCAATCTGGTCCTGAAGTCCAAAACATCCGGAACTGCAGCAGATGCCATCTAGGTCCCCAGGCTCTGGTACTACGAGAGGCTCCATCTTCTCTCAGACCAGACTGAGTCCAGGTTGTCACTCTCTTGTCTTCCTTGTACGCTTCCTTCCACGCCGTGGTGCTGGTGCTGGTGGGGTGGCAGAAGGAGGAGGAGGAGGCGGAGCAAGGTCACTCTCGCAAACATGTGTGAGGGGAGTCATCTCCCCAGCCATCCCCTCATTTAGGATTTTGAGGATGACCTCCTCACACATGCTGCGTTGCCCCGCCTCCATACCCGTAAATTTACTTGTAACCAAGGAGGCAAAGGCCTCCTCGTAGGTGGGTGTGGCATAGAGGGAGGCTGAGGCATCTTTTATCAGCTGGAGCGCTGACTCTCCCACCTCCCCCATGTTTTTCGCCCTTCTGTAGGGAAGGCGGAGGGGAGAGACTTGGGAGACAGTCAGGCTCCTACGCCTACCCCCCTCTTGGCTGCCACTACCCCCTGCCTCCTCCTGACTGCCACCTTCCACAGCCACCTCCTGGCTGAGGTCTTCCTGTGTCTGAAAAAGGGACATAGTTTCAGTTATTTGTTCATCAAACACACACAATTCTCATCTAGTGACTGTTGCAAAATGTTTTCAAATACAAAACCATACAATTCTCAGCCCTGCAGTTTAGATTCTTCCCAAAAATGTCTCCCACACCACTGTCTGTTGATATGTCAATCACGTTAGGAAATAAGCAATTGGGGATCCTGAATTAACTGAACATCATTCATTATTCAACAAACTGGTTCCAAAACTACTATACCTGGAACAAGCTGGGCACCTGCACATATTCCTGACTGGAAGGCCCAGGTTGGTCCTCGGAAGCCTCATCAGGGGTGGCGTGCGTGGAAGGACGCGTGCAAGGAAGAGTCGAGAGTGACTTCCTGACAGTAGCCTGGTCTTTGAGAAAGTGGAGCCTGTCATAGTACCAGAGCGTGGGGACATGGACATCAGCTGCTGCAGCTCCAGATGCTTGTGACTTCAGGACCTTATTGCGCTCCCGGAAATAGGTAGTCTTCATGTTGTTTATCTTCACTTTTAAGTTTGCGACGGTTGCCATGGGCAGGGTAGGCTTTACAAATGCCACCAGTTTCAGCAGGGCTGCGTACCTCTTTGGTCTGTTGCTATAATCCCTGTGTTTTGCCTGCCATAAGAGGGGGAATTGCCGGTATTTATCAATGAAGTGTGGGAGAAAGCTCACGTTGTAGAACGCCTCCATCACCTCTGCAAGACACAACGCCACACAAAACAATATAAATAATGTCAGCCTAAACACTCCTAATCTTCTCCATAAAGAAGCCTCAAGTTCTAATCAGTCTAGGCTAGTTATGTACCAACGTCAAATTGTACCTTCGTTTGTAGCGATCGTCTCGTGCGTGAGCTTTCTCTCCCCTCGTCTCCCAGATCGTGGCTACGACACAGGCGTGTGACGTTTTATATACAGTGCGCATGCGTCAAACTCCGCCCGCCCCTGACGATCTTTCTCGTCTATTCCCCACCCCTTCTCTTTACGGCGCAGTGGGGAGAGCACATGGCGGGGACACAGCAGGTGCGCCCCAAATATCCCCCCAACGAGGAGGAGGACGAGGAAAGGCCGGAGGCAGAAACGTCCCGATCCCGGAGCCTGAAATTCAAGGCCTCCAATATGTCATTTGGAGAAATGTTGGAGATGGTGGACATATTAAAGAGGAGCGACTATGATGGGAAGTATGGGCCTTACCTCAACCCCAATGTCCGCAAGGCCAAGATCATGTCTAAAGTTGTGAGGAGGCTGTACAATCATTTTGGGGTACAACGATCCAAGGAGCAACTGAGGAAACGCTGGTCAGACCTGAAACTGAGGGAGGCCGATCAGTACAGAAAGATCAAGAGAATTCTTCAAAAAAGTAAGTAGTTGTGTTTTGTGTTTGATTTCTTGCTTGCATACTGCTCCATGTGGTTTGATTTTTACAAAGTTGTACATTCCAAAATGGCCACTTTCATGTTCGTCTGTGCATTCGATCGTACTCAGCCTCGATCTTTCTGCCACTGTCATGGTCGTGTGTGTGTCCATTCGATCGTACGCAACCTCGATCGTGCGGCCACTTATAATACGATGTTTGGTGTTTTTTTGGGGGAAAGGAAGTTTGTTCTCCCTAGAAATGTCATCCAGAATGTAAAGGCAATTTATTCAATGTAAAGGAGAGGTCACCCAGTAGGTGTTTACCCATCTGGACTCGAGAGCACTAGTGCTGGGACACCCAAACCCCCTTTTTATTAGCCTTTTCCACACATGTGCTCCAGTGGATACTAGAGGGGGGTCTCCATCACACAAACTTCTACCAAAAAGCTAGTCAGTTTAGCACCTTTACAAAGTGACTACATTCATGTAGTTGACATTTGTAACTGGCCAAACTAAAATAGTGTCCGTCACTTTCAAGCAATGTTTGTCATTTCCTATTTCTGCCCTCAATAGTTTGTGTTGCTAAATCTTCCTTTTGGACATTCTCATAGGGGAGCGAAAACTTGGGCCGTCTGAGGAAACCCCCAAACCAACACCTCCCAAAAAAGGGGAAAGAGCAGAAGCAGAGGAGGAGGAGGAGGAAGGAGAGATCATCGAACTTGGAGAAATTGTCACCACAACAGGTGAGTGTGGGAGAACACAGCTACTGGTAAGCTAATCCATGTATGGCTGCCTCATTTCCAACACCCCATTTTTTTTGTTTGTGGTTTTTAGGTGACGTGGATGTTGTGGAAGAAAAATCGCACTTTACCACAGAGAGTGCCCACGTACTCATCGGAGAGATAATGGTCTGCAATCGAGATCTAGATTACATAAAGCAAAACATCAATGATGTTCAACAAAAATTGAAGAACATCATTGATGTTTTAGGAAAAATATGAAAAAGCACCAAGTAATTTACACACATTTGTGCCAGCTTCTGAACACATTTGCAACTTAAAAACTGTGTGAAATTTGGAACATGCACACATTGTGTCCACATGTGCTAGCTCCCATCATGGTGGATGAATGGCAACGTTTTTTTGGGGGTGCAAACACTTTACGAACTACGAAAGTGGTTGTGGTGAAGGGGTTGCACCCCCAAAAAACGTCCATTCATCCCCATGATGGAAAATGGCACTTTTGAAGCTTCTAGGCATGTGTTTTACCATCTAATGACCATTTTCAGAACCAAATTGTGTGCATGTTCCAAATTTCCACTTTTCGGGGGTGCCCCCCCCATGTGATGAAGGCAAGATCAAACACACTTTGAACATATAGTCATGTCTGATCTTGTCTTCACTTTACAAAGTTGAACTTTCCTACTTCATAGGTTCTGCTTAGCTCCATGCCTGGTTTTACAAATTGCGTAATCTTTGTAAATAATGTTGTAAATAACCAAGATGTTGTCAGTTTTGGCGTGAAGATTGTAAACGCACTTGTGAATGTTTTCCAAGTAAACTTTTTTAATTTTCAAAATGTGTGGCTTCCTTATTTAAATAAAACAATGCATTATGTATGTAAAATGTAAAGGATATGGGGGGCAATGGGTGTTATTTACTAAAGGCAAATCCACTTTGCACTGCAATTTCCTTTCCCAGGGAACTTTTTCAATGCACTTGTAGAGCATAGCGGATTTGACTTATGTAAATGACACCCACAGTGCTTTGTACGAAAACACGGAGCACAGCATTGTGGAGAATACACACATGTCACACCTGGTGCTGAAAAGGAGTATTTTGGGTGTCAGTTATGCAGGACAAACCTTCTCTAGACCAAAGATTAGGTAGCAAACACACATGAGAAAAATCTTTTTGGGAAGAAGAGACTGTTACCTCCTTTTGCCCAGAAAGTGCATTACCACTGTCGAAGGCAAAGGGAAAAAATGTCAAAGTAAAATAAGCTAAAAAGAAGACTGAAATGACAAGAAATCAGAGGTTGGTTAAAATATCAGATTTATTAAAAAATGCCTCTCACACATCGTCAGGCAGAGCAATGGCCCCCCTACCCACAAAGTATTCCATATATTGGTCCCGGACCACGCGGGCATTGAGAGGGGGCAAGCCTGGACGTGCCACTCGAAGGGCTGTGAGGTCCGCATTTGGAGGGCCCTCCACATCTGGGCCAACGGGCACCACATAGTTCCTGTTATGTCTTTTGAGGAAGTTGTGCAATATGCAACAGGCAAGAACTATGTGGTTCAGTTTGTATTCCGCCAAGTTAAATGCCGTCAGGAACAGGCGGAAGCGGCTGGCCAGGATGCCAAAAGCGTTCTCCACCACTCTTCTGGCTCTGGACAGCCTGTAGTTGAAGACCCTCTGGTCCGGGGTGAGGGTCCTCATCGGGAACGGCCTCATCACATGGGGAGTCAGCGCAAACGCTTCATCTGCGACAAAGACGAAGGGGAGTCCTTCGGCATTCTCCTCTGGAGGTGGCAAGCACAGACTGCCACTTTGGAGACGCCAGTAGAACTCCGTGTGCGTAATGGCCCCACCATCCGATATCCGGCCGTTCATCCCCACGTCCACATACATAAACTCGTATGTTGCCGACACCACCGCCAACATCACTACACTATTAAACCCTTTATAATTATAATAGTAGGACCCCGAGTTGGGCGGTGGGACGATGCGGACGTGTTTCCCATCAATTGCCCCTCCGCAGTTAGGAAAGTCCCAACGGCTGGCAAAGTGGGAGGCCACAGTCTGCCATTCCTGTGGCGTGGAAGGGAACTGTGGAGTGAAACAAGAAAAAAAAATGAGTCACTTTGCACCTAAACATTGCAAGCAGATTAGACAATCAACATCTTGGAACAAGAGCATTGTATAAAATTGGAGGCTGGAAAGTATTTACACAGAAAAGTAGAGGCTCCCCTTCACAGATTACTCACCCCCCCATCAATCCCCCCACTTCTGATGGGACATTGGCAATAACTATGGTTTTGGGGGGGGGGGGGGTGGTGGACAGGTAACCCTCTGCACTTCATTGATTGGCAAATGGCTCAATAATGTGGCCTAGTTTGGCCAGACCCTCTGTACTTAACACTATTGGCAGGCCACAGGAAAGATCAAATAACATTTCCCCCCCCCCCCCAAAAAAGGCAGGCACAGTGTGACATTATTAAATTACCAAGCAAGCTAATAGGAGGGAAAGAAGACAAAAAAATAGGATAGGAAATGGAATGTATGGAGGCAGTCCCTTGCACTACATGCTTTGCTGAATTCATCCCTAAAGATGCGCACTATAAAGAGGTAGGTATATAGTGTGTATGGACCTTGGGAAAGCCAGCAGATAAAGGATTGGTACCATCTGACAGAGCAGTTGGGGGAGGGGGTTCCTAATGATTTTGCCCCCCCCCCCCCCACCAAAAGAACAAAAAAAGGGGGCTCTACATGAAGTAAACCACACAGCAAACATTTGTGCATATTTTAGGGGGTGTTTTGGGGCAAACAATACTATGCAGCAGACAAAAGACATTGCTTAAGTGAGTAGGCCATAGGTGTCTATTGGGGCAGAAGAGCATGCTGGTGAGGTAAGTGAAGGGAAAAATGCACGAAGGAGAAAAGGGGCACAGCATATTAGAACATATTGCAATCATGGTAATTAGGGAAGGAGGTCAAAAATACAAGTCATTAGCAAACAGAGCATACATAGAAGGGAATAGTAAAGTAGAAATGTTACCTTAATATAGTCCTCCTGCAGGACCTGAATGATGGCAGAACAGGTCTCTGGAATAATGATTCCCAGGGCCTGGGGAGAGATACCTGAAGAGAACTTCAAATCCTGAAGACTTCTCCCTGTCGCCAAGTACCTCAACGTGGCAACAAGCCTCTGCTCCGGAGTAATGGCTTGTCTCATGCAGGTATCCTGCCGGCTGATAAAGGGGGTCAGCAAAGCCAAAAGACGGTGAAAATCGGGGTCCGTCATCCTGAGAAAGTTCCTGAAATCATCAGGATTATTCTCCCGGATCTCACGAAGCAAAGGCATGTGCGAGAACTGGTCACGCTGAAGCAACCAATTCTTGGTCCACATACTCCTCATCACTCTGTTCATGGACGGGTCTTGGGTCAAAGCTAAAAGCCCGACACCAATTCCGCGTACAGCACGAACTCGGCGACGAGTACGCACGGGAAACATCGCTCAGAAGGTCACAAAAGGTCGGCTGGTCAGAACGGACAAACAGAAAGCACCGATAAACAGCAAGGCCTGAAAGAACGAAGTGAATACCAGCAACGAGCAGACAATAAGCAGTGCAAATCAAAGCGTCCTATATCAAGATATAGGCCGCAATGACCAACAAATGCGAACTGACTACACGCACTAATAAACAGATACGCACGACAACCACAAACTGAAGAGCAGTAACGATCTGAGTCAGAAAACTGAGAAGCGCGAATCTTAAGTCACCAAACTTCCACTAACTCTCGATAAACACGGGATCAGCAGAAGGAGCCCAACGGGTGCCTGACGTGGTGCTGAACTTCCCTTTTGTAATCTCGTGGACGACGACTTACGTCACGACGTTCTTCCGGACCGGATATTCCGACAACGTAGTCCGACCGTGTGTACGCAACGACAACATCGGACAAAGTACGTCGGACAAAGTCCGACCGACCTTGTCCGCGGATTGTCCGAGCGTGTGTATGGGGCTTAAGGTGAAGATGTGCTTAGTTTAGATACCTAAAACAATACGAAAGGAAACTTAGAAAACAGGATATTTGCTAGTACCCAACTGGGTATGTAAAGTGAACACATCTTCACCTTATACACTAACCATAACTTTGGAAAGTGAACATACACCTTTCCAAAGTGAACATGTATTATGATGGGTGAACAGCCTCTATTTCTTTTGTATTCAAGCCATTCTTTCTAAATAGGACTATACCCTTGTTCCAAATATAGGATGGGTGTAGAGTGCATTATTAATGGCAATCAAAGTAGTGGAAGAAAAGTCCAAGTCTATCTAGTCTTAAAAATAGTCCCTCCCCCCTGTACTTACCTATTTTTAATTTACTCAAATCAGGTCATGTTATCGCGTAGCTCTGAGTCACGGAGCACTTGACAATGGCTGGGAATTTCTAGAGCCATGGGTCCCATAGCCCCGCCGTTGTCAGGGTTGTGGGAGAGTCAGAGCTATAGGATAACAAGACCAGAGCAGAATAAATATAGGTAAGTACACACATCTTTTTTATACAGGTTAGACTGGATGGGTAGGAGGAGGGAGGAGTGACCATTTTAAGAATAGTTAGACTAGCTAGAACTTTATACATCTGTAACATTATCTTGTTTGTGCAAAACTAGTTTTTGGTTAAAGGCATAAGAATAAGAAAACCTAATTTAAAGTAGTATTTGTAGGGTAGATTGACACCATGGCCTATGTGTTTAAAAATATACTAAAGCGTTGATGCGAATAAATATTAAATTATGTGAGAAATAAATATTAAAAGATAACTAAATAATATAGCTGCAATTATATATGTGAACTGATACACAAAAATAAAATGTTTTAAATGAATAATAGCGCTAATATTAACCTACTAATATTGCACAGTGTACCACCAAATTGTAACACCATAATTATTCACTTAATTTGGTGGTACACTATGCAATATTAGTAGGCTAATATTAGCGCAATTATTCATTTAAAACATGTGTTGACATGTGCTGACGATATGCGTGTGTTTTATTTACATGAATTGCGATGAATTTTACTTTCGCTCTTACTTAACTTACTTAATGCATGCTGCAGTGTGTCACAAGGCACTTGCTGCAATAAAATAAGATCTGTATAATAGAAAATATGGCTTTTTGCCTCGTCCATGCATTGGTACTGTGTTGACCAACACATGTGCCCTGAATGCAGTTTTTGTTACACTCAGTATTATTGGTAATCATGTAGTACATTTATTTTGGATAATTCTTTCCCTGCTTTGTTTGAAATCTCACCTCCTTACAATTTCCCCCAAAGTTGTGTGCGCCAGCCTTTTGTGAAAGTGAAAACATTTTTAAATAAATGAATGTCCATAGAAGATCATAAACAACTACAAACGACAAAATAATCTTGTATTTTTCTGCAAATAAAGGATCTTCACGGATAATGATTCTACATTTCCCAAACACTATACAATATCTCCCTCTAGTGTTTTAATTTATATTTGCACTGAAAGCCAAACTAAATTCAGCAAATAGGCCATCTATGAAATATGTTCTGTGAAATACAGTGTTTTTTGTAAGGTAACAATTATAACGACTTCTGTAATGACTTCCATATATATGCACAATGACTTATCCTTCACAGCTTGATGCAAATCCATCAAGTTTAAATAAATAAATAAATAAATGGCCTGTTGAGTAATATCAGAAGGATGGCAACTGTATGTCCAAGCACATGTTTGTGACACTCATGGTTTACAATAAGCACATAACATGCATTTTAATTAAAGTTATTGTAAAGGTAGAAGGTTTTTTATCTTAACGCATTCTATGCATTAAGATAAAAAGCCTTCTGTGTGCAGCAGCCCCCCTCAGCCCCCCTAACACTTACCTGAGGTCCCTCTCTGTCCAGGGATGTCCACGAGTGTCTCAGCCATCTGAGATTCTCCCTACCGATTTGCTGAGACACAGTAGTGGCTCCACTGGCTTCTTCTGCTGTCAATCAAAGTCAGCTAGCCAATCAATGTAGAGAGATGGCAGGGCCGGGTCGGGGCTCTCCGTCTGAATGGACACAGGGAGCTGTGACTCAGTTTGGGTGCCCCTATAGCAAGCTGCTTGCTGTGGGGGGCACTGACCAGGAGGGAGAGGCCAGGAGCACAGAAGAGGGACCAGAGAAGAGGAGGATCCTGGCTGCTCTGTGCAAATCCACTGCACAGGGCAGGAAAGTATAACATTGTTAATTTTATAGGGAAAAAAAACGAGACTTTACAAAAATTTTAACTCAAGCTAAATTGGGCATGCAGCAAAAAAAAACTTGATGGAGGTTCCAAACCACTCATAGACACTAATGATCTACTGGCATATATGTTGGTTTAGGAGTGTAAAAAACTAGAGCAGCCTTTTCAACCTTTTCCAGGAACCCTTGAAATATCTTTCTGGTCTCAGGGAACCCCTGCTAAAAATTACTATATTTACAACCCATGATACATTAGTGTGATGGTCAGTGGGAAGAATGCTCCTTACACTTGTGGTCATTGGGAATAACTATTAGGTAAAAAAAGATCAATGATGTCAGTGGGAACTTATCTGAGAGGCAGAAATGGCTCATTGTTCAAGGAACCCCTAGCAGTCTCTGGAGGAACCCTAGTTGAGAAACCCTGAACAAGAATGATGGTCTTCTATGTATAAAGCCATAACAATGTACAAGCCTTTGGTTATAAGAACTTTTCTTCTTACTGTCTAAATGGCTAATAGTTGGCAACCCAAGTGTACCAATTGTACACTTAATGGGCTTTTGGATGTAAACATTTCTGTGGAACCACTTACATGCCTATTGGGCTACCTCAACTCTTCTTATTATACCCCCTCTATGTCAAGTACTACTCTGTGGGCTCTGTTTGTGGCCCAGAGACCAATTGCACTTAAGTGGACCTCTCAACACCCTCCTACTCTATCGTATTGAAATCCTAGACCTTAATAGGCTTATCTCCTTTGAAAAACACACATATATTCAGAGAAATTCAATGGAGAAGTTTAAGTAAGGGGCTTAAGTTTATGTCCTCTATATCGGAATAGGCCAATTTGTACCTTAGCGATTGTTGTCTATATGTATATTTTATCTCCTTAAGGGTTTAAGAGAAACAATTAATTAAAATGTACTTTTTTTCTTTATTTCTTTCTCTTCTTTGGTTAGCTGTTGTGTTTGTGATGTCTTATGCCCCGTACACACGCTCGGACTTTCCGGCAGGATTGTCTGCCGGACCTAGTAAAGCGGTCAAACCGCCGGACTTTCCAGCAGAGCTCCACCGGACTTTCCGAGCTGTGGACTTGCCCACACACGCCCGGACTTCTCCGGCGGACAATCCGTGGGAAAAAGTCCGCGGGACTTTTGAAAATGAACGGACTTGCCCACACACGGAGGAAAGTCCGTTCATTTAGAACGTAACTGCAGGTAGACGGGACTAGCGAAGGCAATGAATGCCGCCGCGCTAGCCCCATCACCTGGCATGGATTTAAAGGGAATCCCTACGCCGAATAAATGGCGTGGGGGTCCCCCAAATCCATCTCAGACCCTTATCCGAGCACGCAGCCCGACCGGCCAGGAAAGGGGTGGGGACGAGCGAGCACGCCCCCCCCACCTGAGCCGTACCAGGCCGCATTCCCTCAACATTGGGGGTGCCCTGGGGAAAGGGGGGCCGTGCGGCCCCCCCACCCCAAAGCACCTTGTCCCCATGTTGATGAGGACAAGGGCCTCTTCCCGAAAAACCCTGGCCATTGGTTGTCGGGGTCTGCGGGCGGGGGGCTTATCGGAATCCGGCAACCCCCTTTAATAAGGGGGCACCCAGATCCCGGCCCCCACCCTATGTGAATGAGTATGGGGTACGATGTACCCCTACCCATTCACCTAAGGTGTAAAGTGTAAATAAAAAAACACACAATTTTTTAAAAATATTTTATTGCACTGCTCCGGGGGTCTTCTTCCGTCTTGGGGGGGTCTTCTCGCCGGACTCCTCCGCTATTTTACCTAGCTCTTTTACCGAGCGGAGGAGCCCGGCTTTCTTCTTCGTCATCGCTGCCGTCGTCTGGGGGTCTCGATCCGTCTTCCGGGGTTTCTTCTTCTTCTTCTTCTTCTTCTTGCGATGTTGACTCGTTGCTCTCTCTGGCCGGAATGGCAGAGACGCGCTGTGTTGTGACTTATATAGGGACAAGGAGGCGGGGTCACATGCTCATGTCACATGGTGACCCCGCCCCCTATGATGTCACAGTCCCGGAGGATGCTGGGACTGTGACATCATAGGGGGGCAGGGTCACCATGTGACATGAGCATGTGACCCCGCCTCCTTGTCCCTATATAAGTCACAACACAGCGCGTCTCTGCCATTCCGGCCAGAGAGAGCGACGAGTCAACATCGGAAGAAGAAGAAGGAGACGGCGCAGAAAGCGGCGACAGCGGCAAGAACAGAAGAGACCCCGGAAGACCCCCGAAGGCGGATCGAGACCCCCAGACGACGGCGGCAATGACGAAGAAGAAAGCCGGGCTCCTCCGCTCGGTAAAAGAGCTAGGTAAAAGAGCAGAAGAGAGCGGAGGAGTCCGGCGAGAAGACCCCCCAAGACGGAAGAAGACCCCCGGAGCAGTGCAATAAAATATTTTTTAAAAATTGTGTGTTTTTTTTATTTACACTTTTACACCTTAGGTGAATGGGTAGGGGTACATCGTACCCCATACTCATTCACATAGGGTGGCTATTAAAGGGGGCTCCCGGATTCCGATAAGCCCCCCGCCCGCAGACCCCGACAACCAACGGCCAGGGTTGTCTGGAAGAGGCCCTTGTCCTCATCAACATGGGGACAAGGTGCTTTGGGGTGGGGGGCCGCACGGCCCCCCTTTTCCCAGGGCACCCCCCATGTTGAGGGCACGCGGCCTGGTAAGGCTCAGGAGGGGGGGGCGCTCGCTCGTACCCACCCCTTTCCTGGCCGGCTGGGCAGCGTGCTCGGATTAGGGTCTGAGATGGATTTGGGGGGGACCCCACGCCGTTTTTTCGGTGTAGGGATTCCCTTAAAATCCTTGCCAGGTGACGGGGCTAGCGCGGCGGCATTCACTGCCTTCGCTAGCCCCGTCTACCTGAAGTCGGGTTCTAAATGAACGGACTTTCCGATGATCGGCAAGTCCGTTCATTTCCAAAAGTCCTGCGGACTAGCATACAGACCGCGGGATTGTCTGAAGTCTGAACTTAAAACTTAGTCCGCCGGACTTTTGACAGGAAAAAGTCCGCCGGCGCCCACACACGGGCAGATTGTCCGGTCCGTATTGTCCGGTCCGCTCGTGTGTACGCGGCATTATGCAATATGTTTTGCATGCTCTGTTTGTATTTTTCTAAATTGTATTAAATTAAATCTGAACCAAAAAAAAGTTATTTTAAGTTATTTTATGTCTTTTTTTAGTAATGCTATTTCTCCAGTTATCTTCAATGTGTTTTTAATAAACAATCTCAATTTACAGTTTTCATACTTGTGAGAATGTAAACTTGTAATGACTGCTACCCTGTATTGTAATTGCTGCCTGTATCATCTTTGGGGAAACTTCTACCTATTTTTTGTCCTGGTTACTCAACAGGGAGTTAAAGGAAATTTTCCTGAAAAAGGAATAAAAATAATAATACTAATAGAATAAAAAGGAAATAAAAGCTTAGGAAAGAATGTGAAAATGTGGAGCATTGGATCTCTCATTCCTGTAAGGGGCTCAAGTATGATGACTCGTCTGTATTGGGGAGTTTCTCCTAGGTAGCTCTCCAAAGGGCAGGGCTACAACTTGGCACTTATCTCAATATAAGGAATGTGCCCATTCAGCCCCCTGTTGGTTGGGAACCTAAAATCATATATAGACATGGTCTTTCTCCTGCTTCTATGAATGACAGCTTCATGTTGTAATGGTTCCTAAGGAACCACCCCCAGTATCCCTAGGAATTACTGATGTCACTGGGAATCCCTGTTATTTAAAAAAAAAATAGGTGGATATAGCCACTTAAGGAAGGTATAGCAGTGACATAACCATGGCCATCACTTTGACATGATATGGTCAATGATGTCACCACCATCCCTGCACCTCCTTTTCTATGGCTGATAATGGCTCAGGGAGCTACCCCCCCCCCCCAGGGTGAGTCTAGTTATGGTTAGGGTTGTGGTTTATGCGTGGGGATGTGTGTGGTCAAAGAGGATAGAGCTGCAATGGTTGCAATGTGTCTGTGGGCTGTGTTATGTGTGGAACCGATTGCATGATTGTGGTATATGTTAGGCCCTTATGAAGGGGTGGTCCTGGGATAGAGTTATGCTATATGGGGCCTCACTGTATTGCCCCATACACACGGTCGGAAACTCCGACCACAAAATCCGTTGGATTTTTTCAGACGGATTTTGGTGTTGCATACACATGGTCGGACAAAGTTGACGGAAAATCCGATTATTCTGAACGTGGTGACGTTCGTTGCATGCGGCGGGACTACGTAGAGGCTAGTAGCCAATAGCTTTGGTCTTGTAATGTGATCTGAGCATGCGTGGCACTTTGTCCGTCGGAATTCGCTACACACGATTGGAAAAAGTCCAATAGGACTTTGTTGTCGGAAAATTTGAGAGCAGGATCTCAAACTTTTTCCGTCGGAAATTCCGACGGAAAAAGTCAGATGGAGCCCACACACGGTCGGAATTTCCGACAACATGGTCCGATATATTTTAGTCGTTTTAGTCGACTAAATTAACACTGGTAGGGACAAGCTGGTGGTTGTGGGGGTCTGCGGGCGGGTGGCTTATCAGAATCTGGAAGCCCCCTTTAACAAGGGGACCCCCCTACCATTTCACAAACAAGTGTCAAAAATTTTAAAAAAGACAATAGCCGGTTTTTGACAATTCCTTTATTAATGTCTTCTTCTTTCCCCACTTCTTCTGGTCTTCCTTCGGTTTTCTTCTTCTTCCTTCAACTTGTTCTTCCCCCGCTTCTTCCGCTATCTTCCTCTGCTTCTTCCTCTGGTCCTCTGCTTCTTCCTCCGGTATCTTCCTCCAGCATCTTCCTCCGAATTGTTCTTCCCCGCTTCGTCCTCCGGACGATCCGCCTCAATGGGGGGCTCCCGCTGTGTGACGCTTCTGTTCTTGTGACAGCTCTTATATAACTAAGTGCAGGGCCACCCGGTGATGTAAACGCTTACGTAAACGGGTGACCCCGCCCCCCTCTGACACCACGGGGGAAGCCATAGGGAAGTCCCCATGTGTCAGAGGGGGTGGCGTCACTGGGACCTGTCACTGGGACCCCCATGCCATTTTTTTTTATTTTGGCGCGGGGTTCCCCATAAAATCCATATCAGACCTGATGCCACCCGAGAGGAAAATACCGGGGCCGGGTAAGCCAGTGAGAAGTGAGAGTGGTGTGCCTGTGGGGGAAGTGATAGCGGTGGCCATGAAAGGGGATGTCGAGAGTGCGCCAGTCAAGGCGAAGGCCAATCGCAATTAGTTCGACCATCTCGGATTCTGGCATTTTGTCCGATGGTCTGTGGAGGAAGTGGAGTTTGCTCCAATAACATCCCTCATCCACATCACTTGATTTTGTGAGCCAACCCATTAATCCAGGCAAGGAGACATCCACCTTGCTGTACATGTGACTTTTTGGATCCATGTTTGTGAGTGTAACCCTTATTACTTGAATTTTCATTTTTTGGCATTAAACAATATCACACTAGGGCAGCTTTGCACTCTCTTTTCTTTGTACATTTTTTAGACCAAGTCCGCCACCCTGTGGATTATAGAGAGAGCTGCAGCACCTAAAGCTAAGATAACTTTTTATGCAGATTGTTACATGTTGTGTGTTGCTTATGGGAACATTTTTACTACATATTTACTACAGAAATACCATTCTGTAGTAAATACCTGGGGCTACAGCCGGAAGACCAACTTGGATAGTGTGGTTATTCGCAGACCGGATAAAAGAGACATTAAACGTTTTGCCACAACGGTGAACGCCAAGGGAGAAACCTTGATCCTAACCGATCCCGGATATTACTGGTACCGTTGCAGGAAAATACCAATATCATCTCTTTTGTGGATTACAGATGTGCAGTTGTGGAGTCAAAAGACACTTTGCTGAAGTTATTCTTTGCACAAAGTTCTTTGTTAATAGAAAGCTCCTCAGAAAGCTGTATCGCCAGGACTGTGCGGGACTGAATGTTGCCGGCAGATACAGTGAGTGATACCCTAAGCCACGTTGGCTAGAACTGAAGTTGTTGGGGTGTTCCACCCTGAAGAGTGATGTGTGACTTTCAGCAGACTGTGTTTGCAAATGATGAAGAGAATCTCTTTGTCTTCTTCTGTCATGTGGACAGACTGAGGATGTATTTGCAAGGGGACCTGTGTCCCGAAGTGTGGTCCCTTGCATCATACTTTGGCTGCTTGTTGCCTGAGGTGCAGCCATGCCCTTTTCCCACAGTTGCCTTTGAAAGAAGAAAAGGAACTGCTGGGAAATGTAGTCCATTTGAAGGAGAGTTAATGGATGGTAACCTGTCATGGACACTGAGCATGTAGCTAGTTAGAATAGGCTGCGATAAGGATATGATTGCCTATTTCTTCAAATAATGGTCTCATACACCTACGTCAGGACTGTCACTGATTAAAGTCTTGCTAAAGGTTTATAGTTCTATGCTAATTAGGAAAGGGGGTGGCATTCTCAGTGAGAATGGGGCCTGCTTTCATGATGTAAATTATATAGATATGTATAGGATGTTTTACATTTTCATGCTGCCCCCGGCTGAGGATTAGTTTAAATCAATGTGTACATATTGAACTATTGTCTACAAGTTTTTATAGGGTAGGATGCCTTTGCATTGTTTGATTTTTATCTTTCAGGTGTTGCTGTGTCAGTGCGTCTTCCTTGGCTAAGGAGAGACACGGATCTAGCTGGATCACAACACTAACCCTCTGTATATTGTCACGACTGTATATATTAGATAGTTAGGTGATAGCATTATTGCTTACTTGCTTTCAAAATGTATATAACTATTTTAGATACTTGAATGTCATACCTGACTAACTACTTTTCATGTGATACCAATGTTTATTCATGTGGCACGCCACACATATGTTATTTTACTGCTATTCTGTTAACCCTTTCCTTGTTTCCCCACCCATCACAGTTTTTGACAGGACATTCGCTCTCAGGCTTGGGAGCTCAAATTATATTTTTTTGCAAACTCTGAGATGTATTTTTTTTTGGCAGGGGGAGAATGTAGCACCCTGGGGTTAAGTCAGTGAGCTCCTCACAAATTGACTTGCCAAGAATAGTTATCTTGGTCGATTGATAGAGATCTATTGATTGTGAGTGAGAGAGATTGAGTGAGGAAGAGAGAGATGAGCTCATCTACTGTGCTACTTATGCTTTCACTATCTTGTCACAGGCTGGGGTTAGTCCAGGATGACCTGCAAAACGAGAAAGTAGGTTAAATGATGCTGGCCATCAGACTAACTACATCTAGTGGCAGAAATATAAGTTCTGCAGGATAATAAGTACTGCTGAATTATTATTGAAAACAGCAGAAACTGTTTTTTTTTCTTTTTTGTATGCACAAGGAAACAGCCATATTTGCTCATTATTTCTCATTATTAAAAATAAAATAAATAACAAACATGTCATGGTTTTGCACAAAGCAGTCCCGATTCTCCTCTTTGCAGGTCCTCTGCCACTGCTCCTGGCTCTTCCTTTTCAGCCAGTTCCCCCAAAGTCAAGCCGCTTGCTCTGGGGGCACTGGTGCATGCTCACCCCCAAGCCCCAGCTCGGCCCCACCCCTCGCTCTCTCAACATTGGCTCACTGGCTGTGATTGACTGTCTCAGCCAATGAGGAATGAGAGACCCGGAAAAAGCTCAGCTCTTGTGCACATCACTGGATCGAGAGAGAGCTCAGGTGAGTATTAGGGGGGGGCTGGGGGGGAGGGGATGGGTGGGGCGCTGCATACAGAAGTTTTTTTAATAATGGCATTATTTGGGGGTGGCTTCTAGGAACAGAAACATATGTTCCACTATAATAAACTTTGATTATAGTTTTAGAAACAGGTCAATGAGGGTTTTGTATTCTGTATTATTTGTGTTCTGTATTATTTGCTACCGCTGTTTTATATTGTCTCATTGTTTTAATTATTTGAGAAAGTAAATAGCATTTCCCCTTGGGAAATGTACTATTATGTTTGAGAATTGTATGCAAGCATGCACATTAAAAAAAAAATATATTTAGAATATGGAGAAAATTTGTAAATGAACTGCTGTTATTACAGCAAGAACTGTAAGGGGATGCATAAAAAATATACAGTGTAATGGTTTGTAAATCTCTCCCACAGTGTTAATCTGAAATACTGTCACAAACCCGAGTACACTAAAAGACTAATGGCTGTTTAAGTTATAATTGTTATTTTTATTACACTTATTTATTATCAACACACACAACACACACATTTTACTACTTCTAGAATCTGTGGAAAGTACAAACGGACAGATAGGAAGCAAATGACTGCATATACTATATATATATATATATATATATATATATATATATATATATATATATATATATATATATATATATATATATATATATATATATATATGTAGCACTAACCACCGAAGGAGCCGCTGGTTATTTTTGGGCTTACCGTTACCTTCTTCACCTCGTATGCGTCTAGGGGTTTCCTGAGGTAGATGGCCAAAGAAACTGTAGAAACTGACACTGGATCCACTTTAGGGATTTTTATTTGCAAAACGTCAGATAAACACAGTCTCTCAATGAAAGGATAGAGGGTATAGGATAGGAAGTTCAGGTACTCTTGGAACTGTGTGTAACTGAATGTCTCTCACTATAAACTCCAGGGAATAGCCATTCACAACTGGACGTTGTAGCTATCGGCTAAATCTCCTCTCAGTAGATTTGGCAGCCGATAGGTAATTCAGACAAAAAAAGTCTCTGCCATAGACTTGGTTGTAACTTGAAGGTGAAAAGTCTCTGCCACAGACTTGGTTGTAACTGAAGGATAAATGAACTTAGAGAACCCTCATACGGTACCAGTATCTTGCAGTCGGTCCAGCGATACCATACGAGTGTGGATTCACCTGGTGTCCTTCCGACTTAGCTTCCAGGCTCTTAACGAGCAGCCAGCTTTGTGCGTGGCCTTCTTATTAAGAGTTCTCCCATGGTTGCGTTCTCAGTTGCTGGGCCTCTACAAAACCGAGACGGCACCGGGCCGCCATAGAATCCTCCTTTCAGTTACTGTGCCTCAGGCTAGCCAGCCCCGAGACTCGGAAATGGATGGATCCGCACCCCTGGCCATGAGGGCCCCTGAGGGTTGGTCAGAAGGACCTGGACCAAAAAGATGAAGCAATATTCTGGACTGGAAACCAGAAGAACGTGACCTCAGTCTCTTAAGTAACCTCTCCCAGAATGCACAGAGAGACATTCCACTCACTGGTTGGTTTCGAGAAAGATTGGCACCCAATGTTTCCAACTGAACTGCATTCCTATGCTTGCCAGAGGTGACACTGACACCTATGGCCAAGCAGAACACATTGCAATCCAGCCAAACTAGTACTGAGACCAGAATTTAGAACAATTAACCCTAAAACCCAACTGTGGTTTTAGGAACTTTAAATTTACAAAAACATAGTGCATGCTCATTTGGAGCCCGGCGCTACATATATATACAGTATATCCCGGGGGAGCAACCCATGGACCATGATCTATCAGTCGATCACATCCAAGTGACTGGTATATCAGTCCTGGGCTTGCCGGCCTGCTTTCGCTGGGCATGGATGAAAGCGGTGGCCAGTTATGGAAGGAGAGAAACAGGGCAGAAGGGAGCAGACAGTCGGGGAGGCATCAGCCTGCCGCATGAGCCGATACCTCATCTATAGTTCTGGCTGCAATGTCAGGCAGAGTGATACCAATAGCACTCTGCCTCTCATTCTTTGTAGTGGGATGCACAGCGGCTGGAAGCGCTGCAAGAAGTTAAGGTCAGTGGGCATAATAGGGCACAGTAAAAGCTATGTGGGCACAAAAGCATTGAGGTGGGCACAACAGCTATAGGGCACAATAGCATTTATGTGGGCACAACAACAGCTATAGGGCATAACAGCATCTATATGGGCACAACAGCATTTATGTGGGCACAACAGTTATAGGGCACAACGGAATCTATATGGGCACATTAGCTTAAAGATGCTATTCTGCCCATATACATGCACAATAACAGCTAAATGGGCACAAACTTGCATGTATATACATTTAGCTGCTGCCTCTGCAGATAAAGAGGGTAGGGATTCAGTAAGTTAATAGGGCAGCCTACATATAAACAAGCCCTAAGGGTGCCGTCGCCAAAGGCAAGGGCTGGTTTACAAGTGCGACAGGCAGTGCTGCTCCTTGAAAAGTGATCTAAGCATGTTTGACAGGTGATGAAGAGGCTGATTTGAACCAATTATTTGCTCCGTGTTCCTGTGCGATTCAGTATGGTGTGATTTTGCAGCCCATTCATATGAAGGGGCTGCAAATTGCATCAGACTGCACAAAAAATGGTGCATGCACTACTTTTCAAAAATGCACTGTGCCAAATCACATAATACTGCAGTGCCATGTGTTTGCAGGTTTGAAGTTAATAATGTATTGGCACCTGCAGTAGATCGCAAACACAGTGCATTTTGAACACACATGGAACATACCTTACTGGCACCTCATTCTGGTGTGCACTGACCCTAACAACAGGACACTTTGTCTGGTGATCTTTGACCTAACCAGTGTTGTTCAGGTAGATCTCCACCTCTCTAAGGTTGCAGTATATTATAATATACAAATAATATTTATTATTATGTTTGCCTGGAAAAAACTGTACATCTTAAGCCCCATACACACGCGCGGATTATCCGAGGACCAGGTCCGTCGGATCATGTCCGTCGTACTTTGTCCGATGTTGGTTTTGCGTACACACGGTCGGACAAAGTTGTCGGAAAATCCGATCATTCTGAACGTGGTGACGTTTGTTGCCTACGACGGGACTACGTAGAGGCTAGTAGCCAATAGCTTTGGTCTTCTAATGTGATCTGAGCATGCGTAGCACTTTGTCCGTCGGACTACCATACACACGATCGGATTTGGTGTGATCGGACCTTGTTGTCCAAAAATCTATCCAGCAGGAGATAGGACTTTGTCCGTCGGACAATCCGACGTACACTGTCCGATGGTGCATACACACGGTCGCATTTTTCAACAACATTGTCCGATCGGACAGAATCCATGCGAAAATCCGACCGTGTGTATGGGGCTTAAAAACTTATGAAGGTTAATAACCCAATACCCTTTACTAGCTCAATATACCTTTACAAGTATTGTGACTAGCATGTACTTTTGCAGACTTGTATGAATAAAGAATCAAAAAAGCGGAAGTATAGATGGATATTAAACCTATCAAGTGCACAATATATATATATATATATATAAGCATAAACAGTTACGTTAATTAATAATTAATAATTAACTTAATGGAGCTGAATTGCTAAAGGATAAGTGTGTACGTATGCTGGCCCCCAAGGTATTTACTTTTTGTCTATTCACATGTTCATGGGCTGCAATGTGTGTGTAAATATATATATATATATATATATATATATATATATATATATATATATATATATATACACACACCATATATTTCATGACATGCTTTGCTGTGGAATAGAACAGCAGATCCAAAAAGAAGAATGCTTTGAATGTTTGCCTTTTACAACAAAAATAAGCACACCATTTGCAGCACATTGGTGTATGATCAGCTGAGTAAGTTCAGGGATATCAATATTAATGTGTTCATGTACATCCACACATTTATGTAGACCCAATTGTACCATAGCATTTTTAGCCAGTTCATCCTTCTCTACAGTAAATAAGTCTCAGAAATATATTTATTGCTGCTGCACTAGCTATTTTCTGCTACTAGATGGCAGTATGATGCCACAAATAAATACAAGTAAAGTTTCTAAAATCGAGTATGTAGTGTTGCTTGAAAGCAACACATCAATTCATGGGCATTTAACCAAACACGTCAAAATGTTCATACCCCATTAAAGTTGATGGGGAGAAAAAAAATGTATGGTTTGTTTGAGCCTCTTGAGGGCAACTACAGTGGTCAAATGCTACAAGATGGCATGGGAAGCCCACCAAATGTCTAAGGAAGATATGTTGCTATTTGAACTGGTTCCTGCCTGCCCTGTAGCATACAGCTACCATTTCTGAGAGGAGGTCCTCCTGTGCTTTCACCTCCCTCAGATCGGGTGTGCTCTGTGACTGTTCTTTCCTTTTGACACAGCCAATCACAGATAACGGTAAAGGGCAAATCACAGCGGCCCTTTACCATGTGATCAGTTGTGTCCAATCACAGCTCGTCACATTAAAACAGACCCTGTCCCTGTGTCAGGAAAGGAGAGTTGATAACTGGAAAGTCTGACAGGGCACAATAAGTACAGTGTTTACACTGATAAATAGAGCACTGATTATCAGTGCAACCCCATCAGTGCCGATTATTAATGTCCATCAGTGCTGTCTCATCAGTGCAGCCTCGTCTATTTCTTTTCACAGCTTAAGGCCTGGTTCACATATATGCAGTTTGCTTTTGATCCGTTTCTGCAGTGTTTTTTACGGTGTGTTTTGCACATACGCTTTTGATGTGTTTTTCATGCATTTTTTGATGCGTTTTATGTTTTTCTTTACAATGTTTTTATTGTTTTTACAGAATACAAGAATACATGTTAAGCTCAACATTAGATAAGGTGATCAGATCTAAGTACAAGACAAGAACGTATATGCATCAAACAATTGTCTTATTCAAACTGATAGCATGGACCTATATCCACCTAACCTATGGAGCCTCCAATCTTTGAGTGCACAAGAGAGTGAGTGACCTAGAGCTCTCAGCCATTTTATTCAAGAACTGTAGGATGTTAAACACTGGTCTCCTGGCCAAATGGGTAAAGCGAGACAAACTCTGATGCTGGCTGACCCCAGTAGCCAATTCCACCACCCTAATGGGAGATCACTGTGGATAGAAAGGCTCTGGGCATCTTCTCCGGAAATTATAAGGATAGACCACCAAACCCAGCTATTGTGACTACTGTGTTGTGCAGGTCAGGCGGGTCACTATGTAGCAGCCGTTCTCACGGTGCCATAACATGGGCCAGTTGTATCTCTTGTCAACCAAACAGCCAGAAGAACATCTGGCAAAGAGAAGGCACTAGCCTAAATTCTGTGTGAATAATCTATTAGTGGCGAGGCTATATTGGGACATCTATGCTGTACGCCTTCAACCCTATCTTCTCCAAAACAGGGTCAGGCGGAGTCCTGGAGACCAGACCCCCCGGGTGACCATATTGACAGAGCACTTTGGTCCCCAGGGTATCCAATGTCTGCGCCTCGGCATTGAACTTTATAGCTTTTAAAGCAATTTGAATATCACAGACGAAGGTCAACCAAGATAGAGACATGCCAGAAAGAGACGGCTTGTCTCCAATAGGAAAGAGAGAGAAAAAGAGTAAGGAAGGACAGGGAAGAGAAGAGGGAGGAAGGACATCTAGAGTTCTGGTATAGTGGCCTTATTGCTGCCTGTGTGTAATGGTGTATTAGTGAAGGCAGCCCAGGGTTCCCAGATTAAAAAAACTTGTGGGATTTGTCTAGAAGAATGCTTACAATCTTCTCCTGAGCCATGATCCAGGAGATCTTATGTTTTAGTGCAGAAATTGGCACAGAATGCCTTTTCCATTTTCTGGCTATGGTGATTTTGGCTCCAAGGAGCATGTAGAAGATCAATGTTTGTGTATTTTTGGGTATTTTCTCCACCTTGTGGTTAAGGAGCGCTATTTCAGGGATCTGTGGGACCGCAACCTCTGTGACCTATCGCAACATGTGGAAAAATCTGTTCCAAAAGCTTAGTATTCGTGGGCAGGTCCACCAAATGTGAAATAAGGAGCCTAAATGGTCGCAGCCCCTGAAGCACATAGGAGAAGTGTCTAGGTATATTTTAGTGAGGGAAGAGCAGACTCAGTACCGGGGGGTGAGAATCTTAACGTTGGCTTCCATCAAGGAAATGTTTAGAATGCCCTTGAATGACCGGTGGAAGCAGTGATAACACCTATCTCGGTCCCACTCTTTCGTCAGATCCTGTTCCCAGAGTCTGGCGTAGAGAGGTTTATCTGTGGCCCTGGCGAGTGAGGAATAGATTATGGATATAACCCCCCCATCCTTGATATTGGCGCACCATGTTTATATGCAGTCAGTGTGGGGGGTTCCGGGTTATTATGCCATATGGATTGCAAAAAGTTAGTAATTTGGGTTAGTCTATATCGCTCAGCATTAGGAATTTCTAGTGTCCTATCCTATATAAGCCCTTATCGAGCCACCATTTGAAGGCCAGGATGTTTTGGCCAGGGGGAAAGTCTGGATTGTGGAATAAGTGAACAAGTGGTCGGTAAGTGAATGTCAAAGTGGAATGCTTCTGAAGTCGTTCCCAGAGTGCCATCGAATGGGAGTGGGTGGGGGCTAGTATTGCCGGTCTCAGGTGGGGAGGGGACCAGAGTAGATAATCTATTGCGTATGGAGATACCGCTTGTCTCTCCATTAGAAGCCAAATCTGGTTTAGGGGCCGCGTGAGTGGGCAATGGAGACCTGAGCTATTTGTGGTAATACCACCATGTATTCAGAAGGGCTAGGCCTCCCTGGGATTTGAGTCTTAAGAGTATGTCCTTGGAACAGCGTCTACCTTTGGACCCCCATATGAATTTCAGAATTGAGGATTGGAATCGTAGTAGTTGCGATTTTCTAATCGGGAATGGATTGGAAGGGATCTAAAGAGGTACAGGAGATGTGGTAGAAGGGTCATTTTGATGGAGTTCACCCTACCTAGCCAGGACAGATCATGTTTGGACCATGTGAACATGTCTGCTTCTAGTTTTTTAAACATTGGGGGTAGTTACAGGAGTACAAAAGGTCAAATTTGGGGGTTAGGTTAACACCCAAATAAGGGATAGAAGTCGGGGTCCAGGAAAATCGGAAGTGTACCCGCATACGTTCCAACAAGTCAGGGGGGACTGATATGTTCAGAGCCGAGGATTTTGAGATATTGACCCGAAGACCGGAGGCTGCACCAAACTGTTGAAGGAGCATAAGGATGTTGGGGGTAGAGATAAGGGATGATGTAGCAAAGAGAAGCAGATGGTCTGCGAATAGGGCGCATTTATGTTCTTGGGGTCTGCACATAACTCCCTTAATGTCAGGGTGATTTCATATAGCAATGGCTAATGTTTCTATGGCGATGGTGAATATCAGGGGTGAAAGTGGGCAGCCCTCTCTGGTGCCTTTCTCTATGTCAAAAAGAGCTGAGTATCTGCTCTACATTCTCACTTGAGCACTCGGTTTAGAATAAAGGGAATGCAGAATGCCTAAGAAGTTAGGGCCCAGTCCCCATCTCTCCAGAGCTGTATGATCGGCCGAGAGTTTGGGAAGTGATATTGTATCGAGGAATTCTTCTAGTCGGGCAGGGGGGCCGGAGTTATTGTATTTGTATAGGGTAGCATAGAATTTGTGAACGCATTCCATAATATTTTGTGGGTTCTGTGTAGCGCCAGAGGGCATGTGGATTTTGGGGAAAGCCAAAGGGTGGGGTTTGGGTGTCAGTTTGGTGGCCAATTTAGAACCAATCTTATCCTTTTACGAGTAAAATCTTGCGCCAGACCAACAAAGGCACTTTTTGGCCTTGGTGGTAAGAGCCAGGTTTAGGTTCAGATGAGCTGCTTCCAGTTTTTGAAGTGAAACTCTGGTGTGTTCTCGTTCATGTCATTTACATAAAGCATGAAATTCTTTGGTGAGGTTATCTATCTCGGCTCGATGTTCCCTTTTTAGACGGGAGGACAACTGGATGATCTTGCCTCTTATTACCGCCTTGTGGGCCGCCCATAGAGTAGCTGGGGTAATTGCGTCAGTGTCATTCGTGTGGAAGTAATCATTCAGGTCTTTCTCTATGAGGGAGCAATGGACCGGGTTACTTAGGAACGCCTCATTAAATCTCCACTTAAATTCTCTATTTGAGTTGTTGGAATAGAGGATAGAAAGAGTCACCATGGAGTGATCTGAGATAGGGTAGTCCCTAATAGTTGATTTTACTACGAGAGGTATGTGTGAGACTTGAAGGAAAACATGATCTATCCTGGCATAGGTCTGGTGGGGAGCAGAGTAATGACTGTAATCTTTGGAAAGGGGATTGAGTTCTCTCCAAATGTCAACCAACCCTGAGTCGTAGAGAAGTTTAGCTATTTTTAGACTTTGTTTAGGGGGCCGTCTGGTGTGGGGAAGTCCAGATCCCGATTTGTCCAGTTAAAGGTCAAATGCAATGTTTGAGTCACCCCAGAGGATCATAATTCCTTCTAACTGCTGCTCGAGAGAGTGTAGCATGGATGCAAAAAATTAAGCTTGAGCACTATTCGGAGTGTAGAATGAAACAAATTAATATAGCGAACCCATCTATCCTGCCTTTTACCAAAATATATCTGCCTGAGGGGTCTCTGGTTACTGCCTACATGGATAAGTTTAAATGTTTTGAAAAACAAATGGCTACTCCTTTTGTTTTATTCTCCGCATTGGAGAGGTAAAACTGGGGGAAGTGTTGATGTAGAAAGGAGGGGTTGAAAGACGTGGGAAAGTGGGTCTCTTGGAGCAAGAGGACATCTGTTTTTTGGGATTGGTAGAGTTTGAACAGTTTTCTCCTTTTGACTGGAGAGTAAGGGCCCTGTACATTATGTAAAGCTATGTGTAACTGAGATGGAGAAGTGTTATTTATGGACATGGACCAGAGGGTGGGGTAGCTACTACATCTGTGTGGGTCTTACCCTGTGTTGACCAGATGTATACTTCCAACCTAGAGAAAAGTTGACATCTAGGTGACCTTCGAGGGAGAAGAGAAGAAGAGGAGAGCGAAGGGAGAAGATGTGGACCTTCTGGAAAGAAAAAAGAGAAGCAAAACATGTGAACTTCAAACAACAAGAGGTAATTAAATCCCAAACCCAAGATGGTGTGTGGGAGCACATTCCCACACACCATAAAACGTTTGCCCAAAAACAAAAAAGGACATTTCCCCCGGGGCCAGGGGAGAGGTAGCAGTCTCCAACAGGGATCAAAAAATATTCCCAGTCATCGACAAGTGGAGGAGCAGGACATCCGCTCCGGCCGCCTCAATTTGCAATAGCAGTAATATGTATGAGGGCAGAGCCCCTAAAAGATTTAAGGTCCCTGAGGGGATGAGCCCCTCCAGACCCCAGAGTCGGCCAGGGTTCCCCCTAGGGGATCCAAACTAGCACGGGTCAGGGGCTCGGGTAAAGCTCACCCCAACAGGGAATTGCAGGGCGGCAAGCCAAGCAATACACTCAGCTTGTCACTTCCGCCTGGAAAACATTCAGAAGCTTTAAATAAAAATATGTCAAAGATATATGCAGGTGTCTATATGTCAGGCAACAAACAGAGAAAACCTGTTGAACTGAAAAACGTTCAATGTAAAATCAAGATCAGGAACAGTCTTGTAGACCTAAAAAGAGAAGAAAAACACAGAATAGTGCCTTCAGCACTCCTCAACAGCGTTGGAGGGGTGTGGAGGGCTGTGCCAAGCATAGTTTGGTCAAACAGGAATTGAGAGTAATAATTCTTTAGGAGGATCCAGATGGATCAGGGTGGACCAACAACAGGCTTTGAAGCGACCCAGGCGATGGACCCTAACTAGTTGGTGTGGAGTCTTTGGACTTCTTGGATAGGTGCTTCTGCCACATTGGGGCGAAGGGACTGGACGATGGTGGTCTTTTAGAGGACGAGTTGGGGCCCCTGCTGGCCGATGCTGTCATATGGTCTTGAGTGATGAGGCCCAGTTGGAGAAGCAGCCTTTCCCCTTCTGCGAAGGATGAGAAGCCGTAGGGTTTGTTATTCAAGGAGAAGGATAGGCAAAAAGGGAAGGACCATCTGTATGAGATAGATTTCTGGGTCAGCACTTGAAAGAGCGATTTCAGTAATCTATGTTTCTGTATGGTATAGTGTGATAAGTCCGCAAAAATTTGTATGGGATGAACCCTGGAAGGAAAGGGAACCTTCCTCCCGGGAGCGGTGCATAACCTCCTCCTTTACTTTGTAAAGTGTGGCTTACCGACAATGTCTCTGGGGAGGCCATCTTTGCGGGATGGTTGCAGGGCCCGGTCCATCTCTAGGCGATGGCCTGAGATGTTGGGGATGAGTTCCTTTATAAAAGAACATACTATTTGGTCAGCATCCTTGAATGATTCGGGGACCCCCCCTAATCCTGAAATTTTATCTCTGCAATCTATTTTTGAGATCATCAATTTTGGAAAAAGCGCATTCAAGTTGGTCATGCAGATCCTGAATTCGGGCAGTATTCTGGTTCACTCTGTTTACAGTCTGGTCCGCTTTGGTTTTGATTGCTTCAATCCTTGCACCTAGATGCTGTAGATCTGCCTGGATGGCAGTGGTTATTTGGGTAGTGGTTTGAGAAAGTATTGTGGAAAACATTGCCCTCATGGAGGAGAAATCCTGGGGTATAGAGGGGAGGCCCCGTGTGGAAGCATTACATCCCTCCGGGCTGGCAGTGATATCCTCCATAGGGGAGAGGGGCATGTCCTCCAGGGTCCTGCCTATGAGGGATTCTGTGGAGGTGGGAGACAGGCTGTTGTGGTAGTGTGTACTCACTGTGGGGCCTGACGGCCCGGCTGAACAGACATCCTGGTCTGCTATAGAGTCCTCTATCCCCAGCTCTCCTCCTTGTGTGCTAGCAGCAGGTGCCATCTTGGATGAGGCCGCAGGTCCAAGCCCGGCATCCAGAATGCAGGAAAGGTTCCTCCGTGCTGTTCCCCCTGCCATCATGGGATCCCTGCTGTGTCCCCTATCCTCGGGCAATGTCGGGTGTAGCGGTCTTAGTAGCTGTAAGAAGAATAGATATGGACTTCACAATAGGCATCTATCAAGATAACTAAAAATTAATAGACTTGTGCACGGCAGAAAATTTTGTTTAGTTTCCTTTCATTTTCATTTGTAAAATACATAATTTTGTTCTGTTTCGTTATGTTACGTTAATTTGTTTTCGGATAATTAGTTATTTCTGTAATGTATAGATATTCATTATAACGAATTGATTTGTTTTATTGTTTGTTTAATTTTCGGATAATTTGTTATTTATGTGTATATATTTGTGTTAACGAATCATAATTCGGAAAGTCGTTTAAATTAAATCTATCTATTAAATCTATTAACACACACACACACACACACACACACAATGACAATGTCTCTTCTGCTGCTTCTCAAAACTTGTTTCCTCTTCTCAAATACAATACAACACCCTTCTCAGGAATGCACTTTGCCTGTGGTTGTGCTGTGTCACTGCTGCTGGTACCCGGAGGAACCTGATGTTTTGAGATTGAATCCATTAACCCCCACACACACAATATCTCTTCTGCTGCTTCTCAAAACTCGTCTCCTCTGCTCAAATACAACACCCTTCTCACTCAGTTCTCAGGAAGGCACTTTGCCAGTATTATTAATCCAACCTCCAGCACAAAATGAATCAGCTGATCGGGCTGTAAGATTTACTCCGAGTCAACCTGCTGTTTTATTAGATCTTTAATGAATTAACGAATCTTGCCAAATTAATTCGTTATTTTCGTTATAATTTATTTCGTATTAGTTAAAATTCGTTGTTCGTTATTATCACGCTTGTGGGTGTCTGGTAGCCTGCAGTCAAATGCAGGAGACTCCCCCAACTCGCGAGAGACTTGGGATGTCTGCCTTAATGACCAGAGCAGTTTTTGCTATTTGGCACTGCGTCGATTTAACTGACAAGTGCGCGGCTGTGCGACGTTGTACTCAAACAAAGTTGACTTTCTTTTTTTCCCACAAATAGAGCTTTCTTTTGGTGGTATTTGATCACCTCTGCAGTTTTTATTTTTTGGGCTATTGAAAAAAAAACTATATTTTTTACTTTTTGCTATAGTAAATATACCACATTAATTTTTTTTAAAACACATTTCTTCATCAGTTTAGGTCAATATGTATTCTTCTACATATTTTTGGTAAACAAAATAGCAATAAGCGTATATTGATTGGTCTGTGCCAAAATTATAGCGTCTACAAAATAGGGAATAGATTTATTTTAGTTTTTTTACTAGTAATGGCGGTGATCATCGATTTTTAGCGGGACTGCGACATTGCAGCGGACAGGTCGCACACTTTTGACACTTTTTTGGGATCATTGACATTTCTACAGCGATCAGAGCTAAAAATAGCCACTGATTGCTGTATAAATGTCACTGGCAGGGAAGTGGTTAACACTAGGGGGCAATCAAGGTGCCTGAAGAGTATGGGCCAACCCTGCTGCTGGAGCCAATTAGGAACTGCCGATGCCAAGGGAGCAAAGAGAGTCACACGTTGCCGACTGGAGACACTACATGTTTCGGAGGGACACAAGAAGGGGCATGTCCCCGAAATATGTAGTGTCTCCAGTGGGCGATGTGTGACTTTCTTTGCTCCATTGGCATCGGCAGATCCTAATTGGCTCAAGCAGCAGAGTTTGCCCATACTCTTCAGATTCTTTTGGCTGACTTCCGCCAGGCTGTGACATCACTTCCGGGCTTCGTACACAGTGCGAGCGGCCGCTGTATACTGGCCGTAACAGTTAATGTGCCGGGAGTTTGGTTCCCCCTACATCGGACCCCTGGCCTTATGGTCCTGGACCGGCCCCCCATCAGCGGTGCTCCTGTGTTCTTTGTCCAACGGCTTTGTGCTGGGTTTCCCTAAGCCCCTGTGTCATCCATGCGGCTCCAGCCTCCAGGTACTGTCAGTCTTTTAATCCAAGTCTCTGCATGACCATCAATTGACTGCTGTATGCCTTGGTGAACATTTTATTATTTTTTAACAATAAAAATTCTTTTTTACTTTGCCTCTGAGGGTCCTATTTATGTCTGCTGATCAGCGCTGTTCACCCCTTTAATTAATAAAACAAAAAAGCAGACACATTGGGGTTGATTTACTAAAACTGGAGAGTGCAAAATCTGATGCAGCTGTGCATGGTAGTCAATCAGCTTTAAACTTTAACTTGTTCAATTAAGCTTTGACAGTAAAACCTGGAAGCTGATTGGTTACTATACAGAGCTACACTAGATTTTGCACTCTCCAGTTTTAGTAAACCAATCCCAAATGACACTTGAGAAATATAACATGATATATTATATATATACTGTATAGTGTACTCATAAATACCGCAACTTAAAATCATTATTACTATAAATATATCATTATGTTTGGATTGCAGCAAGGATAAATGGATTAAATGGATAAGTATGTAAATAAAGGAATAAGAGTAAGAAATAATAGCAATGTCAGACAGTAAATACATTTAACAGAATACAAATTCAAGGATCATCCTGTTATTGTTTGGGCTTGTATGCCCTTACAAGATAACAAAGGAATTTATATTACATAATGTGGATTAGACAAAGAGCAGAGCCCACTTAATGTCAGTTATTTTTAGCAGCAACTGAGTGCTGCAAAATGGTTTTCAGAGATTACAATTTTTATGTCCCTATTTCTCCATTTGCTTTCATTCCATAATGCTTTCTTTTATGACTTAGCAAATTGTTTCTTAAACATATGCATTTACTTGGTTAAAATCGGAACTTTGTTTTCATCCAGTTCTAACTAGGATGAAATAATATATGTAGAAAAAATATGTCCCTCCAGAATGTGAAATGAGTAATAATTTTGGCATCATAAACCATAAGTAGGAGCTTAAATGAATGTCTGCGCAGTTATCTGTTACTGAAAGACATTTAGTGGAAAACCCTGTATATTTTTGTAATACAAGAACTTAAAGGGGAAGTTCTGCTTTTCCTCCTCCTCTCCCATAATTGGAATATATATATATTTTTTGACAGGTACTCACCGATTTTGACAGGTACCTACTCCCACTTTTGGTCAGATTGCTGTGGCGATCTGTGCAGAAGTTGGGTCCCCCTCCTCCCCCTGCAGGAGGGGGGGCCAACGTCACAGGTCCCAGGAGAACGCAGTACCATTCACGAGGCACAGCATGGATCACGCATGTGCAGTGGGCAGCCAGCTGTGAAGCCGCAAGAAGTCCCAGTCGGCTGCCCGTTGCCCACAGTTAAGATGTTGGCGTCTGTACCCGAAGGCCGGCAAAGAGTTGGGTCGGGTGAGGACACCGCTGGATCCTTGGACAGGTAAGTGTGTGTTTTTTAAATGTTTGTGCACAGGGTGAAGCTTCTTTTTAAACACACTCACAAAAAAAAAATAACACAAACAAAAATGTAAACTTGGAAAAGTACATTATAAATTCTTACCAGTACTAATATTTACTTCCTTGACCCCGGCCACTAAAGTCATCAGCATCCAACACTTCCATGTGTGTCAGATAATTGTGACTCCCGGCTAAGCTTTGTGTTTTTACCAGATGACCACTACATCCCTACTGTCTCCCTGCAGCTCTGAAGATACCAAAGCATGCAGCAGAAACGCAGGCATCATGCTACAGTTGTCCCGAATGAGGGATCTGGTTATTTCTTCAAATAGCTTTAGTAAGTGAAACATGTACTGTATCTCATCAGCTTTTACTATCTTGATCTAAAGAAGCACATGCTTCATACATGTGTGAAATATAATCATGTCAATGATAATATCTGGTTGTTTATAGAAGTAATTATTTGCAGGGTGAACCATTTTTCAAGGTATAAGCCTCTCCTAGTCTTTCCTAAAGTGCTGTAAAACGTTTGATTTTATTTTATTTTTTAATAACAAACATGTCTATATTTACCTGCTCTGTGCAATGGTTTTGCACAGAGCAGCCCCGATCCTCTTTTTCTGGGGTCCCCCTGCCTGTGCTCCAGGCCCCTCCTCTTCATTGGATGCCACCACGGAAAGCCGCTTTCCATGATGGTGCCCGTGCGGGCTCGCTTCCGAGTCCGTTGCTGCGTCAATTGACACAGACAGTGGGACTCGGCCCTGCCTCTGATCCTGTGTCACAGCTTTTGATTGACAGCAGCAGGAGCCAGTGGCTCTCGCTGCTATTAATCTGTCCAATAAAGGAGTGTGACAGCGGCTGGAGCCACTGCGCTCGTGCACATCGCTGCATCGGAACGGGCTAAGGTAGGAAAAAGTTTGAAGATTGCTTCGGGGGGGGGGGGGGGGCTGCAGCACAGAAGGTTTTTCACCCTAATGCATAGAATGCATTAAGGTGAAAAACCTTAAAGGAGTCGTAAAGGCAGAAGGTTTTTTTTATCTTAATGCATTCTATGCATTGAGATAAAACACCTTTTGTGTGTAGCAGCCTCCCAGTGCCCCCCTAATTACTTACCTTATCCCCTTCTCTCTCCAGTGATGTCCACAAATGTCTAAGCCATCCAGGACACTCCTCCTGATTGTCTGAGACACAGCAGCAGCGCCATTGGCTCCCGCGGCTGTCAATCAAAGTCAGTCAGCCAATCAGGGGAAAAAGGGGACAGGGTCAGATCGGGGGCTCCGTGTCTGAATGGATACACGGAGCTCTGACTCCGCTCGGGTGCCCCCATAGAAAGCTGCCGGCTGAGGGGGCACTCAATAGGAGGGAGGGGTCAGGAGCAGCAAAGAGGGACCCGAGAAGAGGAGGATCTGGGCTGCTCTGTGCAAAACCAACTGCACAGAGGTAAGTATAACATGTTTGTTATTTTATTTTTATTTTTTTAAACAAGACTTTACAATTACTTTACGGCTTTACAGCTACTTTAAGAATGTCATTATTGCTAAATGAATAGTATAAGACATGCACTGAGCATATGTCAATTTACTATGATCTTTTAGGGTAAGTTGCAGGTGATTGCTATTTGATACAATTCAGAAACTAACTGGCTGTGCATTTCTGACTCCTACATTCATTAATGTGCAATATGGAATTGCAGTGCTTCATTAATGTAGAACATGAAGAGAAAGCAGCAGGTAACCGTGTTACTTTCTAAGCTAAGGACAACTCCTGTGGGAAAGATGTAGAGTTGAACAACTGGATCTGACCATTCTTTGCAGTGGTACTTGTTTCTACCATCATAAGACACCATCATTGATGACTAAACTCTATGAACTCTTTTAAATTGTCAATATTTCTGTATAAATGACCTAAAACATGATTTTAACCAAAATCCAAAATTTTGATAATGAGAACCCAATTAAACAAAGGACTCAAAACATAAAGCTTATTAATTTACTGTATTTGAGGAAAATAATCCAAAGTTACAGCACAAACCTGTGTGTGGCATGCTTTTGGTAACTGTGGTGATCCCTGGACACCAATAACTGCTACCAAATATTTCTGGTAACTGTTGTTCAGTCCTGCACATCAGGATTTTATCCCATTCCCCCTTCCTCAAATGAACTGCCCTTTTGGGGTCCTTTCAAAACATTTCTGTAGAAAACAAAAAACAAAAATGTAATGTATTGCAGCTTACCAATCCTTACACGTGGCTTTTTTTTCTTCCTATTATTTTTTTCTTTATTTTCACTTAGTAGTCTGGTTAGTAACATACTTCCTGCCTTAGGCTGGATACACTCACTCCTTCATTATATCTACAGAGAAGCAAAGTGGTCCCATTTGGATAGCATAATTTCCAGCCAGTGGAGAGGGTCGTGTTAGATGAACTAGTAGATTTAGTAGATAAGTGATTAACATATTAAAGCCTACAGTGGGATTTGAAAATAATCACATTTTGTTGCTTTGCAGCCTGAAATGAAGACAGACACAGCTTTTGTTTTATCCAGCTGTATTCACTCAGTGCAACGTATAATATCCAAGTGAAAGATATAACACCAACATGTCAGAAACAAATTTAAAAAAATCAAAAACAGAATCACTAAGTTGGAAAAAGGATCGCCCCCTTGTGTCAGTATTTTGTTGAACCCCTTTTGCTTTAATTAAAGCCTTTAGTCTGTTGAGATATGTCTCTGCTAACGTTGCCCCTCTAGACTTTGCAATATTTGCCCACTCTTTGCAGAACTGCCCAAGTTCATTTAAATTTGATGGTGACCATTTGTGGACTGCAGTCTTTAAGTCACTCCACAGATTTTCAATGGGGTTTTCGTCTGGGCTCTGACTAGGCCATGCAAGGACATTCACCTTTTTCTTCTTCAACCACTGCATGGTAATTTTTGCAGATTTTCCTCAAGAATTTGACGGTATTTTTCCATATCCATTTGTCCTTCTATTCTGACAAGTGCTCAAGTCCCTGCTTCACAGAAAAACCCCCATAACAGGATATTACCACCTCCCTGCTCTACTGTAGGAATGGTGTTATTTGGATGGTGAGTAGGGATGGGCCGAACGGACCCCTGTTTGGTTCACACCAGAACTTCCGAACACCATGAAAGTTCGGACCCAAATAACGAACCCCATTAAAGTCAATTGGACCCGAGCTTCAAAAATCAAAAGTGCCCATTTTGAAGGCTTATATGCAAGTAATTGGGCATACAATGGTTATAGGGGTCCGAGTTCTGCCCTGGGGGACATGTATCAATAAAAATAAGTTTGTAAAAAACGTCATTTTTAAATGAGCAGTGATTTTTTTTTTTTTTAAAGTGAAAGCATAAAAATTAAAAATTCCTTCCAATATAGTGCCTGGGGGGTCCCCATAGTCTACCTGTAAAGTCGCAGATCTGTACCATGTCTAGAATCTGCTGCAGCAATAATTGCATTTATAAAGCCAAGCTGCCGTTATTTTGCTCAGCAACAGCTGGGGAGCCAGTATATATGATGAGGCCACAATGTACTGCACTGGGAACAAGATTAGAGATTTTTTGGATACATTCTGGTGTCACTTTGACTTTGTATAGAAGTAACGGGTGCATAAAAATTGGCCTTTGGGTGTCAGTGGTGCCTTCCCACCGTAACCCTATAGAGGGGCTCTTGATGAAGGCAAAAATGTTTTCAATGATATGCATATGGTTGGTGTTTTTACCACGTTTAAATGTGCCTGAGACACAGTTTGCAGATAGCAACAGTGACATCTGCTGCAGAAGTGCTGAAAAAGGCCCAGACAGCTGAGCTTTGGGGAGTGGGCCGGGAGATAACAGCTGCAGAATGTGATGGAATAGGGTAGCTGCTCTCTACTCTTTCTTGATGTCGACCCCCTTTAGGGTTGTGCCACTTCACCTTCAGTTTCCTCCTCTGCTCTATCTGGCACCCAAGTCGCATCAGTGACCTCATCATCATCATCATCATTATCATCATCTCCATCTCCTCCATCTTCATCATTACCACTGGAGACAACTTGGCAATACGCTGCGGCTTGGGGAACATGAATGCAAATTTGTCTACCAGTGTTCCTCCCTCTCTCTAGGCTCATGTTCCTGTCATCCTCAACCTCAGAACCAACATCTGAATTCAGTAATGGCTGGGCATCATCGAGGAGGCAAGTGGCTGATGCTGTGGTCAAATAACTCAGCTGAATACTTTCATACTGCAGAGTGGGAATGAGCCATGATTGGATAAAGTCATGATGACAGGGTCCAATCATGACTCTGACAGTGCTCTGTGCCTTGATTGGCTGAAGCTTTCACTGCTTCAGCCAATCAGGGCTTGCAATGCACTTTTCCACGCCGCAATGCATCGTGGTTGGTTCAGGGGGGCGAACAAACGGTTGAACGACACGTTTGTTCGGCTGTTCGTCGAATGTCCGAACAGCGAAAGTTCGTTCCGAACTTATGCTCGAGCCGAACCGTTCACCCATCCCTAATGGTGAGGTGTATTGGATTTCTGCCAGACAGATCGTTTGGTGTTAAGGACAAATAATTACATTTTAGTCTCATCTGACCATAACACATTTTTCTATGTGGCCTCAGAATCTTCAAGGTGTTTTTTGTCAAAGCTCAGTCATGACTGCATGTGGCCTTTCTGAAGAAGTGGCTTTTTTTCTTGCAACCCCCCCATAAAAGCCACATTTGTGGAGAATTTGTGATATTGTTGTCACACGCACACAATGACCACTCTTTGTCATAAAATTCCTGCAACTGCTTCAGAGTTGCTGTAGGCCTCTTGGTAGCCTATCTGACCAGTTTCCTCCACATTTCTAGTCTTTTAAGAAGCCCAAATACATATTATAAAAAAAAAAACTATAACAAACAATACACAGCATTATATACCACTCCTCCAAATGTTGTGCACCACGCTCCACATGCATTAAAGCCATCTTTATCTGTTTGCCCTTTGGAGCCATTATTTTAACAAGAGTAATATTGTGTATGGCAGTTTTCTTGCCAATGCCTTCTAACTTAGCTGGCCTGTCTAAGATATCTGTTTTAATTGGTTCCTCTGCTCTTTGCATTTATGCTCCTCTTGACAGAGATACCTGGAATGTATGCACCATCCTTCAGTTTTGACAGCCTACAAAGATTTTTGTCTCTTATGGCTAATTTGGAGGAAGTTATCTATGCACTGTCATCCCAAGGACTACTAGATACTTCCATGATGAACCTCAAGTAATTTGTAGAAGCTAAATATTGATTTATATCTCTGTGCATTATATCTTTTTTAATCATTTTCCCTGTACACGTTTTACTGTGTCATCAGCTACAGATTTTAAACATACTCAGTAGAGGGCTACTTGTTTAGTTTAGGTTCATAACATTCAGCTGTTCATATTTAACAATAATGCCTGTACAAATCATAATCATCAAAATCATAAGTGTAGTCTTAGTCTAAGTTCCTGGAAAGTTACTTAATGATGTATTAAGAGGTTCAGAATCTTATATGCGTTCTTCCTAATGGTAATGTGAACAATATGACATTTAAAATATGTTACATACAGTATGTCTCGTTATGTTGAAAAATATGCATTACTAATTGTATTACAAAGTATACAGAGTTATACAACATATAGTTAAATCCTGATTGCATACATTCATTTAGTGTTCTTTTTTTCCCATTAGCAAACAACTTTTTTTTTTTGTTACAAATACTGACAATTATAGGGAATGTCTTAATTTGTATAAATATACTGCCGTCAATATGGATAAAGTAATATAATACTAATAGAAACGTTTTCTTTGTCAAAGTTTTAGGAAAATGTTGGGCCAACTTTAGCTAGGGTTTCTCGCTTAAGCCTATAAGGGAGACTCCTCTCCCCTAACAATTGCCTATTTTGTTATGACCAGTGTAGGTCCCACTTCATGTGTCCCCATTTCATAGCTGAAAAGAACCACTAAGCTACTCTGAAATTATCACACTCATGCCCCGTACACACGGTCGGAAAATCCGACCACAAAATCCATCGGATTTTTTCCAACGGATTTTGTCTGACACTGGTGTTGCATACACACGGTCGGACAAAGTTGTCGGAAAATCCGATCATTCTGAACGTGGTGACGTTTGTTGCCTACGACAGGACTACGTAGAGGCTAGTAGCCAATAGCTTGGGTCTTGTAATGTGATCTGAGCATGCGTGGCACTTTGTCCGTCGGAATTCGCTACACACGATCGGAAAAAGTCCGATAGGACTTTGTTGTCGGAAAATTTGAGAGCAGGAGATAAAACTTTGCCCGTCGGAAAATCCGACGGAAAAAGTCAGATGGAGCCTACACACGGTCGGAATTTCCGACAACATTGTCCGATAGGACATTTTCCGTCGGAAAATCCGACCGTGTGTACGGGGCATAAGACTTGACTTTGTCTTACCAAAGAGTACATCCTTGGAAATGTATTTCCTTTTAATAAGGCTATGTTATATATCACCAAGGCAAAACAGCTTTGAGTTTTAGTGAGTACACAAAATGTTAGTGAAAACAGGTTGACTGATGTTGCTACAATCCTTATTGGTTATTGCATTACAGAGACTCAAAGGGTTGCCTACTTGATACACAGAGATTGTAAAGCAAACCTGTCACTTTCTTGGACCCTCAATTTGTCTTAGGCCCCTTTCACACTGATGGACTGATTGGGTCCACCCGTCAGTTTTTCCGGTGGACCCGATCAGACCATCCATAGCTCTCTTTGGATCGGCGAATGTTAATGGACATGTATCCACTGACACCTGCCAGCTTCCAATTCCGATCCGATCCACTAAAAACAGATGGATGGGTATCCGTTCCTGTTCCATCCAGCAGACCAGATGACTGTCGGATGGAAACAGACAAGCAGTCAGTTTCTGCCCCTGAACTCCCCATAGAGAAGAGCGGACTGTGTCCGTGTCCACTCTGCATAGTGGAGCGGACACAGACCTGTCATCTGCCTGCTTAGTCGGGATCAGCGGACAGATCCCTTGCTGAGCAGGAGGATACGCTTGGCAGAGTCTGCTCCATCTACAAGGGGCCTTACCAATGAAGACTAGTCACTGCCAGCTGCTGTAATTATTAATTTCAGAATCTATTGCTTTAGGGCATCCTAGGAGCCCTGTAAACCTGGGTGCTTCTGCAGAATATATTCATGTTTTTTATAAATAGTGCCCTGAGGAATGGGAATGTCTACAGCACATCTCACAATGTTGGGTACCTTTCAATAGGCTGTTGAAGCCTGGAATTCTGTTGTGTGGATGTTAGGAGTATGAATCAGTGTCAGCTTTGCAGAAGTTGTAATTTGCATACTTCTGACACCTGGATTTCGGAGGTTCCTGAGGTATTCCGCAGCAAAAGATTCTGATGTTTTTGATTTAACATCTGGTGGTACTTAGTGTTTATTGCTAGATTTAGTTGTGAGGATTCAGGAAAGTGACTGGTGCACTTCAAAGCTAAACTCCAGCCAAATACCCTTACAGTAGGCCCCTTGGCACTGTAAGGGTAAATGCTCATTATATCTAGGGGTGATGGAATAAAGAGAAATACTTATTTCACACAGCGCTCCAGCAGGCTCCCTCTACCTGTGTGACCAGGTGTCTGCAGCCTCCTCCCTAAGCTGTTCATGGCCATGGTCACATGCTTATTGCCCCATCCACATACAATGCAGGGCTGTAAACCCTATGAGATTACACCAATTGACCAACCAAAGGTCAGAGCTTTAGAGAAAAGAGGACAGTGCTGAAGTGGGGAACAAGGGTACGTAATACTGTCTTGTTCCTCTACCACCCAGAAATAATAAGCATAACCAGAGCTGGGGGCACAGAGCAAGAGGGAGGGGCCAGAAGCCCCGGTGTGGGACCCACAAAGAGGAGGATCCGGGCTGCTTTGTGCAAAACCACTGCACAGAGCAGGTAAGTATAACATGTTTTGTTATTTTAGAAAAAAAGAAAACCAAGACTTTAATATCGCTTTAAGTAACTTTTCAAAGTAAAAAAAGAAAGGGTTACAATGATTGCCAACTATAAAAGACTATAATTATATAATGGATAATACTTCTTAAAGCAGTGGGCCAGCTGAAATTTTATTTTTTTTAAAGTCAGTAGCTACAAACACTGTATCTGCTGACTTTTAATAAGCACACTTACCTGTCCAGGGTGCCCGCGATGTCGGCCGCCAGAGGCCGACCCGTCCCTCGGCTCTCGGGTCCTGGTGCTGCCATTTGAACTAAGGGAAACAGGCAGTGGAGCCTTGCAGCTTCACTGCCCGTTTCCTACTGCGCATGCACGAGTCGAATGGCCGGCTGTGTTCTGGGACACACACAGTTCCCAGAACACACCGCGCCACCTTTCCCAAAGGACAATGCGAGGAGGAGAAGACTGAAGATCACGCGGTGTAGGAAGTGGGAGATTAGGAAGATCTGCCTAGCAACAGCCATTTCTGGTAAGTTAAAGTTACATTTTTTTTCAATTTTTTTTCCCCATTTTTAGGAGCATTTTAATGCAATTTTTTTATGGTGGCCCTCCGCTTTAAGAAATAATAATTAAAGTTTTATGGAACACTCAGATTATTAACTGTCAGGCAGATATACAGTTGGTTGATATAGATCGAGCAAGTGTGAACAATAACAAGTTGCTAAAAGGGATGAGCCGAACACCCCCCGGTTCAGTTCGCAGAAAAACATGCGAACAGGCAAAACATTTGTTTGAGCATGTGAACACCATTAAAGTCTATGGGACATAAATGTGAAAAATCAAAAGTGCTAATTTTAGAGGCTTATATGCAAGTTATTGCCATAAAAAGTTTTGGGGGACCCGGGTCCTGCCCCAGGGGACATGTATCAATGTAAATTTCTTTTTTTTTAAAACGTCCATTTTTCGGGAGCAGTGATTTTAATAAAACTTAAAGTGAAACAATAAAAATTAAACATTCCTTTAAATATCGTGCCTGGGGGGGTGTCCTTAGTATGCCTAATGCCGCGTACACACGATCGGACTTTCCGGTCGGACTATCCAGCGGACTTAATCCGGCAGACAATCCGCTGGACTTTCCAGCGGAGGTCCGCCGGACTTTCCGAACGAGTGGACTTGCCCACACACGACCGGACTTCTCCGGCGGACTAGGTATGGCGGACAATCCGCCAGACTTTTGGCGGAGGTCCGTGGGACTTTTGAAATGAACGGACTTGCCCCACACACGGTGTAAAGTCCGTTCATTTAGAACGTGACTCCAGGTAGATGGGACTAGCGAAGGAAGTCAATGTCTCCGCCTCCATTGGCGAGATTGACACCTTGCTAACCCTGTCACCTGGTATGGATTTAAAGGAGAATCCCTACACTGAAAAAACGGTGTGGGGGTCCCCCCCAAATCCATATCAGACCCTTATCCGAGCACGCAGCCCGGCCGGTCAGAAAAGGGGGTGGGGACGAGCGAGCGCCCCCCCTCCTGAGCCGTACCAGGCAGCGGGCCCTCAACATGAGGGGGTGCTTTGGGGAAAGGGGGGCCCTGCGGCCCCCCACCCCAAAGCACCTTGTCCCCATGTTGATGAGGACAAGGGCCTCTTTCCGACAACCCTGGCCGTTGGTTGTCAGGGTCTGCGGGGGGGCTTATCGGAATCCGGGAGCCCCCTTCAATAAGGGGGCCCCCGGATCCCGGTCCCCCACCCTATGTGCATGAGTATGGGGTACCATGTACCCCTACCCATTCCCCTGGGTTAAAAAAGTGTACATAAAAAACACAACACAGGTTTTTGAAATACTTTATTAGACAGCTCTGGGGGTCTTCCTGCTTTGGGGGTCTTCTTGCTGGACTCCTCCGCTATCTTATGCTATTTTACTAGCGGAGGAGCCCGGCTTTCTCCTTCGTCGCCGCCGCAGTCCGGGGGTCTTCTTCCGACTTTGGGGGTCTTGTCCTGCTCTTTGGTTCTTCTTGCTGGGCCTCTGCTTTCTTCTTCCAGCTCTTTTACTAGCGTTGGCCTGGTCTTCTGTCGGTGACGCTGTTGCCGCCGCCTTTTGCTTCTTCTGCTTCTGCTTCTTCTCCTTCTTCCTTCATCCGATGTTGACACGACGCACTCTCTGGCCGCAATGGCAGCAACACGTTGTGAGGCGACTTATATAGGGGCAAAATTGTGCCTTGGGTGGTGGTGATGGTGCCACAACACTGTAACCCCTCACAGATACTTTTGTTGGGTGCAGGAACGGGCCCTGCTGTGACATATCATATCACAAATTGTAATTACATGCCCCTGTTAAACAAAATTGGGCCTTGGATGGTGGTAGTGGTGCCCTAAACCAAAAATATTGTTGGAAGCTAGCATCATCAAGATTGAGGAGGAATAGGATAGTCAGCATAGGCAGTCTTCAAGGTATCCCACATACATAGCAAATTCAATCAGTTACATCAGAATCAGGTGCTTGATAGCTGCTGATCCAAGACTGATTCATTTTTATGAATGTGAGCCTATCAATGGAGTCTGTGGACAGGCGCACTCTTTGATCCTTTATAAACCTTCCAGCAGCACTGAATGTGCGTTCATAAAGCACGCTGGATGCAGGACAGGCCAGTAGCTCAATTGCATATTGAGCAAGTTCTGGCCAGTGGTCCATCCTTAAGACCCAGTAACCCAGTGGATGCTCTGTTGGAAAGGTCTCCAAGTCTGCTCTTGCCCCTAGATATTCCTTCACCATGTAATGCTAACGCTGGTGATGGTTGCTTGAACCAATCAGACCTTGATGCTGAGGACTGAAAAATTGTTTAAAGGCACAAACACGCTGTGGAAAAGCACCTGGTTCAAATGGCCTGCCGCCTTAGGATTATAAGAAATATGCACCCCAGATAATGCCGGTTCTTCTTAAGGTATACAACGATGTTAATAAAAGGGTAGATTGCCCCCCTCCATAAATGAGGCGATTATTGTAGTTTTGCTTAAACCCGGGAAAGTTGCCCTCCAATGCTCCTTGCGGTATAGGCCAGGTATAGATGGGGCAGTGGCTCACTTTTTGTATGCTTGATATATATAGGTCAGGTAACACACTGACACCTTTGCAGCCATGGTGCTATGTGCTGGTTGTTCAGTGTGTCCCTATACCTTTTTAAGGAGGGGGTGGGCTCCCTCCAGCCCATCTGCCCTTCATCTATCCCATCAGAATGCTTGTGCTTCCACTGTGGAGCCTCTTATAAGTTAGAGGTAGGAACTACAGGTAATAGGGTGCCTTGCTGGGGCCTGTAGCTTACGCATGTATTTGCAAATGTGTGCAAACTAAACCCCTGTTTTTAACACATACTGTTAGACAGGTTAATTTGGTTGGTCGCAGCTGGTCATTAAATAGAGTTTGGAATTTTCCTTGGATTTTTCCTTGGCTGTTTTTTGTCTGAAACCTTGGAAAGCTGCCTTACCGATCACCTGACTCTTATCGTCCCACATCCCTTCTTACATTTGATGTAAAACTCCTGGCTCTGGTTTTGACAAATAGCTTGGCGAAGACCATTCATAAATTGATTCATAGAGATTTATCCCAACAAGATCTACGGCACAAAATTTACGCAGGCTACAGTATTTCCAAATACGCAAATAATGGTAGATAACCCAGGGTATAGAGCCATATTTCCCAAGGTCGTCTTTTAGGACAGCCACCATAGAGAGACCCTGGCTCCTCCCCTTCTTAGGAAACACCACCTTCCAACAGATTTAAGCCTCAACCTCCCCTCCAGCCCCTCAGTTATGGTGTTTCTTCCGGAGGGGAGACACCGCGTGGGAGCCATGGCTAGTCAGCTGGAGGCTTTTTCCTTTTTGCCTGGGGGAGACAGGGGTCTCTCTATGGTGGTCCCGGGTGGCCGGTTGGAGGTCAGGATGGCCAAATGGATCCCTGGTGGCCATGGCGGTTTTCGCCGATGCGCGCTCCAGCCACCCTTGGGGAAGGTGGAGGTCTGCTGGCCACCTTCTCCACCGCTCTTCCTCTGACTGAACGAAGCCTCAGCAACACGTTGTCCAGCACCAGGAAATTGTAACCTCCCAGGGTATGGAAATGCTTTGCATAGAACTTTCTTCAAGGCCTCCTGAAGATGTTTCATCCTCTGCTCCCTCTGCGAAGGCAGGATGAGTTCTGCAACATCACTTTTGCAACGTGGATCCAGAAGGGTTGCCAGCCAGTAATGATCCCTCTCCTTGATATCACAAATTTTAGGGTCCTTTCACAGGCTTTGCAGAATCAGGGAGGCCATGCAGCGTAAGTTTGCAGAGGCATTCAATTCTGAGTCCTCTGGGTCACTAAGGATCACATGATCCGTAACTACCTCCTCTGAACAACATACAACTCCTTGGGTTTCTGGGGACTGAAAAACATCCCTTGAAGACTGCTGCTGAGTGTTATCCTCTAAATCCATGCTTACAGAATCCTCCTCCTCTTCTTCCTGTGTGTTTGGCGGGCCCGCAAGAATGCTATCTGAATAAAGGGGGCCTTGAGAGGTAAGGAAGTCCTCCTCTTCCTCCCGCTGTTCTGCCTCAAGTGCCCTGTCCATGATTTAACAAAACGTGTGTTCCAGCAGGAAGACTAGAGGGACAGTGATACGGATGTATGCAAGGTAATATGAACCTTACTGCTGACCGCCCTGTTCAACGAGGCCAAAACATTGCCTTCCACATGCCGGTAGAGAGCCGGACTGGACTTCCATGAAAATAAATTATGTTTTGGAGCCAGAGGTACAGCACATTCCACAAATTCATGAAAGGGGGCAGAGTCTACCAGCTGAAAAGGCAGCAGTTGCAGTGCTAGCAATTTGGCCAAGCTAGCATTTAGACGCTGAGCATGTGGATGGCTGGGACCGAATTTCTTTTTACGGTTCAGCAACTGGGGTAGGGAAATTTGCCTGCTAAAATCAGATAGTGGTGTACTGCTAGCAGATTAGCTGCAAGTACTTGGAACACCAATAGCTATACCTTCATTCCTCTCAGTGCAGGTTTTTGAGAGGTCTGGAGGTATAGTAGGGTTGGAGATCCCAGATGAGGAGCAAGGAGAAGTCTGCCTTTTTCTTTAAAGTGGGTTTTTAAAGTGCTGTTGCCAACAGACTGTATGGCAGGTCGTCATATGTCTGGTCTAGCATGTGGTGCCCAAGCGGCTGCTGTTCTGGCCATGCCCGATCCGCTTCAGACATAGGTTGCAAACAGCAATGGTGTGATCTGCTGCACACGTGTCAAAAAAGGCCCACACCAAGGAACTTTTAAAAGTCAGCGGGGAGTCAGCAGCGCCCTGCACCTGTGGAGTTCTGCGGTGTGATGCAATAGGGCAGCTGCCCTTAAGCTGCCACCTAGAGGATATCCTGCCTCATTGGAGTCATGCCTCCTCCTCCTCCGCTCTTCTCTCAGGCACCCAAGTACAGTCAGTGACCTCATCATCCCCTCCCTCCTTGCCACTGGAGCAAACTTGGCAGTATGCTGCAGCTGAGGAAACATGACTGCCACCCCCTCTCTCTAGGCTCACGTTACTCTCTTCCTCAACCTGGGAACCAACATCGGAGCCTTCAAAACGCTGCGCATCCTCCAACAGCATGTACCCGACACTGTGATCAAATAATTCTGGGGACTCCTCCATGCATGATGGTGGGGCTACGGAAGGAGTGACTGTGGACAAGAAGCCGGTGGAACAGGCTGCTTTGGCAGCTGCATTGGAAGGCAAACTACTCTGAGCCTGGGTGACAGAGAATGAGGAGGATAAGGATAGCTTTGTTATCCACTCTACCAACTCTTCTGCAAGTTCTGGCTCAATAGCACGGTCAGCAGCAGAAAAAAAGGACAAGCATGCCCCATGGCCACCTGCAGAGGATGCACCATGTCCACGACCACCACTGTTGACTGTAAACACAGAGGCTGCTTGTCCTCTTTTAGTGGCATGTGAGCGTCTGCCTCTCCTTAGTGGCCTTCCAGACATGATGTATTTTTTGTTTTGCAACACCACACTACACTGTATTAGATACTGTGTACACCATTGAAGTGTATTAGAAACTGTACACACTGAATTAGATACTGTGTACGCCGCCTGCATTGTATTCGCAACTGTACAACAGCTGAACTGTATTGTATACTGTGTACACCACCAGAAGTGTAGTAGAAACTGTACACACTGTATTAGATATTGTGTACACCGCCTGCACTGTTTTAGAAACTGTACTACGGCTGCACTGCATTGTGTACTGTGTACACCACCAGAAGTGTAGTAGAAACTGTACACACTGTATTTGATACTGTGTACACTGCCTGCTCTGTATTAGCAACTGTACAATTGCTGCACTGTATTGTATACTGTGTACACCACCAGAAGTGTAGTAGAAACTGTACACACTGTATTAGATACTGTGTACACCAACCTTCACTGTATTAGAAACTGTACTACAGCGCAACTATTTTGTGTACTGTGTACACCACCAGAAGTGTAGTAGAAACTGTACACACTGTATTAGATACTGTGTACACCACCTGCACTGTATTAGAAACTGTACTATGGCTGCACTGTATGGTGTACTGTGTACACCACCAGAAGTGTAGTAGAAACTATACACACTGTATTAGATACTGTGTACACCGCCTGAAGTGTATTAGAAACAGTACACCACAGAATTCACTGTGGATATAGGCTACACTGGATGCTTAGTATATATATATATATATACATGTGTATGTGTATAGTTTTAGAAACTGTACATACTGTATTAGATACTGTGTACACCGCCTGCACTGTATTAGAAACTGTACTACAGCTGCACTGTATTGTGTACTGTGTACACCACCAGAGTGTAGTAAAAACTGTACACACTGTATTAGATACTGTGTACACCACCAGAAAAGTAGTAGAAACTGTATACACTGTATTAGATACTGTGTACACTGCCTGCACTGTATTAGCAACTGTGCTATGGCTGCACTGTATTGTGTACTGTGTACACCACCAGAAGTGTAGTAGAAACTGTACACACTGTATTAGATACTGTGTACTACGCCTGGACTGATTAGAAATTGTACAATGGCTGCACTGTATTTTATACTGTGTATACCACCAGAAGTGTAGTAGAAGCTGTACACACTGTATTAGATACTGTGTACACATCTGAAAAGTAGTAGAAACTGTACACACTGTATTAGATACTGTGTACACTGCCTCAAGTGTATTAGAAACAGTACACCACAGAATGCACTGTAGATCTGTAGATATAGGCTTCACTGGATGCAGAGTATATATATATATATATATATTTTAGTCCTTGGGAAGGACTAGATTGCTTGCACAATATTCCCAATAGACCGTTTTGTGCACCTCACCCATTGACTTTATATATATATTTATGTATATATAAAAAGTCAATGGGTGAGGTGCACAAAACGGTCTATTGGGAATATTGTGCAAGCAATCTAGTCCTTCCCAAGGACTAAAATATAAAAAATGAAAGAGGATTGCTGCACAAACAATGAAAATTTATTTGTAAAAAATTACATCACATCAGGCATTTTCAGGTACCTGAAAATGCCTGATGTGATGTAATTTTTTTATACAAATACATTTTCATTGTTTGTGCAGCAATCCTCTTTCATTTTATATATATATATATATATATTTCCTGGACCTCCCCATGTCAGCCTACTATGGATCAGCTCCGCCCCCTCTAACCCCTCCAGGACCACCTTTTTCTTAGCCCATAAAGGGCGGCTGTCTGCCCACACCAGTGTTCTTTTTTCGTCCTCGCTCCAGACACCTTTTAAAGTTTATTTTTATTTATTTATTTATTTTTATTTTATTTTTATTTTTTTCTCCATCCACCATCCATCCTGTCCTGGTTAAACCTCTCCCAGATCAGTAGACCCCCCCCATATTGGCTGAAAATCTCCTGAGGAGTGTGGGTTCCCGTGTTGCTGGGATTGTATGGTACAGTATAAATGACTGTGTATTACTGGCAAAGGTCACTAGCAGTATAAATGACTGTATACTCCTTTGTTAGGCAGGTGCTGACACTCTCTCTTTCCATTTTTTTGTGTGTTCATGCAGTGGTTTGGCTTGCTGGGACTTGTAGTTCACCACCTCCACATGTATTCCTTTCAGGAAGCTCAGAGTTGAGCAGGTGAGGTCAGAGGTAGTCTAGTTGACACTTTTCCAATTTGTAGCAAGTTTGCAAGGCAAGACTCTAGCAAGAACAAAGTTGCAGTGGTGAGTCTACAGCAAGAGCTCTGCAAGTCACAGTGACCCCTTGTGGTGGGATGACTATTGTACAACCTAACTGAACCAGAACTTGCATCAGACTTGCAGAATGTTTGCAAAGAAAGTTGATCTGGAGTCATGCAATCCTGACTTGCTGCAATTGTGCAACAAACTTGTGAAGCCTGGCAAGTCTAGCAATAGCTTAGCAAATCATTTTCAAACTTGCAGCTCAATTGCTTACTATCTGGGAGGGGCCTTAATCTGAACAACCTTGAAATGTATACACTTACTTTGTGAAGCTTCCTACACATATACTTTTGAACACTTTTGATCACTGACTCTGTTCATTCAGAAAAGGAAGGAGCTGGTAAATGAAAGATTTACCAGCTCCTTCCTCCGCTCTCCATCCTGACAGATCCAGGACAGGGGGAACCGGAGGAGGACACAGAGAACCAGGGAGCAGAGAGGGAGGAGGACACGGGGAGCCGAGAGGGAGGAGGACACTGCTGAGAGGGAGGAGGACATGGGGAGCAGAGAGGGAGGAGGACACCGCTGAGAGGGAGGAGGACATGGGGAGCAGAGAGGGAGGTGGCCATGGGAAGCAGGAGAGAGGGAGGAGGACACGGAGAGCCGGGGAGCAGAGAGAGAGGAGAACACGAGGAGCCGGAGAGAGGAAGGAGGACCCGGGGAGCCGGGGACCCGGAGAGAGGGAGGAGGAACCGGAGATCGGTCCTTTTAACTGCCCCCACCACCGCACCGATCACCTGTGAGGCTGCCCGGCCCCACTGCTGAGCTTGAGGATGCCAGGTCTGATACAACAGATATCAGATTAGGCATCGGAGCACCTGCATGAGTACCGATACTCATGCAAATGCTTCGTATCGGTGCATTCCTAGTTTGTATTGCTATTGAAATGCTGATCCTATAAAATGAAAGTGTGTGCTGTGACTATAGATCCTTTAACCAGAATCATTTCCTTCTTTGCAATAGCATGCAAATAGTAAAAGGTCAGTCTCAATCCTTTTAATGTGTATGTATGGTCTGTGCAAGTAGTAGGTTCTGTTGAAACAAGCATCCTTTTAAAATAGCTGTGGAAAAAAAAAAAAACAGTTACAGCATTCTACACACTAGATGGTGACAAAGGACTGCTGAGCGTGTTCAGCGAATGCTCTTTTTTTATGTTATGTAATTACAGGCTTTCATTAGGCACACCTTTTTCTTTCTTTATGTTTGAAAGAAGAAATGACTCATTGACACAAAGCACAAACCTCTTCTCTTCGTATTAGGTGACTGTAAAAAAAAAAAAAAAAAAAAACAAGATACAAATATAAAGGCATTGACATGACAAAAAGAGGAGGGTAATAATTACTCTATTGGAAACAGGAGTTTCTGCATACCTATGTCAGGCAAGTCAACCATGGGAAATCATTTATTCTAAACACCATGTTGTAAGCAAAATAAACTATTTAAAAAATAAAATAAGCCATGTACATCTTTTAGCCTAGTTTATACTAGAATGTGGTGTGGGAAACCTACATTCAAAAGGCACTGCAGTTTCGATCTGCAGCGGGTGTAAAAGTTAATGACACCCCAAATGCAGGTTGCAAATGCAGTGTGTCCACCTGCATGATATCTGATTGCAGTGTGCTTCAAAAACGAGTGCATGCACTACTTTTGGTACGATGTAGTGTGATTTGAGCCTATTCAAAATAAATGGTCTCAAATTACACCACACTGAATCGCATGTGAATCGAACAGGAAAGCACAGCACATTCCTGTGCGATTCATAGTGTGAACTAGGGGATTATGGTGTTAGTTTGCTTCCTTATGCCTGGTTTACACTTATGCAGGTTGCAGTTTGCATATTCCAGGTGCATTTTGCATTTTTCATTAAACACTTTTGATCCATTGAAGCCTATGGAACCAAACAGAAAAAAGTCCCTGGACCTTTCCATAAAATGCACAGATGTGAACGTGACCCCTAAGAAACCATGTTAAATTAACTTAAGTGTGTTTCTGCAAAACTGAAAATGCACTACAAAATGCATAGGTGTGAACCAGGCCTTATAGCATGTAATCCAGCTTGGCCAACTCGCATATTGACATATTTCCATATTTTCCTATATAAAATACATATGCCCATATGGTTTCATACTCATACTCTGTTGTTTTCCGACCGCCCCATGTACATTTACTGCGGTGGGATGGACGCTCTGCACAGAATCATGCACTGGTACATGATCCTGCACTTCCGGGTCGGGGGCACGTGCGCACGGCCACCGACCCGCTGTAATTGGATACAGCGGGACCCACCGATTATTCAGGACACAAGCAGAGCAACAGTTTGCCTGTGTAAACAATGCAGATTGTCGTTCTGTCAGAGGGGAGGTACTGATCCTGTGTTTCTGCTAAGCAGGAACACTGATCTTTGCCTTCCCCTTGACAAAGCACCTCCCCCAGTTAGTAAGCACAACTTAGGCATATATTTAACCCTTTGATCGCCCATGATGTTAACCCCTTACCTGCCAGTGTCATTAGTATAGTGATAGTGCATATTTTTTAGCACTGATCACTGTATTAGTGTCACTGGTCCCCAAAAAGTGTCAAAAGTTTCAGTTAGGTGTCCGATTTGTCCGACGCAATATGCAGTCCCATAGTTTGTAGACGCTATAACATTTGCGCAAACAAATCAATATATGCTTTTTGGGGATTATTTTACCAACAATATGTAGCAGAATACATATTACCCTAAATTGGTGAAGAAATTGGATTAAATTTTATTTTTGGGTGTTTTTTTTTTTACCAAAAAATTTATTTATTTTTTCCAAAATTGAATTGTCGGTCATTTTTTGTTTATAACGCAAAAAAATAAAAACCACAGAGTTGATCAAATAACACCAAAAGAAAGCTCTATTTGTGGGGGAAAAAAGGACAAACACTTGCGAACAGGCAAAAAATTTGGACGAACACATGAACACCATTAAAGTCTATGGGACACGAACATGAAAAATCAAAAGTGCTCATTTTAAAGGCTTATATGCAAGTTATTGTCATAAAAAGGGTTTGGGGACCTGGGTCCTGCCCCAGGGGACATACATCAATGCAAAAAAAAGTTTTAAAAACGCACGGTTTTTCGGGAGCAGTGCTTTTAAAGTGAAACAATAAAAGTGAAATATTCCTTTAAATATTGTGCCTGGGGGGTGTCTATAGTATGCCTGTAAAGTGGCGCAGTTTTCCCGTGTTTAGAACAGCACCACAGCAAACTTACATTTCTAAAGGAAAAAAAGTAATTTAAAAACTTCTTGCAGCTGTAATGAATTGTCGGGTCTCAGCAATATAGATAAAACTCATTGAAAAAAACTGCATTGCCCCCCCCCCCCAGTCCATTACCAGGCCCTTTCGGTCTGGTATGAATATTAAGAGGAACCCCAAACCAAAATTAAAAAAATGGTGTGGGGGTCCCCCCAAAATCCACACCAGGCCCTTCAAGTCTGGTATGGATATTGAGGGGAACCCTGTGCCAAATGAAAAAATCACGTGGCATCTCAACACTTTTTTTTGTGAAATGGTAGGGGTACAATGTACCTGTTACCAATTCAGATGGAGGGGCAGGATCTGGGGGCCCCCTTGTTAAAGGGGGCTTCCAGATTCTGATAAGCCCCCGCTGCAGACCCCCACAACCACTGGGCAAGGGTTGTGGGGATGAGGGGATGTGGGGATGAAGCCCATGGGCATCCCTCCCCATGTTGAGGGCATGTGGCCTGGTACAGTTCAGGAGTTTCCTGCGGCCTGCCAGGTTGCGTGCTCGGATAAGGGTCTGGTATGGATTTTGGGGGGACCACTAGGCCATTTTTTATTTTTATTTTGGCGCAGGGTCCCCCTTAAAATCCAAACCAGACCTGAAGGGTCTGGTATGGATTTTAGGGGGACCCCTACGCCATTTTTAAAAAAAAATTGGTGCAGGGTTCCCCTTAATATCCATACCAGACCTAAAGGGCCTGATATGGATTTTGGGGGGACCCCCACACCATTTTCTTTACATTTTGGTTCATGAGTCAATGAGTTTTATCTATATTGCCGAGACCCAACAATTCAGCCACGATCAGTTTTAAATGACTTTTTTCCTTTAGAAATGTCATTTTGCTGCGGTACTGTTTGTAAACACGGGAAAACTGCTCCATTTTACAGGCATACTAAGGACACCCCCAAGGAATGATATTTAAAGGAATATAACATTTTTATTGTTTCACTTTAAGCATTGTTAAAATTACTGCTCCTGAAAAAACTGAAGTTTTTAAAACTTTTTTTTGCATTGATACATGTCCCCTAGGGCAGGACCCAGGTCCCCAAACTCTTTTTTATGGCAATAAATTGCATATAAGCCTTTAAAATTAGCACTTTTGGTTTTTCATGTTAATGTCCCATAGAGTTTAACAGTGTTCCGTGGCTTTCGAATTTGCCGCGAACACTGAATGGTTTTTTCGGGGAACAGGCGAACATCCTTACGTTCGGCTCGAACATCCGGCTCATCCCTAATGGACAGAAATTAAGACATACCAACTGCAATAATCCATAGAAAACATGTTCAGTTTACTGTAGACCAATTGGATCAAATAATTTCTGACTGGTTGCTATAAAATACTTTAAAGTAGAAAAAATGTAGTTGAATAGCCGCACTCCAAATATTCGACTTTATTGAAAAAATGTAATTAAAATCAAAGCATCTAGGCTAGGTACAGACTAACTGCACAGCCACTGACATGTTTCACACCAAACACAGTGCTTAGTCATAGCTAAGGTGCAAAGTATACATACAAAGCTATATACACATCTAAATGATTAAGCAAATAGATAAAATACGTGTATCACGAATAGCCATACAGAAAGCACCTGTGAACATCCGAAGTCTGAAAGTTCCATTTAAGTGTTAACTTTTAGACTTCGGATGTTCACAGGTTCTTTCTGTATGGCTATTCACTATACACATATTTTATCTATTTGCTTAATCATTTAGATGTGTATATAGCTTGGTATGTATACTCTGCACTATAGCTATGACTAAGCACCGTGTTTGGTGTGAAACATGTCAGCGGCTTGTACTTAGCCTAGATGCTTTGATTTTAATTAAATTTTTTCAATAAAGTTGAATATTTGGAGTGCTAATTTTTTTTCTACTTCATTTCCTATTGCAAACAGAGCCGGCACCCTATTAGATTGAGGAGACAACTGATTTGGGAGAGGTCATTACTCTGGAGCGGTGAACTTTCACATTTCTATAAAATACTTTACATTTCAAATCTTTGGCTCATTGTTGTTTTACTGTAAAAACTACACCGGTAGACCCCCCCCCCCCCCCAAGTGTCTGGTCCATAACATCCTGTATACCCATCAGAGGACAAAAAATGGAGGTCTGGAGTGGTGAGTATGTGGAGGACAGCACTAGAGTGGAGGTGAGTATTGTAGCAAGAGCTGCAGCAGAGGTACTTAATGTAAACTCACATTTTAAATTGGAATTATTTTAGGCATACATATTTAAATTCCCCATCCATTTAATAGTAAGATAATGTTTCTGCTTTAGGCAGATTTCAATATCTGTGGGGGATGTGGTCTTACCAAAAGATATATCATGCATATCTTCTGTAAATGTGATATACCAGCGATCATAAACCAGTGGTCCACGAGAAAATTTTGGTGGTCCTCAGGGGTTCTGCCGCAAATCAACATTGTGGCGGATTTATACCGCCCAATGTTGTTTTCAGTGTTGTTCTCAATGCGTGCAGTCAATACTGTCAGCGTGCATTGCTACACAATGCATCCTTTGTAGTTCCAGCTCCTGTGAACTCAGAGGGATGCACCGGGAGTAGTGCAGAGAATGGGAGGTGAAGAAGATGGAGACTCCCAATGGCAGTGCTGATCACAGACTGTGGGAGGGTGCATGGAGCTTGAGCACATGGCTGGATAAGGAGGTGAAATCCAATTATGAGTCTGTGTAAGGCAGCAGCACTGCAAAGTGCGGAAGGGAGGGGCAGAGAATCAGGGCATTATGTGTATAAGGCAGCAGTGTGATCCAGGGGGAGGGAGCAGAGAGCCAGAGCACTGTATGTATAAGGCACGTAAAATGTATGTAAGTGACTAAAAATTGTGAATTTATTGGTCCATGAGGTCCGAAGGGTGGCAACGACTGTGATATACTAATAGCCTTTTTAAGCTAGAAGCTGCAATCTACTCTGGATCTATGGTAACAATAACACAACGCACTCCCCCAGTGTCTATGGGGGAGATTTAATAAAACTGGAGCACTCAGAATTTGGTGCAGCTCTGCATGGTAGACAATTAGCTTCTATCTTCAGCTTGTTCAATGAAGCTTTGCCAATAAACCTGGAAGCTGATTGGTTTCTATGCAGAACTGCACCAGATTTTGCACTGTGCAGGTATAGTAAATAACCTCCTATGTGGCTTACCAAGATTGACATTGTATGATGTGAGGACTTAATCTCGACAAATGATCACGTCTTATATTCTGGAGGAAATTGTTCTGTTGGAATGAATTCACCTCAAATATAAATATCTGCTCCAGGCAGACCTTACATAATCTCAATAAGGTCTTCCATTTGACAGACAAGATGTGGTCCTGATGCAAGGTGCGGGATGGCGATGAGCTGTGACCTACTTCCACCACCCACTTTCCTTCATTTATCCTTTCCCTGTGCTTCTTGATTCTGAACACGACCAACATTTCCCTGCCCACTTATCCCAATATACCTGTATACCTAATTCTGTTTTTCTCCCAATCTCTTCTAGACTCCTAGCTTGTGTTTACCATTGCTTATAGCAAACTTAAAGTGGATGTAAACCCCATTCATAAAATTTGACCTAGGCACATACAAGTATATCTGTAGTGTTTACTTATCGCTCTCCAAAGCTCTAAGTGCCTTGTCTTTCTGCTGGCTCTGTTCCTCTGTTATCAGCATGATAACTTCTGACAAGCTCTCCGACAAATGAGAGAACAGCAGCTGAAAATTTGTGTTGGGGAAGGAGCTTAGAGGTAGATTAGCAGAGAGCTGGTCTATTCAGAATACAGTTCTGCATGTTCCTTCATTCCTCTGTGGAGGGGGGGTGTGCCCACAATCAGTGCCTGAGGAACAGTGCTGCACATCAGTGCCACCTATCAGTAGTGCCCATCAGTGTCACCTACCAGTGCCCATCAGTGCCCATCAGTGCCGCCTATCAGTGCCCATCAGTGCCACCTATCAGTGCCCATCCGTGCCACTCATCAGTGCCACACATCCGTGCCACCCATCCGTGCCACCCATCAGGGCCCATCAGTGCCATCTTATCAGTGGCCAGAAGTGCCACCTTATCTGTGCCCATCAGTACCGACTTATCTGTCCCCATCAGTGCCACCTTATCTGTGCCTATCAGTGCCGCCTTAACTGTGCCTATCAGTACAGCCTATCAGTGCCCACCAGTGCAGCTTATCAGTGCCCACAAGTGCCGCCTCATCAGCGCATATCAATGAAGCAGAAAAATTACCTGTTTGCAAAATTTTATAACAAACTATTAAACATGATTTTTTTTTTTTTCAAAATTTGCCACTTGAGAAATGTTAGGGACATAATACTTACACACACGCCCACACAGGTTGAACAACTATGTAACTAATATGCATGGGTGAGCTTACGCAAGTATCGGCATATACCCACTTGCAGGTATTGATTTCTATGGTTGGTTGTATGCAGCACCTGTGGCTCCCTGGTGGGAAGATACGCCTGAATTTTACATTTTACAGCCCTAAGCACCAGTGTGCAAGAGGCCATTCATGCTTTGCTTTAAGAAGGAATACCTACCCCCAAGTCATAATGTCATAAGGTTTATTTTTAATGAATAAAGTGTATGCAAGTCATCCATTACAACAGAATTATTAATCCAATGGGCCAGTGAATAATTTTACACAGTGTTTTGGAAACATAACCAGTATGATGGAATCCAATTTTTAACCACTTGACCACTGGGCACTTAAACCCCCTTCCTAACCAGACCAATTTTCAGCTTTCGGTGCTCTCACAATTTGAATGACAATTACTCAGTCATGCAACACTGTACCCATATGAAATTTTTGTCCTTTTATCCCCACAAATAGAGCTGTCTTTTGGTGGTATGTAATCACCTCTGGGTTTTTTCTGTTGCTCTATAATAGAAAAAAGACTGAAAATTCTATAAAAAATGCATTTTTCTTTGTTTCTGTTGTAAAATTTTGCAAATTAGTAATTTTTCTTCATACATTTTGGCCAATATTTATACTGCTACATATCTTTGGTAAAAAAAATACCCAAATCTGTGTATATTATTTGGTCTTTGTGAAAGTTATAGAGTCCACAAGCTATGGTGCCAATCTCTGAAAATATATCACACCTGAAGTACTGACGGCCTATCTTATTTCCTGAGACCCTAACATGCCAGGAAAGTACAAATACCCCCCAAATGACATTCCAAGGTATTTAGTAAGAGGCATGGTGAGTTTTTTGATGTTGTCATTTTTTCCCACAATGCTTTGCAAAATCAAGATTTATTTTCCTTTTTTTTTTTTTTCACAAAATTGTCATATTATCAGGCATCCGATAACCAGATATCATTCCGGTTTGTTTACATTTCATTGCTTTGTCATTTGATGGAGAGATCACGTGGTAAACGGCCGCCGTCAGTGGCCATTTACCATGAACTGTGTGTGCGCCCCAGGGGGCGCGCGGAGTGCGATTCTGGGAGGACGTCATAGTACACCCTCCCAGAGTTATCGAACCGCCCTGTAGCCGTCATTCGCTATGGGCCGGTTGTTAAGTAGTTAAAAAGTCAGAGGTAATAAGCTCTATCAAGGTTGTAAGATAACATACAGCTGAACACAAGTAATGTAACTACTGGACTACACTAGTTAAATTCAAGCTACATAGAAATTGAGGCAGAGGTCAATTTTATATCAGTTATGAAAGGCAATTACTGTCTACCTATGTGAAAATGTAACTCAGTGCCTTGAGGTTAATATAATATACTGGTACTACTAAGTGAATCTTAAGGAGAACTTTACACCACCCTAGGAATATTAAGAATAAGTTGTTATATAAATCTATATGAAAATTGTTCTGGCAGCCTCTATTATTACATAATGGTGTGCTGCAAATCGGGCCACTATTTGCAACACTACAGGTAGTTTTGGAAGTTTTGGTTTAATGTCTAATGTCAAAACTCTCCCCTCCCCAGACCTAAGGCAATACTTTTGTCAGTCTCTGTTTTAAAAATGTGTGCTTATTGTGTGCTAATGGTGATTTGCCTTTGCAAATCACATAAGGTTTCCTTGGCCACTGCCAGAAGCATAGGTAACACCATAACCAGATAGAGGGAGCTGCTGTATTAAGCTGGAACAGCCTTTGACTATAGGGCAGAAATGAGGAACGGTGTCTGTATTTGAGGTGCACCATAAGCACACAATTTGAATTTGCACTTGAATCAGAATTTGAAACAATTACATTGTAAGTGCATTTATATAACTACTTCATTTTAATATGCCTAGGGCATTGTGTCTCTTTAAGAATTAGAATAGCACTAACATATTACACTAACACTGAGGCAGTTGATTACATTTTACACATGGGTAGACCATTTATTAGCTGTTGTAATTGACATAACATTAACCTTTGCCTTAATATCGAGCTTGAATGAAACTGTCTCTCCAGTAGTTAAATCTGCACACCAAGCATTGTTTGACAATGTGCAAACTTGTGCTGTCTTACAACCCTGTTAGAGCCTTTTTTCTCCTATTTTTTAATTGTCTTCCACCAAAATAGTTCTGGTTTTAAAATACTGTGAAAAATATTTCATTTACCTTGCTAACAGTATATACTGTCATTGTAGAGGGGTAGTGACAGGGCCCAGTTTCAAACCTTTGTGTTGCATTACTATGCATTAATGCACTGCATGATTATGCATGCCACTTTGGACAGTGTGCCGTAGTGGCATTCATTCATTCTGATTGGTACCCCGAAGTACAAGTATAGTAGATCCTGGCAGACCTGCACTGCAGCTCACAACACTACACATCCTATACACTGTTGTATGTTGTGTTAGAAATTGGTTTCAGGTTACGCTTTGGCTGCATTGTGGTGGATTGGCAGCTCAAAATGAATGAGCTGTCTTAACACAACATGTGTAGATACAATAACACACTGTAATGCTGAGTTGTAGAGGAACCTAAAGGCAAACGTATATTTTGTTAGTGTAGCATCACCCTGAAGGAGCTGCTAAACAGGGCCAGATTAAGAGCATCATGGACCTGGTGTTGAGGATTTGGTGGGCCTTTTTATGGAAATGCCCAATTTTCAGCGCTGTCACAATTTGAGTGACAATTGCGCGGTCATGCAATGCTGTACCCATATGGAATTTTTATAATTTTTTTTCCACACAAATATACCTTTCTTTTGGTGGTATTTAAACACCACTAGGGTTTTTGTTTTTTGCTAAACATCCAAAAAAGACTGATATTTTTGAAAAAAAAAAATTTTTTTTAGTTTGTTATAACATTTTGCACATAAGTAATTTTTCTTCTTCACTGATGATGCTATACTGATAGGCGGCACTAATGAGGCAGCACTGATGATGCTATACTGATATGGTCTTTTTTCTCTCTTACCTTTTTTAGAGCGACAGGTACTTCTTCATTATAAACTTTACTCCCCACTCCTGACGAAGGTTCCCATATCTGGGTAACTGGAAACGCGTCGAGTTCATTGGGGGACTCCTACCTCCGGGAGAATAATAGTATCGTATCTGTGATCTTGTTAATGTTGTTCTGTATTTTTATGTAATTTTTTGTACAATTTTCTTTTTGTATGTTATTTTGTACTGTATATGTGTACTGTCATGCATATTGTATAATGTGCATTCTGCTGCTAAATAATTTTGAGGATTTTATATCTTTTTTATCAATAAAACATTTACAATTTTGATTTACTAAAATCTTGTGAGAGTGGTGCTCTATATAAAGTCCCAACCGTAGGGGATCCTTTCTTATCTATACTGATAGGCGGCACTAATGAGGCAGCACTGATGGGATGCACTGATAAGGTGGCACTGATGAGGCAGCACTGAGGCTGCACTGATATGCGGCACTGATGAGCCGCACTGATAGGCAGCACTGATGGGCATTGATAGGTGGCACGTATGGGCACTAATAAGGTGTCACTGATGAGGCAGCACTAATATGCGGCACTGATGGGCTGCACTGATGGACACTGAAAGGCGGCACTGATGAGCTGCACTGATGAGGCATCACTAATATGCAGCATGGATGGGCTGCACTGATGGGCACTTATAGGCAGCACTGATTGACACTGATAGGTGGCACTGGAATTGATAGGTGGCACTGATGAGCTGCACTAATGGGCACTGATGAGCTTCACTGATGGGCACTGATAAGTGACACTGATAGGCAGCACTGATGGACACTGATAGGTAACACTTATGGGCACTGATAAGGCGGAACTGATGAGATGCACTGATGGGCACTGATGGGCTGCACTGATGAGCTGCACTGATAGGCAGCACTAATGAGCACTGAGAGGCGGAACTTATGGACACTGATGAAGAAGCACTGATGGGCTGCACTGATGAGTTGAACTGATGGGCACTGATAGGCAGCACTGATTAGCTGCGCTAATAGGCAGCACTGATTTGCACTAATAGGCAGCACTTATGGGCACTGATAAGTGGCACTGATGAGCTGCACTGGTAGGCAGCACTGATGGGCACTGATAGGCGTCACTTATGGGCACTGATGCGGCAGCACTGATGGACTGCACTGATAAGCTGGACTGATGGGCATTGATAGGCAGCACTGATGATCTGCACTGATAGGCAGCACTGATGGGCACTGATAGGCGGCACTTATAAGCATTTATAAGGCAACAGTGATGGGCTGCACTGATGTGTGGCACTGATGGGCTCTGATAGGCTGCACTGATGAGTTGCACTGATGGGCACTGATGAGGCAGCACTAATATGTGGTACTGATAAGCTGCACTGATAGGTGGTACTGGCACTGATAGGTGGCACTGATGAGCTGCACTGATATGTGACACTGGCACTGATAGGTGGCACTGATGAGCTGCACTAATGGACACTGATAGGCGGCACTGATAGTCCCCGCCCTCCCCAAGAGTTAACCCACTTATCATCTACACGACTTCCCCAGCCCCATGCAGAGCTTACTTGCAGTTGTTGTATTGTGTTTCCTCCCTCACAGTGGTGCCGCCCCACACTCCTTTCCCATCGAGTATCTCAGGCCAGCCTTTGGATGACGTCACCTCAGCCGGGACGTCAAGCTCCACCTGACAGGGAAGTGTGCTGGACTCCAAGGGGAGGAGCACGCTCAGCCTCGGTGCATTGGACCTGCACTGCAAGAGGCCGTTCTGCAAAGCAATGTATGTGAACTGTAACGGCCCTGAGAGTTTGGCATATTTGATACCTGACTTGGGACATATAATGCTCCAGCTTGACTGGTCTGAAAGCCATGGTGTGGTCTTGGGGTTGGAATCCCCCTTCTAGCTATCAGATGTAAGATAAAAAAAAAACTGAGCTTTAAGAAATGATCTTGGATAGCCCTGAACTGAAGTTTGTTGAAACTGGATCATGTGAGGTAAACAGGTTCCAGGTTCTTTTTGGGAAAGGGATAGTTGGCCTGCTTGGTGGTACACAATGCCACAGTATGAAACAATTAGGGTTTCATTGCCAACCATGGGCTCATCTTGATGGCCCTTGTGTTTTAGAGGTAACCCTGAATGGTTGCCTGGAGCTACCAGAAAAAAAGAGAGGCCTTTGGTAAGTAAAGTGTCCCTAAAATATTTTTTTTTTTCTTTTTTTTTGCAGACTGGAGTTCTGCTTCAAACTACCAGATAAAACCTCTCAGTACCATCATTACCAAGCTTAGGTATGTATTTGCAAGCTATCATGCAAAGGAGATGATTTCAGAAAACATTATTTTCTCCATTTGTATGTTTGCTCCAAATGGAAAATGGAAAAACTGAGAGGATGATTCAGACCATGAAACTTCTTTCCAGGAATCTGTTCACTGCACTTGCCTAACGCTTCACCTCTCGCCATATATACACCCACTCAAATACAAATGTTGCAGCTGCTAAGCTACTTTAAATAGAGAGCACTGAGAAATACCCATTATTTAAAAATATAGAATCTTTAATCCAAAATACCTGACAAAATTGACAAAAACGCTGTTTAAGCTATCAAAACAAAGACACAAATTACAATGATGGTGAGCTATTCATTTTCCTTTCAGAATAAGAATGCAAAGATGAACCCATAACAAAGACATCGTTATACGACGTTGTCACTCCAGGAGAAAGATATCACCAAATATAGTAAATTCCATTTGTGGGACTTTGGCTATAGTATCTTGTTATAGGAAGGCTTAGGGGGTTTAGGCTTAGGAAACATGATTTAAAAAAAAGGTTACATTTACTTAACATAAATCTAAACCCAGTCATGAAAATCTCACATAATCTTTAACATGATAATATCATTTCAATGAGAAGTTATTTTCATTTTTTTTTTTAAATATGCAGCTTCCGTCAAAATATTACCTGGTGATCCGGCCATGTTTAGGAACTCCCTGTTATGGGTGACAATTATCTGTTGCACAGTCCTGCCTTGCCACCCTGGTGGAGAACATGAGCTGCCATGCCAACACGCATTGCATGGGTATGGTCCACAACTATCACCATCAGGGATCAAGTTCAGAGCTGATGTGCAGCCAACACTGGAGCAAGTTCAATTAGACAGGACTGAAAGAGGCTGAAGTAGATCGACAGCAATGAGAAAGGGAAAATTAAAGTAAACACTATCTATGATGAAAAAAAAAACATTGCAACTGTTTATGATAGTATTGTAGCAAACTAAATGTCACTGAATTTGAGTTGTCATCTTCTTTAGAGGTGGGTTTACAGTGCCTTGAAAAAGTAATCATTCCCCTTGAAATTTTCCACATTTTGTCATGTTACAACCAAAAGTGTAAATGTATTTTATTGGTATTTTATGTGATAGACCAACACAAAAGTGGCACATAATTGTGAAGTGGAAGGAAATGATAAAATGGTTTTCAACATGTTTTACAAATAAATATCTGAAAAGTGTGTAGTGCATTTGTATTTATCCCCCTTTACCCCTTTTCTGTGAAACCCTCAGAGGTTTGTTAGAGAACCTTAGTGAACAAATAGCATCATGAATGCCAAGGAACACATCAGGCAGGTCAGGGATAAAGTTGTGGAGAAGTTTAGAGCAGGGTTAGTTTAGAAAATATTATCCCAAGCTTTGATCATCTCACGGATCACTGTTCAATCCATCATCCAAAAATGTATGACACAACTGCAAACCTACCAAGACATGGCCGTCCATGTAAACTATTAGTCCACATATCTGGCCTTTATGGAAGAGTTGCAAGAAGAAAGCCATTGTTGAAAGAAAGCCATAAGAAGTCCCATTTGCAGTTTGCGAGCAGCCATGTGGGGGACACAGCAAACATGTGGAAGAAGGTGCTCCGATCAGATGAGACCAAAATTGAACTTTTTGGCCTAAAAGCAAAACTCTATGTGTGCCAGAAAACGAACACTGCACATCACCCTGAACACACCATCCCCACCTTGAAACATGGTGGTGGCAGCATCATGTTGTGGGGATGCTTTTCTTCAGCAGGGACAGGCAAGCTGGTCATAGTTGACAGGAAGATGGATGGAGCCAACTACAGGGCAATCTTAGAAGAAAACCTATTAGAGTCTGCAAAAGACTTGAGACTGGGGTGGAGGTTCACCTTCCAGCAGGACAACGACCCTAAATATACAGCAAGAGCTACAATGGAATGGTTTAGATCAAAGCATATTCATGTGTTAGAATGGCCCAGTCAAAGTCCAAACCTAAATCTAATTGAGAATCGGTGGCAAGATTTGAAAATTGCTGTTCACAGACACTCTCCATTAAATCTGACTGAGCTTGAGCTATTTTGCAAGAAGAATGGGCAAAAATGTCACTCTCTAGATGTGCAAAGCTGGTAGAGACATATCCAAAAAGATTTACAGTTGTAATTGCAGCAAAAGGTGGTTCTACAAAGTATTCACTCAGGGGGGCTGAAAACAAATGCACACCACATTTTCACATATTTATTTGTAAAAAAAATTTTAAAAACCATTTATCATTTCACAATTATGTGCCGCTTTGCCACATAAAATACCAATAAAATACATTTACGTTTTTGGTTGTAACATGACAAAATGTGGAAAATGTCAAGGGGTATGAATACTTTTTCAAGGGCTGTAGGGCTAAAATGAAGGTTAGTCTACTATAATTTAAACTCTCAGGAGCAGGGCCCTCCTAATCCTCCTGTATTCAATTGTATTATGACTGTACTGCTACCTTTATAATGCAAAGCGTTGTGCAAACTGTTGTAAATCCTGTATAAATATAATAATGTGCCAGAAGCTCTGTGCTGATAGCTACTAGCACCAGTCTTCCAGTGCTAAAAGTTATATTAAAAAAGTTATATTAATCCCAATTTAGGCCTAATGCCCCGTACACACAGTCAGACTTTGCGATAACAAAACCGTGGAATTTTGTTCGAAGGTTGTTGGCTCCAACTTGTCTTGCATAGACACGGTCACACAAATGTTGGCCAACAATTACGAACGTAGTGACGTACAAGACGTACGGCGAGCCGATAAAAAGGAAATTCTACAGTCATGTGATATCTCCATTACGAGCGCTAGTTTTAGAAGACCAATCGCTTCCGGCTCATACTTGATTCCGAGCATGCATGAACTTTTGTGCAACGGACTTGTGTACACATGATCGGAAAGTCCAACAACAAAATTTGAGAACCTGCTAGCCACCATTTGTTGGCGGAAAGTCAGACAATTTCCTGTGTCTTTGAAGGTATTAGAGACAAGCTAAGGTAAACAATATGAGAGTATATCGGGCAGGCTTAGGGGTGTCAGGAGAGGCCTGCCGGCATGCCAATCACTTTTGCAAAATGGTACTGTGGATTGTAATATACTGGGGCCCCTTGTTTGCTGTTTTTCTCATCAGGAGGACTATGCCTTTAAATGTGGTGTTATATTCATTGGAAGGAAGCTTTTGAATAAACTTCCATCAAAGTGATGAAAATTGATTTTTGTTTCCAGTCTTGCCACATTAGTTTTTTACCAGTCCGTCTACTTTTGACATTTCTCTTGAACATCAAAGCTCCAACTTTTAGAAACTGAAATAAAATCAGGAAAAACTGTGCTGTACAATTATGTGAAATACAGTGCAACAAAGAGCAATTATTTTGGAAATTTTTATAAATAGACCCCTGGGATGTTCTAATTTTTCTATAAATACGTTTGTATGCCACTGCAACATTGTACTGCCTAAGCTTTGTTGTCATTTGTCAGCTAATAACACATGCGGTCTGTACCAGAGGTGGAACTTGCTTCTGATTTAACCCCTTCCCACCCAGACTATTGTCAAATGACGGCTGGTCGGGACATGCGTCTTTCCTGGTGGACGCCATATGACATCCTTCTGGAACGTGCATCGCGTGTGCCCCACAGCCCACGCTGCAGCGCGATCTGTCATCAGCTGTATCCACAAGACACAGCCAATGACTGATCAGTGTACAAGCCTGCTGCCAGTATCTTGTGATCTCTGTGACCCATCACAGCAGATCACATGACAATTGTAAACAATGAATGGCTTCCTTTCATGCCATTCATTGTGTACAATTGTGTTGCTAGCTGTGATTGGTCACAGTGATCACATGGTACAGACAGAGCCAATCACAGCCTATCTGTACCATGTGATAAGCTGTTGCCAATCACAGATAATCACAATGAAATACACTAAATCTATCCGTTTCATTCAGTAAAAATGGTTGATTAATTCAGTGAAATTTACTGGTAAAAGCAATCATAAAAAAAATTGTAAAAAAAGAAAGAAATTGTAATAAAAAAAAAAAAATGAAAAAAAAAGTTCCTGAGTATTGGGAGTATGTGAGTATTGTGTGTACCTGAGTATTGGGGGTATGTGAGTATTGTGTCTACTTGAGTATTGGGAGTATGTGAGTATTGTGTGTACCTGATTATTGGGAGTATCTGAGTATTGTGTGTACCTGAGTATTGGGAGTGCCTGAGTATTTGGAGTATCTGAGTAGTGTGTGTACCTGAGTATTGTGTGTACCTGAGTATTGTGAGTACCTGAGTATTAGGAGTATCTGAGTATTGTGTGTACCCGAGAATTGTGTGTACCCGAGTATTGTGTGTACCCTAGTATTGTGAGTACCTGAATATTGTGAACACCTCAGTATTGTGAGCACCTGAGTATTGTGAGCACCTGAGTGTCGGGTGTACCTGAGTGTTAGGAGTACCTGAGTGTCGTCTGAGTAGTGGTGGGGATCGTTGTGTATACTTGTGAATTGTATGTACCTGTCTGTGAGTGCACATGGGTCTGCGAGTGCACGTAGTATGCGAGTGCACGTGGGTCTGCCACTGCACGTGGTCTGCGAGTGCATGTGGGTCTGCAAGTGCACGTGAGTCTGCGAGTGCACGTAGTCTGCAAGTGCACGCAGGTCTGCGAGTGCATGTGGGTCTGAGCTTGCATGTGGGATTGCGAATGCACGTAGTCTGCGAGTGCTTGCGGGTCTTTGAGTGCACGTAGTCTGCAGGGGGCACGCGGGTCTGCATGTGGTCTGCGCGTGCACGTGGGTCTGCGAGTGCATGTAGTGTGTCAGTGCACGTGGTCTGTGCATGCACGATGGTCTGCGAGTGCACGTAGTCTGCGAGTGCACGTAGTCTGCGAGTGCACGGGGTCTGGGGTCATATGAAATACGAATTTTCGTTAGGTTCGTAAACTTTTCGTAACAATTACGAACTTTCGTTATGATGAATTTATAATTATGAGGGGCTCCCACCATCCCGGTGCTGTGCTGTCTTTCCTGGATTTTTAACTTCATCATAACAAAAGTTCGTAATTAATGAACAATAACGAATAATTGTAATTAACGAACATTCGGTCATTTTCCCAACCCTCACTCAGCAGCAGAAGAAAACCTCTGATTGGTCAACAAAACACCAGTCACGTTTCCGTTGTAACAGAATTTGGATCCAAAATTCGTAAACTAAATTTTGTATTTCGCACAAAATTCGGAAGCATAGCAATTCGTATTTTGGATCCTCCCGAATGTACGAATTTATGAAAATTCGTACGAATTTTCGATTCGTACTAAACTAATCGCACATGTCTATTAGTGTCAGGAAGCTGCAGCATACAGGGATATACAATGTAATACTGGCATATAATCACACACATAGGTCGCACTTGTTGGACTTTTTTTCAACCTCACTTACTATGTAACTATGACAAGGCAAACTGCCTTAATTGCAATTTTCGGCCTGAATTGATGTGCACCAGTTGAAAGTGGAACATGTTGCAGTTAAAGGCAGAAACGTGTTGTGACATGTATTAATGAAAATAATAGAATGTGACCCCTTATTTTGAAAGCATAAATGTACATCAACACAACATTCTAAAAAACACTTATCAATACACGTTATCTCAAGTGCATTTAGCCTGTGTCAACATGAAGTATGTGCAAGAGGTGTAAATGCAACCTGATTCTATATTCTTCTGTTGTTGTTTTCATTCAGCAAAATTCATGCATGTTTCTGCACGAAAAATGTATATTAGGTAGAAATCCCATTGTGCTCTATGTGGTTGGTTCACATCTATGAACTGAAACATAGAAACAGAAAAGTTACGGCAGAAAAAGACCATGAGATTTTTCGGGGTTTATTTTTTTTTTTTAAAGCGGTTCTGCACCCATTTCATTTAGTAAATCTCTTTGCCTTCCAAATCAGGCAAAGAGTACTAAATGAAATGTTTTTTTTTTTTTTTTTTTTTACTTACCTTGTAATTGAAGACTTCCGGTCTTCTCTCTCTGCGGCGGCGGGCGGGGTCTCTGCGTCGATCGTCGTCACGCCGCACTGTCTCCTGGGATCTGGTGTCATTGATCCCAGGAGTCAGTGCGGGCATCTTCCGAAATCTCGCGAGATTTCGGCCACATCTTCCGAAATCTCCCGAGATTTCGGCCACATCTGCCGAAATCTCGTGAGATGTCGGCAGATGTGCCGTTACTGCGCACGCGCGAGTAACGGCGGTGCATGCTGGGCCATCTAAAGTTCCTGTGGGTGTTTCACATGCCCACAGGAAAGATGGCCCCCAGCACTAAAGAAGAAGACGAGGAACTTCATCGGACGAAAACCGGCGGCGATCGAGATGGAAGATGGAACAGGTGAGTCCCCCAATAAAGGTAAGCATACTTTATATTACGTCCTAAAAAAAAAATTTTTTTTTACAGAGTGCAGAACCGCTTTAACCTTGTCTGACTATAGATCTATGTTTATCCCAAGCATGTTTGAAGCCATTTACTGTTGACGGTCTCACTACCTCTGTTGGTAGTTTATTCCAACCATCAACTACCCTTTCAGTAAAATAATACTTTCTAAGATTCATTTTGAACTTTCCTTCAGTAAGTTTGAGGTCATGTCCCCTTGTTCTTGATTTTGGTTTCATATTGAAAAGATTGCCTTCCTGAACCTTATTGATGTATTTAAAGGTTTCAATCATGTCTCCCCTTCCCCTTCTTTCCTCCAGACTATACATATTAAGTTCCTGAAGTCGCTCTCAATATGTTTTATCCCCTCAGACCTGTCTCCATTTTTGTTACCCATCTCTGGACTCGTTCTATTTTATCAACATCTTTCTGTAAGTGAGGTCTCCAGAACTGGTACGGCTGCCGTACACACGTCCCGATATTCAGCCCATGTGTATGGCTCTTAAGAGTTGCACAGCTCCGCTAAACTCACTGCAAACATTACAATCTGACTGTACAATCTGACTGTCCTTTAGATGTACCAAAAAAACTCTTCAGCGCAAGGGCCTACCTCATTCTATAAAAATTGATTGTATAGTTTAGGTAGGTCCTCATACCACATAATTTTGATAAATCTAAAGATTGTAAAAAGCTTGTACATGGGGTCCCCAACTTACAAACATCGACTTACAAACGACTCCTACTTACAAACGGAGGGAGACAACAGGAAGTGAGAGGAAATCTACCCCTAGAAAGGGAAATTCACTCCTGTAAAGCCCCGTACACACGGTCGGAAAATCCGACCACCAAATCCATCGGATTTGGTCCGACGGATTTAGTCCGACACTGGTGTTGCATACACATGGTCGGACAAAGTTGTCGGAAAATCCGATCATTCTGAACGTGGTGACGTTTGTTGCCTACGACGGGACTATGTAGAGGCTAGTAGCCAATAGCTTTGGTCTTGTAATGTGATCTGAGCATGCGTGGGACTTTGTCCGTTGGACTACGCTACACACGATCGGAATTGGTATGATCGGACTTGATTGTCAGAATATTTATAGAGCAGGAGATAGAACTTTGTCCGTCGGACAATCCGATGGAAACTGTCCGATGGTGCCTACACACAGTCGGAATTTCCGACAACATTGTCCGATAGGACAGAATCCATCGGAAAATCCGACCGTGTGTATGGGAGTTATTATGGGTAAAAGGTGTCTCCACTGATGCTTTATCACCAGTCCATGCTTCCCTAACCCAAAATTTTCAAAATCCAATTGTCATTGGGACAGAAGGTAAGGTGAAAGCTTCTGAACAGGGGCACAGACAGCAAAACAAATGTTACAGGGGTGATAACCCTTCTCTATGTTATCTAAAAAACTTAAAAATAGATTTTTTGGCTGGAGCTACACTTAAAAAATGTACCTATTCCGACTTACAAACAGATTCAACTCAAGAACAACCCTACTGTCCCTATCTTGTTTGTAACCCGGGGACCCCCTGTACTGTCAAATTCTAATGTGTTTGGGGAGCTCTACAGCACAGCCAGTCTGGTGATCTGGTTTTCTTTACTGCAGTCAAGGAAAACAGCTAGGTCACCTACCTACCAATAGCCCGTGACTGGACATAATAGGAGCAGCGGCAGACTGAAACCTATGTTGCTCTTTCTTCCCATCGGCATGACTATTGTTAGCACATGTGGACACAGTAGTTTCATATTGGCACCTAGTACTGGTCCTTCCTTAATCAATCAATCAATTCTTTTACTATTCAACAAAGGATTACATACCAATACAGATTCAGGATCATATACTAGCTGTATTTACAAATGCTTTCAATGCATAACTGCACTAATTTGTGATTTGTTTATCTTTGCTTGGAGTTCAGCTTTAAAGCGGTTCTACACTGTCTTGGATGTTTTTTTTGGGGGGGCCTAATGTGCAGTAATGCGCTTTGCATCTTCATCACTCACTTGTAGTACTTCTTGATGTTAATGCTGCCGTTTTTCTTCCGCAATATGAAGTTTTAAAACGACTTCATGCCGGCTTCCATCTTCAGTGTGGGCACCTGAAACCACACAGGCCCCTTTCTTCCGGGTTGCTGACCCACAATGCCGACATCTCGCGAGATTTCGGAAGATGTGACCGAAATCTCGCGAGATTTCGGAAGATGCCCGCACAGACTCCTGGGATCAATGACACCAGATCCCAGGAGACAGTGCGGCGTGACGAGGACCCCGCCCACCCCCGCAGAGACAGAGGACAGGAAGTCATCGATTACAAGGTAAGTGAAAAAAAAAAAAAAACACATTTCATTTAGTACTCTTTGCCTGATTTGGAAGGCAAAGAGATTTACTAAATGAAATGTGTGCAGAACCGCTGTAAGCTGGGAAAAGAGGCTACTTAAATTGTGTAAGTTTAACTAGCCATAAAAATTTCCCCTTAGATCACAATTTATCAGCTTAGATCACATTGTTTACTTAATAAAATACATTATACAGTTAGGCAATGTCTCCATACTAAATAATTATGTTATAGGCTATTAGAAATCAACATTAAATAGTAAATGTCTCAATATTGACAACTGCAGACAAGAACAGCAACATTTTGCAATCCAGGTGAATTAATAAAAAATATTTTATTGCTATCAAGTATGCCCTAATGCTACATTATTTACTGTACTCTTTATAAATAAGAGAATTTTGCAATCTTGCAATTTAAGTAAGAGTAAGCATGGGTGACATTATGTTCTATAAATACATAAAGACAGATGCTTCATTATTATTTTCTATATAAAAAATCTTCATCACTTGCATTTTTTCATTTTTTTTTTTTAGAATAAAACTCCCAGCGGAGTACATGTACTACTTAAGAAAACAATACTTGCTCATAGGGAATTTAATGTAATGTTCTGCATTAATTTTTCAGAACTTATTGAGTGCCATATGGCATTTTATTATGTCATTTATATGCACTTCAAGGTCTGTGTTTTATGATATAATGTTAAGAAATATGAAATGTCTATTCTTTATTCAGTTTGGTACAACAGCATCCTGGCATTTTTAATTTAGTTATATCACCAAAACTACCACAGGAATTAAAGCAGAATTAAACTAAATACTAGTCAGGCAATTTGATGCACTTATGTCTTTATTCAACCTAACCAACTATGTAACTTTTTCTTCAATGCTCACCTTTAGGCCCCTTTCACACTTATACGACTTGTCCGACGAGTTGGGACTGCAAAGTAGCATGACACGTCGTTCCCCATGATTTCCAATGACAGCCATTCATATTAGTACGACTTCAAGTCGTTCCGACTTCAAAGTAGTCCCTGCACTACTTTGGTCCTATTTTGATGCCACTTAGACAGGCATTCCTTGAAATCACGGCAGAATCACAGAAAAATCGCTGTAAAATCGCAAAAAGTGTAAAAGGGGCTTTAGGCTCCATTCACACTTGTGCAATTTGTCATGCGACTGTGGACATCATGAGTAACAAAAAAACTGGCTACTGCCCCCACCTATAACTGGCCTTCACAGCAAGGAGCACATGGAAGAGCAATGCATGCAAAGCAAAACCAAAGATAATTCCCAGCTCCCAGCCGAATTATCCTGTCTAACAGTTTGTATTAAAAACAGGGGTTTCGTTAGCACACATTTGCAAATATATGCGTAAGCTGCAGAGCCGTTCCAAGGCACCCCAATATTTCTGCAGTTCTAACTCTTGTAAATTTATGAGGACATCCATATCTTTATGGACCTTACTTTGTGCACTGGTCCAAATCATTTGGTGGAGTAGGGATTATGGTGTGAGGTTGTTTTTCAGGGGTTGTGTTTGACTCCTTAGCTTAAGTGAAGGGAAAACTTAAGGCATTAGCATACCAAGACATTTTGGACAATTTCATGCTCCCAACTTTGTGGGGACAGTTTAGGGGTCCTGTTCTAACACGACTGTGCACCAGTGCACAAAGCAAGGTCCATAAAGAAATGGATGAGCGAGTTTGGGGTGGAGGAAATTGACCGCCCTACACAGAGTTTTAACCTCAACCCGATAGAACACCTTTGGGATGAATTAGAGCAGAGACTGCGAGTCAGGCCTTCTTGTCCAACATCAGTGCCTGTCCTCACAAATGTGCTTCAAACATTCCCATAAACACACTCTTAAGCCTTGTGGACAGCCTTCCCAGAAGAGTTGAAGCTGTTCTAGCTGCAAAGGGTGGGCCAGCTCAATATTGAACCCTACAGACAGTCTTTGAATAACCCTACAGACTAATGCCCCGTACACACGGTCGGAAATTCCGACCACAAAATCCGTCGGATTTTTTCTGACGGATTTTGTCCGACACTGGTGTTGCATACACACGGTCGGACAAAGTTGTCGGAAAATCCGATCATTCTGAATGTGGTGACGTTCGTTGCATACGATGGAACTACGTAGAGGCTAGTAGCCAATAGCTTTGGTCTCGTAATTTGATCTAAGCATGCGTGGCACTTTGTCCGTCGGAATTCTCTACACACGATCGGAAAAAGTCCCAGTGCCCAGTGGTCAAGTGGTTAAAGTCCATGTGCGTGTAAAGGAGTCCCAATACTTTTCACAATATAGTGTAGATAGATAGATAGATAGATAGATAGATATATAGTTCTGTATAGATATACTGTTTCTCTCTGTATCAGGTTCATTATACTTGAGTTGTAGATTTTTAAGTTCTAATTTGTGATTTATACAGTTCAGGTGGTGCTAAGCTGGTTTCCAACAAGCAGGGTTTTGTGTTTGCTGATTTGTATTTATGTGCTTTTTTGTTTCAAAGTGCCTGCCCGGCAGTGGTGGCTGGTGCTCAAAATTTTTTTGGGGGGCGCAAACAAACTGAAAAATACTGAAACCCCTCCCCCATCATATGCAGCCACTTGTGCCCATCATATGCAGCCACTTGTGCCGATCAAACGCAGCCACTGTGCCCATTAAATGCAGCCAATTGTGCCCATCAAATGCAGCCACTTGTGCCCATCAAATGAAGCCACTTGTGCCCATCAAATGCAGCCACTTGTGCCCAGTATATGCAGCCACTTGTGCCCAGTATATGCAGCCACTTGTGCCCAGTATATGCAGCAACTTGTGCCCATCATATGCAGTCACTTGTGCCCATCACGTGCAGCCACTTGCGCCCGTCAAATGCAGCCCACTTGTGCCTGTCATATGCAGCCACTTGTGCCCATCAAATGCAGCCACTTGTACCCATCAAATTTAGCCACTTGTGCCCAGTATATGCAACCACTTGTGCCGAGTATATGCAGCCACTTGTGTCCATCATATGCAGCTACTGTGCCCACTAACCCCCCCACTCACAGGGCTCGCGGCTCTGGCAGCACCCCAAACCCCCCCCCCCCCACGTGCGGCTCTGACAGATGGACCCCCTGGCACTTACCACCAGGCAGCAGCTCCTCTCAGTGCACCAGAGCAGCGGCGACCTCTGCTTCAGCGTGTGTCTCCTCTGCTCCTGTTCCTAAGCGCCAGGCCTCCAATAGGGGGGCCTGGCGCTTTGGCCAATCAGGAAACAGGTCTGACGACCTGCCTCCTGATTGGCAGGGAGGAAGGTTAGTGTGAAAATAGCGAAAATGTATTTGCTATCGTCACACAATTGGGTGGGCTCAGGGTGCACTCTCTGCGCCCCAAGCTATGGGAATTTCCCTTTAATTTTAAATGAAGGTAAGTTGGGAAAATCTCTACTACGGGGACAAAGACATCAATAAGAACTTGTAAAGTGTAACTAAAAGTAAAACATTTGAATTCAGCTTTGGATAGAGTGGGTTGACTCCAGTAATAGAGGGGGAATCTTCCAACGGGGACACTAGTTTTGGTGACCCTACGATTCCCTCCCCTTTAAGGGATTTCCTCTCAGTTCCTGTTTTGGATATGGGACATGAAGTGAAGGGAAATTTCCTCAATGGGATACAGATGGCAAAAAAAAAGAAAAAAAAACTGACATGGGTTATAACCCTCCCTTACTCTATCCAAAATGAACACACTTTAAATCAACAGAGAGGAGAGGATATAAATTCCTATCCGATTATTGTTGCTGTGTCAATGTTGAGAAGATTTCCTTACTACCTGTAAAATCACTGGGCCAGGGAGTGGAGCCAGACAAAAGGGAGGGACTGTATCCTCTCTGAGTCTGTGTGTAACTTATATCCTGATTTTCATTCTACCGTGTTTCCCCGATAGTAAGACACCCCCGATAGTAAGACGTATCGGGAGTGTCAGAGGGGACAGCTAATGTAAGCCGTACCCCGAAAGTAAGACGTATGTCTTATTATCGGGGAAACACGGGGGATTTGCCTGCAGAGACCAGAGCCGCCGCCAGAGCCGAATGAGATGAATGCAGAGTAGCGCAGGAAGCGTCTACTGTCATACGTTGTCTCTCATGTCACTCAGCGCTGCTCGCTCCCCGGCGGCCCCTCCTCTCTTCTCGTCAATCCCCATTGGCTTGAGACATCATCTGGGATAGACGAGAAGAGAGGAGGGGCCGCCAGGGAGCGAGCAGCGTGACATGAGAGAAAACATATGACAGATGGACGCTTCCTGCGCTACTCTGCATGCTCCAAGTAAGATCCCCAGATGTGCCCTGTAATGTGCCCCATGCCCTGATGCCCTAATGTGCCCCATGCCCTGATGCCCTAATGTGCCCCATGCCCCATAATGTGCCCAGATGTGCTGTGTCCCCCATAATGTGCCCTGATGTGCTATGTGCCCCATAATGTGCCATAATGTGCCCTGATCTGCTATGTGCCCCATGATGTGCCCTGATGTGCTATCTGCCCCATAATGTTAATAATTTTTTCCCAATATAAGACATACCCCGAAAGTAAGACATAGTGGGGCTTTTAGGGATAAAAAGAAAGTAAGACACTGTCTTACTTTCGGGGAAACACGGTATTTACAGAATAGCCAGCCTGGTGATTGGTTCTCTTGCCTCATACTGATTGCCTTTTTTCTGCAAGCTATAAATATTCATATGTAATGGTTTATAGTCGCCTGACAAAGTAAAGATATTTCCAAAACATTTACATTTTAGTACTGAAAATAATAAAGTAATAAAGAAATTGTTTGGAAAGTACACCCCCAATTGTGTTTAATATGCTTTTATAATGGCTGCTCCAATTAAATTCTAGAGAGCAGCGAGAGAAGGCTTTGTCTCTGAATTGAAGAGTTATAATTAGCTGATAGTATAATATTGGGAAGAATGAACAATAAAGTTATGAGTTCTACCATAGAGGAATACAAAAAAGCTGATTATTTTCTACCATACTGGGGGAAATATTGTTGTAGCAAAGTCACACAAATGATACCATTGGTTATACTCTCTACAAAAACCCTCTATGCTTCTCATCTGCTTTACTCTTCCACAGCTTCTCTTTTTTTTTCAATTCTTCTACAGACTTCACCCACATCAGATATCTTAAGTTTCACACATATTTCTTAAGTTTTTTTTTCGTTTTACAATTTTTTTGTTTTAGAATCTCGTTTCTGCTTTCTCACCATAAACACAATTTATCCCTTTTATTTCATCCTTTGTTTACTGCTTTTCCTGGTTAAATGTTTCTCCCTTTTTTCACCACTTTAATATTTTTAACTCCTACCTCTCCGTTGTTCCATACACTTTATACCAGTAGTGCATACAGTGCACTTGAGTCATAACCAATTATTACTTGCACATCAGTCCTTGGGTTTTTTTGTTTTGTTTTGTTTTTTGCTAGACTATGCCAAGAAGAATTTTACATTACAGTCCCAGACAACAGACAGATATTCAAAAGGAAAATGCAGTACATGCCTTTAAAGCTGGGTTCATATTTAGGGGAAATCCGCATCAAATTTGCATGGCAGGAGAGTGTGACCGGCTCTCAATGGCCCTCACTGTAGAAGGGTCCTGTGCGTCTTTGTCTCCATTACAGGTCCAAATTCAGGCAAAAATTCGGACCTAATTCAGACCTGAAACAGTGAATGGGGATGCTGCGAGCCGCGGCCGGAGATAGTGTGAACCCAGCCTTACAGAGCACCACCCCATTTTGATCTACAACCACCCAAAGTGGCTAGAAACATAGGTATTTGGATAGTGGTGTTCCCATGTAAGGGAACCTAATAGTTCTGAGGATACTGAAGCTGCCCCACTGGCACTCTACATATTTGCCCACTTAAAATCATTATGTGAAAATCCCCTGAAATCCCCCAAAAAAATAAAGTCCATCAAAACGATTGATTAGGCTTTGGGTATATAAAAAATTGGGGACCAAACTTTCCAAATTTACACAAATATAAACAACTACTTTTGAAGGCATAATGAAGGAGTGGCACATACATCCCACATATGATTTCCTTATTCTCCACCTAAAACAAAAAGCAACAGTTTCTGAATTATTCTTTAACCTCCCTGGCGGTATAATTATGTCAGATGTTTTATGCTGAAAGTGGTACATTATTTTGCATGGAAATTTTGCGTTGTATATTGTAGGCCTGTAATTCTTAGGAATAACTCACTTAATTCTGTCCAAACAAGAGTCTAGTAGACATCCCGGGTATGATACATTTTGAAACACTAAATCAAAAATTAGAATATAATAAATAATTATAACAATAATATAATAATAATAAAATAATGTAATCAAATCAAAAGCACTGAAATTAGTTTGATGACTATTATCCCCATAAATCAATATCGCTCAATTCTGCAAGTGATTCTAATTTATTATCGCTGTTTTCTAGCTGGTCTAAAACCACTTTTGACGTAAAGGGGCACTTTTTGGTTGCTATGGACAATCTCCAGCTTTCAGGCAGAAAGAACAGTATATATAATATAAAACTGCATGTAGGGCACTAGACAAAGCACTAGGGACAAAAGGGATGTGAAATAATTTGATACAGTAATATAATCTGTAAGATTACAGTGTACTGTATGTGTAATGTGTTTTTCACTATTTGAATTTGGCATCGGGCCCCCCCCCCCCCCCATGCTTTGCGATGCTCGCAGGGAATGGAGCTCGGCACTGCGATAGAATGAGCGGAGGACACAGCCCGCACACACCGCTGGGAGACATCGCAGGATCCTGGGGACAAGCTAAGTAAGCTGTACATGGATCCTGCAATGCAATCCCGAGTGTGGCTTGGGGTTACCGCTTTTGGCAATGAAAATTCACCCCGAGCCACACTCGGGAATACCGCTAGGGAGGTTAACCACTTCCTGCCCGGCCTATAGCAGAATGACGGCCAGGCGGTGGTTCAGTTATCCTAAAAGGCCGTCATATGACCTCCAGCAGGATAACATGCCGGCGCACACCCGTGGGGGCGTGCAGCGTGGTGATCAGTGGTGCTTTGTTTTACTCTGACACACCACATTTCCGATCGTGGTAAGGAGCCTCTGACCAATCACAGCTGATCACAGAGTGAACCAGGAAGTGCCGGTAAACAGCTTTCCTCAGTTTGCGCTGACAGAAAAGAGGATCGGCGGCTCTTCCTGTCAGAGGGGGGGTCTATGCTGATAATCCGCACATTGATCAGTGTCCATCAGTAACACATGCCAGTACCTCATCATCAGTGCTGCCCATCAGTAGTAGTAGTACTATTAGTGTCCATCAGTGCCACCTGTCAGTGGCAATCAGTGCTGCCTATTAGTGCCCATCTATGCTGCCTGTCAGTGCCCATCACTTCAGCCTGTCAGTGTCCATCAGTGCCGCCTGTCAGTGCCACCTATCAGTGTCCATCAGTGCCCATCAGTGCTGCATATGAGTGCCACCTATCGGTGCCCATCAGTGCTGCATATGAGTACCACCTACCATTGCCCATGAATTCTACATATCAGAGCCTCCTTAACAGTGCCCATCAGTGCCACCTTATCAGTGCCAACTCATCAGTGCCCATCACCTCATCAGTGCCCATCACCTCATCAGCACCCATCAGTGAAGGAGAAAACAAAATTTTATAACAGAAACAAGAAAAACTTTTAGTTTGTCTAGCACAAAATAAAAACCCCAGTGGTGATCAAATACAACCAAAAGAAAGCTCTATTTGTGGGAAGAAAATTATAAAAATTTAGTTTGGGTACAGTGTAGCATGTCCACGCAATAGTCATTCAAAGTGCGGCAGCGTTGAAAGCTGAAAATTGTCCTGGGCAGGAAGGGGTGAAAGTGTCTGGTATTGAAATGGTTAAGAACTAGAATTATGTATAGCTGCTCTTTTCCTATTGGTTTTAATACACAGCTTAATAAACAGTGAATAGAGAAACATTTAGTTATAGACAGGCTGAAAGATAAATGGTTTGTGATTAATTGTTATGCTGAAAGGTACTTAAGCAGTCTGTGTTGTTAATTTGTGAGCCTCAATAAAGGCTTCCAGAGAATTTCTTTATATCATTGTCAATTTATTCTATGTACAAAGATTAAAACATTCTTTAGATAAACTATTCATTTGGCAATCATAATTATTATCAGAAACTCTTGTTAATAGGGTTCGCTATCAGATCAGCGCGATTAGAAATTCTACAATGGGAATGACGTCTCCCTTCACTGCTGAGACAAATGCTTTTTTTTCTCCAGTTAGGAATAACAGCTGAGCATTTGGTTGTAAAATAATTCAATCTGAATAACCTGAGGCAATTTTTTTTATTTTTGCCTCAGTTCTTATATATATTAATTCCTATTATTTTCTCTCATTTCCTCATATTTCCTTGTATATTATGCTACAGGCAAAAAACACATGTTACTAAAGATTTAACTACTTATAGATGTCTGCCCCAAAAAATCATTTGTTTACCATTACTGTGAACACAGTCTTAAATCTGTCATTAAGAATTTAATAAAATCTCACATACAGTATAACTGTGGTCTAAATCAAATTTTCATCATATTTGCTATATGTTGAGCAGTTCAAGGTATGTCTCAAATCCCAGGGTACTTTGCTAGTTTGGGTATTAATGGCAACAATTATTGATCCATGTTGGCTTCTGCCTTGTAACAGGAGGACATGGTTGATTTAAAATACTTATTAAGCTTGACACAAGGTATTTTGGGGTTGATTTATTAAAGGAAAATAGGCTGTTTACTTTGCAAGAGAGGTTTCACTTAGTGAATGGTGAGAAATTCACTTTGCACATACCAAATCTAGGGATGGGCGAACGGTTCGGCCCGAGCATAGGTTCAGGCCGAACTTTGGTTGTTCGAACGTTTCGGCAAACAATGAACATTATGCGGTGTTCGCAGCAAATTCGAAAGCCCCGTTAAAGTCTATAGGACACTAATATGAAAAACCAAAAGTGCTAATTTTAAAGGCTTTTATGCAAGTTATTGTCATAAAAAGTGTTTGGGGACCCAGGGTCCTGCCCCAGGGGACATGTATCAATGCAAAAAAAAGTTTTTTGAAGTTTTTTCGGGAGCAATGATTTTAATAATGCTTAAAATGAAACAATAAAAATGAAAATATTCCTTTAAATACTGTGCCCGGGGGTGTCTTTAGTATGCCTGTAAAGTGGTGCAGTTTTTCCGTGTTTAGAACAGTACAACAGCAAAATGACATTTCTAAAGGAAAAAATTTTATTGCGTTTTTTTTTTTCTTTTTTCGGTTAGTCGGCCGGCGTGAGATGGATTAACATCGTGGGACATTTTTATTTTTTATTTTTAAATTTCTTTTTCGTTTTTTCGTTTTAAATGAAATTTTTTCCTTTATAAATGTCATTCTGCTGTGGTACTGTTCTAAACGCGGGAAAACTGCGCCACTTTACAGGCATACTATAGACATGCCAGGCACGATATTTCAAAGGAATATTTAATTTTTATTGTTTCACTTTAAGCATTATTAAAATCACTGCTCCTGAAAAAACGGCCGTTTTTAAAATGTTTTTTTTTTTGCCTTGATTCATGTCCCCTGGGGCAGGACCCGGGTCCCCCAACAATTTTTATGGCAATAACTTCAATATAAGCCTTTAAAATTAGCACTTTTGCTTTTTAGTGTTCGTGTCCCATAGACTTTAACGGTGTTCGTCTGAATTTTTTGCCTGTTTGCAAGTTCTGGTGCGAACCGAACTGGGGAGTGTTCGGTTCATCATGTGCAAGGAAAATTTTTAAAAATATATTATTTTTTCTTGCACATGATTGGATAGTTGAAGTCACCAGGTCTTTGCCTCATTCACTAAGCTAAGGAAAAATTGCCTTGCAAAGGGAAAAATCTCTTGTAATGTGAACAATCTATTTGCCTTTCGTAAACAAACCCCTTTGGGTCTGGTCTTTTTTTATATTAAATTGAGAAAAAAACACTTATTCACTTACAATATTGTTGTTAACCACTTAACCACCTTAAGTTTTTGTTATAAGGAAAATCCAATAAACTAAATTTTAGTCATATATTTAGGCCAAAATTTATTCAGCCACATGTCTTTGGTAAAAAAAATCTCAATAAGCCAATATTTATTGGTTTGCGCAAAAGTTATAGCGTCTACAAATTAGGGTACATTTTCTGGAATTTACGCAGCTTTCAGTTTATGACTGCCTATTTTATTTCTTGAGGTGCTAAAATGGCAGGGCAGTACAAAAAATCCACAAATGCCCCTATTTTGGAAAGTAGACACCCTAAGGAAATTGTTAAGAGGCATGTTGAGCCCACTGAATATTTTATTTTTTTTTGTCCCAAGTGATTGAATAATGACAAAAAAAAATAATACATTTTTTTTTTTTACAAAAAGTTGTGACTAAATGATATATTGCTCACACATGCCATGGTTATATGTAGAATTGCACCCCAAAATACATTTTGCTGCTTCTCCTGAGTACGGGGATACCACAAAAATGCCACATAAAATGCCAAGATGGCACAACCCCCCCCCCCCCCCCAAATGACCCCATTTTGGAAAGTAGACAACACAAGCTATTTGCTGAGAGGCATGTTGAGTCCATGTAATATTTTATATTTTGCCACAAGTTGCGGGAAAATTACAAACTTTTTTTTTTTGCACACAGTTGTCACTAAATTATATATTGCTCAAACATGCCATGGGCATATGTGGAATTACACCCCAAAATACATTCTGCTTCTTCTCCTGAGTAAGGAGATACCACGTGTGAAACTCCTGAGTACCGGGCCCCCGAAAACCAAGCACCACCTTCAGGATTTCTAAGGGCTTAAATTTTTGATTTCACTCCTCACTACCTATCACAGTTTCGAAGGCCATAACCCCCCCCCCCCCCCCAATGACCCCATTTTGGAAAGTAGACACCCCAAGCTATTTGCTGAGAGGCATGGTGAATATTTTGCAGCTCTCATTTGTTTTTGAAAATGAAGAAAGAAAAGAAAAATTATTTTCTGCAAAATACTCACCATACCTCTCAGGAAATAGCTTGGGGTGTCTACTTTCCAAAATGGGGTCATTTGAGGAGATTTTTTGCCATCTGGGCATGCCATGGCCTCCAAAACTGTAATAGGCAGTGAGGAGTGAAATCAAAAATGTACTCCCTTAGAAAGCCTGAAGGTGGTGCTTGGTTTTTGGGGTCCCGTATGCGGCTAGGCTCCCAAAAAGTCTCACACATGTGGTATCCCTGTACTCAGGAGAAGCAACAGAATGTATTTTGGGGTGTAATTTCACATATGCCCATGGCATGTTTGAGAAATATATCATTTAGTGACAACTTTGTGCAAAAAAAACTAAAATGCATTTTCCCCGCCACTTGTGTCAAAATATAAAATATTCCATGGACTCGACATTCCTCTCAGCAAATAGCTTGGGGTGTCTACTTTCCAAAATAGGGTCATTTGGGGGAGGGGGTTGAACTGTCCTGGCAACATTTAGAAGCTTATGTCACACATCACCCACTCTTCTAACCACTTGAAGACAAAGCCCTTTCTGACACTTTTTGTTTACATGAAAAAATATTTTTTTTGCAAGAAAATTACTTTGAACCCCCAAACATTATATATATATATATATATATATATATATATATATATATATATATATATATATATATATATATATATATATATATATATATATATATATATATATATATATATATATATATATATTTTAAAGCAAAGGCCCTACAGATTAAGATGGTGGGTGTTTAATTATTTTTTTTTTTCACACAGTATTTGCGCAGAGATTTTTCAAACGCATTTTTTGGGGAAAAAACACAGTTTTTACAATTTTAAAGCACTAAAACATACTATATTGCCCAAATGTTTGATGAAATAAAAAAGATAATCTTAGGCCGAGTACGTGGATACCAAACACGACATGCTTTAAAATTGCGCACAAATGTGCAGTGGTGACAAACTACATACATTTTTAAACGCCTTTACAGGTTACCACTTTAGATTTACCGAGAAGATCTACTGCTAAAATTACTGCCCTCGATCTGACCTTCGCGGTGATACCTCACATGCATGGTGCAATTGCTGTTTACATATGACGCCAAACAGACGCTTGCATTCATCTTTGCACGAGAGCAGGGGGGGGGCAGGGGTGCTTTTTTCTTTTATTATTTATTTTGCTTTTTTACTTTATTTTTAAACTGTTCCTTTCATTTATATATTTTTTTATAATTTTTATTGTTTTCTCAGGGAATGTAAATATCCCCTATGAAAGCAATAGGTAGTGACAGGTACTCTTTTTTGAAAAAAATGGGGTCTATTAGACCCTAGATTTCTCCTCTGCCCTCAAAGCATTTGACCACACCAAGATCAGTGTGATAAAATGCTTTCCTAATTTCCGAATGGTGCTGTTTATATCCGGCAAAATCTAAGTCATGAAATGCTCATAGCTTCCGGTTTATTAGGCCATAGAGAGGATTGGAGCCATTCTGGTCTCTGATCAGCTCTATGGTCAGCTGGCGGAACCACCAGCTGCATTCTCAGGTTCCCTGTTGGGACAGGAGAGCCAGAGAAAACCATGGAAGACAGTGGGGGGTCATTCACTCCCACTGCTTGTAAAAGCAGTCTAGAGGCTAATTAGCCACTAGGATAGTTTTTACATGAAAGCCGACCGCTGGCTGAAAAGAATGATACCAAGATGATACCTAAACACGCAGGCATCATTCTGGTATAACCACTCAAAGTCCAGCAACATACCAGTACGTTGCTGGTCCTTGTTGGGCATATATTGCAATCTTTATTTTCATGCAGCCTGTGGGCTGAACGAAAAAAAGAGATTGATCGGTGAGTATGCCCACCATTAAAATACCTCCCTTCATCCACCCACTTCTAATGATAGGCATACATGCACCATTTTGTTTTTAACTGTGGTGGTGAAATCACCTCCTACAGCGCTGGAGTCACGGCTTTATGTATCGTGGGAGCAAATCCTGTTGCTGTCAAGATAAATAAATCTGCGCTGCAGCCGAATGGCGTACCTGCTAAGCAAATGATTTTTAACAATAAAACAAAGTAACATTACAGTATAACAGTAATGCCGCGTACACACGAAGGGACAATCCCGCGGGATTATCCTCTGGACTGAAGTCCAGCGGATAATCCCCTCGTGTGTGGGCGCCGGCGGACTTTTTGGCGCCAAAGTACGGCGGACTAAAGTTTGAAGTTTTGTTTTCAAATTATCCGCTGGACTTGGCAGTCCAGCGGATAATCCCGCCGTTAGTGGGCAAGTCCGCGGGACTTTTGAAATGAACGGACTTGCCGCTCATCGGCAAGTCCGTTCATTTAGCACGTGACTTCAGGTTACGTAGCTAGCGTAGGCAGTAAATGCCGCCGCGCTAGCTCCGTGACCTGGCATGGATTTAAAGGGACTCCCCACGCCGAAAAAACGGCGTGGGGGTTCCCCCCAAATCCATGTCAGACCCTCATCCGAGCACGCAGCCTGGCAGGCCAGGAAAGGGGTGGGGACGAACGAGCGCCCCCCCCCTCCTGAGCCGTACCAGGCCGCGTGCCCTCAACATGGGGGGTGCCCTGGGGAAAGGGGGGCCGTGCGGCCCCCCCACCCCAAAGCACCTTGTCCCCATGTTGATGAGGACAAGGGCCTCTTCCCGACAACCCTGGCCGTTGGTTGTCGGGGTCTGCGGGCGGGGGCTTATCGGAATCTGGGAGCCCCCTTTAATAAGGGGCCCCCCAGATACCGGCCCCCCACCCTATGTGAATGAGTATGGGGTACGATGTACCCCTACCCATTCACCTAAGGTGTAAAATGTAAAGTAAAAAAAAAACACCCACACTTTTGAAAAAATAGTTTATTGCACTGCTCCGGGGGTCTTCTTCCGTCTTGGGGGTCTTCTCGCCGGACTCCCCCGCCATTTACCAAGCTCTTTTACCGAGCGGGGGAAGTCCGGCTACCTTCTTCGTCGTCGCCGCCGTCTGGGGGTCTTGATCCGCCTTCGGGGGTCTTCTTCCGTCTTGGGGGTCTTCTCGCCGGACTCCCCCGCCATTTACCAAGCTCTTTTACCGAGCGGGGGAAGTCCGGCTACCTTCTTCGTCGTCGCCGCCGTCTGGGGGTCTCGATCCGCCTTCGGGGGTCTTCTTCCGTCTTGGGGGTCTTCTCGCCGGACTCCCCCGCCATTTACCAAGCTCTTTTACCGAGCGAGGGGAGTCCGGCTACCTTCTTCGTCTTCGTCGCCGCCGTCGTCTGGGGGTCTCGATCCGCCTTCGGGGGTCTTCCGGGGGTCTCTTCTGTTCTTGCGGCGGTCGTCGTCTTCCGCGCCGCCGGCGCCTTCTCCTTCTTCTTGTCCTTCTTGTTCTTCTTCTTCTTCCGATGTTGACCCGTCGCTGTCTCTGCCCGGAATGCCTGTGCCGATCTGCACTCGGACTTATATAGGGACATGGGGGACAGGGTCACATGTTCATGTCACATGGTGACCCCGCCCCCTTGCGATGTCACAGTCCCAGCATCCTCCGGGACTGTGACAACACAAGGGGGCGGGGTCACCATGTGACATGTGCATGTGACCCTGTCCCCCATGTCCCTATATAAGTCCGAGCGCAGATCGGCACAGGCATTCCGGGCAGAGAGAGCGTCGGGTCAACATCGGAAGAAGAAGAAGAACAAGAAGGACAAGAAGAAGGAGAAGGCGCCGGCGGCGCGGAAGACGACGACCGCCGCAAGAACAGAAGAGACCCCCGGAAGACCCCCGAAGGCGGATCGAGACCCCCAGACGACGGCGGCGACGACGAAGAAGGTAGCCGGACTCCTCCCCTCGTGAAAGAGCTAGGTAAAAGAGCAGAAGAGAGCGGAGGAGTCCGGCGAGAAGACCCCCAAGACGGAAGAAGACCCCCGGAGCAATGCCAGCTTGCGGAGCTAGCGCGGCGGCATTTACTGCCTACGCTAGCTACGTAACCTGAAGTTACGTTCGAAATGAACGGACTGCTCCGTGTGTGGGCAAGTCCGTTCATTTTCAAAAGTCCCGCGGACTTTTGGCCGACGGATTATCCGCTGGAGAAGTCCGGGCGTCCCACAAAAGTTAGGAGCAAATCGCTCCTCCGCCCCTGCTGCCCCCATGCTTTGGCATATATGCTCTTTTCTCCTTTTTTAACTGTGGTGGTGAAATCACCTCCGACAGCGATGGAGTCACGGCTTTATGTATCGTGCGAGCAAATACTGTTGCTGTCAAGATAAATAAATCCGCGCTGCAGCTGAATAGCGTACCTGAAAACAAAAAAAATGGTTAACAATAAAACACAGTAAACAGTAAAGTATAAAAAAATTACATACCTGAAAAGCAAACATGATAAAACATAATAACAATAAAACATTGCAGAATAGAATACAGTAAAAAAGAGCAGGACAATAGAGAGAGATTGGATAGAGAGAACAATAAAACAACAACAATTTTTTTTTTTATATTTTTATTGTGTATTTTTGATTTTTTACTTTTTTTTTTTACACTTTTATTTGTAACTGTAACTCTAACTGTAATGGTTCCGGGTTTGGGTCTCTCAAAATGCGATGGCATCTTTGGAGACCCTGTGAAAGTGTGCCTAGTGTGTGCAATGCTGTGCCCTATGCTAAAAGTCAGCTAGTGTATGATAGCACTCAAAACATTCACCAATGCAAAGACCAGGATTGTCAGGACAGCGGGGACAATAATAACAGGTGTCACGCTTATATCTGCGCTTTCTACAGACACAACATTTTCTTTGGGGGGCTTGTTGGGTAGGGGTACTCGGGAGGACATTAGGAAAATGCCTCTCATGCAGCCGGCTTACTGCATTTGGATTGTGAAGGTGAGGTGGAGCACCGTCTGGAAACAGAAGGGCTTTGACAATCTCTTTCTGGAATTTAAGGAAGGATCCAGTGCAAGCTCTGTATAGCACATGAGCGTTCAGCAAAGCCAATTGAAATAAATAAACAGACACTTTCTTGTACCAGCGTTTGGCAACTAGGTACGGCACCAACAACTGGTCGTTGAGGTCCCTCCCTCCCAAAAAGTGACTAAAAAATGGCACGCTGGTGTAATAATTGTCCACGTACAAGTGGTACCCCTTTCCGAATAAGGGTGACACCAAGTCCCACACAATCTTGTCTGCCCTTCTTATGTAGTCAGGGCAGTTTGTCGGCTCTACGTGACTATCTCTTCCCTCATAAACCATAAAACTACATATATAACCTGTGGCCCTGTCACAGAGCTCATACATCTTGACCCTGTATCTGGCACGCTTGCTGGGAAGATACTGTTTGAATGACAAGCAGCCAGAAAACATAATCAGGGACTCGTCAACGCAGACAACTTGATGGGGAGTAAATTTTATAGAGACGATCGTATCCAGGGTCTCCACGAGGATGACAGAGTTCATTGTTGTTGAAGTGCATGAACCACAAGATCTGCTCGTATCATGCCCTGGCCATGGAAGCAGAGAACACGGGCATATGGTGAACTGGGTCAGTGGACCAATATGACCGCAACTCACTCTTTTTGGTTAAGCCCTTGAGGAGGGATAGCCCCAGAAAGGTATTAAATTTGGAAACTGTAATTGGTTTCCAATCTCTGACAAGGGAGGACTGGGGAATAGGGGCAATGTGTTGACCAGCGTACAATTTGCTTTGGTCCACAATAGATCTATAGAGATCTTCAGTGAAAAACAGCGAATAAAAATCAAGTGACGTAAAATCAACTGTTTCCAACTGAATGCCGGGTTGGCCAGTGAATGGGGGAAGTACGGGTGCTGCAGAAGTGGTGGGTTCCCAATTAGGATTGGCAAATTCTGCAGGAAGGGCACTATGGCCTTGGCAGAGACCACAACTCCGTCGTCAGAGCTATCTGTCATGGACACGCTGTCGTCTACAGGATCGTATTCTGAGTCTGAATCTGACAGATGAGTGACTTCCTCTTCACTATCTGTCATGCTCAGAAATGTGTAGGCCTCTTCACTAGTGTACCTTCGATTTGCCATTTTGGGCTCTAAATTTAGTGGTACACTACTGAGACTCACAGGTGAAAAATTTCCTGACTGTCAGCAACTGTATCAAAGCGCTACCAAAAAACTGTTAGCGATCGCAGGGATCAGGCCTGACTCTACAAATGCTGCAGTTATGTGTTTAGTGTTTTGTAAGTGACAGTGATCGATCGATACTGCACTTGGGTGGGCTGGGCGGAGGGGAAAAACGCAGGTGCTAGCAAGTATCTGGGCTGATCCCGCTAACACTGCATTTTTGGGAACCCTAAACTGCTGGGGATGCTAGTATAGATCTGATCAGATCAGATATCGATCCGTTCAGATAATATACCACTAAGGGTGTTTGCTGCGTGCGTGGGTGTTAGCGGTACTGGCACTAACCTGACTCTGCCTGGGGTGACGCAGACCCTATCTGTCCCTAAAACCTAACTTATATCAACAGCCGGGCGATCAGGGGGTTAAACCTTTATTAGATAGTAAACGGCGGGTGCCCTGACACTATAACAAAATAACTAACTAACCAGCGTCACCCGTAACAGTTGTACGGTGATCACTGGTGAAAGGGTTAACTAGGAGGCAATCAGGGGGTTACTAGGTAGTATATGGGGGTACCTGGCGCTATAAAAAGCTGACGGCGAACCTAAATACTTACCTGCCTAAGTAGCATCACCTGTGACACTAATACAGCGATCAGAAAAATTATTGCTTAGTGACACTGGCAAGGGGGGTGATCAAGGGGTTAAACCTTTATTATGGGGGGTTCGAGGGTACCCTAGACCTAAAGGGGCCTAACACTAACTGCCCTAACAGTCACAAATGACACCAATGGAGTAATCAGTAAAAAAATTATAATTACAATAAAAAATAAACTGCTACTGGTGTCACTGTGACAGGGGGTGATCGGGGGGTGATTGGGGGGTGAAAAGTGTGCCTGCGTGTTCTACTGTAAGTGTAGTGTTGGTGCAAACTCACTTGGATGTCTTCTCTCCTCGGAAGCCGAAACGAAAAGGCTTCACGAGGAGCGATTACATCACTTCCTCTGCTTCTGTTTACATTACAGAAGCAGAGAACGTTTGTCATTCGCTAGGAGCGATCGCGAGGGGGTGGCCATGAATCAGTGGCCTCCCCCTCAGCACGGATCGCTCCTGAAGGGATTCCGACCACCGCTGGCACGATCGGGCGCCCTACCCGCTGGGAGGCAGGGACGTACAGGTACACCCATATGCCTGCCCATGCCATTCTACCAACATACATCGTCGTGTGACGGTCAGCAACTGGTTAAAGTGCATGCAAACACTTACATTACATTTAGTTCATTTGCTCTCTTTTTATCTGTTACACATACAATTGAAAGGTACTTAAAAAGTGCACTAAAAAAATGTTGATCCCAATATTCCATGAGCATATATTTTCCTGTGCTCTCTCTGTGCTGTACACCTATCAGCATTGTTCTCAGCTCTCTCTGTGGACTAAAGAACACCTCCCCCTAGTCCTATCCTAGGTTGCTCCTTTATTGGTCGTTCACCCTAAAAATGTATAAGTATATGTGCATAAACCAACTTCAACAGATTTGCTATTCATTCTAATAATGTAATAAATATTGATTCTTTAGAGTGTAAGCTCCATGAGATAGGCCCTCCTATTCCTTCTGTATTGTAATTGTACTGTCCCCCTTTATATTGTAAAGTGCTGCATAAACTGTTGGCACTATATAAATCGTGTATTATAATAATAATAGTAATAATAATAATAATAATTCTTCATCTCAAGTATGGCCAGCCTTAAAGTGGAACTTCACTCAGCAGTATCTTAAGTGCCGGTTCACACTACAGCGACCTGAAGGTCGGCAAGACTTTGCCAGGCAACTCCAAGGCAACTTCGAGGCAACTTCAGGGATCTCCTGGGTAATCTTCCTGTAATGTCGGATCCAAATCACATCAATTAAGATAAGTATCCGACTTGGAGGCAACTTCCATTGAAATCTATGGGTACAAGTCGGCTAGAAGTCGCCTTGAAGTAGTACAGGAACCTTTTCTGAAGTCGGAGCGACTTCAGTAGTGTACATTAAGACAGCTCTCATTCACTTCAATGGAATTTCTTATGTCAAGCGACTTGGGGCGACTTGAGGTCTGACAAGTCGGATCCCAAGTCGCTGTAGTGTGATCCGGTACTTAGAGAACCCAGTGTAACATGTGTAGATAGATAGATGGATACTAGGGGAAAGAAAAGGAAGGGGGATGAACTTCCACTTTAAAGGGAATCTGTGAGCATAATGTAAGCTGTCACTGCTGACTTGTTTTTAAGGTGAAATGCCTAGTGAGTTACTTACCTGGAAAATACACAGAGGAAGTCCAGACTTATCAGACTTCAGTGGCAGAGCCTTTGCACAAATAATTTAGTTTTTTCTCTACGTTGTACATGCACTTATAGATGCTGTTATCAAAGTTAGAATAATATCTGAAATACTGCACTGTATTGCCAAAAAATGTTGCATCCATTGTATGATATACTACCCATTGTGGACACATTTCTTTTGCAAACTAGGTCCATCCACTGCATTAAACCCCATTCAGCCACTTTGAATTACATGCACTTTTGAGTCATTTGTAATTTTTACATTCAAGACAAAATCCTTAATGCAGCAGAAATAATTCCAAGAGACTTTACCGAACTGTCAGCAATTATTTAATTCTGACTTCCCAATGTACAAGCTTCTGCTGTTTTACATGGCTGGCTTCACATTAAATGGTTGCATCATGTGTACATACATAGAGTGTTCTTCATCCTTACATTTAATACAGAAGCTAATCTGCTTATGTATGCAAGAAATAACACAGTACAGACACACCTCCTACCTCAAGCTTACCAGATGCCTAAATGGAAGCAGAAATGATAATTGCACCTAGCAGATGGAATCATTGGACATTATCCCAGAAGCAAAACACATTATTTTGAATGAAATAGGACAGCAAGTATGATAGGTAAACCAAATATTTATTTAAATAAAGGAAAAAGTTGACTTTCATCTGAGAGACACCCTTCGCAAAAAATGTAATCTTAGCTATTAAACCTTGTGCAGGGACATAAATGATTGTACAATGTTATAATAACCTGTTACATACCGTCAATGAGAGGGGCATGAGTTATCATTACATTAACATTCCTCACATGCCCTCGCTTCTTGTTCCTACCTATCATAATAATCATTCCTCTGACAAGGATGGTAATGAAAAAGAGAACATGAAGGCAATAATCTTTTTTAATGATCAAAATAAAATACAAAATGATTCTCCTTGAAATTAATTTTTGCAGTACTGACCTTGTATTTCTGAAATCACAAGGAATTGCCAACTAATTAGTCAACAGGCAGCCAAGGTATGCTAAGTTGAATTTTGGATTTCTTTCCCATTTTTTCATGTTCTTTTTTTAGATGTTAGCCAGATGGCTAGACCCATCTGGGAAAGGCTTTGTCAGACTTAATTTATTTGTTTTACACCCAGTTTAATTTCCATGAAAGTGAGCCATAGTATATGAATCAGTCTCCATTAAAATGGATTCTGGAAAATTGTTTGGTACACTGCTGGATCGGCGAGTGCTCTAAAGTTAAAAAATAAAAGCACAAAGAAAAAACAATAATAGCACAAAGCAACAGAGGTATAAATAATAACTGAAAAACACTTTATAAAGCAAAGGAATATTCAGCTACATTTGGTCTGCTGCTCTCTTTTTTGAAGTGCTAAGGCATTTATGGAAAAGAGGATGACAGAATAACAGGTAAACATTCAACTAAAGGCCTATGTATAGTCTAGGGGTAGGTTAGCGTAGTGTTAGGGTCAAGGTTTTAGTGGGTTTGGTCTAAGTATCAGGGTTAATGTTAGGATTTTAGGGGTTTCATTTGGATTAAGTGTTAGAGGGTTATTTTAGATATTTGGTTTAGCTTGTTTTATAGATTAGAATACGTGGTAATGATTTGGGTAAATAAGGTTAGGTGATAGGATGTTTCTTAGCCTTATAGATACCGTAAAAGATAGGGAGGAGGAAGGTTAGGTGATAAGATGTTTCTTAGCGCTATAGATACCTTACAAAGTAGGGAGGTGGAAGGTTAGGTGATAAGATGCTTCTTAGCTTATATTGTAGATACCTTACAGCAGGGGTCTCGAACTGGCGGCCCTCCAGCTGTTGTGAAACTACAAGTCCCATGAGGCATTGCAAGGCTGACAGTTACAAGCCTGACTCCCGCAGGCAGAGGCATGATGGGACTTGTAGTTTCGCAACAGCTGGAGGGCCACCAGTTTGAGACCCCTGCCTTACAGGGTAGGGAGGAGGAAGGTTGGGTGATAAGATGTTTCTTAGCCGTATAGATACCTTACAAAGTAGGGAGGAGGAAGGTTAGGTGACAAGATGTTTCTCAGCGCTATAGATACCTTACAAAGTAAGGAGGAGGAAGGTTAGGTGATAAGATGTTTGTTAGCATTATAGATACCTTACAAGGTAGGGAGGAGAAAGGTTAGGTGATAAGATGTTTCTTAGTATTATAGATACCTTACAAGGTAGGGAGGGGGATGGGAGCATTAGGATTGTCATTTGTTTTTCAACCCAAAAGCCTCAGGTGAAACAAAAAAAAAGAGACACAAACACTAAGCTTCTACCACCAAGAACTGATGCAATGGTCCTGAAAACTATGCATGCAACACAAACGTGCTGCCATCTCATTAGTGAGCAATTAGGCTAATACCCATTTCCCCTAATAAGTACTGTATAACATTTACACAGTGTACAACCTTATAGGATGGCCAGTTCATTATGATGTAATAGTATCATACTAGATAGAAAGTGTGTGGACAACGGACTTACAATCTGATACAGAACTTTAAATGTCATCAGAAATTGTAGTGTCCCAATTCACTTTAACATGATCGGAACGGAAAATAATCTGTGCTACAAAACACATTAAACGGAATAGGTTTGGCAGACTGGAGTGGATCTCTATGGATTTGTTCACCACTGGTCTCCTGATTTAGGGATGAGGTTTTCAGAGAAACTGAATCTAAGGAACATTGTCATCAAGAACCCATGGAAAAGATTAGGATGGAAATAAACATCTGCATGGCAAGCAGCAGGCTGAGAGATGGAAGCCATGGAGGCAAACAAAGGTCAAAGTCAGAAAACCAATCAATCAAGAAACTAATAAAATGTGATAAAAAAGAAACCTTTGATCAAGTGATGCCCTATGCAGTATGCAAAATTTTATTTTGACAGTGCTTCAAACAAGTTTCTGCTAGATTTTACAACTAATAAAGATACACCTTAGCAGTGGCGGCTGATGACAATTATGTTGAATGTGTTGAGAATGTACAGACATTGTGGTATTATTTATTTTACAAATGTATTTATTAATTATTTAGATATTTTACAAATTATTTACAGGCATACCCCACTTTTAAGTACACAATGGGGTTTATTTACTAAAGCTGGAAAGTGCAAAATCAGGCTCACTTCTGCATAGAAACCAATGAGCTTCTAACCTTAGCTTGTTCAATTAAGCTTTGGTAATAAAACCTGGAAGCTCATTGGTTTCTATGCAGAAGTCAACCTGATTTTTCACTTTACAACTTTAGTAAATAAACCCCATTGCGTACTTAAAAGTGGGGTATGCCTGGTATCCAAATGATATAATGAAATATAAAATGGTAATAATGCCCTGTAACAATTTAATTTTACTTCTGCAGTGCAAGTAATAAAACATGGGAAGGATTACTCTTTCATTTCTACCATTGTACTGTGAAAAAGGAATATGAATTGTAACATGTTTATTAGTACATTTCTTTATTTATATAGTAAATACGCTTTTATGCTGTTAGAGAATATAGTTTGCTTCAACATGAATTTGCACAAGAGAACTGCAGCGGCTGACCTCAGCGCTGTTAATAAATGAGAGTGTTGGACCGACAAACAAAACATAAATTCTACCTCAGTCCTTGCCTTAAAAGCACTGAAGTACACACTCTTCGCAGAAACTGCAATGAGGATTTCAGTGCTAATTCATCTCTAAAGTGGTTCAAGAGAAGAATTGCTGCGTCCCCAGGTGGCAATCTAAAAACACCTATCATATATGTGAGTGCCACATCCTACATATTGTCAAAAAATTATTACCCTTTTCCAAAATAGAGAAGGGAAAGAAGAATGGACTTTACAGGCACTTTGTTATGAAAAATATTTTTTAGTACAAAATTTATTAAATAACATATATAGTTGAACAAAAAACATATAATACATACTGTCAGGAATGGATCCGTCCGCTGGTAAAAACCATCATTTGGCGTGCAGTACTGTGGTCCACCAGCAGGTGTCTCCTGGCAGTTTATAACTGTCAGGAGAGGCCTTCCCTGCTGGGATATCATCTTTGGGCCGCAGTACTGGCGTCCACCAGCGGATGGATCCTGGCAGTGTGGAGCAGACAGCCCTTTCTCCGATCAGCTGTCACATGAGGACTAATCACTGGCAGATTATAAATACCCGGCCAGCCCTCACACACGTGCCTTGGTATCTTTCTTCCTTGTGCCCTGAGACCTGTATCCTGAGACCTGTATCCTGAGACCTGTATCCTGAGACCTGTAACCTGTACCTTGTACCCTTCCCTTCCTATTCCGGTGTTCCTGTGTTCCTGCGTTCCTGCTCCTTTGTTGCTTTTCCCATCCTTAGTTCCCTCTCCCATCCTGCCCTTGTTCATCTGCTGATCTCCCGTGCATGACCCTGGCTTGGTTAATCGTTTATGACTCTGGTATTGCCCATTTATTGTACATATTGTTTGTTTGTAGTTTTGTGGTTTGTAGTACACTATTTGTTTTCACTCCTTGTCATTTATTTAAATAAACACTTATTATTTCACTTATATGTGTTTGGGTTTCCTCTGTGCAGTCCACACAGTCTGGTCTACTAATTTCCCTGACAGTATACCAAGGCCATCCCTGACCAGACGTGGCTGCATTGAGGAACCATCTTGGTTTGTTAGTCTGCCAATATGGATTACAATGAAATCCTTTATTATTCTCTGCTGGCAGAAGAGGATGGTGAATCTTGTTGTCAGATTTTAAAGGGATGGACTAGTGACCAGCTGATGGAAACCATCCGATCAGCTCATTCCCTGGTGGATCAGGGCAGTTTTCTTTTTGAGGACGTACAGCCTCTGATCAAGATTTGTACAGAGCTAGCCCTGCCCTGTATTCCTGAAGGCCGTGATGATTTCACTCCCCCTTTTAATACCAATCAGGTTGTATCCCTAGTATGGCTTTTTGAAGATGATCCTGCCGATTTCTGTGAGCACTATGCTGGCTGTTCCCCACAGGTGATTGCTGAGTGCATTGTGTCTGCTCAGTCTTTTGTTAGACAGGGAAACTTAAATCCACAGTTTGTACAACCCATACTTTCAGCATGGTCTGACATGGTAAAATTAGCCCCAGCCAAACCCACCACTTCTGCCATCAGACACCAGCCTACCCAAATGTATGTTTCCCCATCACCCATGCCAAACTCAGTTGCCACCCAGTATACATTGCTCCCAACCAAATATTCATATCCGGTCTCTTCTCCCTGTACCTATCCTGCATACAACCCCCCTGCCTCTTCTCAGCTGCCTACTAATCCACAAGAACTTTCCCCAGCTACTGTTACCTCTTCTCTGCCATATCCCAACACTCCTTTCCTGTCTGCTGCACCCCCAACCTACAAAGCTTCAGCAACCAAGTCAAAGAAAAAACGAAAGTTCTTCCCGACTAAAACGATCCTGCCAGTAACCCAATCTGCCTCCACACCCACTAATCTGTCCCAGCCTGAAGCGCCAGAGTTCCAGCCGGAGGTGCCAGCAATCCAGCCTGAAGAGCCATTACTAGCCTTCCAGCCTGATGACCCGCTGCCAGCTTTCCAGCCTGATGACCCGCTGCCAGCTTTCCAGCCTGATGACCCGCTGCCAGCTTTCCAGCCTGATGACCCGCTGCCAGCTTTCCAGCCTGATGACCCGCTGCCAGCTTTCCAGCCTGATGACCCGCTGCCAGCTTTCCAGCCTGATGACCCGCTGCCAGACTTCCAGCTTGATTACCCGCTGCCAGCTTCCCAGTCTGCTGTCTCGGTGCCGGCCTTCCAGTCTGCTGCCCCGCTGCCAGCTTCCCAGTCGGATGTGCCAGCTTCCCAGTCTGATGTGCCAGCTTCGCAGTCGGATGTGCCAGCTTCCCAGTCTGATGTGCCAGCTTCCCAGTCTGATGTGCCAGCTTCCCAGTCTGATGTGCCAGTTTTCCAGTCTGATGTGCCAGTCCTCAAATCTGATGTGCCAGCTTCCCAGTCTGATGTGCCAGCTTCCCAGTCTGATGTGCCAGCTTCCCAGTCTGATGTGCCAGTCCTCGAATCTGATGTGCCAGCTTTCCAGTCGGATGAGCCAGCTTTCCAGTCGGATGAGCCAGCTTTCCAGTCGGATGAGCCAGCTTTCCAGTCGGATGTGCCAGCTTTCCAGTCGGATGTGCCAGCTTCCCAGTCTGATGTGCCAGCTTCCCAGTCTGATGTGCCAGCTTCCCGGTCTGATGTGCCAGCTTCCCGGTCTGATGTGCCAGCTTCCCGGTCTGATGTGCCAGCTTCCCGGTCTGATGTGCCAGCCTCTCGGTCTGATGTGCCAGCTTACCAGTCTGATGTGCCTGTTATCCAGCCTGCCCTTACGGTACTTGCTGTTCGGCCTAAGGTCCCAGTGTCTGCTGCCCAGCCTGATGAGTTCCTGTCTGCTGCCCAGCCTGATGAGTTCCTGTCTGCTGCCCAGCCTGATGAGTTCCTGTCTGCTGCCCAGCCTGATGAGTTCCTGTCTGCTGCCCAGCCTGATGAGTTCCTGTCTGCTGCCCAGCCTGATGAGTTCCTGTCTGCTGCCCAGCCTGATGAGTTCCTGTCTGCTGCCCAGCCTGATGAGTTCCTGTCTGCTGCCCAGCCTGATGAGTTCCTGTCTGCTGCCCAGCCTGATGAGTTCCTGTCTGCTGCCCAGCCTGATGAGTTCCTGTCTGCTGCCCAGCCTGATGAGTTCCTGTCTGCTGCCCAGTCTGATGTGTTCCTGTCCGCTGCCCAGTCTGATGAGTCCCTGTCCGCTGCCCAGTCTGATGAGTCCCTGTCTGCTGCCCAGCCCGAAGTGTTCCTGTCTGCTGCCCAGCCCGAAGTGTTCCTGTCTGCTGCCCAGCCCGAAGTGTTCCTGTCTGCTGCCCAGCCCGAAGTGTTCCTGTCTGCTGCCCAGCCCGAAGTGTTCCTGTCTGCTGCCCAGCCCGAAGTGTTCCTGTCTGCTGCCCAGCCCGAAGTGTTCCTGTCTGCTGCCCAGCCCGAAGTGTTCCTGTCTGCTGCCCAGCCCGAAGTGTTCCTGTCTGCTGCCCAGCCCGAAGTGTTCCTGTCTGCTGCCCAGCCCGAAGTGTTCCTGTCTGCTGCCCAGCCCGAAGTGTTCCTGTCTGCTGCCCAGCCCGAAGTGTCTGTTCCTGCTGCCCAGCTTGATGTGCCTGTTCCTGCTGCCCAGCTTGATGTGCCTGTTCCTGCTGCCCAGCTTGATGTGCCTGTTCCTGCTGCCCAGCTTGATGTGCCTGTTCCTGCTGCCCAGCTTGATGTGCCTGTTCCTGCTGCCCAGCTTGATGTGCCTGTTCCTGCTGCCCAGCTTGATGTGCCTGTTCCTGCTGCCCAGCTTGATGTGCCTGTTCCTGCTGCCCAGCTTGATGTGCCTGTTCCTGCTGCCCAGCCTAAAGTGCCCATGCCTACTGCCCAGCTTGATGTGCCTGTTCCTGCTGCCCAGCTTGATGTGCCTGTTCCTGCTGCCCAGCTTGATGTGCCTGTTCCTGCTGCCCAGCTTGATGTGCCTGTTCCTGCTGCCCAGCCTAAAGTGCCCGTGCCTGCTGCCCAGCTTGATGTGCCCGTGCCTGCTGCCCAGCTTGATGTGCCCGTTCCTGCTGCCCAGCTTGATGTGCCTGTTCCTGCTGCCCAGCTTGATGTGCCTGTTCCTGCTGCCCAGCTTGATGTGCCTGTTCCTGCTGCCCAGCCTAAAGTGCCCGTGCCTACTGCCCAGCTTGATGTGCCCGTGCCTACTGCCCAGCTTGATGTGCCCGTTCCTGCTGCCCAGCTTGATGTGCCTGTTCCTGCTGCCCAGCTTGATGTGCCTGTTCCTGCTGCCCAGCCTAAAGTGCCCGTGCCTACTGCCCAGCTTGATGTGCCCGTGCCTGCTGCCCAGCTTGATGTGCCCGTTCCTGCTGCCCAGCCTGATGTGCCTGTTCCCGCTGCCCAGCTTGATGTGCCCGTGCCTACTGCCCAGCTTGATGTGCCTGTTCCCGCTGCCCAGCTTGATGTGCCCGTGCCTACTGCCCAGCTTGATGTGCCTGTTCCTGCTGCCCAGCTTGATGTGCCTGTTCCTGCTGCCCAGCTTGATGTGCCCGTGCCTGCTGCCCAGCTTGATGTGCCCGTGCCTGCTGCCCAGCCTAAAGCGCCCGCTGCCTACCTCAATGCCATGGACTTGTCCCAGCAGCAGCTAGTTGGAGCGTCCGGAGGCCGCTCCTTTGAGGGGGGGTACTGTCAGGAATGGATCCGTCCGCTGGTAAAAACCATCATTTGGCGTGCAGTACTGTGGTCCACCAGCAGGTGTCTCCTGGCAGTTTATAACTGTCAGGAGAGGCCTTCCCTGCTGGGATATCATCTTTGGGCCGCAGTACTGGCGTCCACCAGCGGATGGATCCTGGCAGTGTGGAGCAGACAGCCCTTTCTCCGATCAGCTGTCACATGAGGACTAATCACTGGCAGATTATAAATACCCGGCCAGCCCTCACACACGTGCCTTGGTATCTTTCTTCCTTGTGCCCTGAGACCTGTATCCTGAGACCTGTATCCTGAGACCTGTATCCTGAGACCTGTAACCTGTACCTTGTACCCTTCCCTTCCTATTCCGGTGTTCCTGTGTTCCTGCGTTCCTGCTCCTTTGTTGCTTTTCCCATCCTTAGTTCCCTCTCCCATCCTGCCCTTGTTCATCTGCTGATCTCCCGTGCATGACCCTGGCTTGGTTAATCGTTTATGACTCTGGTATTGCCCATTTATTGTACATATTGTTTGTTTGTAGTTTTGTGGTTTGTAGTACACTATTTGTTTTCACTCCTTGTCATTTATTTAAATAAACACTTATTATTTCACTTATATGTGTTTGGGTTTCCTCTGTGCAGTCCACACAGTCTGGTCTACTAATTTCCCTCACACATACGTAACACCAGTATTGACAAAAAAAGCAATATTGGGGCTAAAAGGTTGAGAACCCCGAAAGACTTCCCCTATGGGTATTACAGTACCACACAGTAATCCGCTAAACGTGGGGTCGGTGTATGTGTAGTATTAACACCATAGATTCCTCCCACTGGAGTGTGGACTTGCCCAAGGTGGGGATTGGTCGTCGGTTCCACCAATTAAAAGAAGAAGAAACTTGTGCTCGACATGTTTCGCGACACCTAGGTCGCTTCCTCAGGAGCTTATGTTCTGGTTTAGAAGAGACAATGTGTTACTTTATGTCACTTTTACAATATCTGTATCATACACAACAAATTACATTCAATATAAGCATTTACATGGATAAAGATGAGGCTCACCTACTGATGCAGAGCCCTAACCAAGAGTCACTCTACTCGCTAGCGCTGATGGACCCTCCAGATGTTTTAACGTTGGCCCCCCTAAAGGAAGAGAGGGGGGAAGAGGGAAGAAGGACACCGTAGACCACCAAAGGACAGTGTCACAACCTCAAATGGGTGTGCCCACCGACGGTGAGGCCCTCGAGGTTGGTCACTGCTGTGTAAAGTTATGGGGACATAAATGATAACTAGTGATACAAAGCCAAGATGAGAAGAGGCAAAGCAAGGAAGTAATGGTAAACAAGAAAATGATGTATTAGAGCATCTTGTATTGAATGTTCATTGAACAAGGTAGCCTCTCTACATGTACTCCAAAATACTTACAAAGGTAGGCACGCGTAAGAAGTATGCTGGGTGACTTATTGCTTCAATCTGCAGGAGACCCAAAACTTGATACTCAGATATAAGAGTCCACACTGGGGGGATATATAAATGAAAGAGTACTTGTATGTTCTCTATAATGCATATATAGTTACTGTTCTCGTTAAATCTAAGGCCAGCCTAAAAAAGAGAGGCCTGGTAGTATGGCCAAAAGGGAGAGGATATACCTCCTAGAGGTCACGTCTTAAACATAAATGAATAGATTGACAAGTGTACTTAAGGTATATTTAAATAGTGATGGTAAAAAATACTATTTACCCCCTTAAAAGTAATGGACCCCCTGAGCATCAAAGAGAGTAAAGGGCACTGTACCTTGCAGAGTTCGCGGAGTAGAGTAGTATGTAACCAGCGAGAAGATAGTGCGGCTGCCTGGCAGGTGTATGGCCGCCGCTCTCACAGGGCATCTGTGAGAAGCAGCGGCCAAACGACCGCTACTTATGTCCCGTTCGGATGATGTCAGAGCGCGTCCGACGTCTATACGAACCAGCCGAAAGCGTCATCATCTACGCCGTGTGGAGCGCAACGCAGTATGTGATGCGCGCGCACCCCACGGCTTTGATGATGACGCTTTCGGCTGGTTCGGATAGACGTCGGACGCGCTCTGACATCATCCGAACGGGACATAAGTAGCGGTCGTTTGGCCGCTGCTTCTCACAGATGCCCTGTGAGAGCGGCGGCCATACACCTGCCAGGCAGCCGCACTATCTTCTCGCTGGTTACATACTACTCTACTCCGCGAACTCTGCAAGGTACAGTGCCCTTTACTCTCTTTGATGCTCAGGGGGTCCATTACTTTTAAGGGGGTAAATAGTATTTTTTACCATCACTATTTAAATATACCTTAAGTACACTTGTCAATCTATTCATTTATGTTTAAGACGTGACCTCTAGGAGGTATATCCTCTCCCTTTTGGCCATACTACCAGGCCTCTCTTTTTTAGGCTGGCCTTAGATTTAACGAGAACAGTAACTATATATGCATTATAGAGAACATACAAGTACTCTTTCATTTATATATCCCCCCAGTGTGGACTCTTATATCTGAGTATCAAGTTTTGGGTCTCCTGCAGATTGAAGCAATAAGTCACCCAGCATACTTCTTACGCGTGCCTACCTTTGTAAGTATTTTGGAGTACATGTAGAGAGGCTACCTTGTTCAATGAACATTCAATACAAGATGCTCTAATACATCATTTTCTTGTTTACCATTACTTCCTTGCTTTGCCTCTTCTCATCTTGGCTTTGTATCACTAGTTATCATTTATGTCCCCATAACTTTACCCCCGCACAGCAGTGACCAACCTCGAGGGCCTCACCGTCGGTGGGCACACCCATTTGAGGTTGTGACACTGTCCTTTGGTGGTCTACGGTGTCCTTCTTCCCTCTTCCCCCCTCTCTTCCTTTAGGGGGGCCAACGTTAAAACATCTGGAGGGTCCATCAGCGCTAGCGAGTAGAGTGACTCTTGGTTAGGGCTCTGCATCAGTAGGTGAGCCTCATCTTTATCCCTGTAAATGCTTATATTGAATGTAATTTGTTGTGTATGATACAGATATTGTAAAAGTGACATAAAGTAACACATTGTCTCTTCTAAACCAGAACATAAGCTCCTGAGGAAGCGACCTAGGTGTCGCGAAACATGTCGAGCACAAGTTTCTTCTTCTTTTAATTGGTGGAACCGACGACCAATCCCCACCTTGGGCAAGTCCACACTCCAGTGGGAGGAATCTATGGTGTTAATACTACACATACACCGACCCCACGTTTAGCGGATTACTGTGTGGTACTGTAATACCCATAGGGGAAGTCTTTCGGGGTTCTCAACCTTTTAGCCCCAATATTGTTTTTTTTGTCAATACTGGTGTTACGTATGTATTATATGTTTTTTGTTCAACTATATATGTTATTTAATAAATTTTGTACTAAAAAATATTTTTCATAACAAAGTGCCTGTAAAGTCCATTCTTCTTTCCCTTCTCTATTTTGGAAAAGGGTAATAATTTTTTGATCTCTAAAGTGGTGTCAGTGGCTCGAGGGACTTCTGTGTGTATGGGGGCTTTGATATTCCATAGGTGGAAATATTGGTCATTTGGTGCAGCGTGGATGAAGAAAGACTTCTGCTGCTCTTTGGGATGTGTGGCCATTTACTGTTCAAGCTCTGTTTTTGACACAATTACAAAGACTGAAGCAAAGGGCACTTTTCACGTAAACAGCTGTTAGACCGTGACCAAGACAGTGTATTTAAGAAGATCCTGATAAAGCACCATTGTCATTGGTCCAACACATAGCAATTTTTGTATTGTAATGCCTGTGTCTGTTTTCAGCTCCACAAAGACCTAGTGAGTTTTCAGATGAAGCAAATGTTTGCAATAATAGGGAACATGAAAGAGTTCTAAAGCCCTGGCCAAAACCAAGTGGTAAGGAAACAGAGGTTTTTTTTTTGTTTCAGTTTTTGGTAAAGATAAATTTCAAGTTTTTGTGAAATTACTATATATTTATAGAAGTTGAAATGTCCTCTTAGATTATTAGCTTTGTATCAAGCTTTTTGCATGAACTGCACTGCAACCAGGAATAGAATTTACAGAGAACAGCTTAAAAGAGAAAATAATTAGCAGGAGCTGACAATGTAGCTCAGTGTTATATTAAGCTTCTGGAGTAAAGCTGGAGCCTCTAATTTTTTCGAAAACATTGCACTGCTGAGTCTTTGCTTTTAACACTATAACTAAATGCAAAAGTGTGCTGGATGGGGCCTCTGAGATGTAAGATAAGCCATCAATCTGACCATGGAAAGGACTTTTCAATGGACTTGGTCCGGCGGACAATCCGACGGACTTTGCAGCTGAGGTCCACCGGACTTTCAAATGAAAGGACTTGACCACACACGATCACTCTAAAAGTCAGACGGATTCGAACGTGATGGCGTAGAATATGGAAGTTCATAGCCAGTAGCCAAAAGCTGCCCTAGCATTGGTCTTAGTCCGTCGGACTAGCACACAGACGACCGGATTTTTCGACCGGACTCGAATCCCTCGGAAAGATTTGAAGCAAGTTTTATTTCTAGGTCCACCAGACTTTTGGGAAGAAAAGTCCGCTGGAGCCCACACACGATCGAATTGTCTGATGGATTCCAGTCCGCCGGAAAAAGTCAGTTGAAAATTCCGGTCGTGTGTACGCGGCATTAGCGCCTTGCAGTGCGAGATGTCTGTAGGCCACAGAGCCCTGCTGAGGAATTAAATGGATGACCAAAGAATGCTATTTTTTGTACTTATCTCATATAAAATTAAAGCAGACTACATGTAAGGTCCAATTTTTAAATGCACCTCCCTTCCCCTTGCAGAAATGCTGTATAAAACAAGAGAAAAAAAACCTAGGGGAAAAATGTTTCTCTATCTTTTATAGCAGTGTTTCTTAAGCTTTTTACCATTTGATCTGATCAGCGAGCTGTAGATATAACCACAATTATTGTAGTTTTAAAATAGCTTTAAATAATAGAATAAAAATTAGAACTCATCTGACACCAATATTATAATGTGAACAGGGCACATAGAAATCAATTGTAGAGACCTACATTAGAACAAGCCCAAAATATTCTATGCGAGTCATATCTGCACATATTTTCCATCAGTTTTTTTCCACATATGCTGTGAACGAGGCTTTGCTGACCCTGACCAAAACTCCCAAATATTGTGATTCATAAATAAGACAGCAGACTATGGGTACAGTAGGACCTTGTTCACAACATACGTGCATAATTGATGGAATTGATGGAGATTTGTGCAGATTTGACCTGCATAGAATAGTTTGGTCTTGTCCACATCATGCGCAGAGACATGCATTTTCCTAACGTAGGTCTCTGCCAGGACACAAAGAAAACAATTGATTTGTATGTGCCCTGTTCACACCATAATGTTGGTAGTATCATTTGCATCTGCAGAAAAATGCATACATGTTGCATATTTCTGTGCAGAAAAAATATGCACATGATACCAATGTTGTTTTCAATGGGCACTGACAGTGAGTGCTGTCAGTGCACATTAATATCTGGTGCCTCCTCTATAGTTCCAGCTCCTCTTAAAGAGGGAGTCCCCCCGAAAAAAAAAGTATTAAAATCCAGCAGCTACAAATACTACAGCTGCTGACCTTTAATAAATGGACACTTACCTTTCCTGGAGTCCAGCGATGTCGGCAGCTGAGGCCGAGCAAACGCTCGGCCCTCGGCTGCTGCCGGCGCCATTCTTGGTGAGGGAATCAGGAAGTGAAGCACTGAGGCTTCACTTCCCAGTTCCCTACTGCGCATGCGCGAATGAGAATGCTCCGCACTGTCTCTGGGACCTGTGTGTGTCCCAGCAGACAGCGTGGTGGGACAGAAAAAGGCATAGACTCCCGCGGGAGTCTATGTCCGGAAGTGGGTGCAAATACCAGTCTTAGACAGGTATCTGCGCCCCCCTCCCCCTGAAAGGTGCCAAATGTGACACCGGAGGGGGGGAGGGTTCAGATGAGCGGAATTCCACTTTAGGGTGGAACTCCGCTTTAACCTGTGAGGGTGGTGCCAGGAGGAGTGCTGACAGTGGAATCACATGGCTGAATGTTGCAGAAGGTTAGATCCTGTGTATGGTAGCAGCTGAACGCAGACTGTAGGGGGCGGGGGCAGAGCGTGGGGGCACACAGCTGGATCAGGCTGAAAGTAGTAGGAGGTTAGATTATAATAGCATTATGTACAATTATGGCATAGCAAAGTTATTATAATCTCAACTCCTGCTACATTCAGCTTGACCCAGCTGTGTGCTCCTGTGCTCTGTAGTCTACATTTTGTTATACATAGGATGTCACCGCCTGTTCTTTGTTACCCCCTCCAGTCGGCATTCAGTGCTGTTTTACATATGATGTGACCTCCTGTTCTCTGCTCCTCCCCCTGCAGTACGCATTTATCGCACATTCCAATTCAGCCATGTTCTCCTTTTCTCTGCTCCCCCCTTCACAGTGTGGATTACTGCTACCTTTCTGACAGGATCTCACCTTCTGGTCTGGTGCTCCCTGCCTCCATTCTTGGCTCTCATTACAGCTCCCTCTCTGTACTCCCCGCCTCCTCAGTCTTCTTTCTTGGCTCCCACTCTGTGCTCCTTCCTCCATGGTCTTCAATCTTGGCTCCTTTCATGGCTCCCCATTTTCACAGTCTTCATCCTTGGCTCCATGCTCTGAATTTAGAACTCCAGCTCTTTGCATTCTTCCTGACTCTGCCTTCTGAGTTCTCTGAGGCAGAACTACAGAGAAGACATCGGGTATCAATGTACACTGACAGTACTCACTGTCAGCACACATTGGGGACACTGGAAACAACATTGGGCGGATATACAATCGCCGCAATGCTGAATTGCAGTGGAACCCCAGTTGAGAAACACTGTTCTATAGTGTGGGTGATGAAGGATTCATCCTACAGACAAGATCCCAGGAGATTGCTGAGAATGCTCCAAACTTTGAGTGAACATGCTGCAACACAGTGTGGGTGTGTCTCCTCTGTGATATATAATCTATTCAACATTCTCAATGATCTCATCAAAAGTATGATGATGTCACCCTCACCTAGGTGCTGCAGGCGAAAGCCAGGGGAAAGGTAAATATATAACTTTTTTTAGGTTTTATGCAGAGTTTCTGCAAGGGTGTGTGGGATACATTTAAATATTGGCAATTGCGGTACAAGGTCTGCTTTAAAGGAAATTGTATTTTTTATTTTTTGTAATTGTGTGTGAGTATTTTATTTTTCACTGGCATTAATAAGTTAATTGTGGGCATGTAAAGCCCAATCACAATTTCTTCCTGGAATACCAATGGAGAGGTGCATGCTGGGTATCCTCTCGATATATATGATCAACAGTGCTAAGCAATGCAATTTCTGTCCAAAGTGCTGAGACCTTTTCATGGGATCAAGCCCAGACATGACAAGTAAAGGTTCCACCTAGATTTGATCTTCATATTAAAAGTTAAAAGTAATGGGGTTCTTTATTCAAGGACTTTGGGGTCAAGCCCAAGCACTGGTAGTACTATGAGTTAAAAAAATTAAATAATTGCAAGTTAAATTTAGTTGTAACACTTATGCCGTGTACACACGATCAGATTTTCCGACAACAAAATCGTGTTTTTTTGTTCATAGGATGTTGGCTCAAACTTGTCTTGCATACACACGGTCACACAAATGTTGGCCAAAAATTCCGAAGGACACGGTGAGGTACAACACGTATGACGAGCTGAGAAAAAAGAAGTTCAATAGCCAGTGCGGCTAGTTCTGCTTGATTCAGAGCATGCGTGAACTTTTGGGCGACGGACTTGTGTACACACGATCGGACTTTCCAACAACAAGTTTTGTTGTTGGAAAATTTGAGAACCTGCCATCAAACATTTGTTGGTGGAAATTCTGACAGCAAATGTTCGATGGAGCATACACACGGTTGGACTTTCCGACAACAAGCTCACATCGAACATTTCCCGTCGAACAAATCCGACCGTGTGTACGCGGCATTAGATGCTATATTGGTATTGCCACTGTTTCATGCACACAGTCCTAGCACTTTTGTTGGAACGTGTATTCTGGAACTACCATATTTGATTATCTTCACATAATAGCTGCATAACAAGCGCTTTGATCACTGTTTAATTTCTATACCTTTAAAGAGGAAGTAAACACTGATGGGTTTTACTTCCTTTTTTTCCCCTGCTTTCCCCTGCGAAGTAAAAGCATAATGGGCTAGTATGCATCGCATACTAGCCCATTATGTGGCAATTACCTGCAAACGAAGCCTGCGCTGTCCCCGCTGGTGGCCACATCCATCTTCACCCCTCTTCCTTCCGGGGCCGTGGACTCCAGGACTGTGACTGGCCAGAGCCGTGTGACGTCACTCCCGCGCATACGCGTGGGAGCCCTCAGTCACGGCACTTGCGAGTGAAGAAACGTCACAGAGGTTTGTTTATTCACAGTGCATGTGCTGATTACATCATTGGTGCACTACAAGGTAAATGTCTCCTACACGGTGCATATTTAGGAGATATTTCCACTACCTATAGGTAAGCCTTATTCTAGGCTTACCTATAGGTAAAAGTGATATTCGGGGGTTTACAACCACTTTAAAGGTTTGTGACTCCCTTGTGATAACTGCCTGGGGAGGAGAGAGATTACTGACATCATGTGACCAGCAATTATTCCATACAGGTCCTATGAGCTCAGCGTTTTCCTAAAAATGAACTTCAGTGCATTGAGAGACCTGAACAAAGCTATTTAAATAAGAAAAATAACCAAAATAAAATTTTTAAATGTTAGGAAGCTGAATAGACATTGCCATTTTTATAATTAGAATAGCCCTATTTTAAATCATTTAGCAGAATTTAAAGTTTGCTGTAAAGAACTTGTCACTCCTCTTTCTGGCTTATCATTGGGCAGTCACTCACAGGCAGGTTGCTTATTTTTGTTACACAGGTTCTCTATCTGTTTTCTGGTCACTAGTGGTTGTCAGTGTCACTGCTGCTCATGGCTCAGTCTTCCCCCAACAGTCTTCCATCTGACAGCCTGCCACAAATGGATAACCATAGTGTGAGTGACTGTTGGACAACTGATAAGATAGGAAGATGACTAGACAATTATTTACACATGCTTATCACCCAATACAGGGGGTCCCCGACTTACGAACGCCCGACCTACGAACCTCTCCTACTTACGAACCGGGCACTGCAGGGACCCTCTGCCATTTTCCATGGACTCTCGGCCGTTCTGCGCATGTGCGGCCAGACGGAGCCTCGGAAAATGACAGCAAACATTGGAAATGTCCGTAATTTGCTGCGCATGCGCAGAGCGGCATTCAACGGAACATTGGAAATGTCCGTAAATGTCGTTCTGGGCATGCACAGCTGACTTACGAACATTTCCGATTTACAAACAGGAGGACAGTCCCTAACGGGTTCGTAACCCGGGGACCCCCTGTACATTAAAGTCTGATTAAAATAAATAGGAAGCATTGCTTTTTAAAAAATTATTTAGCAAATGATATGTTCTCTTCTGAGTAGATACTGATGTGGATTATATCAAATGAAGAAAATGATGGCATTTACAGTGCCTTGAAAAAGTAAAAGTAAATAAATACCCCTTGAAATGTTCCACATTTTTTCATGTTACAATCAAAAACGTAAATGTATTTTAATGGTATTTTATGTGATAGACCAGTGATGGTGAACCTTGGCATCCCAGATGTTTTGGAACCACATTTCCCATGATGCTCATGCACTCTTCAGTGTGGTTGAGCTTCATGGAAAATGTAGTTCCAAAACATCTGGGGTGCCAAGGTTCACCATCACTGTGATAGACCAACACAAAGTGGCACATAATTGTGAATTGGAAGGAAAATTATAAATGGTTTTCAACATTTTTTGCAAATAAATATGTGAAAAGTGTGGCGTGCATTTGTATCCAGCCACCCCCCCCCCCCCCCGAGTCAATATTTTGTAGAACCACCTTTCACTGCAATTACAGCTTCACGTCTTTTTTGGGGATGTCTCTACCAGCTTTGCACATCTAGAGAGTGAAATATTTTGCTCATTCTTCTTTGCAAAATAGCTCAAGTTCTGTCAGATTGGATGGATGGATGGAGAGTGTCTGTGAATAGCAATTTTCAAGTCTTGCAACAGATTCTCAATTGGATTTAGGTCTGGACTTTGACTGGGCCATTCTAAAACATTAATATGCTTTTATCTAAACCACTCCATTTTAGCTCTGGCTTTAAGTTTAGGGCCGTTGTCCTGCTAGAAGGTGAACCTCCATTCCAGTTTCAAGTCTTTTGCAGACTCTTACAGGTTTTCTTCTAAGATTGCCCTGTATTTGGCTCTATCCATCTTCCGATCAACTCTGACCAGCTTCCTTGTCCCTGGAGAATAAAAGCAAATGTCACCCAGGCACGTGGAAGAGCACTTTTTCACATTAGGAAAGTAAAGTCACTTGATGTATGATTTCACAAGATCACGGAAATTGGGGGTTTGTTTATAACAAAGTTGGAATGTATTATTATATTATATTTAAGGATGATATATTTTTTCACAGGTCATTGTACACAAATTGTATAGAAGGGTTAGTGCCTACTTTTTATTGATTTTTGTATAGTGGAAAATAGGCAGTTGCTCTTGTTCACATTTATTTAATATTTTTGCAGGATGGCAAAGTTCAATCTTTTTATAATAATTTTACACACAAAAAAAGAAAAAATTGTACACGCAGATCATAGGAAGACCAGATATAGCACAAAAGTTAACAAATATACAACAAAATTAGTCCAAAAAACAGTCAAGATTCAATACTTATATACAATAAATGTATGCCAAACTACAGCTAACAGTGCAAGTAGTGACAGCAACAGTTTTTTTTTCTTCTTTTGGGATAAAGGTTTTGCATGAAGAAATAAAATCTGAACATTGTAAGCACCCCTGTCAGTGGAAAATGGTTTGTCTCATCCCTCTAACTACTACATTTGCAGTAGCAGTTAAAGCTTATTCTGTTGAAAAACAAGACTTACTGGCTAGATCACCAGGTGAAAATAAAAAGATGAAAACCTAAAAAAGAACACTAATGCAGCCACCACATCTAAGAATTGGTAAGTTGCAATGTAATAACTGTTTGATTTTGAGTTTAATACCGCTTTAATTTAAAGAGACAGTCACCAGCTTTGATGTTTTGCTGTGGGGTATTTTTAATATTTTTAATACCATAAATCATTAGACACGGTTTATTATTAAATTAAAACTAAAGGCAAAACTTTTTTTTTTCATTTTGGAAAGCGTAAGGGCGGGTTAAAAAAAAAGGTTTTGCCATTAGTTATATTTTAACCGTTAATGATTTGTCATGTGGTATGCTAAAACTTATCAAATATCAAGAATAAAAAAGCATACAAATACTTACATTTAAAAAAAGCAAATGCATCCTCAAAGAAATCTATCCTTGCAATTTTGCTGTATTTTTTAGGCAGTAAATGTAGAAATTTAAATAGATGCTTTTAGATTTGAAAGTCAAAGATTGTCAGATTCCACAGCAGAGAACATCAAAACATAATATATAGCACCCTGGTCACTGGACTGGATGAAAAGGATATCGTAAATTAATAACTGAGTATTAGACAGGAATAGATTATATGTCTTCAGGCTCTGAAATTACACCTATTTCCTTCTATCTAGTGAAACCCAGTCAGATCTGAATAGATGTATGTGTTGTTATCTGACTCTTCCTTAAAGCATTTAAATCCAAAAACAAAAACGGGTTACATGCAGCTTACCAGTCCTTAAAGAAGAAAAACTTGAAAGCAGCAATGTATTTATAGAGGCACCATAGGGAAAAATGTGTGTCAAAGTGGGGTTGCACAACAAAAAACAAAAAATCATTAAAATTCACAAAAAAAAAACATTTGGAATTTTTTTTTTTCACTCACCTCTAAATGCCTGTTGCTAGGGGGTCCCTCATAGTCTGCCTGCTTCAGTGCCTGGGCTGGTGACATCACTTCCCCTCGGCTCAGCTCTGCCCCCTCCCTCCTGTCAGTCATCTGGGACACGTGACAGGTCCCAGATGACTGTGAAGCCACAGCCGGGTGCCCACAGTTAGAATGCCGGCGCCGCCGAGCGGAGGGGGAGACGAGCGAGGCTTCGATCACCTGCATCGCTGAATCCTGGAACAGGTAAGTGTCTGATTATTAAAAGTCAGCAGCTGCAGTATTTGTAGCTGCTGACTTTTAATTTTTTTGTTTTAATGGAAACTCCTCTTTAAGGCTACAGAATGCCTTACCCATTCCTCATCTCCATAACATAGATGGTGGTGGTAGTGGGTTTATTTTGTAACAGAGAGATCTGTAAACAATGCCAACAATCAACTATATATATATATATATATATATATATATATATATATATATATATATATTATATTGCCAAAATTATTGGGAGGCTTGCCTTTACACACATGAACTTTAATGGGATCCCAGTCTTAGTCTGTAGGGTTTAATATTGAGTTGGCCCACCCTTTGCAGCTATAACAGCTTCAACTCTTCTCAGAAGGCTGTCCACAAGGTTTAGGAGTGTGTCTATGGGAACGTTTGACCATTCTTCCAGAGGCGCATTTATGAGGTCAGGCACTGATGTTGTACGAGAAGGCCTGGCTCACAGTCTCCGCTCTAATTTATCCCAAAGGTGTTCTATCTGGTTAAGGTCAGGATTCGGTGCAGGCAAGTCAAGTTCCTCTACCCCAAACACGCTCATTAATGTCTTTATGGACTTTTATTTGTGCACTGGTGCGCAGTCATGTTGGAACAGGAAGGGGCCATCCCCAAATGGTTCCCACAAAGTTGGGAACATGAAATTGTCCAATATGTCTTGGTATGCTGACTCCTTCACTGAAAGGGTGCCAAGCATAACCCCTGAAAAACAACTCCACATCATAATCCCCCTCCTCCAATCTTTAAACTTGGCACAATACAGTCAGGCAAGTACCGTTCTCCAGGCAACTGCTGAACCCAGACACGTCTATTGGATTGCCAGACAGAGGAGCATGATTTGATTGCATGATTTGATTTGATTTGCGAATAGCAATTTTCAAGTCCGTGCGAGCTTTAGAACCCTATTAGTTATAATGGATGCGAACGTTCGAAATTAAAAGTGCTCATTTTAAAGGCTAATATGCATGTTAATGTCATAAAAATTGTTTGGGGACCTGGGTCCTGCCCCAGGGGAAATGTATCAATGCAAAAAATTTTTTTAAAAAAACGGCCCTTCAGGTCTGGGATGGATATTAAGGGGGATCCCAGCCAAAAAAAAAAAAAAGAGAACAGTGATTCATTGAAACTCATACCAGACCCTTCAGGTCTGGTATGGATTTTAAGCCAAAAAAAAAAAAAAAAAAATTGGCGTGGGGTCCCCCTCAAAATCCATACCAGACCCTTATCCGAGCACGCAACCTGGCAGGCCAGGAAAAGAGGGGGGGACGAGAGCCTGAACCGTACCAGGCCACATGCCCTCAACATTGGGAGGATGCTTTGGGGGTCTAAGACCCCTAAAGCACCTTGTCCCCATGTTGATTAGGACAAGGGCCTCTTCCCCACAACCCTGGCCGGTGGTTGTGGGGGTCTGCGGGCGGGGGGCTTATCGGAATCTGGAAGCCCCCTTTAACAAGGGGACCCCCAGATCCCGGCCCCCCCCTGTGTGAAATGGTAAGGGGGTACAAAAGTACCCCTACCATTTCACCAAAAAAGTGGCAAAAATGGTAAAAAGGACAGGAGACAGTCTTTGACAATTCCTTTATTAAAATCTTCTTTCTTCTTTCTTCATCCTTCGGATTCTTCATCTTCTCCTTCCTTCATCTTCTTCCATCTTCTTCTTCCATTTTCTTCTTCCTCCGATCCGCTTCTTCTTGCGCTGGTCTTCTCGTCCTTCTCGTCCGGCATCTTCTTCCGTCGGCGTCGGCGTCGGTGTCGGTGTCCTTGTCCTAATCAACATGGGGACAAGGTGCTTTAGGGGTCTTAGACCCCCAAAGCATCCTCCCCAATGTTGTGGGCATGTGGCGGGGTACGGTTCAGGCGAGAGGGGGGGCCCCCTTCGTCCCCCCCTCTTTTCCTGCGGCCTGCCAGGTTGCGTGCTCGGAGAAGGGTCTGGTATGGATTTTGAAGGAAGGAGAAGATGACGAAACCGAAGGATGAAGAAAGAAGAAAGAAGATTTTAATAAAGGAATTGTCAAAGACGTCTCCTGTCCTTTTTACCATTTTTTTTTTTTGGGTGGGATCCCCCTTACCATTTCACACAGGGGGGGGGGCCGGGATCTGGGGGTCCCCTTGTTAAATTTCCGATAAGCCCCCCGCCCGGACCCCCACAACCACCGGCCAGGGTTGTGGGGAAGAGGCCCTTGTCCTCTGTGTTACAGGAGCCATCAATTCATTAGCCGCGAGTGATTTAAATAGCTTTCTACGCCATTTTTTTTGGCTAGGGTTCCCCTAAAATCCATACCAGACCTCACAGATTTTATAGATTTTTTTTTTTTTTTTTTGGCTGGGATCCCCCTTAATATCCATCCCAGACCTGAAGGGCCTGATATTTTAGCTTTTTTTTTTGTTTTTTATTAATGAATGACAGTGAAACATAATTCATTAGCCGCGAGTGATTTAAATAGCTTTCTTGCTGCAAAAATGACACTTTTTTGCAGGGAAAGTTCTAAGCACAGGAAACCTGCCCTCCACAGGCTACCTATAGACACCCCCCAGGTTCGAATCGAACACCGGGCTGGCTGTATGTTTAGGGCCGTTGTCTTGCTGGAAGGTGAACCTCCATCCCAGTTTCAAGTCTCTTGCAGACTCTTAACAGGTTTTCGTCTAAGATTGCCCTGTATTTGGCTCCATCCATCTTCCTATCAACTCTGACCAGCTTCCCTGTCCCTGCTAAAGAAAAGCATCCCCACAACATGATGCTGCCACCACCATGTTTCATGGTGGGGATGGTGTGTACAGGGTGATGTGCAGTGTTAGTTTTCCGCCACACATAGCGTTTTGCTTTTAGCCCAAAACGTTCAATTCTGGTCTTATCTGACCAGAGCACCTTCATCCACATGTTTGCTGTGTCCCCCACATGGCTTCTCACAAACTGCAGACAGGACTTCTAATGGCTTTTTTTCAACAATGGCTTTCTTCTTGCCACTCTTCCATTAAGGCCAGATATGTGGAGTGCCCAACTAATAGTTGTCCTGTGGACAGATTCTCCCATCTGAGCTGTGGATCTCCGAAGTTCCTCCAGGGTTACCATGGGCCTCTTGGCTGCTTCTCTTGCCAGGCCTGTCAGTTTAGGTGGATGGCTATGTCTTTGTAGTTTTGCAGTTGTGCCATACTCTTTCCATTTTTAGATGATGGATTCAACAGTGCTCTGTGAGATGTTCATAGCTTTGGATATTTTGTCATAACCTAACCCTGCTTTAAACTTCTCCAACACTTTATCCCTGACCTGTCTGGTGTGTTCCTTGGCCTTCATGATGCTGTTTGTTCACTAAGGTTCTCTAACAAATCTTGGAGGGCTTTACAGAATGGCTGTATTTATACTGAGATTGAATTACATACAGGTGGACTCTATTTACTAATTAGGTGACTTCTGAAGGCAATTGGTTACACTAGATTATAGTTAGGGGTATCAGAGTAAAGGGCACTGAATACAAATGCACACCACACTTTTCAGATCTTTATTTGTAAAACATTTTGAAAACCATTTATAATTTTCCTTCCACTTCACAATTATGTGCCACTTTGTGTTGGTCTAGCACCTAAAATCCCAATAGAATACATTTACGTTTTTATTTGTAACATCAGAAAATGTGAAAAATGTCAAGGGGTATGAATACTTTTTCAAGGCACTGTATGTGTACATGAAAACAGAATGATGTTTGTCAACTTCTGAAGTCAGCAGATAGGATAGTATTCTAATGCATTGAAAACAAAAGGCTAATGCCCCGTACACACGATCGGATTTTCCGCCAACAAATGTTGGATGTGAGCTTGTTGGCTGAAAGTCCGACCATGTGTATGCTCCATCGAACATTTGTTGTTGGACTTTCCGCCAACAAATGTTGGCTAGCAGGTTCTCAAATTTTCCACCAACAAAACTTTGTTGTCGGAATTTTTGATTGTGTGTACACAAGTCCGACATACAAAAGTTCACGCATGCTCGGAATCAAGCAGAAGAAGCTATTGGCTATTGAACTTCCTTTTTCTTGGCTCGTCGTACGTCTTGTAAGTCATCATGTTTCCACATTTGTAATTGTTAGCCAACATGTGTGTGACCGTGTGTTTGCAAGACAAGTTTGAGCCAACATCCTTCGAACAAAAATCCTGGTATACGAAGCAGGTCACCCTGGCAGATGACTAGGGATGGGCCCGGTGCTCGATGCGAACCCACGTTCGCATCGAGCACCGGGCGTTCGCTCGCTCGGCGAGCCCAGAACTATTTTGGCCGCTCGCATCACGTTCGTGTGATGCGAGCGGCCCCACAATGCATTGCGGCCGGCGCGGCCGACGCAGTGCATTGCTGGCTGATGATTGGCCAAGCATGCACTGTGACCCCGCATGCTTGGCCAATCACAGCCCCGGAAACTCGAAGAGCCCTAATTGGCTACAGGCAGGACGCCTGTAGCCAATTACAGCTCAGGGGCTGTAGTACACGCCCCCCCCTATAAAACGCCGCCACGCCGTCTGCGCCGGTCACATGCTGTTCCGGCGCAGATTGAGCAGGCTGATTCTGTGACACTCTGCTGCATTTAGATAGTTAGAGAGATTCACTTACAGAGATTGAGTTAGATAGATTCAGTTACAAAGATTGATTGAGAAAGAGGGGCTTGTAGTGTGCTCGTGGCAGGCAGGCAGAGCTACTATATTTTGTTACCAGAAGCACCTATAGGACTTGTAGTGTGTTCGTGGCAGGCAGGCAGAGCTCCTATATTTTGTTACCAGAAGCACCTATAGGACTTGTAGTGTGTTCGTGGCAGGCAGGCAGAGCTCCTATATTTTGTTACCAGAAGCACCTATAGGACTTGTAGTGTGTTCGTGGCAGGCAGGCAGAGCTCCTATATTTTGTTACCAGAAGCACCTATAGGACTTGTAGTGTGTTCGTGGCAGGCAGGCAGAGCTCCTATATTTTGTTACCAGAAGCACCTATAGGACTTGTAGTGTGTTCGTGGCAGGCAGGCAGAGCTCCTATATTTTGTTCCCAGAGGCACCTATAGGACTTGAAGTGTGTTAGTCCCATTACACACACAGAGCTATATTTTCTTCCCAGAAGCACCTATAGGACTTGAAGTGTGTTAGTCCCATCACACACACAGAGCTATATTTTCTTCCCAGAAGCACCTATAGGACTTGAAGTGTGTTAGTCCCATCACACACACAGAGCTATATTTTGTTCCCAGAGGCACCTATAGGACTTGAAGTGTGTTAGTCCCATTACACACACAGAGCTATATTTTCTTCCCAGAAGCACCTATAGGACTTGAAGTGTGTTAGTCCCATTACACACACAGAGCTATATTTTCTTCCCAGAAGCACCTATAGGACTTGAAGTGTGTTAGTCCCATCACACACACAGAGCTATATTTTCTTCCCAGAAGCACCTATAGGACTTGAAGTGTGTTAGTCCCATCACACACACAGAGCTATATTTTGTTCCCAGAGGCACCTATAGGACTTGAAGTGTGTTAGTCCCATTACACACACAGAGCTATATTTTCTTCCCAGAAGCACCTATAGGACTTGAAGTGTGTTAGTCCCATTACACACACAGAGCTATATTTTCTTCCCAGAAGCACCTATAGGACTTGAAGTGTGTTAGTCCCATCACACACACAGAGCTATATTTTGTTCCCAGAAGCACCTATAGGACTTGAAGTGTGTTAGTCCCATCACACACACAGAGCTATATTTTGTTCCCAGAAGCACCTATAGGACTTGAAGTGTGTTAGTCCCATCACACACACAGAGCTATATTTTGTTCCCAGAAGCACCTATAGGACTTGAAGTGTGTTAGTCCCATTACACACACAGAGCTATATTTTGTTCCCAGAAGCACCTATAGGACTTGAAGTGTGTTAGTCCCATTACACACACAGAGTTATATTTTCTTCCCAGAAGCACCTATAGGACTTGAAGTGTGTTAGTCCCATTACACACACAGAGCTATATTTTGTTCCCAGAAGCACCTATAGGACTTGAAGTGTGTTAGTCCCATTACACACACAGAGCTATATTTTGTTCCCAGAAGCACCTATAGGACTTGAAGTGTGTTAGTCCCATTACACACACAGAGCTATATTTTCTTCCCAGAAGCACCTATAGGACTTGAAGTGTGTTAGTCCCATTACACACACAGAGCTATATTTTCTTCCCAGAAGCACCTATAGGACTTGAAGTGTGTTAGTCCCATTACACACACAGAGCTATATTTTGTTCCCAGAAGCACCTATAGGACTTGAAGTGTGTTAGTCCCATCACACACACAGAGCTATATTTTGTTCCCAGAAGCACCTATAGGACTTGAAGTGTGTTAGTCCCATCACACACACAGAGCTATATTTTGTTCCCAGAAGCACCTATAGGACTTGAAGTGTGTTAGTCCCATCACACACACAGAGCTATATTTTGTTCCCAGAAGCACCTATAGGACTTGAAGTGTGTTAGTCCCATCACACACACAGAGCTATATTTTGTTCCCAGAAGCACCTATAGGACTTGAAGTGTGTTAGTCCCATCACACACACAGAGCTATATTTTGTTCCCAGAAGCACCTATAGGACTTGAAGTGTGTTAGTCCCATCACACACACAGAGCTATATTTTGTTCCCAGAAGCACCTATAGGACTTGAAGTGTGTTAGTCCCATTACACACACACAGCTATATTTTCTTCCCAGAAGCACCTATAGGACTTGAAGTGTGTTAGTCCCATTACACACACAGAGCTATATTTTGTTCCCAGAAGCACCTATAGGACTTGAAGTGTGTTAGTCCCATCACACACACAGAGCTATATTTTGTTCCCAGAAGCACCTATAGGACTTGAAGTGTGTTAGTCCCATCACACACACAGAGCTATATTTTCTTCCCAGAAGCACCTATAGGACTTGAAGTGTGTTAGTCCCATTACACACACAGAGCTATATTTTCTTCCCAGAAGCACCTATAGGACTTGAAGTGTGTTAGTCCCATCACACACACAGAGCTATATTTTGTTCCCAGAGGCACCTATAGGACTTGAAGTGTGTTAGTCCCATTACACACACAGAGCTATATTTTCTTCCCAGAAGCACCTATAGGACTTGAAGTGTGTTAGTCCCATCACACACACAGAGCTATATTTTCTTCCCAGAAGCACCTATAGGACTTGAAGTGTGTTAGTCCCATCACACACACAGAGCTATATTTTCTTCCCAGAAGCACCTATAGGACTTGAAGTGTGTTAGTCCCATCACACAGAGCTCCTCTATTTTCTTTGCAGAAGCACCCATAGGACTTCTAGTGTGTTAGTGGCATCACACAGAGCTCCTATATATTCTTCTCAGCAGCACCCACAGGACTTCTAGTGTGTTAGTGGCATCACACAGAGCTCCTCTATTTTCTTTGCATAAGCACCCACAGGACTTCTAGTGTGTTAGTGGCATCACACAGAGCTCCTCTATTTTCTTTGCAGAAGCACCCACAGGACTTCTAGTGTGTTAGTGGCATCACACAGAGCTCCTCTATTTTCTTTGCATAAGCACCCACAGGACTTCTAGTGTGTTAGTGGCATCACACAGAGCTCCTCTATTTTCTTTGCAGAAGCACCCACAGGACTTCTAGTGTGTTAGTGGCATCACACAGAGCTCCTCTATTTTCTTTGCATAAGCACCCACAGGACTTCTAGTGTGTTAGTGGCATCACACAGAGCTCCTCTATTTTCTTTGCAGAAGCACCCATAGGACTTCTAGTGTGTTAGTGGCATCACACAGAGCTCCTATATATTCTTCTCAGCAGCACCCACAGGACTTCTAGTGTGTTAGTGGCATCACACAGAGCTCCTCTATTTTCTTTGCATAAGCACCCACAGGACTTCTAGTGTGTTAGTGGCATCACACAGAGCTCCTCTATTTTCTTTGCAGAAGCACCCACAGGACTTCTAGTGTGTTAGTGGCATCACACAGAGCTCCTCTATTTTCTTTGCATAAGCACCCACAGGACTTCTAGTGTGTTAGTGGCATCACACAGAGCTCCTCTATTTTCTTTGCAGAAGCACCCATAGGACTTCTAGTGTGTTAGTGGCATCACACAGAGCTCCTATATATTCTTCTCAGCAGCACCCACAGGACTTCTAGTGTGTTAGTGGCATCACACAGAGCTCCTCTATTTTCTTTGCATAAGCACCCACAGGACTTCTAGTGTGTTAGTGGCATCACACAGAGCTCCTCTATTTTCTTTGCATAAGCACCCACAGGACTTCTAGTGTGTTAGTGGCATCACACAGAGCTCCTCTATTTTCTTTGCATAAGCACCCACAGGACTTCTAGTGTGTTAGTGGCATCACACAGAGCTCCTCTATTTTCTTTGCAGAAGCACCCATAGGACTTCTAGTGTGTTAGTGGCATCACACAGAGCTCCTATATATTCTTCTCAGCAGCACCCACAGGACTTCTAGTGTGTTAGTGGCATCACACAGAGCTCCTCTATTTTCTTTGCATAAGCACCCACAGGACTTCTAGTGTGTTAGTGGCATCACACAGAGCTCCTCTATTTTCTTTGCAGAAGCACCCACAGGACTTCTAGTGTGTTAGTGGCATCACACAGAGCTCCTATATATTCTTCTCAGCAGCACCCACAGGACTTCTAGTGTGTTAGTGGCATCACACAGAGCTCCTCTATTTTCTTTGCATAAGCACCCACAGGACTTCTAGTGTGTTAGTGGCATCACACAGAGCTCCTCTATTTTCTTTGCATAAGCACCCACAGGACTTCTAGTGTGTTAGTGGCATCACACAGAGCTCCTCTATTTTCTTTGCATAAGCACCCACAGGACTTCTAGTGTGTTAGTGGCATCACACAGAGCTCCTCTATTTTCTTTGCAGAAGCACCCATAGGACTTCTAGTGTGTTAGTGGCATCACACAGAGCTCCTATATATTCTTCTCAGCAGCACCCACAGGACTTCTAGTGTGTTAGTGGCATCACACAGAGCTCCTCTATTTTCTTTGCATAAGCACCCACAGGACTTCTAGTGTGTTAGTGGCATCACACAGAGCTCCTCTATTTTCTTTGCAGAAGCACCCACAGGACTTCTAGTGTGTTAGTGGCATCACACAGAGCTCCTATATATTCTTCTCAGCAGCACCCACAGGACTTCTAGTGTGTTAGTGGCATCACACAGAGCTCCTCTATTTTCTTTGCATAAGCACCCACAGGACTTCTAGTGTGTTAGTGGCATCACACAGAGCTCCTCTATTTTCTTTGCAGAAGCACCCATAGGACTTCTAGTGTGTTAGTGGCATCACACAGAGCTCCTATATATTCTTCTCAGCAGCACCCACAGGACTTCTAGTGTGTTAGTGGCATCACACAGAGCTCCTCTATTTTCTTTGCTGAAGCACCCACAGGACTTCTAGTGTGTTAGTGGCATCACACAGAGCTCCTCTATTTTCTTTGCATAAGCACCCACAGGACTTCTAGTGTGTTAGTGGCATCACACAGAGCTCCTCTATTTTCTTTGCAGAAGCACCCATAGGACTTCTAGTGTGTTAGTGGCATCACACAGAGCTCCTATATTTTCTTCTCAGCAGCACCCACAGGACTACCGACTACAATGGCTGGAAGACCGCCAAGGGGAGGCAGAGCGTGCAGAGCCAAGAACACAGGGCAGGCAGGCTCTGTTTCTAGTGGACGTGGCCGTGGACGTGGACGTGGTCGTGCATCGTCATCAGCACGTGGCCATGGGACACGCGCGTCTTTGTTTTCGGCAGCTGGACATGTGGAGCCGCATCATGCTGAAGGCTTGGTAGAATGGATGACCAAGCCCTCCTCATCCTCCTCATCCTCTCTCACCCAGGCTCAGGGTACTGACAGAGCATCATCAGCCACCCCTTCCCTAGACCCACCATGTCCTCCTGAGGAGTCCCCCGAACTCTTTGAGCACAGTGTTGGGTACATGCTCCAGGAGGATGCCCAACGATTCGAAGGCTCGGATGACGATACCCAGCTTGAGGAATCTGGCAGTACAGTTCCACCAGATGCAGCTTACTGCCAGGTTTGCTCTAGTGGTGAAGAGGGAGGGGATGATGAGGTCACTGACTCCACGTGGGTGCCTCAAGGGAGAGAGGATGAGGAGGAGGACGAGGAGGAGGAGGATGCGGCGTCACATGTCCAACGAGGCCAGGTAGAGGCCAGCACAGCAACTGTACAACACCGCAGAGCTCCGCCTGTGCAGGGCGCTGCCTCTGCACGTTATCAGAAAAGTTCTTTGGTGTGGGCCTTTTTTGAGACGAGTGCAGCAGATCGCACCACTGCTATTTGCAATATTTGTCTCAAGCGTATCTCGCGTGGCCAAAACATCAGCCGCTTGGGCACGACAAGCATGACCAGACATATGGCGACCTGCCATGCAGCTCGTTGGCAGGCACACATAAAAGACCCACACCAAAGAACTAAGCGGACCTCTCCTTGCTCCTCCTCAGCTGGGATCTCCATCCCCACTACACCTTCAGTCCTCTCTGAAAGCTGCTCTGAGAGGACTGAAGGTGTAGAATTCGGTGTGTCACAACCAAGTACTTGCAGTACACCGACGTCCGAATGCAGCAGGCAAATTTCCCTGCCCCAGCTGCTGGACCGTAGAAAGAAGTACACTCCCAGCCATCCACATGCCCAGCGGTTGAATGCTAGCCTTGCTAAATTGCTAGCACTTCAACTGCTGCCTTTTCAGTTGGTAGACTCGGCCCCCTTCCGTGAGTTTGTTCAATGTGCGGTTCCTCAGTGGCAGGTTCCCAAACGCCACTTTTTCTCGCGGAAGGCGATTCCGTCTCTCTACCGGCATGTGGAGGGCAATGTCCATGCCTCGCTGGACAGGGCGGTCAGCGGTAAGGTGCATATTACCGCTGACTCATGGTCCAGCAGGCATGGACAGGGACGGTACCTTTCTTTCACGGCCCATTGGGTCACTCTATTGGCAGCTGGGAGGGATGCAGGACAAGGTGCAGTAGTGTTGGAGGTTGTTCCGCCACCACGCCTCCAAAACGCGACTACTGCTACTGGTTGTGACACACCTCTCTCCTCCACCCCCTCCTCTTCTTCTTCCTCCAGTGCTCTGTCCTTGGAACCAGCGGTGCTCCGTAGGCGTACAAGGGGCTACGCAAGTACGCAGGCAAAAAGATGCCATGCCGTGCTTGCGCTGGTGTGTTTGGGGGACAGGAGCCACACTGGGCCAGAGGTTCTGGCAGCTCTGCAGGGGCAGGCCGAGAGGTGGTTGACGCCACGTCAGCTTAAGCCAGGAATGGTCGTTTCTGACAATGGCACCAACCTCCTCTCCGCCCTGCGACAGGGGCAGCTCACCCATGTGCCCTGCATGGCTCACGTCCTCAACCTGGTGGTGCAGCGGTTCTTGGGCAGGTTCCCAGGCTTACAGGATGTCCTGAGGCAGGCCAGGAAAGTCTGTGTGCATTTCCGCCGATCTTATAATGCCAGTGCTCGGCTGACTGAGCTGCAAAAGGAGCTGAACCTGCCCAAGAACCGCCTAATATCTGACATGCCCACCAGGTGGAACTCAACGTTGGCCATGCTGCAGCGACTGCACACGCAGCAGAGGGCCATCAATGAGTACCTTTGCGACTACGGCACCAGGACAGGGTCAGGGGAGCTTGGTTTTTTTTCCCCACGTCAGTGGAGCATGATCAGGGATGCATGCACTGTCCTCTCACCATTTGAGGAGGCCACGAGGATGGTGAGCAGTGACAGTGCATGCATCAGTGACACTGTCCCTCTTGTCCACCTGTTGGAGCATACGCTGCGTGGGATAATGGACAGGGCACTTGAGGCAGAACAGAGGCAGGAAGAGGAGGACTTCCTTGCCTCTCAAGGCCCCCTTTATCCGGACAGTGTTCCTTCTGTCCCACCCATCACACAGGAAGAGGATGAGGAGGAGGAGGAGGAGGAGGAGGAGGAGGATTGTGTGAGCATGGAGGTGGAGCCTGGCACTCAGCATCAGCAGCAGCAGTCTTTTAGGGATGATGTACAGTCCCAACAAGCCAGTGGACTTGTACGTGGCTGGGAGGAGGTGGCTGGCGATCATGTCATCCTCAGTGACCCAGAAGACTCCGGACCGAATGCCTCAGCTAACCTACGCTGCATGGCCTCCCTGATCCTGCAAAGCCTGCGGAAGGATCCTCGTGTTCTTCGGATCAAGGAGAGGGACCATTACTGGCTGGCCACTCTCCTTGATCCGCGGTACAAGGGTAAGGTTGCGGACCTTATCTTGCCGTCGCAGAGGGAGCAGAGGATGAGACATCTCAGGGAGGCCTTGCAGAAAGGTCTGTGCAACGCGTTCCCAGAAACTGGGAGGCTACAAACTCCTGGTCCTGGGCGACGAGTTGCTGAGGCTTCGGTCAGTGGCAGAAGGAGCGGTGGGGAAGGTGGACGTCTGACCGATGCATTCAGACAATTTTTTAGTCCGCAGCCCCAAGGTATGATCGGTTCCAGCAACCATCGCCAGCGTCTGATATACATGGTGCAGGAATACCTTGGGGCAAGGTCAGACTTGGACACCTTTCCCACCGAAAATCCTCTGGCTTACTGGGTCCTGAGGATGGATCACTGGCCAGAGCTTGCACAGTATGCAATTGAGCTACTGGCCTGTCCTGCCTCCAGCGTTCTTTCCGAACGCACATTCAGTGCTGCTGGAGGATTTGTGACTGATCATAGGGTGCGCCTGTCCACCGCCTCGGTTGATCGACTGACATTCATCAAAATGAATCAGTCTTGGATCACCACCAGCTACCAGGCACCTGAGGCGGATATAACCGAATAATTTTTAATGTCACATCCCTTCAAGACTGCCTATGCTGATGCTGAGTGACTGTCCTCTTATGTTCACTGACTATCCTCTTCCTCCTCCTCAATGATCCATGCCACCACACCAGTGCCTAAGGCACAATTTTTCAGCCCCTGTTTAACAGGGGCGTGTACTTACAATTTTTTAAAAAAATGCTTCGCAACACGTGTGACTGCTGTGCTCCAAGTACAGTCTCTGTGAGGGCCGTGTTGCAGTGTTGTGGCACCAGCACCAGTGCCTAAGGCACAATTTTTCAGCCCCTGTTTAACAGGGGCGTGTACTTACAATTTTTAAAAAAAATGCTTCGCAACACGTGTGACTGCTGTGCTCCAAGTACAGTCTCTGTGAGGGCCGTGTTGCAGTGTTGTGGCACCAGCACCAGTGCCTAAGGCACAATTTTTCAGCCCCTGTTTAACAGGGGCGGGTACTTACAATTTTTTAAAAAAATGCTTCGCAACACGTGTGACTGCTGTGCTCCAAGTACAGTCTCTGTGAGGGCCGTGTTGCAGTGTTGTGGCACCAGCACCAGTGCCTAAGGCACAATTTTTCAGCCCCTGTTTAACAGGGGCGGGTACTTACAATTTTTTAAAAAAATGCTTCGCAACACGTGTGACTGCTGTGCTCCAAGTACAGTATCTGTGAGGGCCGGGTTGCAGTGTTGTGGCACCAGCACCAGTGCCTAAGGCACAATTTTTCAGCCCCTGTTTAACAGGGGCGTGTACTTACAATTTTTTAAAAAAATGCTTCGCAACACGTGTGACTGCTGTGCTCCAAGTACAGTATCTGTGAGGGCCGGGTTGCAGTGTTGTGGCACCAGCACCAGTGCCTAAGGCACAATTTTTCAGCCCCTGTTTAACAGGGGCGTGTACTTACAATTTTTTAAAAAAATGCTTCGCAACACGTGTGACTGCTGTGCTCCAAGTACAGTCTCTGTGAGGGGTTGCAGTGTTGTGGCACCAGCACCAGTGCCTAAGGCACAATTTTTCAGCCCCTGTTTAACAGGGGCGGGTAATTACAAATCTTGATCTAATAGTTCACAGCAGGGCCCATTCCTGCGCCCACCAAGAGTAACTATGAGGGCCTGCAGTCTTGTGGCAACACCGTCCACCACCACCGCCAAAGGCCCAATTTTTCTGCCCTGTTCATCAGGTGCTTGCAATTACAAATCTTGATCTAATAACTCACAGCAGGGCCCATTCCTGCGCCCACCAAGAGTAACTATGAGGGCCTACAGTCTTGTGGCAACACCGTCCACCACCACCGCCAAAGGCCCAATTTTTCTGCCCTGTTCATCAGGTGCTTGCAATTACAAATCTTGATCTAATAACTCACAGCAGGGCCCATTCCTGCACCCACCAAGAGTAACTGTGAGAGCTTACAGTCTTGTGGCAAAACCGTCCACCACCACCACCACCACCCCCAATTTTTCTGCCCTGTTCAACAGGTGCATGCAATTACAAATCTTGATCTATTAACTCACAGCAGGGCCCATTCCTGTGCCCACCAGTCTTGTGGCTACACCAACATCTAATAGGGCAAATTTCTGCAGAGTATATACGCCAGGCCCCTACTTTCAAACATCCAACTTACAAACGACTCCTACTTGCAAATGGAAAGAGAAAACAGGAAGTGAGAGGAAATCTACCCCTAGGAAGGGAAATTCTATCCTGTTAGATTTAATTTGGGAAAAAGGTATCTCCTCTCTACTGATACTTTATCACCAATCCTTGTTTCAATTAAAACCCCACTTTTCCAAAAACATTTGTCATTGGGACGGAAAGTGAGGTGACATGTTCTGAACAGATGTGCAAAGACAGCAAATGTTACAGGGGTGATAACCCCTCCCTATGTTCTCCAAAAAGCTTAAAAATAGATTTTTTTGGGATGGAGCTACACTTCATAATGTACCTGTTCAGATTCTACTTAAGATCAAACCTAAAGCCGCAAGTGGTTTTAAATGGCTTCTTTTTTTCCTTTACAAATGTCATTTTGTGCAAGGACAGTTCTAAACACGGGAAACACATGCCACTTCACAGGCATACTTTAGACACCCCCCAGGTACCATATTTAAAGGAAAATTTCACTTTTTTTTTTTCACTTTATGCATCATTAAAATGACTGCTCCCGAAAAAACGTTAGTTTTTAAAAGTTCTTTTTGCATTGATATATGTCCCCTGGGGCAGGACCCGGGTCCCCAAACCTGTTTTATGACATTAACATGCATATTGGCCGTTGTAATTAGCACTTTTGATTTCGAACGTTCGCGTCCATTATAACGTATAGGGTTCGAAAATTCGCGCAAACTTTCGGTCCGTTCGAAGGTTCTGGTTCGAACCGAACCCGGGGGTGTTCGGCTCATCCCTACAGATGACACAGGTTCATCTGAGATGCGGTGTCTAAGTACTAACCGGTATTCACCAGAGCTTCTGATGGTGAAGATAGGCTTAGCTGCACGTTAGTACCAGGATGTGGTCCTCAGGATCGCTGCACCAGGAGGTGAGCAAGCAAATATAGCAGGCATGGATCAAGCAGAAGCATAGTCGAGGAACAAGTCAAAGGTCTGTAACTAATAGTTGCAGGATTGGATTAAGCAGAAATGTAGTCAAGGAAGAAGCCAAAGGTCAGTAACAAATGGTAGTGAAGATACCGAGAGCAGCAGAAGAGACAAAAGTGAGATATTGGCTGGAGACAGCACAATAATCTGGCAAACAGGAAGTGCAGAGACATGGCTTAAATCAGGAAGTTTATGGAAGGAGCAAGGAGTGCAAGGTCCAAGGCAAACAAGATTCAAGGCAGGATCATTCAGGGATTTGTCCAGGGAGCTGTCCAGCATACCAGGTGGCTCAGCAGGCAGAGTCATTGCCAGACACATTAGAGGTCCCAGGTCCAAGTCCAGGTCCTGACAGGAATGGTGGTTGAAAACAAATACGTTTATTATACACCTATTTGTGCAAAGCACTTTTTTAAGTGAGTGTTGTGTGTGATGTCATAAGTATACATATAATGTATAAAAAAAGTGTTGCACTATCACTTTAAAATTCCAACTCTGAATCAGTCCAAATACAACATTAATCATACCAAATGTGCAAAATGGTGCAATAAAGTGACCAGTGCAGAAAAAGTTTTTTTTACAATTACAAAAATTGTGAACAAAATCCTTAAAGTTATTGTAAAAAGGTTTTTTATCTTAATGCATCTCGCTGCTCTATGCATTAAGATAAAAAAAAACTTCTGTGTGCAGCAGCCCCCCTCAGCCCCTCTACTACTTACCTGAGCCTCATCTAGATACAGCGATGTTGCATGAGAGACTCGGCTGCTGTGGGGGCTAGACATGTGCAATTAGTTTCGTTCCAAATTAGTTTTTTAACGAAATTCGACAAATTCGGTAATTTGGAAACATCCAAATTAACGAAAACCCGTTTAACAAATATTCGTAAATTTGAAAATTCCAAAATTTGAAAATTCCTAAACTCGGAAATTCGGAAATCCAAAAATCTGAAATAATAAATAACTATTAAATTATAGGTATTGGAATTTCCTTTCAAATTTTCCTGTTAGTGAATACGAATACGAATTTATCCGAAGTTATAAATTAATAACGAAATAACGAAAGCTGTAACTAAACAAATGGAACATAACAATAATAATAACAATAAAAACGTTTTATTATTATTATTTATTTATTAATTCTATCCACTCCATTTGTTCATAACTTTGCATAGGATCGTACTTTTTACGCTCACTAACAGTCAAATTTTAAAGGAAATTCCAATACCTATAATTTAATAGTTAGTTATTATTAATTAGTTAGTTCGTTAGTTAGTTATTATTTAGAGTTTTCAGATTTTCGGTCTTTCAAATTTGCAGATTTTCTTTCTTTTTTCGTATTTTAGATATTTTCGCATTTTCTAATTTTCTAATTTATGAATTTTAGAATTTACATGTTTACAAATTCATGAATTGCGATTATAACGAATGACCCTAAAAATAAAAAAAAATAAAACGAATGAAACGAAAACTAACACATTTTTTGGCACATGTCTAGTGGGGGGCACTCAACAGGAGGGAGAGGCCAGGAGCACCGAAGAGGGACCCAAGAAGAGGGGGTCTGGGCTGCTCTGTGTAAAACCACTACACAAGGCAGGTAAGTATAACACGTTTGTTATTTTTAACAAAAAAAAAAAAAGTGTTATTTGCCTATTCCACAACCTTGCATGATGCAGCCAAGTGACAATCTCCTACCAATACAAGGTCTCTTACCAGAAGATGAGACCCCCCTTTCATGCCTAAGCCTATTTCTGACATTTGTTGCTTACAAGTTAAAATCTGTATTTTTTGCTAGAAAATGACATAGTACCCTAAACATTATATATATTTTTTAGCAGAGAATCTAGAGAATAAAATGGCGATTGTTGCAATATTTTATGTCATACTGTATTTCCGCAATTTTTGGGGAAAAAAATACACTTCTATGAATAAAAAAGAAACTAAACAGTGAAGTTAGCCCATTTTTTTTGTATAATGTGAAAGCTGATATTATGCCGAGTAAATAGATACCTAACATGTCATGCTTTGAAATTGCACACACTCATGGAATGGCGACAAACTACAGTACCTAAAAATCTCTATAGGCGGCACTTAAAAAAAAAAAAAATAATTGTTAGAGTTACAGTGGGGTTCTAGTGCAAGAATTATTGCTCTCGCTCTGATGATCGCAACGATACCTCACATGTGTGATTTGAACACCGTTTACAATTGGGGCCACGACTTACATGTGCGTTTTCATTGCTTTGCAGGCTTGCAGGGACGGGGATGCTTTAAAAATGTTTCTTTTTTTTTTTTCTTATTTATTTTATTTATTTTTCTTTTTTTACATTGTCACTTTAAAAAAAAATTTATCACTTTTATTGCTGTCACAAGGAATGTAAACATCCCTTGTGACAGAAACAGGTGGTGATAGGTATTCTTTATGGAGGGATCGTGGGTTTAAAAGACCCCAAACTGCTCCTTTGCACTTTAAAGTATTCAGATCACCAAAAACGGTGATTCTGAATACTGTAATTTTCTTTTAAACTGCGCCATTGGCAGCCGAGTAAACCACAAGTGACGTCACTTCCGTGTTCACACTAAGGATTTCTGCATTTCTGGCTTCTTTCCAGTCTCACTCTAGCCGGCGGAAGTGCCGGATCATGGATCGAGAAGAGTGGCGGAAGCCGGCGGGAGGGGGGACGTCCCCTCTCACTCCTTCGGGATAACAGCTGAGCAGCTTTTAGCCGCATCTGTTGTCATCCCTGAAGAGCCGACCGCCCGCTCTAAAAAAACGGTGTGTGGATGATGCATGCAGCTGCATGCATCTTCCCGGTATAACCCCTTAAAGCCAAGGCCGCATATGTGTGTACAGTCGGCGGGAAGGGGTTAGTTATAGTAGGCCTTCCCCAGATCATAGTGGGTTAAGGTATGGATAACGTTGGACTCCAACAGCAATTGCTCACTTGGGTTCCATAACACCGGTGAATAACATCATCTTATATTTCCACACCAAATTCTCCACACCCAGTCAATACAGCTCCACGTATTACCTTACCAAGGTAAGGCAGTAAGCAGAGCTGTATTGATTGTGTAGCAATTAGTTTATAGCGTTTGATACAATTCATTTAATATTTGTACTGAATCAGTGATGACATTTAAAGTGATAGCGTATTACTTTTTTAAATATAATATTGTTTATTATTTCTGTGTGGATATTTGTGCATACTGCTGTCATTTTTAATATTTTTAACAGTTTTTATAATTTTGGCCATTTTTCTATGATTCTTATCACAATTACTGTATTTATCGGCTTATAACAAGCACTTTTTCCCCCTGAAAATCAGAGGCAAATCAGGGGTGCTTGTTATATGCTGACAGCGTACCTCACCAAACCATCATCTCCTCTCCACTCTGCTCCTCGGCTTTCATGTCACACACACACAGTCCCGCCTCTGCCACCGGCATTGGACCAGTGTTCTGCCTTTTACAGGAGCTGGTCCAATGCCGATGGCGGAGGCGGGACTGTGTGTGTGTAAAGTGAGAGCTGAGTGAAGAGGAGATGACGGCTCTGTGATTTCCTGAGTCAGGCTGCTGGTGAGGGAGATGGTGAGGCTGCAAATGATATTGTTTAAATAAAGGCATTTATCATGCTGCATTGAGGACTTTTTTTATGCTTCATTGAGGACAATAATCAGGCTTTATTGATTTGTTTAGGCTGGATTGAGGACTTTATTTAGGCTGCATTGATCAGGCTGCATTGAGGACTTTATTTGGGCTGCATTGAGGACATTAATCAGGCTGCAGATGGACATTGATGGTCACTGACCCTTAACCACTTGCAGACCGCTGTCAGCACATATACGTCGGCAGAATGGCACGGCTGGGTAAAGTAACGTACCCATACGTTACTTTGAATTTCCAGCTGACTCAATCGCCGCTGGGATACCCATGATCGTGTCACGGAGCTGAAGAACGGGGAGATGCCGATGTAAACAGCATCTCCCCGTTCTGCCTAGTGACAGGACACTGATCGTCTGCTCCCTGTCATGCTCCCTGTCATCGGGAGCAGCGATCAGTGTTGTGTCACTGCTAGCCCATCCCCCAGACAGTTAGAATCACTCCCCAGGACACACTTAACCCCTCCCCGCCCCCTAGTGGTTAACCCCTTCACTGACAGTGACATTATTACAGTAATCAAGGCAATTTTATAGCATTGATTGCTGTATTAATGCCAATGGTCCCAAAAATGTGTCAAAATTGTCTGATGTGTCCGCAATAATGTCACAGTCATGATAAAAATCGCTGATCGCCACCATTACTAGTAAAAAAAAATGATTAATACAAATGCCATAAAACTATCCCCTATTTTGTAGACTATAACTTTTGCGCAAACCAATCAATAAATGCTTATTGCGATTTTTTTTTACCAAAAATATGTAGAAGAATACATATCAGCCTAAACTGAGGAAAAAAACATTTTTTTTTATATATTTTTGGGGGATATTTATTATAGCAAAAATGTAAAAATAATGCGTTTTTTTTCAAAATTGTTTCTTTTTTTGTTTATAGCGCAAAAAAAAAATAAAAAACCGCAGAGGTGATCAAATACCACCAAAAGAAAGCTCTATTTGTGGGAAAAAAAGACATCAATTTTGTTTGGGAACCACGTTGCACGACCGCGCAGTTGTCAGTTAAAGCGACGCAGTGCCGAATTGCAAAAAGTGCTCTGGTCAGGAAGGGGATAAATTCTTCCGGGGCTGAAGTGGTTAAATAAAGGCGTTTATCTTGCTGCATTGAGGACTTTTTTATGCTTCATTGAGGACAATAATCAGGCTGCATTGATGCATTGATGAGGCTTCATTGAGGACTTTATTTGGGCTGTATTGAGGACATTAATCAGGCTGCAGATGGACATTGATGGCCACTGACCTTTAATTTGCTTCAAAGTTGTTTATTTTAAAAATATGTTTTTTTCCAGAAACGTCCCTCTTAAAATTAGGGTGCGTGTTATACACCGATAAATACGATATATATTGTTTATTATTGTTTTACATTAAGTGTGGAGGTGATATGGTTTATTCTATAAGTATGCATATATTTTTTGGTAATTTGGGGGGAAATTTTGAAGACAAATTCAACAAAAAAATGTATCCTAAATACCTTTTTATAAATAAAAAGGGGAACTTTGATAGGTACATTCATCTACTACATACCAACAACAGCAAGTACATCAAGTAGCACAGCATAGTTAACCAAGGGTGGTTTGGGTCATAATTCTTAAAAGTGGCTCTGCTTATATATTATCACATTTTGTGCTGACATACCTTCTAATGAAGGCTCATGCACATCCGATTTACAGCCTTGGAAATGCAGAAGTAACTAAAGCACATCATTATTTGTTACAATGTACAATATAATGGCAGGAACGGTTTAGGATATAATAGGTTATCTCAACATAAAGAAGAGAGTGAGCAATGAAGTCTGTATCTCAACAACACAACATTGAACAAACAAGCAGGATATTGGCTAGGTTACCATCACTGACCTTTACATAATAGTGTCTCCAATATGCATTCTGTTACATCTAAACTGAGCTGCCCTGCTGTGTCCTTCATATTGACAAAATATATCTTGCAGCAAGTCCAATTTGTTCTTCTGTCACCTCATCTACACTTGTTTTTGTTTGTTACTCCTCTGGGAAATCTGCTTTGCAGTTCTGTAAGACGAAAGTGCAGATAGCCATTTGGCACTAAACAAAATAAACTACCCATCAGTTATTTTTATGACAGTATAATATATCTATTTGAGAGGTGGTTCTTCAACATATACTCCATGTAAAGTCAGGGAGGGATGTCCCTTGTGAATTAATTATTATAATTAATGGTAAGGGGCTGATTGTGAGGAGCATTTATGGTAACATGTTAAAATGGTCCAATTATACTGTTTTGGAAGGCTAATTGCCGACCTTTATTTTGTTTCTTCAAATTTAAGTGAAACACTGTCACTTTTCCAAGGCGCTTGTTATATGATATCTATTCAGTCATCAGGATGAATAACATATACTGTAGCCTATTATTTTGTATGACAGGCAAAAGAGTATTTATAGAACATTTATAATTAAGCAGCTATTATGAGCGTTTACAAAAGTTTAGGAAGACAGTCCTGACCATTGTTGGTAGAAGAACGTTAGTCATTAAAAATAAAAACATCCCTAAAAAATTTGCAAGATATTCAGTTCTCTTTCTGTGCTTAAAGTGGTTTTAAACCCACACATATACCCAGTAAAGTGAACAGCTTCTGATGATGCACAGAGATGAAACAAATCCTTCTACATAGGTTTTACTTGTTTATCTTCAGTTTATCTTCAGTCTCTTCCCTACACCCCTTCAAAAGGGCAGAAAAGTGTTAAAATCTTTCTTCATCTATCAGGAGTAGGGATGAGCTTCGAGTCGAACATGAACATTGCCTGTTCGCCTGTTCACCGAACAGCAAACAATTTGGGGTGTTTGCAGCAAATTCGAAAAGCTGCGGAACACCCTGTAAAAGTCTATGGGAGAAATCTAAAGTGCTAATTTTAAAAGCCTATATGCAAGTTATTGTCATAAAAAGTGTTTGGGGACCTGGGTCCTGCCCCAGGGGACATGCATCAATGCAAAAAAAAGTTTTAAAAACTGCAGTTTTTTCGGGTGCAGTGATTTTTAATAATGCTTAAAGTGAAACAATAAAAGTGTAATATTCCTTTAAATGTCTTACCTGGGGGTGTGTATAGTATGCCTGTAGAGGGGCGCATGTTTCCCGTGCTTAGAACTGTCCCTGCACAAAGTGTAATTTCTGCAGGAAAAAAAGCATTTAAAATCACTCGCAGCTATAATGAATTGTCGGCTCCCGTAATACAGAGAACAGTCATTGAAAGTCATTAATAAAAAAAAAATATGCGTGGGGTTCCCCCTAAATTCAGTTACCAGGCCCTTCAGGTCTGGTATGGATATTTTAGGGGAACCCCGGGTCAAATTTAAAAAAAAATTATGTGGGGTTCCCCCTAAATATCCATACCAGACCCTTAACCGAACACGCAACCTGGCTGGCCGCAGGAAAAGAGGGGGGACGAGAGAGCGCCCCCCCCCCTAGACCATACCAGGCCACATGCCCTGAACATTGGGAGGATGTTTTGGGGGTCTGTGACCCCTCAAAGCACCATGTCCCCATGTTGATGAGGACAAGGGCCTCATCCCCACAACCCTTGCCCGATGGTTGTGGGGGTCTGCGGGCGGGGGGCTTATCAGAATCTGGAAGCCCCTTTAACAAGGGGACCACCAGGTCCCACCCCTCCCCTGTTTGAAATGGTAAGGGGGTACAAAAGTACCCCTACCATTTCACAAATAAAGTGTAAAAAATTAAAAAAAAACACACACAGACACCGTTGGGAAAAGTCCTTTATTAAAAATAAAAAAAGATTCCAGCGGTGATAATCAACTCTTGCTATCCAGCGATGGCGGATCTCTTCTCCTGGGTCCAGCGATGGATGATCTCATCCGACGACGTCCAGCGCAGCGCATCCTGTCTCCATGGAGACACTGCGCTGTTTTTTTCTGATTAAGTGAAAACTGCACAGTATAAGAAGATTTTCTCACAAATCTATATGGAGGGGTTCATTCACCCCAATGGACTTTACATGTGCCACTATTAGATTGTTGTCTTTAGTGTGATACTATTGAGGAATCTGTGTGGATATATGTTGGAGTCTATTGAGAATATTTCATGTGTATGGGTGCACGGGAATATATTGTTTATATACACTTTTTTTTACTTTAACTGTGGGATGTACGTAGGTCATATGAAATATTGATACACGTAAATATTTATTTATATTCACTTGAATAATAGAGAGTACTTGCACTTATAACTAGCTCTAAAAATACTTTTTATATATAATTTTTTACTTTATTATATACAATTTTTGTACACGATTGGTGATCATATATCAATCCAAATATAAGTAGCGCCCCTGTCACACAAATTTTTGCAGTAGATACGTGTTTATTGAAATATGTGTTGTGCTATTTCCTCTCCTTGTGTGGGAATTACCACCAATCTGTCCAAACTTTCAAGACAGATTTATATCCGATTGGTGGCTGTAATTATGTAACTCTGCTAGACATAGTACTGACATTTTGATATACCAGGCTCTCTGTACATGTGAGACAGGAAGCACAGGAAAATGTGCGTATGGGGATTTCGTATTACAAACCATAATGTGAAATAAGAAAAATGAAGCCTTGAGCAGGTTAGCTTTGTCCTTTGTATGTAAGGCCAAATTTATTCAACTTCAAACGGTTAGTCAAACTGACAAAGTTGCACCAGGGCAACTATTTAGATATAAAGCAACATCATCTTTTTCAGGATATATAAAACATGAGTTACACATTTACAATAAATTACAGATATATATGTATTCCTTCCTTTTATGTATAATATTGATTTATAGTATAAACTGTCTGTTTATAATGCTTTGCTAAACTGCCTTCCCACCAACAAGTAATTTGTCCTGTACATCTGCAGCCTTTGTCAATAAATTGCTATTGATCTGCAGTCTATTGTTAGATTTTTATTTGTAAAATGTAATATTATATGTGTATGCATGTATGTGTAAAACATACATTTTAATTCTTTAACTCTTAATAAATAGATGAACAGTATGGTACTTCTTTATTATTTACAAGGAGAAGAGCCTAACACGGGGGCTGGTTTACAAAAGGAACAAAGGCTGCTCATTAAGCATAGTGAATGATCACTTTGCAAAGTAAATGTTTAAGCAGGTTAGTAAAAAAAAAAAAAAGATAAAGCTGTTAAAGCGTTAAATACCTAAAACCAAGAACCAAATTCAGCAACCGCTAGCCTTAGGATGGACAGAAGTTCCCCTTGACCTATGATTCTAAGGGCTTGACATAAAAACAATAGTGCTTTAGAGATGAACAAAAAAGCCCCATCCAGGCTTAAAGGGCAAGACTTGGTGTAGTCTAATATTATGGCATTGTAAATCAGATTACAACACTACAGGCAAAACAATGCAGTGGACCTCAGGAAGTAGGTCATAACTAATTCCCATATTTGTTGATACATTCTGAGTGTTACTGAGTATCACCAGGATCCAGGAAAAGGATTTATTGGCAAAAGGGAATTTGCATCTCCTCTGACTATTGAAAATTATCAAAATGAATAAAAGTAGCAAACACAAAACAAAAACACATAAAGATATTACACAAGTAAATTATGTGGCACGCTTTTGGAAGTGCCCTAAGATCATATATTGCATACTCCTTTCACACCTTCACAACAGTAGTAACATGGGTAGCACTGTTGTGAATTTATGAAGAAATATATCTAATATTCGCTGGCAGAGATGGGAGATTCAGTAGGCCTAACAAAAAAAAAATTAAATGAACTTTTGCTCCTGAAAAGCAGATGAACTGGTTGCCCATTTTACAAGTCTCAAATATATAAAGTTTACAAGCCTGTATTTAGACAGAAACTGTAGGACAATGAGACAATTTCGAAAACAAAGGAAATAAGTTCCTATATGTGTGATATTAAATACAACTACAAGTTCCTTGGTTCAAGGGAAGGTTGAGCAAATAAACTGGATTGGGTCAATGTGGGCTCAGAAAGTGAGAGATAAATAAGACCCAGGAGTCTGTATTGTCCCAATTTCTCATAAGACAATGACTAGGATAGAAAATGATGGCTTCTTTCAACAGGACAAATAATGAGAATAAACATGAGATTGTTCACCCGAATGTCTAAAGTTCATCTCAAAACATGATGTTACCAGTCAATTCATAGTATATATGATATCTGTAAGTCACAAAAGAAAACTATCATTTTAGTATCCGATGAATTGATGAAATCGGTTATAAAGAAAACATAATAAATAAAGGGTGATTATTAACAGAATTGTTTTAGGAACAAATTAGTATTAAGACAAATATATGATTATGATATGAATGTATTAGAATTGAAATGCTTAGATAAACAAATATTGATTGGATACCCAAATTATACAGGTATCCAGATAGATAAAAACTGTATGTGATGTTGATTAATATATATATATATATATATATATATATATATATATATATATATATATATATATATATATATATATATATATATATATATATACATATAACTTGTGTCCTTTTTAAATGGACTAGATGTTTACAGATATACAATGATATGTATATATATCACCATTTTATGCAAAGTGATAGATCAATAATTATGCTAAGCGTATTTGATAGTATGGGGTTAGTAGAATTCCCAAATATTAAAGATATAGATATTTCCACTAAAGTAAAATATACAGTATAAAATAAAATATATTACTTTACAGAGCAGCCCCAAAACACATGTGAGACCCCTGGTGGTTGAAGGTGCAATTACATTAAAAACGAGGCCAATAGGAAAGAGACACATACCTTTTGGGCTGAACATATTACAAATTTTATGATCTTATTGTGTGAGAGGGTATTTAAGAAGCAAGAGGGATAGTCAAAGAGAAGAGAGCTCAGGGGAACCTGAGAGCTCAGGGACCCACCCTGGGGAAGGGACACTGGGAGAAACATCTTCCCAGATAGACTGACAGCCATGCCTGGCAATATAATTTAACCTCCAAGGAGATTCCTGAACCCGGTAGCTATCTTAAATCCAGACTAATAGCCATTTTGGAATGGGTAAATATGCCATGTTGATTTTATCTTGTATGTTCTCTTAATTATTGATGTATTGAATATTCTAATATTGGTAATCATTCTCCAGAATCAATAACCGCCTTTTAGATTTTTCTCTAATATTCAATTTTTATTATATATTACTTTTTGCATAGTTACCAAATTTTATTGACAAGCAAATGTCTAAATTATTTTCACATTGTTCAACGTTACTTACCTGCAGTATAGTAACGGCTGGGTGTGTGAAATACAGACATTATGTTAAATTGTCAAGTATAAGGTTATTGATTCTACTGAAGAAGTTATCATGGTGATATTGTGTCCAAGGTACTACGCCCATTTTGAGGGTATTTCCATCAATTGTCAAATGTTCAAATAATGCAATCTGTATTTTAATTTCATGTAAATATTTGTTTTCTGTCAACCAATAAATGTGACTATTAACCACTTCAGCCCCGGACCATTTGGCAGCCAAAGGACCAGAGGTCTTTTTTCAATTTCGCACTGCACTACTTTAACTGGTAATTGCGCGGTCATGCAATTTTGTAACCAAACGAAATTTGCGTCCTTTTCTTCCCACAAATAGAGCTTTCTTTTGATGGTATTTGATTGCCTCTGTGATTTTTATTTTTTGCGATATAAACGGAAAAAGAGCGAAAATTTTGAAAAAAAAAGAGATTTTCTACTTTTTGTTATAAAAAAAATCTAATAAACTCAATTTTAGTCAAACATTTGGGCCAAAATGTATTCAGCCACATGTCTTTAGTAAAAAAAATGCCAATAAGCGTATATTTATTGGTTTGCGCAAAAGTTATAGCGTCTACAAACTAGAGTACATTTTCTGGAATTTACACCGCTTTTAATTTATGACTGCCTATTTCATTTCTTGAGGTGCTAAAATGGCAGAGAAGTACAAAACCCCCCCAAATGACCCCATTTTGGAAAGTAGACACCCCAAGCTATTTGCTGAGAGGCATGTTGAGCCCATTGAATATTTTTTTTTTTAGTCCCAAGTGATTGAATAAAGACAAAAATAAAAAAGATTTTTTTTTTTTTTCAAAAAGTTGTCACTAAATGATATATTGCTCACACATGCCATAGTTATATGTGGAATTGCACCCCAAAATACATTTTGCTGCTTCTCCTGAGTATGGGGATACCACATGTGTGGGACTTTTTGGGAGCCTAGCCGCGTACGGGGCCCCGAAACCCAAGCACCGCCTTCAGGATTTCTAAGGGTGCAAATTTTTGATTTCACTCCTCACTACCTATCACAGTTTCGAAGGCCATAAAATGCCAAAATAGCACAAAACCCCCCCAAATGACCCCATTTTGGAAAGTAGACACCCCAAGCTATTTGTTGAGAGGCATGGTGAGTATTTTACAGCTCTCATTTGTTTTTGAAAATGAAGAAAGTAAAGAAAAAAAAATTTTTTTTTTTTTTTTTCAATTTTCAAAACTTTGTGACAAAAAGCGACATCTGCAAAATACTCACAATACCTCTCAGCAAATAGCTTGGGGTGTCTACTTTCCAAAATGGGGTCATTTTGGGGGGTTTTATGCCATCTGGGCATTCCATGGCCTCCGAAACTGTGATTGGCAGTGAGAAGTGAAATAAAAAAATTACACCCTTAGAAAGCCTGAAGGCGGTGATTGGTTTTTGGGGTTCCGTACGCAGCTAGGCTCCCAAAAAGTCCCACACATGTGGTATCCCCGTACTCAGGAGAAGCAACAGAATGTATTTTGGGGTGTATTTCTACATATGCCCATGACATGTTTGAGCAATATATCATTTAGTGACAACTTTTTGTAAAAAAAATATATATATTTTTATTTTTTCATTATTCAATCTCTTGGGACAAAAAAAAAAAATATTTAATGGGCTCAACATTGCTCTCATCAAATAGCTTGGGGTGTCTACTTTCCAAAATGGGGTCATTTGGGGGGGGTTTGAACTGTCCTGGCATTTTATGCACAACATTTAGAAGCCTATGTCACACGTCACCCACTCTTCTAACCACTTGTAGACAAAGCCCTTTCTGACACTTTTTGTTTACATGAAAACATATTTTTTTTTTTGCAAGAAAATTACGTTGAACCCCCAAACACTATATATAATGTTAAAGCAAAGGCCCTACAGATTAAAATGGTGGGTGTTGCATTTTTTTTTTCCACACAGTATTTGCGCAGCGATTTTTCAAACGCATTTTTTGTGGAAAAAATACACTTTTTTTTATTTTTTAATGCACTAAAACACACTATATTGCTCAAATTTTTGATGAAATAAAAAATATGATCTTAGGCCGAGTACATGGATACCAAACACGACATGCTTTAAAATTGCGCACAAACACGCAGTGGAGATAAACTACATACATTTTTAAAAGCCTTTAAAAGCCTTTACATGATACCACATTAGATTCACGGAGGAGGTCTACTGCTAAAATTACTGCCCTCGATCTGACCTTCGCGGTGATACCTCACATGCATGGTGCAATTGCTGTTTACATATGACGCCAGACCAACGCTTGTGTACGCCTTTGCGCAAGAGAAGGGGGGGCAGGGGTGCTTTTTTTTTTTTTTTTGTTTTTTTTTTTATTTATTTAGCTTTTTTATTTTATTTTTAAACTGTTCCTTCCATTTTTTTTCTTTGTTATGATTTTTATTGTTATCTCAGGGAATGTAAATATCCCCTATGATAGCAATAGGCAGTGACAGGTACTCTTTTTTTGAAAAAATTGGGGTCTATTAGACCCTAGATCTTTCCTCTGCCCTCAAAGCATCTGACCACACCAAGATTGGTGTGATAAAATGCTTTCCCAATTTCCCAATGGCGCGGTTTATATCCGGGAGGGGGGACATTCCCTCCCACTGCTTGTAAAAGCAGTCTAGAGGCTAATTACCCGCTAGAATTGCTTTTACATGAAAGCCGATCACTGGCTGAAAAGAATGATACCAAGATGATACCTAAACCTGCAGGCATCATTCTGGTATAACCATTCAAAGTCCAGCAACATACTGGACATATATTGTAATCTTTTTTTTTTCATGCAGCCTCTTGGCTGAACGAAAAAAAGAGATTGATTGGTGGGTATGCCCACCATTAGAATACCTCCCTTCATCCACCCACTTCTAATGATGGGCATACATGCACCATTTATATATGCCGATGCATGGGGGCATCCTCCCGCAAAAGTTATGCCGTGTACACACGGTCGGAATTTCGACCGTATGTACGTGGCATTAGGAGCCAATCGCTCCTCCCCCCCCTGCTGCCCCCATGCTTCGGCATATATGCTCTTTTTTTTAACTGTGGTGGTGAAATCACCTCCTACAGTGTTGGAGTCGCGTCTTTATGTATCGTGGGAGCAAACGCTGTTGCTGTCAAGATAAATAAATCCGCGTTGCAACTGAATGGCGCACCTGAAAACAAAAAAATGCTTAACACTAAAACACAGTAAACAAAATTACATACCTGAAAAGCAAGCATGATAAAACATGATAAAACATAATAAAACATTGCAGAATAGAATGGAGTAAAAAAAGAGCAACAATAGAGAGAGAATAGAGTGAGAGAGAGAACAATAAAACGACAACTATTTTATTTTTTTTTATTTTTTTGAGATTCACAGGTAAAAAAGCTCCTGACTGAAGCGACTGAATCAAAACGCTACCACAAAAAAACTGTTAGCGATCGCAGGGATCAGGCCTGACTCTGCGAACGCTGCAGTTATGTGTGCTTAGTGTTTTGTAAGTGACAGTGATCGATCGATACTGCACTTGGGTGGGCTGGGCTGGGCGGAGGGGGAAAACGCAGGTGCTAGCAGGTATCTGGGCTGATCCCGCTAACAATGCGTTTTTTTTTGGAACCCTAAACTGCTGGGACGCTAGTATAGATCTGATCAGATCAGATATTGATCTGTTCAGATACTGTACCACTAAGGGAGGTGTATGCTTTGTGCGTGGGTGTTTGCGGTACTGGCACTAACCTGGGGCGACGCAGACCTTATTTGACCCTAAAACCTAATTGATATCACCCGCCGGGCGATCAGGGGGTTAAACCGTTATTGGGTAATAAATGGCGGGTGCCCTGACAGTATAAAAAACAAGCTAACTAACCAGCGTCACCCGTAACAGTAATACAAAAAAAAAAACTGGTTACCTATCGACACTAATGCAGCGATCAGAAAAACGATCGCTTAGTGACACTGGCAAAAGGGGGTGAAAGGGTTAACTAGGGGCAATCAGGGGGTTAAACCTTTATTAGGTAATATATGGGGGTACCTGACGCTATATAAAAACCTGACGGGGAACCTAAATAACGAAATAACTAACTGGCTAACCAGCGTCACCAGTGACAGTTATACAGTGATCACTGGTGAAAGGGTTAACTCTAGGGGCAATCAGGGGGTTAAAACCTTTATTTAGGTTGTAATATGGGGGTACCTGACCTATAAACCTATTTATGAACCTATATAAACATGGCGGTTACCTAAAAAAAAAAAAATGGTTACCTAGCGACACTAATGCAGCGATCAGAAAAACGATCGCTTAGTGACACTGGCAAAAGGGGGTGAAAGGGTTAACTAGGGGCAATCAGGGGGTTAAACCTTTATTAGGTAATATATGGGGGTACCTGACGCTATATAAAAACCTGACGGGGAACCTAAATAACGAAATAACTAACTGGCTAACCAGCGTCACCAGTGACAGTTATACAGTGATCACTGGTGAAAGGGTTAACTCTAGGGGCAATCAAGGGGTTAAAACCTTTATTTAGGTTGTAATATGGGGGTACCTGACCTATAAAACTATTTATGAACCTATATAAACATGGCGGTTACCTAAAAAAAAAAAATGGTTACCTAGCGACAGCAGTGACACTAATACAGCGATCAGAAAAACGATCGCTTAGTGACACTGGCAAAAGGGGGTGAAAGGGTTACCTGGGGGGCAATCAAGGGGTTAAACCTTTATTAGGGGGGGGGGTAGGGGGCTACCTTGGACCTAAAACTAACTGCACTGACAGTTATTACAGTCACACTGACACTAAATGCAGTGATCAGTAAAAAAATGATCACTGCAATTAGTGACACTGTGACTGGGGGGGGAGGGGTGATCTGGGGGGTGATCAGGGGGTGACAGGGGGGTGGAATATGTGCCTAACTGTACTGGTGTCAGTGTAGTGTTGTGCACTAACCTTAACATGTTCGCCGCTCGGCGTCTCCGGTCACATAGACCGGCGCACCGAGCGTGACATCACTTCCGCCTTCCTGTCTATACAATAGACAGGAAGGGGAAGTTTCTCATTGGCCAGGAGCGATCGCGAGGGGGTGGCCAGAAACCACTGGCCGTCCCCTCGTCCCGGATCGCTCCTGAAGCGATCCCGACCGTCCCCGCCGGCGGAGGGGGGTCCGATCGGACCCCCCAACCGCCGGAAGAATGTCACGTACAGGTACGTGATTCTGCCTGTACGTGCCATTCTGCCGACGTATATATACAGGGGGCGGTCGGCAAGTGGTTAAGTATGATCACTCGTCTCCGTGAACCAGTTTCGCATATATAGACTGTGTCATATCGATTTATTTTGTATCTTAAAAATATCTTCGTTAAAAATTACTTAATAAAAATGTGCGGGAAACTTTCCTTAAAAAAGCACAACATATTAATTGGAGGCACTGCGTGAGATAACGTCGATATTTTGTACAGGATCAGTCATAGTTACGGTGGTGACAGAAATAATATTTTGCATGAAATTATTAATTATTAACTTTTAAAAAAAAATATTTTTGCCAAGAAAAATGTCTGGTCAAAGTGAATTTTATGTTGATAGGGATTATCAAGAGTCAGTCCTTAGTGGTAATATGAATACTCAGACAAATTTGATACAAGTACAGGAAATGTTGGATATGTTTTCAAAAATTAACATGACAAATCATGCCGAAAAAAGTTTGTCTAACGAGACTAGTCTAGAAGCAGGCATTGAAGGCCTTATAAACCACGCCCGTCAGTTAATAAAAGACGTGTGGAACGTGGAAGGTCAAAGCGATGAACTCACAGACAGCTCCTCTGAGACAAAGGAAATAGAAAGGCCTGATCCCATGCAGTTTGAATTAAGCGATAACCTGATGTATCTTTATAGTGAGTTTAAAAGTCAATATACCCAACAGGAGAGTGATATCTTAGAACCCCAGTCCCATTTAATAGAAGGGGAATATGAGCCCACTAAAAAGCTAAAGGAAATTAATGACAAGGCAGATTGTTATGATGAGTCTACAGTGACAATGATGAAATATGAAATAAAACAGATGCAAAATAATGCAATAACAATGCTGGAAGAATGTCACCAATTAAATAAAGAGTGTAAACAATTAAGAGAGAAGGAGAGTTTTCTGCAGGAAAACGAGTCTCCTGACGAAAGTTGCAGAGTAATAGGCAGTGGAAATTTAAAAAGTTGCCGAGTAATAGGCAGTGGAAATTTAAAAAGTTGCCGAGTAATAGGCAGTGGAAATTTAGAAAGTTGCAGAGTAATATGCAGTGGAAATTTAAAAGAAGAAACAAATCAGCTTAGGTCAGGACAGGAATCCCTAATTAAGCAACAAGAAGAATTAAAAGAACAAGGGAAGTTTATGCCCCAGAATAATGCTCAGATGCTTAACCCTGAAAGTATAGAATCTGATAATACTCCAAAATTTGACTCTCAACCTAAAGTTTGGGAGTTACATAATGAAGAAGAATTAGAAAAAGTAACCATATTCTACCCCAAGCCAACTGTAGAGCAAAGGGGGGTAAAAATTGAACCACCACATGAAAGTAGGTCTAATCAGTTTTCTTTGGGATCAGAGAAAACTACAGGCACCCCTAAACAGGACGCCTCAGAAATAATAGAATTTTTAAAAGATGCTGTCCCAGTGTTTAAGGAAGAGGGATCCGTGTGCATTATTGACCACATTGAGGCCTATGAAAATGCTTTATCAGCTTTAGGCCTAAATGATGACCAATCTAGGATTAATTTCTTACCGTGGGTATTTGAAACCAAACACCGTCCATTTTGCGAAGATTTAAAAAGTCTGTTGGGTACTGCCTGGCAAGAAATTAAAAACGGCTGTCATCTAGAATTTGTCCCGCACAAAAATGTTAATGCGGCTAGCGCGGATATACACAATATCACATGTACCAATAATGAAAGCCCCTTTGAATTTATGGCTGTGCTCAAAAGTGATGACCACTTAGCAGAAAAGGAGCCAGGTTATGATAAACTTGGGTTCAAACCCATGTTCTTCGAGGCCCCGCCTACCCACGTAAAAGTAAATTTAGCGAAAGATTACAAAGGGGGGTGTTCACTGGAGTCTTTGGTAAAAGAGAGTAACAATTTGTACTCTATCCAACAGACTGGTGAAAACAATGGAAGGCCTGAAAGCCCTATAATGAAATTTGTGGATGAATTTTATGTATCTCCTCAATCATTACAGTCCAAAACCAAGAAAAAGAGATACGCTGATATAGTCAGTAGAGAGATGCTACCGAGTTTCCCCAGTGGGAAACCAATGTCCCCACCCATCAGAAGGGGGGAGCAGAGACCACCCTTTAGAGGGGGAGTTCAAAGACCACCTCAGGAGTCTCATCCAAAGGATCCAGACCCGAGGTTTAGGAGAAACTATAGGGTATACCTCCAACGGGTCAGATTTAAACCTAAGGGTAGACACCCTCACCTTTACCGGTGTAATTGGCTTCGGGGGCCTACACGGGTAAATAGGGAGAAACTACAGGGTAGGACACCTCAAAATCCCCAGAACAATAGGGAACAACTAAGGCCCAGACAACTATCCCAAAATCAAGACAATGTTTCTGATGGTGATATGTCTGATCAAACTGAGCCAGTAGTCCCCAGAAAGTACAGAAACCGGGTCCCACAACCCAATTCTGATCAGTTTATAAGCAATACAGAAACCAAAATAGACAAAATTACGGATATGTTACACGGTTTGAATAAGTACTGAATGCATGTACTCAAGCGCTACTATGAATTTAAAATCAGAGATGCAACCGATATTTAAGATAACCAAATGATGTAGCTGCAACCCATATAATAGTGTTCCCACACGTAAAATAAGTTAAAGACAAGTACACATTTTTGTGTAATAGGTGCGCTTAAATCAACCTTAAAAACTCAATAGATTGTTTAAAATAAGTTATTTAGGAGACCTCTGCGCAAAACGTGAATAATATGTGATATATGAATACGTGATAAAATAAATAAAACAGTGTTAAGTGTATTAAAACTTCCTTCAAAAGGTGAATTTGCTGAGGTATAGATGGCTGCAGTGCGCATAAACCTCATACAATATATGGTTTGATAATCCCTGCAAACCAAAGCTTGGTAAAATTAGGAACAGATATATAGGATCTAAAATGTTGAACTTTCTATAGTACACCGGCAAATGGTGTGGACCAGTTGGTTACTTTAGTTCTGTGTGTTGTGCCAATTTGTGAAATAAATAAATAGATTGACTTAATTAATTGAATAGATTAAAAACCACGAGTGTATCAATGGTTTCATTGCTAAAACGAACATGAATAGAAATTCTTCAAGGGGCAAATCCTGTGGCCAGCCAAGGGCCACAGAACCTTTTAAGCACCTATGTTAAAATAAATCAGAGGAATGCACTGAATAAAGATATAGGAAGCAGAGGTTCTAACACCATGTTTCTCCCCAGGTCACAGTAATGAGGATCCTGAAATCCCTACCGGGGGATTGTGGTTGTTAGATATTAATTATTCTCCTATTTTTCAGTGGTCACTTCATTCCTCTGACATAAACAGGTCGCTCCAAACAGTCTAATTTCAAGAAGTCGACGAAGACGGTAATTCCAGAGGAAGACCGAATCCTAAAGACATTAATATCAGGAGGCCTAAATGGTTTGATATTTTGGTAAAAGATGAGAACTCACCCGCATAAGGTAGTTTGATTGCCTCAAATGAGTCATATTGACACCCCAAAGGGGGGAGAATTTATTTGTTTTATTCCTCACAAGTAGAAGGTTGACTATAATGCCAAATATCTTATTACTGACAGTGAGTTGTCACTTACATGTCAAACTGAAATGCTTTTATTGTTATTCCAGAACCGCTATAATTAAGCTAAAAAATAAAAATGGTTCTGAAGAACATAAGTCAATCATAAATGTCTGGTATCCACAGCTATTAATAAATGTCCTCATAAAAAAATGAGCCCTGGAGCTTGGTCTCCCATAGCAAATGTGTCATACATTGTCTTTATATCCAAAGTGTTTAGTTAAAGGACTGATAACACAATGGGAAAGAGGGGGGCTCTGAGGAAGCCCAGGATACCTGCTTGACATGGATATCTCAAACATAAATCGTATAAAAAGAAAAAGGACATATATGTTTTTCTCATGGAATCTATTTTCCTTTACAGAACCAACATGTCCATGAGCCGGTCAACAGAACCGAGAGTCCAACATGTGTGAAACATCCAGAGAAGGAACCGTATGTGGAATCCAGGGACATCATTGATGGCCAGTCTACAGGGACACAACCCACCAGGACAGCCAAGAACCAAAAGATGCCCGGAGTGATCCATTTCCCGCCAAAGAACGGATGACGGCCCTGAGATGCACACATCGATCACAAACCCATTTTTTTTTTCCAAAGAATTACACCCATCTGCAGGTGTCTATACCTTTTAAATATATCCACAATCCGGATCCATTTTCACAACTCGACTTACAAGGCCTAAACGAAGCCATATTTCTTCAACAAGTTGCATTGGGCAACCGACAACTTTCCAAGGGGGGCTTTGTTGTGAATTTATGAAGAAATATATCTAATATTCGCTGGCAGAGATGGGAGATTCAGTAGGCCTAACAAAAAAAAATTGAAATGAACTTTTGCTCCTGAAAAGCAGATGAACTGGTTGCCCATTTTACAAGTCTCAAATATATAAAGTTTACAAGCCTGTATTTAGACAGAAACTGTAGGACAATGAGACAATTTCGAAAACAAAGGAAATAAGTTCCTATATGTGTGATATTAAATACAACTACAAGTTCCTTGGTTCAAGGGAAGGTTGAGCAAATAAACTGGATTGGGTCAATGTGGGCCCAGAAAGTGAGAGATAAATAAGACCCAGGAGTCTGTATTGTCCCCATTTCTCATAAGACAAGGACTAGGACTAGGATAGAAAATGATGGCTTCTTTCAACAGGACAAATAATGAGAATAAACATGAGATTGTTCACCCGAATGTCTAAAGTTCATCTCAAAACATGATGTTACCAGTCAATTCATAGTATATATGATATCTGTAAGTCACAAAAGAAAACTATCATTTTAGTATCCGATGAATTGATGAAATCGGTTATAAAGAAAACATAATAAATAAAGGGTGATTATTAATAGAATTGTTTTAGGAACAAATTAGTATTAAGACAAATATATGATTATGATATGAATGTGTTAGAATTGAAATGCTTAGATAAACAAATATTGATTGGATACCCAAATTATACAGGTATCCAGATAGATAAAAACTGTATGTGATGTTGATTAATATATATATATATATATATATATACATATAACTTGTGTCCTTTTTAAATGGACTAGATGTTTACAGATATACAATGATATGTATATATATCACCATTTTATGCAAAGTGATAGATCAATAATTATGCTAAGCGTATTTGATAGTATGGGGTTAGTAGAATTCCCAAATATTAAAGATATAGATATTTCCACTAAAGTAAAATATACAGTATAAAATAAAATATATTACTTTACAGAGCAGCCCCAAAACACATGTGAGACCCCTGGTGGTTGAAGGTGCAATTACATTAAAAACGAGGCCAATAGGAAAGAGACATACCTTTTGGGCTGAACATATTACAAATTTTATGATCTTATTGTGTGAGAGGGTATTTAAGAAGCAAGAGGGATAGTCAAAGAGAAGAGAGCTCAGGGGAACCTGAGAGCTCAGGGACCCACCCTGGGGAAGGGACACTGGGAGAAACATCTTCCCAGATAGACTGACAGCCATGCCTGGCAATATACTTTAACCTCCAAGGAGATTCCTGAACCCGGTAGCTATCTTAAATCCAGACTAATAGCCATTTTGGAATGGGTAAATATGCCATGTTGATTTTATCTTGTATGTTCTCTTAATTATTGATGTATTGAATATTCTAATATTGGTAATCATTCTCCAGAATCAATAACCGCCTTTTAGATTTTTCTCTAATATTCAATTTTTATTATATATTACTTTTTGCATAGTTACCAAATTTTATTGACAAGCAAATGTCTAAATTATTTTCACATTGTTCAACGTTACTTACCTGCAGTATAGTAACGGCTGGGTGTGTGAAATACAGACATTATGTTAAATTGTCAAGTATAAGGTTATTGATTCTACTGAAGAAGTTATCATGGTGATATTGTGTCCAAGGTACTACGCCCATTTTGAGGGTATTTCCATCAATTGTCAAATGTTCAAATAATGCAATCTGTATTTTAATTTCATGTAAATATTTGTTTTCTGTCAACCAATAAATGTGACTATTAAGTATGATTACTCGTCTCCGTGAACCAGTTTCGCATATATAGACTGTGTCATATCGATTGATTTTGTATCTTAAAAATATCTTCGTTAAAAATTACTTAATAAAAATGTGCGGGAAACTTTCCTTAAAAAAGCACAACAGCACATATGGAACATATAGAACATATCAAACACAGTTTTAATAAAAACAGATTTTGCTGAAAACGTTTAAGCAACACCGAACCCTGACATGTTTTGGACAACCTTGTCCTTAACCATAGCGTGATAAAACATAAAGGTGTAGAGGTTACCCCCAAAGGAACCACTGATGTTTGGGCTCCCTATTCTTGATGCTGGTGACCCACTAGACAGTATTGCATTCTATGACACACCAAGGCTGCAAGAAGGATTCTTTACTCAAGCAGCAAGCACAGCAGGGAAAACAATAACAATATCATAAACAGTGGCAGTGGCAAACAATGGCAATAAGCAGTTATGCCAACAACATCATTTGCAAACAGATTAATGACAGAATCATGGATAATGGGTTCCCAAAGCCTGCATCAAGGGGCAAAGTTTAGACCTTGCAGACCCTTGACTTTAGGGGGTTTCCTAACTATGGGACTATAAAGACAAAATCCCTCTTTATCACCCTCCCACTGGCCAATAGTGAAAAATTGTCAGTGGTTGGCATTGGGGCCCAAAGTCAGTGTTGGAGTCCTCTAATTGGAGTTTTGTAGTTTCAACAGGAGATGGGAAATTCTCCAAAGAACATCCCGAAAAGGGGTCATGATGTTCCTTTGAGCAGGAATGTAACTAAATCGTTGACCAATAGTCTCTCATCACTCTGAAGTTCAACATGAAGTCTTCGTCCTCTCCTGGGCCTCCAGAACAGCAACCCAATTGTAGGCAGTTCCCATAGTCCCTTATGTGATGGTAGTAGACCCAGAATGCAGCAGCTGCAGCAGTGCCTAGCTTAGTATCAAGTAGGATGGCCTTTATCCAGGGTAACATTTGGTCATTGTCCCTCCACAGGCCGACCCGGGCAGATGGGCTTCTCCATTCAACAGCAGAACCCAAGTGCAACAGCAGTGATTTTGCCTACTCTATCTCTCTTAATCTGTGTACAGTACACACATAGAAGGACATGCACTGTAACCTGTCACTCTGGATCTGTGTGTATACATGTAGAATTTTATGTAGATTTTTGTTATTACTTAATGAACCAATCAAAGGTTTATGTGAGACATATATGTACTGTGCTGTCATTCACAACACAGTACATATGTATTATGTTGTGGGTACAAGCTCAAGCGGTTGTGTTGTGGGTATAAGCTCTGTACAGTGTAACAATGCTTGTTTAAGTCAAGCTCAATACTCAGCAACATTTAACCATACCCATGTTTGTGCTACATATATTCTCTTTCCCAAGGTGTCCCTCAGTCTTAAGTTACAAAGATGGAAGTTATGCTTTCCACATGAAGCTGTTTTTCCAGTGCAGGTTTTCACAATTCACTCTTCTTTCTCAATATCTCCCCCACCTGTCTAACTCCCTCACTCAGTCATTACACACAGCTGAGACTAGAGTGCATGCAGACAAGATTTGGCTGGAGGAGATCATCAGCACTGAGATGGAAAAAAAGGAATGAAAAAAAGTCAAGGTAAAAACAGGACAATTGTTTATGATTAGTGTTGAGCGGACACCTGGATGTTCGGGTTCGGCAGGTTCGGCCGAACTTCGGAAAAAAGTTTGGGTTCCGGACCGAACTTGACCCCGAACCCTGAACCCTATTGAAGTCAATGGGGACCCGAATGGCTATAATAAATTGTCGGCTCCTGTCCCCATAATACAGAGAACAGTCATTGAAGTCATTGATTTTTAAAAAGTTATTGCCATAAAAAGTGTTTGGGGACCTGGGTCCTGCCCCAGGGGCCATGTATCAATGCAAAAAAAAAACTTTTAAAAACGGACGTTTTTTTGGGACTAGTGATGTTAATAATGCTTAAAGTGAAACAATAAAAGTGTAATATGCCTTTAAATTTTGTACCTGGGGGGTGTGTATAGTATGCATGTAAAAGGGCGCATGTTTCCCGTGCTTAGAACTGTCCCTGCACAAAGTGTCATTTTTGCAGGAAAAAAAGCTATTTAACCACTTGACCACTGGGCAGTTAAACCCCCTTCCTAACCAGACCAATTTTCAGCTTTCGGTGCTCTCACACTTTGAATGACAATTACTCCATCATGCAACACTGTACCCAAATTAATTTTGTGTCCTTTTTTTCACACAAATACAGATTTCTTTTGGTATTATTTAATCACCGCAGTTTTTTTTATTTTTTGCGCTATAAATCAAAAAATACTGAAAATTCGGTAAAAAAATATAAAAAATTATTTGTTTCTATTATAAATTATTGCAGAGTATTGGCAGAGTATTGGCAGAGTATTGGTGAGTATTGGCGAGTATTGGCAGAGTATTGGCAAGTATTGGCAGAGTATTGGCAAGTATTGGCAGAGTATTGCACAGTGGTGGCAGAGCATTGCACAGTGGTTGCAGAGTATTGCACAGTGGTTGCAGAGTATTGCACAGTGGTTGGTGGCAGAGCATTGCACAGTGGTGGCAGAGTATTGCACAGTAGTTGCAGAGCATTGCACAGTGGTTGCAGAGCATTGCAGTGGTGGCAGAGCATTGCACAGTGGTGGCAGAGCATTGCACAGTGGTTGCAGAGTATTGCACAGTGGTTGCAGAGTATTGCACAGTGGTTTCAGAGCATTGCACAGTGGTCTCCCCCTCTCCGCTTCTCTCCTCTCTGTACCGATCGGTACAGAGAGGAGAGGGAGGAACCGGCGTCCTGACGTGATGCCGGTTTGTGTACATGTGATCGCTCCGTCATTTGACGGAGCGATCACATGGTAAACGGCCGCTATCAGCGGCTGTTTACCGTGATCCGTGATGTTCCCGAGTGCGCGCCCCAGGGGGCGCGCGGGAGAAAGTTTCTGGGAGGACGTCCGTAGGACGTCCACTTAGGACTAGCCGACCGCGCTGTAGATGTCTTTCGACTATAGCGCGGTCGGCATGTGGTTAAAATCACTCGCGGCTTTAATGAATTGTCGGCTCCCGTAATACAGAGAACAGTCATTCATTGAAAGTCATTGATAAAAAAAAGCGTGGGGGTTCCCCCAAATTCAATTACCAGGCCCTTCAGGTCTGCTATGGTTATTAAAGGGAACCCCGCATCAAATTTAAAAAAAAATGACGTGGGGCTCCCCCTAAATATCCATACCAGACCCTTCAGGTCTGGGATGGATTTTAAGGGGAACACCGCCAAAAAAAAAAATGGCGTGGGGTCCCCCTCAAAATCCATACCAGAACTTATCTGAGCACGCAACCTGGCAGGCCGCAGGAAAAGAGGGGGGGACGAGAGCGCCCCCCCTCCTGAACCATACCAGGCCACATGCCCTCAACATTGGGAGGATGCTTTGGGGGTCTGTGACCCCTCAAAGCACCATGTCCCCATGTTGATGGGGACAAGGGCCTCTTCCCCACAATCCTGGCCGTTGGTTGTGGGGGTCTGCGGGGGGGCTTATCGGAATCTGGAAGCCCCCTTTAACAAGGGGACCCCCAGATCCCGGCCTCCCCCCCTGTGTGAAATGGTAAGGGGGTACAAAAGTACCCCTACCATTTCACCAAAAAAGTGACAAAAATGTTAAAAATGACAGGAGACGGTCTTTGACAATTCCTTTATTAAAGACTTCTTTCAACTTCTTTCTTCTGGTCTTCCTTTCTTCATCCTTCGGTTTCTCCATCTTCTTCTTCCATTTTCTTCCATCTTCTTCTTCCTCCAATCCGCTTCTTCTTGCTCTGGTCTTCTCGTCCTGCATCTTCTTCCACGACGTCGGTGTCTCTTCTGCTGTGTCGGGCCGCTCCAAGCAATGGAGGCTCCCGCTGTGTGAGGCTTCGCTTCGTCTGACAGCTCTTTTATAACGGAGGGCGGGGCCACCTGGTGACCCCGCCCCCCTCTGACGCATGGGGACGTCATGGGGACTTCCCTATGGCTTTCCACATGACGTCAGAGGGGGGCGGGGATGGCTGACGTCATGTGTCATGTAGAGAAAACTGGCTTTTCAGGTTCCTCATTGTTTGGTAAAGTCAGTTTTAGGACCTGGAGCCTGAAGATTTCAAATAATCCGAGTGTGATGAAATCTCCAAACCTGGGTCCAGGTTTTCAAAACCATTAACACACCAATTGGACTGGTTCTGGGCTTCACCCCAGCAGGCAGAGGAGGTTTCTGCCAGGAGTCAGGAGGGCTCGACAGCAGCAAGGGGCTGTAAATTATGTGCACAGAGGGGTTTATTTACTAAAACTCGAGAGTGCAAAATTTGGTGCAGCTTTGCAAATAAATCAATCAGCTTCCAGGCTTTTTTTGTCAAAGCTAAATGGAAGAAACTGAAGTTAGAACCTGATTGGCTACCATGCACAACTGCACCAGATTTAGTAGTCTCCAGTTTTAGTAAATCAACCCCATAGTGTGTATGAAGACTGTCTGTGGGAGGCCGAAAAAGGTCCTAAATGGTAGGGTCAGAGCAGGACTGCTGCATGTATAAGCCTGCAGGCTGAATGTGTATTTCTTTGGTTGGAAATGCAGAAAACCCCTGTAAGGGAAACTCATTGATTTTCTTTTCTGGAAGTTTGCTGAACTTTGTTTTAATAAAATTGGGCAAGAAAAGCCCTCAAAAAGAAGAAAAGCGAGTGGCGATGTCCTTTAAAGCTCTACCATTTTTTGCTCATTCTCACACTCCACATTGGAAAAAAGCTTTTGTTGTAGGAAACTATAATGCTTGTTTTGTATACAGTATCTCACAAAAGTGAGTACACCCCTCACATTGTTGTGTGACAACACTGAAGTAATGACACTTTGCTACATCGTATATGTAGTGAGTGTACAGCTTTACAGCAGTGTAAATTTGCTGTTCTCTCAAAGTAACTCAACACACAGCCATTAATGTCTAAACCGCTGGCAACAAAAGTGAGTACACCCCTAAGTGACAATGTCCAAATTGGGCCCAAAGTGTCAATATTTTGTGTAGCAACTATTATTTTCCAGCACTGCCTTAACCCTCTTGGGCATGGAGTTCACCAGAGCTTCACAGGTTGCCACTCAAGTCCACTTCCACTCCTCCATGATGACATCATGGAGCTGGTGGATGTTAGAGACCTTGTGCTCCTCCACCTTTCCGTTTGAGGATGCCCCATAGATTCTCAATAGGGTTTAGGTCTGGAAACATGCATGGCCAGTCCATCACCTTTACCCTCAGCTACTTTAGCAAGGCAATGGTCTTCTTGGAGGTGTGTTAGGGGTTGTTATCATGTTGGAATACTGCCCTGCGGCCCAGTCTCCGAAGGAAGGGGGTCATGCTCTACTTCAGTATGTCACAGTGCATGTTGCCTTTCATGGCTCCCTAAATAAACCATAGTTTCCCAGTGCAGGCAGCACTCATGCAGCCCCATACCATGCCACTCCCACCACCACACTTTACTGTAGGCAAGACACACTTTTCTTTGTACTCCTCACCTGGTTGCCACCACACACACTTTACACCATCTGAACCAAATAAGTTTATCTTTATCTCATCAGACCACATGGCATGGTTCCAGTAATCCATGTCCATAGTCTGCTTGTCTTTAGCAAACTGTTTGTGGGCTTTCTTGTGCATCATCTTTAGAAGAGGCTTCCTTCTGGGATGACAGCCATGCAGACCAATTTGATGCAGCGTGCAGAGTATGATCTAAGCACTGACAGGCTGACCCCCCCCCCACCCCTTCAACCTCTGCAGCAATGCTGGCAGCACTCATACGTCTATTTCTCAAAGACAACTTCTGGATATGAGTCTGAGCATGTGCACTCAATGTCTTTGGTCGACCATGGCAAGGCCTGTTCTGAGTGGAACCTGTCCTGTTAAACTGCTGTATGGTCTTGGCCACCGTGCTGCAGCTCAGTTTCAGGGTCTTGGCGATCTACTTATAGCCTAGGCCATCTTTTTGTAGAGCAATAACATTTTTTTCAGATCCTCAGAGAGTTTGTTACCATGAGGTGAATTTAACACACCATTTAACACACCTGCTCCCCATTCACACCTGAGACCTTGTAACACTGACAAGTCACATGACACCGGGGAGAGAAAATTGCTAATTGGGCCCAATTTGGACATTTTCACTTAGGGGTGTACTCACTTTTGTTGACAGCGGTTTAGACATTAACGTATGTGTGTTGAATTATTTTGAGGGGGCAGCAAATTGACACTGTTATACAAGCTGTACACTCACTACTTTACATTGTAGCAAAGTGTAATTTTTTCAGTGTTGTCACATGGAAGGATATAATAAAATCAGTACAAATGTGAGGGGTATACTCACTTTTGTGAGATACTGTGTGTATATATGTATATGTATATATATATATATATATATATATATATATATATATATATATATATATATAAATAAATAACTACTTCTTAAATGGAAACCACAATAACGTTAGACCTATTTTCTTTTTTTCAATGTTATAACTTTATAAACTTGTTGTTTTAACTATTAGTATAAAGTCTTTGGTTTACAAATAATACCAAAGTAAGGTATATGACAAAGGATTCCCAAACCACCATGAACTCACTAAAGAGACCGCACAGTAGATCCTGCTTGCTTTGAGGCTTAATATTTCTAACTGAAATATGAGATTTATTGTTTACCTATTTTGTGACTCACTGACCCAAAACAAGTATATGTATCAGAGGTACCCTGACCCTTGATATGTGCATGCTTATTTAAGGTCAGCAACATGGCAAGTGAGGGACAAGATCAGGATAATAGCCTTGTAGTGTGCTCAAGGAGAAAAATCATTAATAAGTAATTAATGCTCACAAACCTACAACAATAGATACCATGTAGATAAGTAACTCCTGCACTGTCAAAGAAAAAGGGCTAGAATACCATTTTATTATATCCTATGCTTTATGCCAGGGGTCTTCAAACTACAGCCCTCCAGTGGTTCAGGAACTACAATTCCCATCATGCCTAGTCATCTCTGTGAATGTCAGAGTTTTACAATGCCTCTTGGGATGTGTAGTTCTGCAACAGCTGGAGGGCCGTAGTATGAAGATTCCTGCTTTATGCAGTAGGTTTAGGTAAAATAGTATTAAACCTTCAGTATAATAGTGCTCCTTACATTAAAATCGGCTTAAACAGTAGATTATATAGTATAATTTTCTTTAACTGTCCCAAATTATTACTTAATTTGATGTCATGATTTTCCCTTTCCTTCCTCACACCATTCAGCGCTTCCCAAACTGAGGAGCACATATGTAATCTAAATCTTCAGGTCAATCTAAATGTTCATGTCTCATGACTCCTCTCATGACTCACTGGGCAAAATGGAGGCTTTAATAACATTGTTCACAATTACCTGCACAATTATTTCTAGATGTCAGCTAAATCAGATGATAAATGCCATCAAATATAAAGTAATTGTTTTGTAATAAAAATTCAGTGACCTGGAAGACAATTAACTTCAATTACACAGAATAAAGTTGTAGGTGTATAAATAGAATTGTAAAATGTTTAAGCTTATATGCAAGGACTGAACATCATCTACTGTTTACCAAATAAAATCAATAAATGAATCACCAAAACACAGAAAAAAAAATGGCAAAAGCCTTATTAGAAGATGTAAATGGACATCAGGCCACTGACACATACACTCCAATTTGAGAGGACAACCTTTTGGAGAGCTTAGATGTTTGTTCAAGTTGGAGAAGAAATACGAAATCATTATTTGCAATTGTATGTTATATTATTTAAAGAGGAATTTTGGACTTTTAAAAAAAAGTTTAAGTCAGCAGTTACAAATATTCTAGCTGCTGACTTTTAGCACAGACACTTACTAGCCTAGGAGTCCACCGCTGTCTACTCTGGAGCTGATCCTTCACAAGGCTTTGGGTCCATGGCACAGCCATCTTGGATGTGAGAGCCAGCTGTGACATCCTGATGTCAGTGTTAATTTTGTAGACTAAAATATTTTCGTCTACTAAATTAACACTATTTTAGTCGACCAAAACTAAAACAATTCAGATGACTAAAATTAAATTTAAATTTGACGTAAAAAAAAAAAACCTGCACTACCACATAAGAATAAGTAGGGGGGCATCTACTAAGCTGCTGAAAGAAATAAAATAAAGAAAAATTATTTTCTTATCTTTTTCTTAATATTTAAAAACCCCTTTACATGGATAGTATGCAAATATGCAGCCTCGGCTTGAAGGAGTTGTACCGGGGTGATGCCTGCATCTGCAGGCATCACCCCGGTACTGTTTTTTAACGCAAATAGTCGGCTTTCTTGGGATAACAACCAATGCGGCTAGCAGCCGCTCGGCTGTTATCCCATGGAGCAGAAGGGGATGTGCTGCCTTCTACAGCTCGCCCGCCCTACTGGGAGGCCCGAGAGACCAGCCGGCACATCCGTCGGCTGGCTGAAGACCCAAACGAAGCCGGAATCAGCTTCGATCAGGTCTCGGATCTAGTAACCCGGAAGCAATGTCATGACATCACTTCTGGTTTACTAAAGATTTAAAGGCGCCCAATTTAAAAAAAAAAAAAAATTACAGTATTCAAAACTGCCAAACTTGGCGTTTTGAATGCTTTTAAGAGCAAAGGAGGGATTTGGGGTCTTACAGACCCCGGATCCCTCCATTAAGAGGACTTGTCACTGACCATTACTGTCACAAGGAATGTTTATATTCCTTGTGACAGCAATACAAATGATCAGAATTATTTTTTTTTTAAAAAGACAGTGTAAAAATAAAAACAAATAATACAAAATTTGACGTCAAAATAAACACTGCCTGATGTCTCACAACTGGAAACCCACTACACATGCGGGAGATCACATGGTGCTTTCATATTGGTCCTGCAGGCTCCTGTGACATGCAGGCAGGGGTTGGGTCAAGCTGATGTAATTCTTGGAAGTGGGAGCGAGTACCTTTCAGAAAAAATTACCCGCTGCCAGGGAAAAAAAAAAGCACAAATTTTACTAGAGTGGCGAGGAGGAGGATGAGCAGAACTTTTACTTTTAAGTGAAGGTCTACATAATGTGCCTAATGTGCCCCTTCACACTTGTACAGTCCAATGCGGTATCTTTACATATTTTACATTCAGTGTTACCGTGTGTTGCATTAAGCCTGCTACTCATTTGAATGTCATGTGATTCTGATGTCTTAAAGAATATATATGATATTGTTTTACAAATAAATCTTCATTGTAAGAATTGTTCATGCTCTAATCATAGACTGTATCCGTTTTATAATATTTCATATATCTTTGCTATTTTCTGCTTTTAAAATCCACAATAGGCTTTTTCACAGCAGCCAAATGTCAGCACCACACAGTGGTTTATATAAACACCTGCTGCTTAAATTTCCAGTTTTAAATTAATTTGTACTACTCCACATATGTGACAATTAGATAGGTCAGGCAAATACAGCTATTAAAATCAGATTCTATTCTTTTAAATTATTGAAGAGAATGTTTTAATTATCATCTCACTGGATACAATAGTTTTATAAGCATGCTATTTTAAAGTGGTGATATCAATTGGATCCTGTAATTTATTAGTGCCATTTAAAAATTTGGACCCAAAATTAGAAAAAATAAATAAAAAATTCAACAAAACTCCAGGCAATTTGGCATTTTAAAGGTGGCCGCTCTGTGCCAGATCACATGCCTAGTACGTGATCTGACACTTTCGGGTCTGGGGCGTGTGCCACCGGCAGCCCGCTCCCACTGTGATTCTACATAGCGGGAGCTGATTGGGGGGTACAGCGGACTCAATGTCTGCCTATATAACAAGGCATATTGCCATTCTGTGAGCACAGAAGGCATGGATCCTGTGTCCCTGTAAGGCAGGAACACCGATCAATGCCTTCCACTAGTAAAAGCACCTCCCAGACTACAGTAAATCACAGGCTAGGCACACAGTTAACCCTTTGATTGCCCCTGATGTTAACCCTTTCCCTGTCAGTGTCATTAGTACAGTGACAGTGCATATTTTTTTAGCACTGATCACTGTATTAGTGTCACTGGTCCCCAAAAAGAGTCAAAAGTGTCAGTTAGTGTCCGATTCGTTTGCCGCAATATCACAGCCCCACTATAAGTCACTGATCTCCGCTACTACTAGTAAAAAAATATATATATATATATATCCCAAAGTTTGTAGACGCTCTAACGTTTGCACAAAACCAATCAATATACGCTTGTGGATCAGTATGATGTACTACTTTAAAACCCCTTTCACACTGTAGTGCAGCCACATTAGCAGTAAAGCACCAGTAGTTTTAGTGGTGCTTTTCTGACGTTTTAGCTGTGCTTTTTGGCTGTTAGTGGAGCACTTTTAACCCCCCCCCGCTAGCAGCCAAATAAAGGGTTTAAATCGCCCGTGTTGCTGCACTGCCCAAGTGCTTTGCAGGCGCTTCGGCAGCACTGCCCACTCATTTCAATGGGGAGCAGCATTTTGGGAGCAGTGTTTAAACCGCTCCCAAACCGCCCCAAATAATACTTCATATTCCCATCACACACACTCCTGGATAAGCTCTTAAAGTTTGGGTGCTGCAGCAACAACCAGCTGGGTACTGGTTCAAGTCACAAATTAGATATTTGCCAGCACACCATGGATCGACACAAAATAGCGCCCGAAAAGATTATTTATTGCATGATCACAACGCAGGAGAGTGCAATGTTTCGGAGTCACGCAGGACCCCTTTGTCAGGCATGTGACATTTTCAAACTGCCCCGAAGACGCAGCTTGCAGGACTTTATCTAATGTCCTGCAAGAGCACCGCTCCAGTGTGAAATCACTCAGGCTTTCACATTGGGGTGGCATGGGAGGCGATTATCAGGCGCTTTACAGGAGCTAACACCACACCTTCAGTGTGAAAGGGGGCTTAAAGTAACATTGTATGTTTAAAAACAGTACCCGGGAGTCTGTAGTTTGGCAGCTGTATACCGCCAATAAAGGACAGATGCCCAGTCATTTTTTGTTTGCTTGCAAACAAACTTGGGTATCTGTCATTTAACAGTGGTACCACTAGCACTACTAAATGACAGATCCTCGCCGGGTTCTAATTGTAAACAAACTAGCTGTGGATCCTGGGTGACATTATTGACAAAATATGGCCATGACTATGTTTATTAAATGATGTCATTCAGGATAGCCAGTTTGTTTACATACAGAAACTGGCTAGGAATTTGTCATTTGTAATGGGGAGTAGCGGTGGTTAAGCATCACTGGATGGCAAATCATCATGATTGACGTGGATCTCTTTTGCTAAGAAATATGATTAACATTGGATTTACATCAGTGTTAAAAAACATTTTTTAACCGCTTGACCACTGGAAGGTTTTACCCCCTTCATCACCAGAGCATGTTTTGCTATTCAGTATTGTGTTACTTTAACTGACAATTAAATAGAGCTTTCTCTTTGTGTTATTCGATTACCACTGTTGTTTTTTTTTGTGATACAAACGAAAAAAAAAAAACGAAAATTTTGAAAAAAATTATATTTTCTATTTTCTGTTATAAAACATATTCAATAAAATCAAATTTCTTCATAAATTTGGGCCAAAACATATTCTGCTACATGTCTTTGGTGGACAAAAAAAAAAAAAATCCCAATAAGTGTATATTAATTGGTTTGCGTTAAAGTTATAGCGTTTACAAACTATGGTATATATACTGTACTTATATTTGGTATATGTTTGAAAATTGATCAATCCTGAAGTACTGACAGCCTCATTTCTTGAGGCCCTAAACTGCCAGTACAGTACATATACCCCCCAAATGACCACTTTTTGGAAGTAAACAGTTCAAGGAATTAGGTAGGAGGCATGGCAAGTCTTTTGAGTTTTTTTTCTGTCACAATGTGTTTGAAAATGAAGACATTAAATGACATTTTTTTACATACTGTCACCAGTACAGAACAGCGTCATCATTTGAATGGTGTAGTAGTGATCAGGGATACTGACTGGTGACAATATGTTTTTATTTCCATTTTTAAACATTTGTTTTTTTTTTTTTTTTCTTTTTTATGAACTCTATAGATAAACACTGTAACAGCAATCATTTGGGTTTCCATTCATGACAGCTTTCTTTCTGTGATTGGCTACAGCTAATCACATGGTACAGGGTGCTGTGATTGGCCCTGATACCATGTGATAGATGTGGGCCAATCACAGCATTGCTACAGAAAGCACGGCTGTTATGAATGAAACTAATTTAAAACAGTAGTGTATACATTACGATCATGTGATTGCATAGAGTTCACGTGATCCCCCAGCTACTCAAAGTGGCCAGGTATCGGGAACCCTAATCAACTATATTCGGTGGGCACAGCTGTAATAGGAGTGGCGCACCAGTGTGTATGTGCGAAGCAACAAACTGTTTATATACATTGCTGAGCTTGCCTGTCCTGCCCGCCTAATAAAAGTACAGTGGGTGGTCCTAAAGTAGTTAAATAAAGGACTTTTTCTTGGTTATTCCAAAGGAGCTTCCAGATTCTAAAAATGCCCTTTCTATGCAGACCCCTACATCTTTTTTGGTGGACAGGATGTGGGGATGAGGTCCTTATGCCTTCATCATGGGGTCAAAGTGGCTTGCAAGGTGGGGGATTTTGCTTCTCCCTTTTCAAGGTACCCTCCCAATCTTAAAGGCAAGTGGGCTGGCATGGTTCAGGAGGATTGCACGTGCTTGCTGTCCCACCCCCTTTACTGGTCATCCAGGCTGCATGTCTGGATAGGGGTCTTATATAAATGTTAAGGGTGACCCTAGTACTGGCCCTTTAAGAAAAAACTGTGAAAAATTTGCCAAATATGGGCAGTTTGTTTGCTTATTTGCTGTACTTTGAACAGGCTGGGTTCTGATTGAATTTATGCTCAACCCAAACCCGAAGCTCATCTATTAATATTTTTTTTTTGTATTATTATTAAAATAAGTCTGAAGGGAACACAAATATATTAGATTTTCTTTAAATATACTGATTTGAATAAATTATATTGATTATCTCACTGCTCTTTATGTGTTCCAGCTGCTTGTGACAATTGTTGCCCTCACTCTCAGGCTATCAAGTAAAAAATAATTATATTTTAAACACAATTTTCTATATAAATGAAAAATCTGTCTTAATTTTTTTTTTCTTAATGTGCATAATTACCCAGTCAAATTGTAATCTCCAATTGCCTTAAGCATTTGAATATTTCCTTTATTCTCTATCACTAAAATTAGAAGCAGCACATAGGTATAATAATATATGTAGTGAATTTGAATAAAGGAAGGTCATTCACCAAATTTTCTGTGAGCCCTAAAGCAGACATTAGCATAGCAAAGTATCCATACTTTTTATGTTAGCCTTCTACCACTCTAGGTGCCCTGACTTTGTGCCGAAAAATGAATGCACTTTATTAAAACTATTTTCAGCAAACTAAAAAAAAAAATTGTAATTTAAACATAATGATAAAAAAGTCCTTCAGGCCTGATATTAGAATTGAGTGGTTCTTAGCTTTTATTACCTTGTTATCTTTGCTGGATTCGGAAAACCTCTGTCCAGTAAAGTTCTAACTTTGGTTTGAGATAGTCATATGAATAAAAATCCCTAAAGCAATCATGATTTAGTCAAAAAAAATAAATCTGAAGATTACTTTTTCTGTTTCATGTGTAAGCAAATCACCAAGAAGAGAGATTTTAATTGAAAAGCTCACATACAGTGTATTATTAGTGCTGAGAATGTATAGTATGTGCCACAATTTATTACTCTCAAACTCTTAAACAAAATAGCCAGTTTAGTGCCATAAATGATTGTTTTAAATGTTTTTACCCAATAAACAATACTCAATAAAAGGTGAAAAATCATATAGTAATATGCAAAGAACAAAGACCCCCATTAGCAACTTTCAGGTAAGAGGTCAGATCAGCTAGAAAGTGATTTCTGGTTTCTGTGAGCTACTATGGTTTGCACACTGTCAACAATATGCACTGCCATATTGAATAACCCCACTGGCTGATCCTACAAGAACCAAATCCAGACAGGGTTATGTCACCAAGCAGCTCCAGAACAATTAGAAATTTAGAAAGTTATATTCTGCGGAATACTCCACTATTAAGTTAGAAATAGGGAGGCATTGGTATCTGTAGGACCCTAATAAATAAAGGATGCGAGGGAGGTCTAGGGACTACACTACAGAGGCACTACACTAGTTAATTAGTGTTCCAACCAAGTGTTTTTTGTTTGTGTAGACACTTGCCACGAAACATTGATACAAATTGGAAAAGTGTCAACTAGAAATTGTGCTTCGAGTGCCCTGCAAGTGTACAGCCCCATACACACGGTCGGACTTTTTCATGGATTCTGTCCGATCGGACAAGGTTGTTGAAAAATCAGACCGTGTGTATGCACCATCGGACAGTGTTCGTCGGTTTGTCCGACGGACAAAGTCTTATCTCCTGCTGGAAATCTTTGCCGTCAACACGGTCCGATCACACCAAATCCGAGCGTGTGTACGCTTGTCCGACGGACAAAGTGCTACGCATGCTCAGAAGAAATTCTGTGACGGAAGCGCTCGGTCAGGTAAAACTACCTTTCCTAATCGACACAGCACATTCGTCACGCTGCAATGTTAAAATGTCTTTAATGCAGCGCATTCTCTTTTTCTTTACAATGCAACAAGAATGACATCTTTTAGCTGCTCCTATTCACCCGCACTTCTCACAAACTTACTTCTTTATTACTTTGCAGCATTTATACACTACATGTTTATTTTGACTCTGAACGGAAAAGAATCTTTGTTATTTTTTTACCATGATTTGTCTTTTTTTTTTTTTTTTTGGGGAATACATATTTGAATGTTTTTTTATTTTTTTTTTTGGAGGGGGGTTGTGTGTCTCAAATTACCAAAAACACATTATTAACATTTGTATTTCTTGCTTAAATTTACTAGGAGGTTGTTTGTTGTTGGTGCCCCTTGTTAATTCTACTTTAGGATTAGTGAAATGTACCTGCTTACTCAAAGAAAAACTGTCATTGTAGCAAAGTAAAACACAATAGTCAATGATTATTTCAAATCAAAAAAACCTTTATTTAGGTCACACCAACAAACCAAAGAGGAACGCAGCCATGGTGAAACTTGGGGAATTTGCAAAGTCTTGGCCCCCCACGGCAACCATCATTGTTCAAGCGTAGAAAATTGGGGGCCTGAGGAGTACGTATATTAAGGGGAGTGCAATCTGGTCGTGAAGTCCAAAGTATCCGGAACTGCAGCAGATGCCATCTAGGTCCCCAGGCTCTGGTACTACAAGAGGCTCCATCTTCTCTCAGACCAGACTGATTCCAGGTCGTCACTCTCAGGTCTTCCTTCCACGCTTCCTTGCACGCTGTGGCTGTCGTGCTGGTGGGGTGGCAGAAGGAGGAGGAGGAGGAGGAGGAGGCGGAGCATGGTAGCTATGGCAAACATGTGTGACTGGGGTCATCTCCCCAGCCCTACCCTTATTTAGGACATGGAGGATGAGCCCCTCACACATGTTGCGTTGCCTCACCTCCATACCCATCATTTTTGTGACAACCACCGAGCCAAAGGTCTCCTCGTCGGCGGGTGTGGCATGTAGGGAGTCTGAAGCCTCTCTGATCATGCGGAGCGCTGACTGTGCCGCATAACCCCCCCTTCTCGCCCTTTTGTACGGAAGGCGGAGGGGAGGGGTTTGGGTGTCAGTCAGGCTCCGCGGCCTAGCCCCCTCTCTGCTGCCACTACCCAGCTGGTGGCTGCCACTAACCCCTGCCTCCTCCTGACTGCCACCTTCCACAGCCACCTCCTGGCTGAGGTCTTCCTGTGTATGAAAAAGGGACATAGTTTCAGTTATTTGTTCATCAAACACACACAATTCTCATCTAGTGACTGTTGCAAAATGTTTACAAATAGAAAACCATACAATTCTCAGCCCAGCAGTTTAGATTCTGGCCCCAAATGTCTCCAACACTACTGTCAGTTGATATGTCAAACACGTTAGGAACTAAGCAATTGGGGATCCTGAATTAAGTGAACATCATTCATTATTTCCATAAATGGTAACAAAACTACTATACCTGGAACAAGCTGGGCTCCTCCACCTCTTCCATACTGGAAGGCCCAGGTTGCTCCTCGGAAGCCTCATCAGGGGTGGGCTGCGCGCAAGGAAGCGTGGAAGGAGGAGTCGAGGTTGGCTCCGTGACATCAGTCTGGTCTTTCAGAAAATGGAGACTCTGATAGTACCAGAGCTTGGGCACATAGACCTCATCTGCTGAAGTTGCAGTTTCCTCAGACTTCACGACCTTCTTCCGCTCCCTGATATACGCACTCCTCAGGCTGCCAATTTTCTTTCTTAGATCATCAACAGTTGCCGTGGGGAACCTTGGCTTGACAAATTCCACAAGTTCCTCCAGGGCTGCGTGCCTCTTTGGTTTGTTGGTGTAATGTGGGTGTTTACCCTGCCATAAAAGGGGAATTTCCCTGAATTTGGCAATGAAGAGGGGGAGAAAACTCATGTCGTTGAATCCCTGCATAATCTCTGCAAGACACAACACCACACAAAACCCTCTCAATTATGTCAGTCTAAACTCTCCTAATCTTCTCCATAAAGAAGCCTCAAGTTCAAAACAGTCTAGGCTAGTTATGTACCAACGTCAAATTGTACCTTCGTTTGTAGCGATCGTCTCGTGTGAGTTTTCTCTCCCCTCGTCTCCCAGATCGTGGCTACGACACAGGCGTGTGACGTTTTATATACAGTGCGCATGCGTCAAACTCCGCCCGCCCCTGACGATCTTTCTCGTCTATTCCCCACCCCTTCTCTTTACGGCGCAGTGGGGAGAGCACATGGCGGGGACACAGCAGGTGCGCCACAAATATCCCACCAACGAGGAGGAGGACGAGGAAAGTCCGGAGGCAGAAACGTCCCGATCCCGGAGCCTGAAATTCAAGGCCTCCAATATGTCATTTGGAGAAATGTTGGAGATGGTGGACATATTAAAGAGGAGCGACTATGATGGGAAGTATGGGCCTTACCTCAACCCCAATGTCCGCAAGGCCAAGATCATGTCTAAAGTTGTGAGAAGGCTGTACAATCAGTTTGGGGTACAACGATCCAAGGAGCAACTGAGGAAACGCTGGTCAGACCTGAAACTGAGGGAGGCCGATCAGTACAGAAAGATCAAGCGAATTCTTCTAAAAAGTAAGTAGTTGGGTTTTGTGTTTGATTTCTTGCTTGCATACTGCTCCATTGTGGTTTGATTTTTACAAAGTTGTACATTCCAAAATGGCCACTTTCAGGTTCGTCTGTGCATTCGATCGTACTCAGCCTCGATCTTTCTGCCACTGTCATGGTCGTGTGTGTGTCCATTCGATCGTACGCAACCTCGATCGTTCGGCCACTTATAATACGATGTTTGGTGTTTTTTTGGGGTAAAGGAAGTTTGTTCTCACTAGAAATGTCATCAAGAATGTAAAGCCAATTTATTCAATGTAAAGGAGAGGTCACCCAGTAGCTGTTTACCCATCTGGACTCTAGAGCACTAGTGCTGGGACACCCAAACCCCCTTTTTATTAGGCTTTTCCACACATGTGCTCCAGTGGATACTAGAGGGGGGTCTCCATCACACAAACTTCTACCAAAAAGCTAGTCAGTTTAGCACCTTTACAAAGTGACTACATTCATGTAGTTGACATTTGTAACTGGCCAAACTAAAATAGTGTCCGTCACTTTCAAGCAATGTTTGTCATTTCCTATTTCTGCCCTCAATAGATTGTGTTGCTAAATCTTCCTTTTGTACATTCTCATAGGGGAGCGAAAACTTGGGCCGTCTGAGGAAACCCCCAAACCAACACCTCCCAAAAAAGGGGAAAGAGCAGAAGCAGAGGAGGAGGAGGAGGAAGGAGAGATCATCGAACTTGGAGAAATTGTCACCACAACAGAGTGTTGGAGAACACAGCTACTGGTAAGCTAATCCATGTATGGCTGCCTCATTTCCAACACCCCATTTTTGTTTGTTTGTGGTTTTTAGGTGACGTGGATGTTGTGGAAGAAAAATCGCACTTTACCACAGAGAGTGCCCACGTACTCATCGGAGAGATAATGGTCTGCAATAGAGATCTAGATTACATAAAGCAAAACATCAATGATGTTCAACAAAAATTGAAGAACATCATTGATGTTTTAGGAAAAATATGAAAACGCACCAAGTAATTAACACACATTTGTGCCAGCTTCTGAACACATTTGCAACTTAAAAACTGTGTGAAATTTGGAACATGCACACATTGTGTCCACATGTGCTAGCTCCCATCATGGTGGATGAATGCCAACGTTTTTTTGGGGGTGCAAACACTTTACGAACTACGAAAGTGGTTGTGGTGAAGGGGTTGCACCCCCAAAAAACGTCCATTCATCCCCATGATGGAAAATGGCACTTTTGAAGCTTCTAGGCATGTGTTTTACCATCTAATGACCATTTTCAGACCCAAATTGTGTGCATGTTCTAAATTTCCACTTTCCGGGGGTGACCCCCCCATGTGATGAAGGCAAGATCAAACACACTTTGAACATATAGTCATGTCTGATCTTGTCTTCACTTTACAAAGTTGAACTTTCCTAGTTCATAGGTTCTGTTTTGCTCCATGCCTGGTTTTACCAATTGCGGAATGTTTGTAAACAATGTTGTAAATAACCAAGATGTTGTCAGTTTTGGCGTGAAGATTGTAAACGCACTTGTGAAGGTTTTCCTAGTAAACTTTTTTATTTTTCTAAATGTGTGGCTTCCTTATTTAAAAAACACAATGCATTATGTATGTAAAATGTAAAGGATATGGGGGGCAATGGGTGTTATTTACTAAAGGCAAATCCACTTTGCACTGCAATTTTCTTTCCCAGGGAACTTTTTCAATGCACTTGTAGAGCATAGCGGATTTGACTTATGTAAATGACACCCACAGTGCTTTGTACGAAAACACGGAGCCCAGCATTTTTCTGAATACACACATGTCAGACCTGGTGCTGAAAAGGAGTATTTTGGGTGTCAGTTATGCAGGACAAACCTTCTCTAGACCAAAGATTAGGTAGCAAACACACAACATGAGAAGAATCTTTTTAGGAAGAAGAGACTGTTACCTCCTTTTGCCCAGAAAGTGCATTCCCACTGTCGAAGGCAAAGGGAAAAAATGTCAAGGTAAAATAAGCTAAAAACAAGACTGAAATGACAAGAAATCATAGGTTGGTTGAAATATCAGATTTATTAAAAAATGCCTCTCACACATCGTCAGGCAGAGCAATGGCCCCCCTACCCACAAAGTACTCCATATATTGGTCGCGGACCACGCAGGCATTTAGAGGGGGCAAGCCTGGACGTGCCACTCGAAGGGCTGTGAGGTCCGCATTTGGAGGGCCCTCCACATCTGGGCCAACGGGCACCACATAGTTCCTGTTATGTCTTTTGAGGAAGTTGTGCAATATGCAACAGGCTAGAACTATGTGGTTCAGTTTGTATTCCGCCAAGTTAAATGCCGTCAGGAACAGGCGGAAGCGGCTGGCCAGGATGCCAAAAGTGTTCTCCACCACTCTTCTGGCTCTGGACAGCCTGTAGTTGAAGACCCTCTGGTCCGGGGTGAGGGTCCTCATCGGGAACGGCCTCATCACATGGGGAGTCAACGCAAACGCTTCATCTGTGACAAAGACGAAGGGGAGTCCTTCGGCATTCTCCTCTGGAGGTGGCAAGCACAGACTGCCACTTTGGAGACGCCAGTAGAACTCCGTGTGCGTAATGGCACCACCATCCGATATCCGGCCGTTCATCCCCACGTCCACATACATAAACTCGTATGTTGCCGACACCACCGCCAACATCACTACACTATTAAACCCTTTATAATTATAATAGTAGGACCCCGAGTTGGGCGGTGGGACGATGCGGACGTGTTTCCCATCAATTGCCCCTCCGCAGTTAGGAAAGTCCCAACGGCTGGCAAAGTGGGAGGCCACAGTCTGCCATTCCTGTGGCGTGGAAGGGAACTGTGGAGTGAAACAAGAAAAAATAATTAGTCACTTTGCACCTAAACATTGCAAGCAGATTAGACAATCAACATCTTGGAACAAGAGCATTGTATAAAATTGGAGGCTGGAAAGTATTTGCACAGAAAAGTAGAGGCTCCCCTTCACAGATTACTCACCCCCCATCAATCCCCACACTTCTGATGGGCCATTGGCAATAACTAGGGTTTTGGGGGGGGGGTGGACAGGGAACCCTCTGCACTTCATTGATTGGCAAATGGCTCAATAATGTGTGCTAGTTTGGCCAGACCCTCTGTACTTAACACTATTGGCAGGCCACAGGAAAGATAAAATAACATTTCAACCCCCCCCCCCCCCCCACAAAAAAAGGCAGGCACAGTGTGACATTATTAAATTACCAAGCAAGCTAATAGGAGGGAAAGAAGACAAAAAAATAGGAAATGGAATGTATGGAGGCAGCCCCTTGCACTACATGCTTTGCTGAATTCATCCCTAAAGATGCCCACTATAAAGAGGTAGGTATATAGTGTGTATGGACCTTGGGAAAGCCAGCAGATAAAGGATTGGTACCATCTGACAGAGCAGTTGGGGGAGGGGGTTCCTAATGAGTTTGCCCCCCCCCCCACCTAAAAAAAAAAAAAAAGGGGGGCTCTACATGAAGTAAACCACACAGCAAACATTTGTGCATATTTTAGGGGGTGTTTGGGGGCAAACAATACTATGCAGCAGACAAAAGACATTGCTTAAGTGACTAGGCCATAGGTGTCTATTGGGGCAGAAGAGCATGCTGGGGAGGTAAGTGAAGGGAAAAATGCATGAAGGAGAAAAGGGGCACAGCATATTAGAACATATTGCAATCATGGTAATTAGGGAAGGAGGTCAAAAATAGAAGACATTAGCAAACAGAGCATACATAGAAGGGAATAGTAAAGTATAAATGTTACCTTAATATAGTCCTCCTGCAGGACCTGGATGATGGCAGAACAGGTCTCTGGAATAATGATTCCCAGGGCCTGGGGAGAGATACCTGAAGAGAACTTCAAATCCTGAAGACTTCTCCCTGTCGCCAAGTACCTCAACGTGGCAACAAGCCTCTGCTCCGGAGTAATGGCTTGTCTCATGCAGGTATCCTGCCGGCTGATAAAGGGGGTCAGCAAAGCCAAAAGACGGTGAAAATCGGGGTCCGTCATCCTGAGAAAGTTCCTGAAATCATCAGGATTATTCTCCCGGATCTCACGAAGCAAAGGCATGTGCGAGAATTGGTCACGCTGAAGCAACCAATTCTTGGTCCACATACTCCTCGTCACTCTGTTCATGGACGGGTCTTGGCTCAAAGCTAAAAGCCCGACACCAATTCCGCGTACAGCACGAACTCGGCGACGAGTACGCACGGGAAACATCGCTCAGAAGGTCACAAAAGGTCGGCTGGTCAGAACGGACAAACAGAAAGCACCGATAAACAGCAAGGCCTGAAAGAACGAAATGAATACCAGCAACGAGCAGACAATAAGCAGTGCAAATCAAAGCGTCCTATATCAAGATATAGGCCGCAATGACCAACAAATGCGAACTGACTACACGCACTAATAAACAGATACGCACGACAAGCACAAACTGAAGAGCAGTAACGATCTGAGTCAGAAAACTGAGAAGCGCGAATCTTAAGTCACCAAACTTCGACTAACTCTCGATAAACACGGGATCAGCAGAAGGAGCCCAACGGGTGCCTGACGTGGTTGCTGAACTTCCCTTTTGTAATCTCGTGGACGACGACTTACGTCACGACGTTCTTCCAGACCGGATATTCCGACAACGTAGTCCGACCGTGTGTACGCAACACCAACATCGGACAAAGTACGTCGGACAGAATCCGACCGACCTGGTCCGCGGATTGTCCGAGCGTGTGTATGGGGCTTACAACTTGCCAGTCAAAATGTGCAGCAAGTTAACAAGACTTACAATTCAACAATTCAAGTTATCCTTACCAGATAGCAAGCAATTGTGCTGCAAGTTAAGCTATTGCTAGACTTGCCAGGCTTCCCAAGTTTGTTTCACAATTGCCGCAAATCCGCATTGCATGACTCCAGATTAGCTTTCTTTGCAAACATTCTGCAAGGCTGCTGCAAGTTCTGGTTCAGTTATAATGTGCAATAGTCATCCCACCACAGGGGTCACTGTGACTGAATTTTCATGCTGTAGACTTGCAGAGCTCTTGCTGTAGACTCACCACTGGAACTTTGCTCTTGCTAGTGAATTGCCACGCTAATTTGCTATAAATTGGAAAAGTGTCAACTAGAACTTGTGCTTCAAGTGCTCTGCAAGTGTACAACTTGCCAGTGAAAATGTGCAGCAAGTTAACAGACTTATGCCCCGTACACACGATCGGATTTTCCGATGGGAAATGTTGGATGTAAGCTTGTTGGCGGAAAGTCCAACCGTGTGTATGCTCCATCGGACATTTGCTGTCGGACTTTCCGCCAACAAATGTTGGCTAGCATGCTCTCAAATTTTCCACCAACAAGTCTGTCGGCCAAAAGTTTAAAGTACAAACACACATGCTCGGAATCAAGGACGAGCCAGAAGTGCTCGGTCTTGTAAAACTAGCGTTCGTAATGGAGATATCACATGACTATTGAACTTCCTTTTTATCGGCTCGCCGTACATCTTGTACATCACTACGTTCGTAATTGTTGGCCAACATTTGCGTGACCGTGTGTATGCAAGACAAGTTGGAGCTAACACCCTTCGAACAAAATTCCAAGGTTTTGTTGTCGGAAAGTCAGATCATGTGTACGGGGAATTGCAATTCAACACTGCCACAAATTTGTGGCAAGTTATCCTTGCTGTCTGGGAAGTGATCTTACTAGCATTCAGTGGCGGTGTGTCCATAAGGGCGCCGCCCCCTGTCTCCAGCCACCCCCTCTATCCATGGCCCTCCGCTGCCACCCCCCCCCATTCAGGCATGGGCATGGGGTATTTTTTGAAGCAACTGATTAGAGCCATAGGCTCTAATAGGTGTCAAAAAAAGGTAAACAGCAAGCGCCATGCTTGGTGCTCGCAGTTCACCCAGCTGTGTTAGAAAAGCAAATTAATATTTGCTTCCCTAACACTGAACCGCCTCTCAATCAGGTGCTCGGGTCTGTTACCTGTCACCTGATTGGCTGAAACTACAGGCGCCGCTATTGGATGCCTATCAAGAGGAGAGGATAGGAGATGAAGACAGCAGGAGACGCATGAAGGACCCTGATCGTCGCCATCAGCCGCTGCCCCACCAAGACAGGGTAACTGCCGGGCAGACGGCGAGCGGGCAGGGGTCACACTGGCAAAATTGTATGGGCACACTGGCAACATTTTATGGGCACACTGCCAGCATTTAATGGGCACACTGGCAGCATTTAATGGGCACACTGGCAGCGTTTGATGGGCATACTGGCAGCATTTGATGGCACAGTGGCTGCAATTGATGGCACAGTGGCAGCGATTGATGGGCACAGTAACAGCATTTGATGGCATAGTGGCAGCGTTTGATGGGCATAATAGCACCATTTGATGGGCACAGTGGCAGCGTTTGATGGCACAGTGGCTGCATTTGATGGCACAGTGGCTGCAATTGATGGGTTTTTTTTTCAAAAAAATTTTGCGCCCCCGCCCAAAAATTTTGAGCACCAGCCGCCACTGCTAGCAGTATAGGTCAACTGATTATGATCAAACTAAGATTTCAAAGTCACTGGAATCCCTGTGATGACCCCACAATATACAGATTACTTACGTGATCATATATGGATTATTTCTATTTCTCTATAGAAAAGGGGAAAGTGTCTGTGCTGTGAGTTTTGTAACAGAATAGATCATCAAAGTTGGAGGTAAACATTAAGGCATATTCTGGAGTGAGGATGTTAATTGGCAAGGACAGATCCCATACATCAATTTGTTTTCATGAAGAGAGTTGTATGTGAATGCTGGCTATAGTCCACATGCCAATAGCAATTGATAACAGCATTTACTCATAGCTGTCAAAACGACATTGTACTTTGCCAATTTACATATTCAGTCTCACTTGCCTAAAAAGTGTCACATTAGAAAATTCATTCATAATTCACAATTTTTCGACATTTTTGGCAAACTAAGTTAACTTCCCACAATTTTAAAATCTCCCAAGTACATTATATTTGCAATATCTATTTAATTTATTGGGCAATTTAATATAAGAGCAACCACTGCATTATAAAACAGATTTGACTTGATGACTGTCATTGATTTTAATTACAGTTGACAATCAGGATAATGCCATGATTAAAAATACCCAGTATTAACTCTTCCAGCCATTTTCTTTTGTTTTGGATAGTGTTGGGATGAATTACAATTTTTGGCAAGCTTTTACTCTGTTTGCGGAAGACTTTTCCTTACTTCTTGTACCTGTGATACCCATACATAACATACGTGCTGTACCTGTAGCAAATAAACAGAAAGACACAGACAGCAATAAAAAACATTGTCAAAAGTTCTAACTCTTCTCCACTAAAGATGTGTTTTTGCTTGGTCACCATTGAAGAGTCCTGACAAAACCTGAGGGGAAATCTACCCAATGGGTACACAGATAACAAAAGAAAATGACAGATGCTCTGGCACATCCATATTCTATCCAAAAAGAAATAGGTTTTGGCTAGAGCTGGTTATAAATCTCATCTGTCTACTTCTCAGGAAAATAGATGTTTAAAGGTGGCAGCTGTAGAGAAGACATATTCTTCCATACTTTTACTACTAACAGCTATCCTTTGGGAGTAGGATGAGAGATTATGTATCCACTTGCCGATGAATTACATATATATATGTAATGATCCAACTGTGCAGCCGGCTGGTCACAGAGGCTACCAGAGACCTGATCATCTCTGATCGCCTCTATGGCCTTGCTATAAAGCACAGATAAAAAACATTTTTTATGATCTTTTGCTTTTAAGGGTAAAGAAGAGATTTGGGGTCTTTTTGACCCCAGATCTCGCCATAAAAAGGACCTGTCATTTTTATCTATATTACAGGGGATGCTTACATTCCTTGTAATAGGAATAAAACTGATCAAAAAAATGAAAGAGACAGTGTAAAAAAAAAAAAAAAAAAAAAAAAAAGCAAAAGCACCCCCATCCCTCTGTGCTCACGCAAAAGCAAATGCATACGTAAGTCGCACACGCATGTGTAAACGGTGTTTGCACCACAAGTGGGAGGTATCACTGCATGTCATTAGAGTGAAAGCAATAATTCTAGCGCTAGACTTCCCCTGTAACTCTAAACAGGAAACCTGTAGAAAGTTTGAAACCATCGCCTATGGAGAATTTTAAGTACCATAGTTTGTCGCCATTCCAAGAGCATGCACAGTTTTAAAGCGTAACATGTTAGGCTATTTACTCAACGTAACATCATCTTTCATATTTTACAAAAAAATGGGGTATATATTGTGTTTTTTTTTTTTTTTATTAAAATGTATCTTTTACAAAAAAAATGTGTTTGAAAAACCACTGCGCAAATACCATGTTAAATAAAAAATTGCAACAATTGTCATTTTATTCCCTAGGGTCTCTGCTAAAAAAAAAAAAAAAACATGATGTTTAGGGGTTATAAGTAATTTTCTAGCAAAAAATACCTGTTTAAACTTGTAAACAAGAAGTGCAAGAAAGGGCTTGGTCCTCAAGTGGGTATGGCGAGAAGGGCTTCAATTGACTCTGAGCATGGTCCAGAATGTTTCTTTAACCACTTGCTTACTGGGCACTTAAACCCCCCTCCTATCCAGACTAATTTTCAGCTTTCATCACTGTCGCACTTTGAATGACAATTGCACGATCATACAACACTGTACCAAAATGAAATTTTTAAAATTTTTCCCCCAAATAGAGCTTTCTTTTGGTGGTATTTGATCACCTCTGCGATTTTTTTTTTTTACGTTTTCTTATAAAAATTTTAAATGGGTAATTTTTGTCCGTCATTGATGTACGCTGATTAGGCGGCAGTGATTGGCACGATAGGTGGCAGTGATGGGCACTGATGGGTGGCAGTGATGGGCACTGATGGGTGGCAGTGATAGGCAGCACTTTTAGGTGGCACTGATTGGCGGCACTGGTGGGCATTGATAGGTGGCACTTGTGGGCATTGACAGGTGGCACTTGTGGGCATTGACAGGTGGCAGACATGAGGCATAATTGCCTCTGACTTTTCGGGACCGATGTCCCTTTAAGATGAGCCGGTGATTGGCTTTTTTTCTCCTCCGCTGTCAGCATGAGGAAAAAAAAAAAAACGATCACCGAGCTTTTGTTTTGATCATGTGATCAGCTGTCATTGGCTGACAGCTGATCACATGGTAAGGGGCCGGCAGAGTGTCAGTGACTCCGTGATCACAGCACACTCCGTGCGCGCCCTGTAGGGTGCGTGCCGGGAGCGTGCACAGAGGAGGCGGTCATAGCGCGGATGTCAAGTGGTTAAAAGTTTAAAGGGGAGAAAATAGTAAATGTTAGTGATAACTGTGATTCAGTCAGAGCCTCCTAGGAACCCAAGGTGTGGAAGAGAACATGGTGTGGAAGAGAACATATGAATCAATGACAGATCTACTTTGAAAGGATTCCAAAAGAACCCCTGCTTAGTGTTAACAGGCATGTGCACTGATATCTGCCATGTGAGTACCAGTTGCACTGCCACCTTAACATTGCAAGCAGTGCTTACGTTAATGTAACATACATAAATGTTATTTGTGGAGGGGTGTTGGAATTGTTGAAGAATTTGGAATTATGTTAGTAACCATGGTTACTGCTAGCAAAATAAAATAATCTTTATAATTCGAAAAAAAACTCTAAATGTTTTAGTTTTTGTACATTCCCAAAGCATGTACAGTGGTGTGAAAAAGTGTTTGCCCCCTTCCTCATTTCCTGTTCCTTTGCATGTTTGTCACACTTAAGTGTTTCGGAACATCAAACCAATTTAAACAATAGTCAAGGACAACACAAGTAAACACAAAATGCAATTTGTAAATGAAGGTGTTTATTATTAAAGGTGAAAAAAAATCCAAACCATCATGGCCCTGTGTGAAAAAGTGATTGCCCCCCTTGTTAAAACATACTATAACTGTGGTTGTCCACACCTGAGTTCAATTTCTCTAGCCACACCCAGGCCTGATTATTGCCACACCTGTTCTCAATCAAGGCATCACTTAAATAGGAGCTGCTTGACACAGTAAGGTCCACCAGAAGATCCTTAAAAGCTACACATCATGCCGAGACCCAAAGAAATTCAGGAACAATTGAGAAAGAAAGTAATTGAGATCTATCAGTCTGGAAAGGGTTATAAAGCCATTTCCAAAGCTTTGGGAATCCAGCGAACCACAGTGAGAGCCATTATCCACAAATGGCGAAGACATGGAACAGTGGTGAACCTTCCCAGGAGTGTCCGGCCGCCCAAAATTACCCCAAGAGCGCAGCGACGACTCATCCAAGAGGTCACAAAAGACCCCACAACAACGTCCAAGGAACTGCAGGCCTCACTTGCCTCAGTTAAGGTCAGCGTTCATGCCTCCACCATCAGGAAAAGACTGGGCAAAAATGGCCTGCATGGCAGAGTTCCAAGGAGAAAACCACTGCTGAGCAAAAAGAACATCAAAGCTCGTCTCAATTTCTCCACAACACATCTTGATGATCCCCAAGACTTTTGGGACAACATTCTGTGGACCGATGAGACAAAAGTGGAACTCTTTGGAAGGTGTGTGTGTCCAAGTATATATGGCGTAGAAGGAACACTGCATTTCAGAAAAAGAACATTATACCAACAGTAAAATATGGTGGTGGTAGTGTGATGGTCTGGGGCTGTTTTGCTGCTTCAGGACCTGGAAGACTTGCCGTGATAAAAGGAACTATGAATTCTGCTGTCTACCAAGAGATCCTGAAGGAGAATGTCCGACCATCTGTTCGTGTACTCAAGCTGAAACGAACTTGGGTTCTGCAGCAGGACAATGATCCTAAACACACCAGCAAGTCCACCACCGAATGGCTGAAGAAAAACAAAATGAAGACTTTGGAGTGGCCTAGCCAAAGTCCTGACCTGAATCCTATTGAGATGTTGTGGTATGACCTTAAAAAGGCCGTTCATGCTCGAAAACCCTCTAATGTAACTGAATTAGGACAATTCTGCAAAGATGAGTGGGCCAAAATTCCTCCAGGACGCTGTAAAAGCCTCATTGCACGTTATCGCAAACGCTTGGTTGCAGTTGTTGCTGCTAAGGGTGGCCCAACCAGTTATTAGGTTTAGGGGGCAATCACTTTTTCACACAGGGCCATGATGGTTTGGATTTTTTTTCACCTTTAATAATAAACACCTTCATTTACAAATTGCATTTTGTGTTTACTTGTGTTGTCCTTGACTATTGTTTAAATTGGTTTGATGTTCCGAAACACTTAAGTGTGACAAACATGCAAAGGAACAGGACATGAGGAAGGGGGCAAACACTTTTTCACACCACTGTAAACAGCGTTACCCTTCATCGATTGTTTCAGTCTCTTTTCCCAAAAATGTGCAGCCTCAGCAGACTGTACCATTGCTGTTATGAAAATTTTGACATCTCACCACGATTCAACAGCCAAGTTCTTACCTTTGTTTCCAATCAATCTCCATGGCTTCTGAAGTAGACAGGACATGACTGTCACCGGAAGAACAGAGGGATCTTTAACATTCAGGCTGTGACTGACAAACTTTCTTTTCCTTTTCTGTGCTGTGTGTGAGGGAAGATGGCAGTACACATTGTGGAAATAACGGGGTCTTCAGGGACAGACTGAAGCAAAGTTAACTTTTTGTTCATCGGCATGTTGAATAGTTCATATTTGGCTGAAGTATCTGTAAACATTGGAAATAGAAAGATTTGCGTCAATATATTTTAAATGATTGTTTAATTCTGTATTTTCTAATCACATTAAACATTTGCTCTAAAAGGAATCTTTAATGGTTTGGGGTTTTTAAATGTACATTTTTTAAAACTGCTTTTTGCTTTCTTTTTTCAATTTATATATAATTTTTATTAATACAAAAAACATTTAATGTTGGGTACACTCACAACACTAGAGCCAGAGAACATTATGGGTATTCTAAAAATAATTCAGGTCGTCTCTTTGGATTTAAAATCCATAAGGTTTTCATAAGTAAAGGAGACAGGGAGGGAAAATTACAAGGAATGATTCATTTCTCTGACACTTAAGATGTGTGGGTAAGGCTGAGCCTGACTGCTAAACTCTGTAAACTAAAAACTCACTTTAAAACAAAATAATTTTTTTCGGGAAAAAAAATCAGCCTAGCAAACTTGTAAAATGGAGCGTAGAGCTCCATCTGCTAACTGGAAATGTAAATATGAATCATGCAATATAGATTTACAGATACAGATGTATTTTTAAAAATTACATGTATTAGTCCTGAAGGATTAACAGCTAGTAAATGAACTGGGCCAGGTGACGTCACTAGTTACTAAGGACACAGCAAGTTCTTGCACCCGCCACTTCTTAAGCAATCCTTGACAGCAAGGATGCTCTCATGTATAATAGTGGTATTTCTACAACTACTATGCATGATGTTCAGCTCCAGATGAACAGGTATAAAGTCCGGTGTTTGAAGGAACACCTAAACAGTTAAAGTGTTGTCATTCAAACTCATCCAACTCATCCATAATTCATTAAAGTGACTGTAAAGCCATATATATATATTTTTTTTTTAAAAAACAAACGTTTTATACTTATCTGCTATGTGCAATGGTTTTGCATTGAGCATCCATGATCCTCCTCCTCTTGGGTCTAAATACAAGTAGCAAAGATGAAATGCGGTCTAGGAAAAATATGTTACAGACATAGATTAAAGATGCCATCATAGCCTTAAAATACTTTATTTAGTGTAAATACTTGAGATGAGTGGTAGTGCCCCCATAACTTTATGAGAAATACCTAAAAAACAAAACAGAACATTAGTCCCCCTAAAAAAAGGGGATTCGTATGGGTTTAAGCCCTCTAATGGTATTTATACGAAACGTGTTGAAAAATTACTCAGCCCCTATCCTGCTACATGGATAATTGTTAATTTACAAATAGATGGTGAAAAATGTATATATGTTTATTTAAGACAAACTGATAGGGTTGAAGAATATAGCAACATGGGCTAGCTACCAGATGTATCTATATGTGCTGTATATGTGTGCTGTGTTGTATTGAAAGTAGGAACACAAATATGTATAACATCCTTTAAATAAATTATGCTATTTTATTCCATAAACATGATTTTTATAAAATGGATGTTTAATGTTGCTATTTGAATGTGGTACCCAAAAAGTCCTCTATAACCATTTGAGCTCCAGAAGGTTTTACCCCCTTTATGACCATGCCATTTTTTGTTATTCAGCACTGCGCTACTTTAACTGGTAATTGTGCGATCATGCAACGCTGTACCCAAAATAAATTTATATAATTATTTTCACACAAATAGAGCTTTCTTTTGGTGGTATTTGATCACCACTGGGTTTTTTATTTTTTATTATATAAATGAAAAAATTACATAAAATTGAAAAAAACATTTTTTTTTTACTTTTTATTATAAAACATATTTAATAAAGAAAAAATAAAAATATCAGACTACTTTGCTATACTCTTTGGACTTAAATTGTCGGGATGTAGTGCTGCCGATTACGTTTTAGAAAAAAAATTTGCTTACACTGAGAAGTAGCTATGAGTCAGGACAAATCCATTTTATGAAATGTAAGGTCAGTAAATGTCCCAAGATAAAAGCCAATAAAGTTTATTAATCCGTCTGGGACAAATAGGAAAATCGCCTGAACACCCACCCTCTAAAATTGTTTCACTCACAAGGAGCTTAATCACAGAGTGAGTGCCACAATGTAGGAGGACTCATTTATACACATGCATAGATCCTAAGCAGAAGATAATAAAATCATTCACAGGAATACAAAGAAAACACAATTAACTCTACATTGCATTATTGTTCCTGTCAGAATGTATCGGATCCACAGTATTTTGTTACAAAATCCAACATACTATGTAAAACTTACAACGTTAAAAAAAACTAACATATAAAGAAACAAATTAAGTTTCCACATATACTGTATATTCACAGCATCAGGTGAGAGTATAATTCAGTTTTACATATTTTGCAAGGTGGATTTTATATTAAAGCAGAGTTCCACCCAAAAATGGAACTTCCTCTTTAAGGGAAGGTGACCCCCTGGCATGCCACGTTTGGCATGTCATTTTTTTGGGGGGGGTGGAAACCCTTTTTTTAGAGGGTTCCAGCTCCCATTTCCTCTCGGGGCACTGCGGCGCCGGAAGTAAGTTCACCTCTCCCCCTCCCTCTCGGCAACCATCTAGGACACGTCACAGGTCCCAGATGATTGCCGGGCCAGTCACAGCGCGGCACGCATGCGCAGTGCATGCCCAGCTGTGACGCCACAGCTGGGCATCCACAGTGACAATGTCGGCGCCGCAGAGAGGAGGGGGAGATGAGCGGGGCTTCGTTCCCCCACATCGCTGGACCCTGTGACAGGTAAGTGTCCGATCATTAAAAGTCATCAGCTGCAATATTTGTATCTGCTGACTTTAAATTGTTGACATCCCCAAGGATAATCATAGGTACTGAAGGTCCCTGTACTGTATATACTGCAGAATTTTACAATTCTTTAAGAAGAGATTTATATTTCACTAAAATCTCCCTGCTTAACAATTGTTGAGCTACAAAACAAACCACATACAAAGTCCATTGTTTTAATTCAGACATGCCTAACATAGATATTGAATAAACAAGTGTCCTTAAAGTCTGAACAGCTGGTGCTGTTCTAAATAGTGCAGGTGAAATCCTTGATCTCAACAATTGTTAAGCAGGGAAATTTTAGTGAAATATAAATTTCTTCTTAACCTCCTAGGCGGTAATCCCGAGTCTGGCTCGGGTTCAATTTTTTCTGCTAGGAGCGGTAACCCCGAGCCAGACTCGGGCTGCATTGCAGGATACAGGGGGGGAAGTTACTTACTGTGACGGATCTTCAGTGTCTCTTCTGGGACAAGGAAGAACCAATGGGAACTCAACACTTGTGTATACAAAAAGCTACAGTTGAAACAAAAAGGGATTATGATAAGCAGGCAGCCCCTCCTAACAGATCCCCTGCTGGGAGATGTCTCCAGTCCAGACCTTTCGTCTACATGCCATGACCCAACACAATTAACACAGCAACAAGAGGGGGGGGGGGGGGGGGGGGGAGAAGGGATGCAGCATTACATCGCATTATCTCAATGGCACTTTGTCCCCAAGTCTCTCCCAAGTCCATTCTGGGCCATAGTCTATGGGTAGGAGGCCAACGCAGAGCCCCCTCCAAAACACACAGTGACAGTGGGTTCTGTCACATTTCTCCCCTTTTAAAAACAGACTAACCAGGTCCTTGACCCTCAACTGGTCTCGACCTGCGTTAGTCACAAATTCCCACCCCAGGCAAACAGAAAAAGAAACAGTACGACTCTGGCGCTGGGGAGCAAAACCGCACATACGGTCTCCCGTGAATAAAAACAGCCGCTTTAGAGCAGGACTGCCTGTCCGCACTCCCGTGATCCGGGGCCTGGTTGCATGTATTGGGGGGAGCTGAATAATCCTCTGCCCCGATGCCAGCGCTTCAGCTGGTAGGGAGCATAGGCTGGTAGTGCTAAGCCTTTGAGGAAGAAAAGGAACTTGCTCTTCTCCTGGTGTAGTTACCAGCCGCTGGGGAGGTATCTTGCAGGGACTATTTCCCGGACTCTCCATCTCTTTTTCTGATGCTGGGCAGAGACCAACAGCGCTCTGCCCCGTAGCCAGCGCTTCTGCTGGGGGGACATATGCAAAGATATTCAGCCGCTGAAGAGGGGGAAGGGTTTTTTCCCCTCCCGGTTCTGTGACCAGCTGCTGGGGCAACTTTTGACAGGGGCCATCTCCCAAACCCTCCAAAAACATACTGAGGGCTGGGCAGGGGCCAGCGGCACTCTGCCCCATAGCCAGCACTTCTGCTGGGGGGATAAACACTGGGGTAGTGTCCAAGTGCTGGGGAAGTAGAATGGCTTTCTCCACTCCCGGTGGGGATTTCCGCTGCTGGGGAAACAGCTCCCCGAAGATCATCTCTCGGACTCTCCGGATCCAATTCTGAGGGTGGGCAGAGGCCACCGGCACTCTGCTCCGTCGCCAGCGCTTCTGCTGGGGATATAAACACTGGGGTAGTGTCTAATTGCTGGGGAGGGAGAATGGCTTTCTCCACTCCCGGTGGGGATATCTTCTGCTGGCAAAACAGCTTACTGAGGTCATGTCCCAGACTCCCTGGATCTAACTGTGAGAGTGGGCAGAGGCCAGCGGCACTCTGCCCTGTAGCCATCGCTTCTGCTGGGACACCGGATGCGATACTCTGGACTTGCTGCTGATCCCCATCTACCAGCCTTCCAGCGCCCGATTCTTTACGGTTAGCCAGTGTAGGCTCCTCAGGGAAGGGGAAATAGATTCCCAGGGTTTTTTTCCTGTTATCAGTCTTGCCGCCGTGTTTTGGATAAGTTGTAAGCGCGCAAGTTGATATTGGGGTAACCCTATGTAGAGGGAGTTTGCGTAGTCCAGTCGTGAATTAATGACTGTTCCAACTACCACTGCTTTGTCCTCCTTTGGAATGAAGGGGATGAGTCTGCGTAGAAGGCGAAGGAGATGGTGAGATCCGCTAACTACCGATCCTATTTGGGCATCCATTGACATTTCTGAGTCAAAAATGACTCCGAGGCTCTTGGCCTTGGTTCTTGGGAAGATGGTCTGTCCAAAGATGGTGGGAGGTGTCCAAGGGATCTTGGTTCGGGAGTTTTGGTTTGCCTGTAGAATAAGAAGTTCTGTTTTTGATTCATTGAGTTTAAGAGAGCTGGCGGTCATCCAGTCGTCTATCATAGTGAGGCAGTTTTCTAATTGCCGATGATGGTCTTTTTGTCCAGTGATCCGAAAGTATAATTGGGTGTCATCAGCGTATGAGTGGAAGCAGAGGTCTGACCTTCTGATGATGTTGAGGAGTGGGCGGATGTATATGTTGAAGAGCACTGGCGACAAAGGTGATCCTTGCGGGACTCCACAAGAGATTGCCCGGGTTTCAGAGGTAAAAGCTCCTAGTTTCACTGTCTGAGAGCGATTTCCTAAGAAGGATGCGAACCATTGTAGGTCTGCGTCTGCGACTCCTGCTACTTCTGTAAGGCGGATGAGTAGAGTGTTGTGGTCCACAGTATCAAACGCTGCGCTGAGGTCCAACAGCACCAGGAGGCATGATTCTCCGTCATCTGCTGCTTCGAGGGCGTCGTCCCAAATCTTCAGGAGTGCCGTTTCTGTGCCATGGCCTGGGCGGAAGCCTGATTGTAGAGGATCCAGGAGTTTGTGTGTGTCTAGGTGGCGGTGTAGCTGTTGTACTACCGCTTTCTCCATAATCTTGGAGATGGTGTTGAGGCTTGTTATCGGTCTGCGGTGGTTGGGGTCCCGGGGGTCGAGGTTGGGCTTCTTTAGCAGGGGTTTGATGATGTCTTCTTTTTGCTCTGGATGGCTGAGGTTGGAAGTTTTTTTCATGTGGATTATTTTCCGGATGTTGTCGATTTTGTCAATGAAAAAATCTGACAACTCATTACAGAAATCTTGGGTTTCGTTTGCTGGGGGCTCTAAGCATGTCGGGTTCATCGACTGAGCGACTATTTTAAAAAGTTCCCGAGGGCGGTTTAGTGCCGATGAAATGGTATTTGCAAAAAAATCTTTTTTAGCTTTAAAAATTGCTTTGTGATAATTCTCACTTCTGAGACTTTTATGCCATTAGCTTGTCTCGCTGCCTGGGGAACCTCCGATGCCTTCCGGCATTCAAGCACTCGCAGTGCCCTCTGTATCATCGCTGCTTCTTCCATTGTGGTTAGAACGGGAAAACGTAGGGGTACCCCTGGCCCCATTTGCTCTGCATCTTCGCGACTGTCCGCTTTTTCTCCCAGACAGTCCCAGGCAACGGGAGCCATGCCGGGCTGCTGATCACCGTCAAACAGCCGCTTGTAGGCAATCTCGAGCTCCCATTCCTGCTCAACCAGGAACTCCAATTCCTCCAGGTCACATGCCTCTTCTGGGAGGTCCAGCACCTCATCTCGGAAGTCCAGGATGTCTTCCAGCCGCCACTCCTCGATGCTCCCAAAGTCTGGGTCTCCGTACATTTTTTTATGGAGCAGCCCCACGCTGCCGTAGCCAACGCCTTCTGTCGGGCTGCCATCTGCTGTACCTGGCCACAGTTGAGCCGCAAACCACCGGAGGGCTCTGTAGCTGGCGTCCAGCCTCATCTCCTCCCGGACCAATCTTCCGAGCTCCGTCTTCCAATCATCTCGCGGTTGTTCCCTCAGAAACACCTCTCGTGCACGGTACTGCGTCCAGTACATCTCTGTAGAGGAGGGAAGGATCTTCCCCTGATGGTGCCGCTCGTGGCTTAGCATCTCTTGCCAGAGTTGCCGGCGGATCACATCCTCCCAGCCGAGCATGGTGTGCTCTGTCGCTGGTCCCCGATGTTGCTTCCGCATGCCTTGCAGCCTCCTCCCGAACTCCGCTCTCATGCTGGCTGGTCCCCGTATTGCTTCTCGATGGCTGCCCGGATCTTGCATCCCGGTGGTGATTTGGATGTCCTGGACTGCAGGAGACTTCCCACTGCTCCCACCACTGTGACGGATCTTCAGTGTCTCTTCTGGGAATCTCCGCCAGACCTGTGTCTCCTGTCCTCCAAATGCACTTGCAGCCTGCAGATTCGCCATAACCAGCCCTTAACCCCTCAATCACGAGACAAGCCACACAGGTGTTGAGGGTTAAACATCCAGAGCATAAAACTGTTTATTAAGTTTCAAACATACACTTTTAAACACAGTTGGGGACACCCCCTTAGCCTTGTCATAGAGGGGGTAGGGGACAAGGAAGAACCAATGGGAACTCAACACTTGTGTATTCAAACAGCTACAGTTGAAACAAAAAGGGATTATGATAAGCAGGCAGCCCCTCCTAACAGATCCCCTGCTGGGAGATGTCTCCAGTCCAGACCTTTCGTCTACATGCCATGACCCAACACAATTAACACAGCAACAAGAGGGGGGGGGTGGGGGAGAAGGGATGCAGCATTACATCGCATTATCTCAATGGCACTTTGTCCCCAAGTCTCTCCCAAGTCCATTCTGGGCCATAGTCTATGGGTAGGAGGCCAACGCAGAGCCCCCTCCAAAACACACCGTGACAGTGGGTTCTGTCACACTTACATTTTCCCCTGGATCCTGCGATGTCTCCCCGCTGTGTGTGCGAGCCGTCTGCTCGCTCGATTCACACAGTGCCCGAGTGCTGCTGATCTCCGTTCCCTGCGACGTTACGACGCATGGGAGCGGAGATCGGCGCCAAATTCTAAAAAGTTTAAAAACACAATACACATACAGTACTGTAATCTTACAGATTACAGTACTGTATACAAAAAATACACATCCCCTTTGTCCCTAGTGGTCTGCCCAGTGCCCTGCATGTCATTTTATATAATAAAAAGATTTTTTTCCTGCCTGGAAACTGGAGATTGTCCATAGCAACCAAAAAGTGTCCCTTTATGTCAAATGTGGTTTTAGACCAGCTAGAAAACACCGATAAAAAATTAGAATCACAATTTATCATCAAACAATAAATTTAATGACAGCGACTATTCTGCAACTGAGCAAATTTCAGTGTTTTTGATTTGATTACATTATTGAATCATTTTTATATATATTTTTATTATATTATAATTTATGATTTTGTGTTTCAAACTTTATCATACCCGGGATGTCTACTAGACTCTGGTTCGGACAGATTTAAGTGAGTTATTCATAAGAATTGCATGCCTACAATATAAAAACGCCAAATTTCCATGCAAAATAATTGTACCGCTTTCAGCACAAAATTCCGGACAGAATCATACCGCCAGGGAGGTTAAAGAATTGTACAATTCTGCAGTATATACAGTACAGGGACCTTCAGTACCTATGATTATCCTTGGGGATGTTAACAATATTAAATACTCATCCAAAGACACAATATCTATGTTTAGCGCTGAAACATTTTTTATTGTTTCACGTTTATCACTATTGGTCCTGTTGTTTTGTTGCCAGCAGCTTGCACTTTTATATTTAGTCTGTATATCTGTGCAATAATTAATTTTTTTGTTTATGTTTTAATTTAGACAGACTTTTATGGAAAAATTTCATTGGATTCTAAGAAGTAATAACAAAGCAGCAATGCCACATAAGACTACAAAACAGGAAGCACATAAGAGTGTATGTAGGTTGTATATCCAAGCCTTGTTTTTAGCTTTAGATAGAGTATGCAAGGAATAAAACCCATGTCAGTTTATTTGTTCTGTATGTTTCCCATGAGGCTGGATTCACACTAGTCTGGTGCGAATTGCAGCTCCGGTTTCCCTGCAAAGATCAAAATGATTCATTCAGCGGTTCCTCTCCATTGTGGCTGCAGATCAGCTGACCTGGGAGAGGGGGGAGGAGTAGGAGGAGGGGGAGAGCATTCGTGTTCAGAACGGAACACATCTGCGAATCAGATGCGCTCCGATTGAAGATAATGTGCCTTCAATTCGCACCGCACTGCCTAGAAAATGCACACAAATTTTGTGCAATGCCGAGTGCAGATGCAATGCACATATGTAAACCATACCCATTGAAAACAACATGTTTTCAAATGTTCTGCAAATTGCAATGCGGTGAAATCCGCATCCAATTCGCAATAGTGTGAATCCAGCCTTAGAGAGATATATTTTCACTTTCCGCTCATAGATACAACAGAAAGTAAGAGGAAATCTCTTAAGTCAAGGATGAAATATCATCTTAGACAGTTGTTAATATAACAGGTCCTCCTATTGGAAAATGTACCCTTGCATTCTTTTTCCCGATCACTTTCTTTCCCAATTATAATAGTTGTTTGGACAGATAGAGAGAATCTACTTAGCAGGGATACAAACGGCGAGAAAAAAAACTGTTTATGAGTTCCAACCATTCTCTACTCTTCCAAAACTGAAAGACAACTTTTGGCATTGCATACACTTTAGGTGAGTCAATACACATATAATATTACAATAACAGAGAAATCAGCGCAAAATTCCTTCAGCTACATTTTTTATTATTGAAATGTTCTGTGTGCTTGGGGAGCCCCATGTACACAGATCCATATCACCTGCACACTGTGCTCTTAATTTCAGCTTCAAAGCTCAACAACAGATAGAATAGGGGGGTTATCAGAATAAAATAGAATAGGGGGGTTATCAGAATAAAATACAATAGGGGGGTATCAGAATAAAATAGAATAGGGGGGTTATCAGGCAGTGAAACTTGGTCTTACTCTATAATGTTAGCAAAATTAGGGAGACTCGACAGGTTCCTTTTAAAAAGCAAATCGACATATAGAATATTATAAAAAAAATGGAATACCTATGTAGTAGAGATAAAGGACATTCAGAAAAATATAATAGAATATGGGGAAGATGGAAAAACTTTAAAACCTGAGAAATATCTGGAAAAGGTTTTGGAGGGCGAAAGGGCAGTAGATTACTGAAACCAAAAAAAAAGAAAAAAAGGGGGTCAAGAATAAGACAAACCAAATGGGTTGGGGGTAGGAGGGGTAAGGGGGGGTGGAAAGACTGGTAAGGTATAGGGTAGAAGAGAGGTTTATAGTTATAAAGTAGTGAAGATTTTTTGTAATTTATAATAAAATGTATGCCGTGTACACACGGTCGGACATTCCAACAGAAAAAGTCAGATGGGAGCTTTTCATCGTATATTCCCACCGTGTGTATGCCCCATCTGACTTTTTCCGTCGAAAATTCAGATGGACTTAGATAGAGAACATGTTCTAAATTTTTCGGATGGAAAATAATTCTAGAAAAAACGCTTGTCTGTATGCTGTTCCGACACAGTGGCTATTGAACTTCCTTTTTTAGTGCCGTTGTACGTGTTGTACGTCACCGCGTTCTTGGCGTGGCCGTGTGTATGCAAGACAGCTTGAGTGGAATTCTGTCGGAATTCCGTCTGGAAAACCTTCAGAGTTTATTCCGACGGGAAAAAAGGTCGTGTGTACAGGGCATAACTCTTTCCTTGTCGGGAAATGGAGAGAATATAAAAAAATTTAAATAAGTTGAATAAAGCATGGAATAACTACCACAATGATGTGAAAACGAGAAGGACATAATAATGAACATAAAGTTGAAATAAGTCTCTCGACTGAGTTTGCTGAAGTGGTAATAAAAATAAAAATAAATAAATAAAAGAGCAACCAAAAAAAAAATTTAACTGCTGAATGTGCCTGATTTAAAATGGTCTAATACCTGACTTTAGCAATGTAAATATCAGTGGAATTCTGAAAGTATTTTTTTAATATGTTGTACATATACTGTATATTTTCACACAAAGTATTCTTCATATATAAAGTATGTATTAAAGTATGCAAGTCTTGTTTGCTGTGGTTTGTACTGACAGCTCAGATTCAGCTCTTCTGCGAGGCACTGATATCTAGGGAACATAATGACAGGGAACTTTTTGACACAACATGAAAAGGGCAGTGCAGCTTGCAGCAGGGGACCAGTATAAAATGAGCAGTGTCTGTGTTCAGGTAGCTATTAGGACTACATGGAAAATTAATCCAATGGAACCTGGTTACATTGTATCCTCTTAATAGCAAAACACAAGGTAGAAAATCTGGCTTTTGATTAAATATCAGAAATGCGTAAGCAGGGTAGTATTGTGTTACAATTAGACTGGATGAATACAGAAAGCTATTTATTACAAGACTTTAATAGCTTTCCCTAAATTCTTTGTAAGAACTATTTAGCTCTGGAAATGTGGACAGAATTTGATTTACAACTGCAACATTATATTGTTCCATTATTCACACAATACTTACAATTGCAAACTGTATTAGGCTAACAAAGAGTAATTATATAAATGTGAAATTTGTATTTAAGCCACTTTCACACTCAGGCGCTTTACAATCGCTATAGCGCTAAAATTAGTGCCTGAAAAGTGCCTGTAAAGTGCCTCTCCTGTCATTCCAGTGTGAAAGCCTGAGTGTTTTCACACTGGAGTGGTGCACGTGCGGGACATTAAAAAAAAGTCCTGGACATGGAAGACACAGGTACTAAGTTTTGAGGCGGTTAAGAATCGCATGGACGATATAATGGTTAATGAAAAGCTGACTGCTGTCCTTTCGGACACTCAGGATAAGTTCCTGAAGGTTTGGAGGCCATGGGTCGAATATACTAAACCCACCAGATTTGATACCACCCTTCTTTGGATTTAATGCACTCTTGCTCCCCACCGCGAGGACCCACACCCCCCCCCCCCTATTTTTTTTCTCTCTCCTCTTCTTCCTCTCCTCTTCTTCCCCCCTATTATTTAATCCTCCCTTTTTAGCTAATCTCAATCCATATCTCTTATTTAACCTCCCTCTCTATACTCTTACTTCTCAGTTGCACCTATGAATCCATATGGCCACCGGGCATAGCCTTGGATGAGATGGTTACGTGGATAGATACTCAGGACTATTTATAGTTAGGCCCCTGTTGAGACAAACTCTTCAAGTATTTGTTAAAAATTGGACGAGATCCTACGGGCATTCCTAAAAACCTCAGTGTGTCCAACCACTTTCATGTTTCCAACGTACAACTGTTCTCAGCCTCTGTTATATTTTTATTGTTTTGTTTTTCTCTGATTTACTAGCATACTTATTTTATTTATAAGATGCTAAATTTTATGTTTATTCATGATGCATTCTCTACAGTGTTAAACTGTGAAATTGCTATGGTTATCAATAAAACCTTTTGTAAAAGAAAAAAAGTCCTGCAAGCAGCATCTTTGAGGCGCTTTAGGAGCCATGTATACACCGCTCCTAAAGCACCCCTGCCCATTGAAATCAATGTGCAGCCTCGCCGAAGCGACTGCAGAGCACCTCAGCAGCGGCTCTTTGTGGGCACTTCTAACCCTTTTTTGGCTGCTAGCGGGGCTTTTAACCCCCGCTAGTGGCCCGAAAAAGGGTTAAAAGCACCACTAAAACGACAGTAAAAATAGCGGCGCTTTATCACCAATGCCCCCAATGCCACAGTGTGAAAGTGTTCTTAGTCATGCCAAGTGCACACATAAGTACTATCCAGGAACCAGCATAGGGAACACATACTAATGATTTTGTTTTTACTATACATCATGGAGAGGATCCTCTTTTCAACAACATTGAAAAGACACAAACTATTTAAATTATATGCTTATGTAGAAGACTCCTTTAGGCTGTATGTGGAGTTTAAGAACAGTATGAAGAACAGTATGATTCTCACACCATCAGTGACACCATATTCTGACATTATATACTGCCTATTTTGCATGTATACTAGATATTTCTTTTACTCTTGCATTGCTGCTTGGCTTATCAGATTCATTGCAACTTGAGAAAAGGCTTTTTTAAGTTTTGTTTTTGATGCCACACCTGGTGTTTTATCCAATAGCAATAGGCCTTAATTTACCAGTGGATGTAGCAACAATAAGAGCTCTAAAAGCTATAGGAAAGTTAATTACTACAAAAATGTAAGCAAACACCCACAAAATTGGCCAGCGTCTCAACAATTTAATAGTATAGTTTGTGAGCCTTTTTTTTACAATACAACAACTCATTATCTTAAACATTTAATAAAATGTCACAAAGTGCACAAAATACTTCAAAACCATAACCCCACATTCCCCAAACCCTCCCCTCCTCCCATCCCTGTATTACCAAAGCATTCAAAATATAGACCTCCGCTATATGTTTCGTAGACATTGGCTAGAATCAGAACAGTTCATGAGCAAATAAAAAAAAGCATTCTTTTTAATGTGTTTGCTACCAACAGAACCCTCAGCTTCTGCTTGCAGCATATCAACAGTGGTAAAAGTACCAACCATTTGGGTACCACATGCCTGAAGAAACACATGCCTATGCACCAAAGAGCTTGGTAGGAGCAGCACCTCAATGAAACAGGTTGGCAGCAAAAGGCATGCACTCCTACTACTCTAGGACCCATAGCAACCACTTACGTTTAGGGTGCCACTAATCTGCCCTTTCCCTCCTCCTTCTCCTCCTCTTTAAGTGTGAATAGTAGACATTTATGTTTGGCCTGCCAATGCACCCTTTTAATTCTCCTCCCACTCAAGAGTGTAATGCAGCTATTTTTTTATTTAGCCATGCTTTTTACACAGCAATTCCTCACATAAAATCAAGAGGAAAGTTTATGCCCCTTTTTCTCCTCCTGAGGGTACATTGCAGTAATTTTATTTTGGGCCTACTAATGTATCATTTTCTTCCTCCTTAGCCTTAAGGGCACACAGCAGTGTTGCTACTGGTCCATTTTCTTCCTTCTCTAATCCTGCCCTATCCCTGTTAGCTGGCTATGAGGAGTTGGTGGAACTTTTTTATGTGGCTGCAATCCAAAGTGCTGCTGCAGAAGAAATATATTTCCAGAAATCATCCCCAATAGTCAGCATCTTCATGCAAGCTTTGTCTAAAACCCTACTTATAAATTTTTGGTAGTCCTCGTTACACCACAATATGAGGTACTCGGTCACCATTATTTTGCCCAAGTGGCCGTATTGCCAGTTGCCATTATGCAAGCAATCAAAGGTTGTGTCCCATAGGAAACTATATTACCACGTAAAACATACCGTGGTAATAATGGACCCAAAAAAACACCCAACTCTACCATGCCACATGGCTATGGTTGCACACATGTTAATATTTTCAATTCACCTATTGGTAAATAGTACACAGATATGTACCAACATAAATGTCCAAATCAGCTGAGTCACATGCCATGCCTATGTACGGTGTAATGTGAACAGTACACTGACTCTCCCTTTGAACCAGAATGTAGAACATATTAAGTAAGCTTTTGAAACAAATTAATCTATCTTTAGCTTTGGATGCACAAAGTATAAAGGTGTATCCCGTATCAGGACAGGGTTATCCAGGGCCCAAGGCAAACATGCTAAACTGCACCCCCCCCCTCCTTCCTTGATGCACACCTCCCAACTGTCCCTGATTTTGAGGGACTGTCCCTGGTTTGGAACAATGTTCCTCTGTCCCTCTTTCCTCCTCATTTGTCCCTCATTTGGTCTGATCTATATAGATGTATATAAAATGCACTACTTATCTTTTAAAAGGTGTTTCCCAGTGGTAAACCTTTCATCCAATTTCTAAATTGCTGCATTTGTAAATTTTAAAAGCCAATATAAAGGAATAGTAGTGTTAAAAAAGCACTTGTGGGTTTAACCAATCATTTTTTTGTCCAATTCCCCATTAATGGGGGTGTGGCATGGGGTGTGCCCTATGCCTGCATACTTTTGCTAATAGGTGTCCCTCATTTTTGTCTCACAAAGTTGGGAGGTATGCTTGATGTGCAAACGTAGCGTATCCCACACCCACCAGTCACTCACTTGTCAAAATACCTGTGCAGCTCCTGATCTGTCAATCAGGTTTTCCAGTGACCTGGAAGTGCACAGTTGTACCACTTGGCACATGCTTGTGTAGATGACTCTTTACATTTTAAAAGTTTGCTATTTGCAACAATTTGTGAGTGTACATTCACACCAGGTGTAGTAGGACTGTGTTGGGTGGCTATTCTAACAAATTCCCACCACAAGACAAGGTAAAATGCATTGCCTCCTATCAGGCTGGTTCATACCACCGTGTTGTGGTAGTGAGTGCTGAAAAAATTACTGCACGCATTCATTTTTTTTAGTGCAGTGCAAGGCAGTCTACCGCCTTGGCATATACTATAAGTATTTATGGTTTTGCTCTTATTATTTTTATTATGTATGCTTTGCTCTTATTATTTATTTTATGTTTTTTAGTTTTGTTTCACTTTGTAATTGCATTTTTTTGTTTTATTTAATCTACTGCCTTGCATCGTGCTGCGGCCAACAGAACTAAATGAAATGTAATTGTGTGACATTTTGATAAAGTTTGATGTACTGCAATTGCTGCATCAGCACTGCTGTCATCCTACCGCACACCAGCCGCTGCATAATGCAGTTGCTCATGACCCTAAAGGTTATAAACATTATTACTGTTTTTGTAATTTCCTTTTTTTTTTATGTATTAATGGATTGTGTTTTTAAACAAATCCATTCATAGTTCTGAGTTCTGAAGAGAGCACAGTGGTGAATTGCCATTGTCCTCACTTCAGTTTTACATATTCATATGAATAGCTTTGTTTGTCTTCAAACCCAAGCATACATAATCAATAGGTGTAAAGGTATTCAATCCTATTCATACACTCAGAGGCTGCTGTCAGATCTGGGCAGCACTACGGACGGTGCTGCTGGCTTCTATATACAGTTGTACCTACAGATTGGTATTTTTCAGGGTTTGTTTACCAGACCCCAACCTGTAATTTCTGATGCCAGTGCGGGGTGGAGGGAGGAGGTGGCCAGGGGGTGTAAGATAACAGAAGCGTGCACCTGTATGCAGAAGACTCCAGCTGTCATACAGGCTACAAGAGCACTGCACTAACAGAAAGGGAGAGCTATAGGGAGAGAGCACAGCCACAACCCCTCCTCTTCCTCCTGACTCTCTCTTCCACTCTTCGACTTCGTCACTCGGCTGCGGGCTGTGCTCTCTTTCCACCTAATCCCTCCTGCCTGTGCAGAGTCCTGTGTGTCTGTGATTATGATAGCCAGCTTCTGAATATAGGAGAGCTGTACAGGCAGAAAGGAGGAAGGGGGAGAGAAATCAGCCCCTATCTCCTCTCAGTTCTTTCTTCCTCTCCTGTACACTTCAGTACACAGTTGCTGGCTGTGCTCTCTCTTCCCCACCTCCTTTAATGCCAGTGCAGTGCTCCTGTGTGTCTGTGACTACTGCTGCTGGCTTCAGAACACAGAAGCATTGCAATAGCAGGAGGGAGGAGGGGGAGTCAGAACACAGTCCGCACCACCTGACGGCACTCTCCTTCTCTTCTCGCTGCAACCTGAGCGCTGGACTGACAGGGGTAGTGATCCCGCTGTCACTACTTCTGTCAGCCTTGCCCCCATTTCTACAGTAAACCATTGTGCCTATGGCAGCCTCCCCTCTCATCCACCCCTTGTCCCAGTCCTGGCTGGAATATAAATGCTTATAACACATGCCTCCTAAAGTTTATCTCAAAGTAAAGCTGAATCCGGAAGACCTTGCAGGACATAGTAGTAATTATAATTGCACATTCCCTCAAGTAACACTCAAAGGAGTATTTTATAGCAGTTGAAGATTCATAATCCACTCAGATCATTGTGTATATACACACACACACACATATATATATATATATATATATATATATATATATATATATATATATATATATATATATATATATATATATATATATATATATATATATATTAGTATCTCACAGAAGTGAGTACACCCCTTACATTTTTGTAAATATTTTATTATATCTTTTCATGTGATAACACTAAAGAAATTACACTTAATTTGCTTTCCTCTCAAAATAACCCAACACACAGCCATTAATGTCTAAACCGCTGGCAACAAAAGTGAGTACAATATGTTGTGTGGCCACCATTATTTTCCAGCACTGCCTTAACCCTCTTGGGCTTAGAGTTCACCAGAGCTTCACAGGTTGCTACTGGAGTCCTCTTCCACTCCTCTATGACAACATCAAGTAACTGTTGGATGTTAGAGACCTTGCGTTTCCCCACCTTCCGTTTGAGGATGCCCCACAGATTCTCAATAGGGTTTAGGTCTGGAGACATGCTTGGCCAGTCCATCAGCTCTACCCTCAGCTTCTTTAGCAAGGTAGTAGTTGTCTTGGAGGTGTATTTGGGGTCATTATCATGTTGGAATACTGCCCTGCGACCCAGTCTCCGAAGGGAGGGGATCATGCTCTGCTTCAGTATGTCACAGTACATGTTGCCATTCATGGTTCCCTCAATGAACTGTAGCTTCCCAGTGTCGGCAGCACTCATGCAGCCACAGACCATGACACTTCCACCACCATGCTTGACTGTAGACAGACACACTTGTCTTTGTACTCCTCACCTGGTTGCCGCCACACACGCTTGACACCATCTGAACCAAATAAGCTCATCTTGGTCTCATCAGACCACAGGTCATGGTTGCAGTAATCCATGTCCATAGTCTGCTTGTCTTTAGCAAACTGTTTGTGGGCTTTCTTGTGCATCATCTTTAGAAGAGGCTTCCTTCTGGGACGACAGCCATGCAGACCAATTTGATGCTGTGTGCGGCGTATGGTCTGAGCACTGACAGGTTGTCCCCCCACCCTTTCAACTCTGTAACAATGCTGGCAGCACTCATACGTCCATTTCCCAAAGACAACCTCTGGATATGACACTGAGCACGTGCACTCAACTTCTTTGGGTGACCATGGCAAGGCCTGTTCTGAGTGGAACCTGTCCTGGTTAAACATCTATATGGTCTTGGCCACCGTGCCACAGCTCAGTTTCAGGGTCTTGACAATCTTCTTATACCCTAGGCAATCTTTATGTAGAGCAACAATTCTTTTTTTTAGATCCTCAGAGAGTTCTTTGCCATGAGGTGCCATGTTGAAATTACAGTGACCAGTATGAGAAAGTAAAAGTGATAACACCAAATTTACCACACCTGAGACCTTATAACACTAACAAGTCACATGACACTGGGGAAGGTAAAATGGCTAATTGGGCCCAATGTGGACATTTTCACTTAGGGGTGTACTCACTTTTGTTGCCAGCGGTTTAGACATTAATGGCTGTGTGTTTTCAGAGAATATGAATGATAACACAAAAACTTTTCTTTCACTCATGGTTAGTGTTTGGCTGAAGCCATTTATTATCAATCAAATGTGTTTACTCTTTTTAAATCATAATCACAACAGAAGCTACCCAAATGACCCCCATCAAAAGTTTACATACCCTGATGATTTTGGCCTGATAACATGCACATGCATATTTACAAGTTGACACAAAGGGGTTTGAATGGCTATTAAAGGTAACCATCCTCACCTGTGATCTGTGTGCTTTTAGTGTGTAATTAGTGTGTGTATAAAAGGTCAATGCGTTTCTGGACTCCTGAAAGACCGTTGCATCTTTCATCCAGTGCTGCACTGACATTTCTGGATTCTGAGTCATGGGGAAAGCAAAAGAATTGTTAAAGGATCTGCGGGAAAAGGAAGTTGAACTGTATAAAACAGGAAAGGGATATAAAAAGATATCCAAGGAATTGAGAAGGCCAATCAGCAGTGTTTAAACTCTAATCAAGAAGTGGAAAATGAGGGGTTCTGTTGAAACCAAACCAGGAAAACCATGCCAGGAAAATTGTTTGGGATGCAAAGAAAACCCCACAAATAACTTCAGGTGAAATACAGGACTCAATATGGTGTGGCTGTTTCAAAATACACAATAAGGAGGCACTTGAAGAAAGATGGGCTGTATGGTCGAGTTGACAAAAAAAAGCCATTACTACGCAAATGCCACAAAGTATCCTGCTTACAATACACCAAACAGCAGAGAGACAACCCTCAAACCTTCTTGCACAAAGTCATTTGGAGTGATGAGACCAAAATTTAGCTTTTTGGCCACAACCATAAACGCTACATTTGGAGAGGAGTCAACAAAGCCTATGATGAAAGGTACAGAGGTGGATCAATGATGTTTTGGGGATGTGTGAGCTACAAAGGCACAGGAAATTTGGTCAAAATTGTTGGCAAGATGAATGCAGTATGTTATCAAAAAATACTGGAGGAACATTTGCATTCATAAGCCAGGAAGCTGTGCATGGGACGTACTTGGACATTCCAATATGACAATGATCCAAAACACAAGGCCAAGTCGACCTGTCATTGGCTACAGCAGAATAGTGAAGGTTCTGGAGTGGCCATTAGTCTCCTGACCTCAATATCATTGAGCCACTCTGGGGAGATCTCAAACGTGCTGTTCATGCAAGACAGCCCAAGAATTTACAGGAACTGGAGGCTTTTTGCCAAGAGGAATGGGCAGCTTTACCATCTGATAAGATAAAGAGCCTCATCCACAAATACCACAAAAGACTTTAAGCTGTCATTGATGTTAAAGGGGGCAATACACGGTATTAATAACTGGGGTATGTAAACTTTTGATCAGGGTCATTTGAGTAGTTTGTGTTATCATTATGATTTAAAAAGAGTAAACACAGTTGATTGACAATACATGGCTTCAGCCAAACACTAACCATGAGTGAAAGAAACGTTTTTGTGTTATCATTCATATTCTCTGAAAAATGGCCAAGAAATCATAAATTCTGCCAGGGTTTGTAAAAATTCTGCCAAGGTTTGTAAACTTATGAACACAAGTGTATATACAGTATCTCACAAAAGTGAGTACACCCCTCACATTTTTGTAAATATTTTATTATATCTTTTCATGTGACAACACTGAAGAAAGGACACTTTGCTACAATGTAAATTAGTGAGTGTACAGCTTGTATAACAGTGTAAATTTGCTGTCCCCTCGAAATAACTCAGCACACAGCCATTAGTCTAAACTGCTGGCAACCAAAGTAAGTGCACTCTTAAAGGGGAGTTCCAGGCATTTTAAAAGTCAGCAGCTACAAAAAGTGTAGTTGCTGACTTTTAAAAAAAATGACACTTACCTGTTCCACGGTCCAGCGATGTGGCCGAACGGGGTGTCGCTCCTCTTCCCCTCCTCTTCGCCGGCGCCGCCATGTCCACTAAGGGCACCCGGCCGTGACAGCTTTCCTCTTCACGGCCGGGCACGCACGGCGCATGCGCGAGCCGCGCTGCGCTCCCAGAGTGGATAGGCGATCTCCTGGGACCTGTCACGTGTCCCAGGAGATCGCCTAGAGGGAGGAGTCGCCTAGGCGGTTACTGGGCGGAAGGAGGAAGTGGGACAGGAAGTCCCCCTCCTAATGAAGCCCCCACTCCCCCCCCCCCAAAAAAATTACATGCCAAATGTGGCATGTAAGGGGGTGAGGAGTGGTTAAAGCTGAAGTTCCATTTTTAAGTGGAACTCCGCTTTAAGTGAAAATGTCCAAATTGGGCACAGCCATTTTCCCTCCCCGGTATCATGTAAATCGTTAGTGCTACAAGGTCTCAGGTGTCAATGGGGAGCAGGTGTGTTAAATTGGGTGTTATCACTCTCACTCTCTCTTACTGGTCACTGGAAGTTCTACATGGCACTTCATGGCAAAAAACTCTCTGAGGATCTGAAAAAAAAGAATTGTTTCTCTACATAAAGATGGCCTAGGCTATAAGAAGATTACCAAGACCCTTAAACTGAGCTGCATCACAGTGGCCAAAACCATACAGAGGTTTAACAGGACAGGTTCCACTCAGAACAGGCCTTGCCATGGTCAATAAAAGAAGTTGAGTGCACGTGCTCAGCGTCATATCCAGAGGTTGTCTTTGGGAAATATACATATGAGTGCTGCCAGCATTGTTGCAGAAGTTGAAGGGGTGGGGGGTCAGCCTGTCAGTGCTCAGACCATACGCCACAAACTGCATCAAATTGGTCTGCATGGCTGTCGTCCCAGAAGGAAGCCTCTTCTAAAGATGATGCACAAGATAGCCCACAAACAGTTTGCTGAAGACAAGCAGACTAAGGACATGGATTACTGGAACCATTACCTGTGGTCTGATGAGACCAAGTTAAACGTATTTGGTTCAGATGGTGTCAAGAGTGTGTGGTGGCAAGCAGGTGAGGAGTACAAAGACAAGTGTGTCTTTCCTACAGTAAAGTATGGTGGTGGGAGTGTCATGGTCTGGGGCTGCATGAGTGCTGCCTGCACTGGGAAACTATGGTTCATTGAGGTAACCATGAATGGCAACATGTACTGTGACATACTGAAGTAGAGCATGACCCCCTTCCTTTGGAGACTGGGCCGCAGGGCAGTATTCCAAAATGATAAAGACCCCAAACATGCCTCCAAGATGACCACTGCCTTGCTAAAGAAGCTGAGGGTAAAGGTGATTGACTCGCCAAGGATGTCTCCAGACCTAAACCCTATTGAGCATCTGTGGGGCATCCTCAAATGGAAGGTGGAGGAGCGCAAGGTCTCTAACATCCACTAGCTCGGTGATGTCATCATGGACCAGGACTCCAGTGGCAACCTGTGAAGCTCTGGTGAACTCCATGCCCAAGAGGGTTAAGGCAGTGCTGCAAAATAATGGTGGCCACACAAACTATTGACACTTTGGGCCCAATTTGGACATTTTCACTTAGGGGTGTACTCACTTTTGTTGCCAGCAGTTTAGACATTAATGGCTGTGTGTTGAGTTATTTTGAGGGGACAGCAAATTTACATAAGCTGTACACTCACTACTTTACATTGTAGCAAAGTGTAATTTCTTCAGTGTTGTCACATGAAAAGATATAATAAAATATTTACAAAAATGTGAGGGGTGTACTCACTTTTGTGAGATACTGTGTGTGTATATATATATATATAATATATATAGAGAGAGAGAGATCTATAAAGTGATGCAATGCAGATCCTTCTGGACGGGGACTAACTGGAGAACTGTGGACACAACTATAATAGGTATTTGCAGGGTAATACTCTTAAGTCCTCAAGTATATGGCAACATCATTAGAGATTTATGTTTTTTGGTGCCTTGATGTTTGATAGTAAACCTACAGTGCTAATATACTAGCCACACCTGTGATGGGTGTCTGCCTAGAGCTATACCACAAAGTATGGCTTAACACTTACATGCATCCATAGCCTTGCAAAAACTACTTTAATGCAAAGTAAGGTATAGATAAGTACAGTATAAACATACATTCTTTAGCACAGACAATAGAAAATATGAATATGCAGAACACCGCAGCCAGGGTCTGGTATGGATTTAATGGGGGAACCTCACGCAATAAAGAAGAAAGAAAAAGTGTGACATCCACCCCAAAATCCATACCTGAGCATGGTAGGCTAGGAAAGGGAGTATGAGAATAAAGCCCCCCTCTCTTCTGAATCACATTAGGCCACTTGTCCTTATTTTGGGGAGGGTACCTTGCTAGGGGGACTCCCTTGGCAAAGCACCTTGTCCCATGTTGATGAGCACAAGGGCCTCTTCCCCACAACCATAGCCCAGTGGTTGTGGGGGTATGCATGTAGGGGGCTTATTGGAATCTCAGGAATACTCATTAACAAAATAAATAAATAAATAAACACATTTTGAGAAGTCCTTCGTTAAAAAAAAAAAAATGAATGTAGATCAATCTTCAATCATATTATCCAGTGATGTAGATTCACATCAATCATGGTAAATAGCGCATGCTGACACAATCTGCTCCTGACAACTGCTCACTATGAATGACAGCTCCCTGGCTGAGAGGTTAATGTTAACAAAGAGGGGTATAATTTTCTTGTGTTTCATGTATAGGGTTTAGGTATCTGGGGCACATTATTTTAAAGAGTTCTTCCAGATTCAAATAAGACTCCCACCCACAGTCACCCACAACCACCAGGCCAGGGTTATAGAAGGCATATGGCCTGATATGGTGCAGGAGGGGGGGATCGCATACCACATGCCAGCAGAAAATAGAAATATTGCCCACTAAAGAGACACATGTAGCTTGGTATGCTTGTAGACCAGGGGTAGGCAACCTCGGCCTTCCAGCTGTTTTGAAACTACAAGTCCCATGAGACATTGCAAGACCCTGACAATCACAGGCATGACTCCTAGAGGCAGAGGCATGATGGCATTTGTAGTTTCACCAAAGCTGGATGGCAGAAGTTGCCTATCCCTGTGGAGAAGCTGAAAAGAAACTGCAGGACACACACCAGCACTAACCATCAATAAGATGTAAAATTCTTCCCTCCCCTCCACCCCCAAACCCCACAAAATACCCAGCATTTTACTAAAGGATTTCAGTAAAGTGTTTATCACACCGGTGCCTGCCTACAAGCCGTACAATGATCTGTTCCTATGCACTTTATCAGCAGTACTCCTTATGTTTTCCATATCCCAGCTAAGCACATTTCTAATATGACTGCTGGGAACCCTGCCTTTTATAGTGAGAGGCTGGTACATGATAAAACTCCCATTATTAGCTATTCTAAACCTCAACCTAAATTCATTGGCAAGGAAGTGCATTATTGGTAGTTGGTTGCTATGTCAGCAAACATATGATTGACAGAAACCCTACTTGGGCTACTCAGCATTCCCTGGATCTTGTCAGAAAAAGTGTGATGTTACCCTCTGCAGTGCAGAAAACACAGAAAGTAAGTATATTTATTATATTTTTTATTAACTTTTAAAAAATGTATTACAATGCTTTTGCATGGAGAGGTGGCAAATCAACTAAGTGGACCTTGCTCATGTGCAAGATCTGTTTAAAGGTCTTGTAGCTAAACAAGTTATTCAATCTTTATGATGGCATTTTATTTTGACAGTAAAATAATTAAAACTTATTGAAGAATAAGCTTGACAGAACTAACGCACATAGAAGAAGGATAAGGACTCAATAAACATTTCAGATATTAATAAAACCAGCATCCCTAGTCATCTCATCTAGATAAATGTCCAATTAAAAGCCAGAATTTTCATTTGTTTTAGTGGGATAAGGGAATAATTAAAACAATATCTTATTAGAACTAATATTTAGCATGGTTTATAATTTGTCATGTTAATGAGAGTATATGTCAGTAATGAACTAAATCTGACTTTGTATAGAATACTTCATGTATTGATTTATATATTTTAATAAACACATTCACATTAAATGCAATAATCCATATTTATTAGAATATCAGCAAGAACATATTGAATTAGTAATATTGCAGGGATGTTCGATTTTAAAAGAGATAAAAGAAATTAATTCTTTCTTCCATGACACAAGTGAATTTTAATAACTGAATAATTTCTGTAATATCTATATTATATGTAGAAATGTCTAAGAATGTTTTGATAAGTATTTTTAAGTACCTTTTGCATAGATTGAGGTAAATTACAAATTTTTCCGAAGTTAATCCCTTTTTTTATCCTAGATCGTAAGAAGTCTTCTATTTTGGAATATAAAAGCTCTCATTATACATTAGTATTGTAAAAATTGAAGTGGTCTATTATGTAAAGGGCCACTCAACCCTGACTGGTCCCTGGACCACACACTGTTAGGTAATAATTTTTTATATTTATCTGCTTTACTTATAATACTACCCATGTTTATAAGGTATTATTTCTGTACTGGTTGTGTATGAATAGGAAGGACTTTAAATGTTTCGTCTTTATAATTTAAAATTTGCTAGGTCTGAAAAGTACACAAGTAGACCATATGGAGTCTATATGGAAAATGTTGATAATTTTATTTATGTCTAGAAATCCTATATATCCTATATATTTTAACGACAACCACAACTTTAAGGATAGTATTCATCAATCAAAGTAAAGCTGAAGTTTAGAGCAATTTAACTTTTTTTGGTATGAAGCACCAGGAACATCACTTACTTCTAATAAAGACAAAGCAATCCATACAGCTGCACTCCGATGATAAAATCACCTTTATTGCAGTAAATCCATAAAATGATATGCAATAGCACAAAGATAGCAGTGGGGGAATGGTTGACACATTTCACACCTGTCTCAGTGCCTAATCATACTTCTAATGAAGTGTGGCCCATGTCTGCCTCTGTTAGTATCAAAGAGTTGCATGGCTCACTAGCCCCTTCTGCCCTCCTCCTCCATTCACAGAACTTGTATAGCTTTTTCCCCAAATGCCGAGCATTCTGTGAATGGAGGAAGGAAAGATGAATGACAGGATCTGCTCCCTCCAATTATACAGTGGTGTGAAAAAGTGTTTGCCCCCTTCCTCATTTCCTGTTCCTTTGCATGTTTGTCACACTTAAGTGTTTCGGAACATCAAACCAATTTAAACAATAGTCAAGGACAACACAAGTAAACACAAAATGCAATTTGTAAATGAAGGTGTTTATTATTAAAGGTGAAAAAAAATCCAAACTATCATGGCCCTGTGTGAAAAAGTGATTGCCCCCCTTGTTAAAACATACTATAACTGTGGTTGTCCACACCTGAGTTCAATTTCTCTAGCCACACCCAGACCTGATTATTGCCACACCTGTTCACAATCAAGGCATCACTTAAATAGGAGCTGCTTGACACAGTAAGGTCCACCAGAAGATCCTTAAAAGCTACACATCATGCCGAGACCCAAAGAAATTCAGGAACAATTGAGAAAGAAAGTAATTGAGATCTATCAGTCTGGAAAGGGTTATAAAGCCATTTCCAAAGCTTTGGGAATCCAGCGAACCACAGTGAGAGCCATTATCCACAAATGGCGAAGACATGGAACAGTGGTGAACCTTCCCAGGAGTGGCCGGCCACCCAAAATTACCCCAAGAGCGCAGCGACGACTCATCCAAGAGGTCACAAAAAACCCCACAACAACGTCCAAGGAACTGCAGGCCTCACTTGCCTCAGTTAAGGTCAGCGTTCATGCCTCCACCATCAGGAAAAGACTGGGCAAAAATGGCCTGCATGGCAGAGTTCCAAGGAGAAAACCACTGCTGAGCAAAAAGAACATCAAAGCTCGTCTCAATTTCTCCACAACACATCTTGATGATCCCCAAGACTTTTGGGACAACATTCTGTGGACCGATGAGACAAAAGTGGAACTCTTTGGAAGGTGTGTGTCCAAGTATATCTGGCGTAGAAGGAACACTGCATTTCAGAAAAAGAACATTATACCAACAGTAAAATATGGTGGTGGTAGTGTGATGGTCTGGGGCTGTTTTGCTGCTTCAGGACCTGGAAGACTTGCCGTGATAAAAGGAACTATGAATTCTGCTGTCTACCAAGAGATCCTGAAGGAGAATGTCCGACCATCTGTTCGTGTACTCAAGCTGAAATGAACTTGGGTTCTGCAGCAGGACAATGATCCTAAACACACCAGCAAGTCCACCACCGAATGGCTGAAGAAAAACAAAATGAAGACTTTGGAGTGGCCTAGCCAAAGTCCTGACCTGAATCCTATTGAGATGTTGTGGTATGACCTTAAAAAGGCTGTTCATGCTCGAAAACCCTCTAATGTAACTGAATTAGGACAATTCTGCAAAGATGAGTGGGCCAAAATTCCTCCAGGACGCTGTAAAAGCCTCATTGCACGTTATCGCAAACGCTTGGTTGCAGTTGTTGCTGCTAAGGGTGGCCCAACCAGTTATTAGGTTTAGGGGGCAATCACTTTTTCACACAGGGCCATGATGGTTTGGATTTTTTTCACCTTTAATAATAAACACCTTCATTTACAAATTGCATTTTGTGTTTACTTGTGTTGTCCTTGACTATTGTTTAAATTGGTTTGATGTTCCGAAACACTTAAGTGTGACAAACATGCAAAGGAACAGGAAATGAGGAAGGGGGCAAACACTTTTTCACACCACTGTAGATAGATACTGGTAGGTTAATTGGCTTCTGTCCAAAATCGGCCCTAGTATATGAATATGAACCTTGGATTGTGGGCTCCTTGAGCTAAGGGACCGATGTGAGTGAGCGATGTACAGGGATAGGGACAATTGTAGATACGCACCCACACTCACTCAGGTTGAACTGGATGGACTGGTGTCTTTATTCAACCTTACTAACTATGTAACCACTTGCTGACCGCCCCATAGCAAATTTACTGCTACAGGGCATCTGCACTGTGCAGAATCAGGTATATATACCTGATTCTACGCTTCAAGGTTTTGGGCGCAAGTGTGCACCTCCGGTGGTGCGCTCCCGCTGTGATTTTACACGGCAGGATCTGATCAACGGGTCCCGCAGACCTGATCTCCCCGCTAATCACCCGCTAATCATTCGTTGCACTGACAGAATGCCAGTCTGTAAACAGGGCAGACTGTCATTCTGTCCATACAGAAGACATGGATCCTGTGTTCCTGTAAAGCAGAGACACAACATTCCATGTCTTACAGTAGTAAAAACACCTCCCACACTACACTGAAACATTAGCTAGGCACACAGTTAACCCTTTGATTGCCCCTGATGTTAACCCCTTCCCTGCCAATGTCATTAGTACAGTGACAGTGCATATTTTTAGTACTGATCACTGTAATAATGTCACTGGTCCCCAAAAAATAGTCAAAAGTGTCAGTAAAGTGTCTGATTTGTCCTACGCAATATAGCAGTCCCGCTATAAGTCGCTGATCACTGCCATTACTGGTAACAATTTTATTTTTAAAGAAAAATATCCCATAGTTTGTAGACACTAACTTTTGCGCAAACCAATCAATATATGTTTATTGGAATTTTTTTTACCAAAAATATGTAGCAGAATACATATTGGCCTAAATTGATGAAGAAATACTTTTTTGTACATTTTTTTATTGCATGTGTTTTATAGCAGAAAGTAAAAAATATTGTGTTTTTGCCAGGGCTGGGCTCTCAGCCCTTCCTTCTCTGTGCTCAGGTTGCTCAGCTGTCGGTTAAGAGGCAGAACTCATCGTTCATAGTGGCTCACCTGTTGATCATCTCCTGCTCGTCAGTCAAGCCCACAGCCAGCCCCTCCTGGCTATTTAAACTGCCTGGTTCATTTCATCAATTGCCTGCGCCTTGGTCAAACATATCTAGAGACTCTCTGCCCTATTCCTGTTGAAGACTTGCCTGGCTCACATCCCTTCTGGTTCCTGATCCTGTCTGCTGCCTCTGACTACGCTGATCTCTGGCACCCTGATTTCCTGGCTTGTTCTGACTACCTGATTTGGCTACCGAACCTTGGCTATGTTTTGACTACATTTACCAGTTGTACCATCTTTACCATTTTATTAAAAGGTATTATTTTTACTGCATTTTCTGTCCCCATCTGTTTCATGGTTCTTGACAGTTTTTTAAAAATTGTCCGGATGTTTTTTGTAGCGCAAAAAATAAAAAAGGCAGAGGTGATTAAATACTACCAAAAGAAAGTGCTATTTGTGGGAAAAAAAGGACAGAAATTTTATTTGGGTACAGTGTCACACCACAATCGCACAAGTGTCAATTAAAGTAACCTTTCCAGAGGTGAAGTGGTTAAAGAGAGATGAGTCTGACCAACCACGTGACTATTAAGATAATGTAGAATGTTTATAGGGAAAATACTTTATGAATGCTATTTTTCTACTGTAATATTCCCCGATTTGGGCATGAATATAAGAAACATTATGTTATTAAAAATGCAGAGCCATTTGTTACTTTCAGGTTTAATTTTTCAGGTTGTAATTCATTCATTCCACTTCCTGTAAGCCCACCATTCACCCCCGGGGAGTGCATCATAATGTCTGCCTGGGACCACAGTACAATACTGTAGAGAACAGCATTGATGCAATAATGTGAGCACCACACTGAAGTACTAAAGATCACTAAAACATTTAATACTATTGATAACAGGCATCAAAGGTAATAGGTCCATACAGACTAAAAAGTCTAAGGGCATATTTTTATAAATCAGTGAACGTGACATTCATCAAACATTCCCAGCAGGGTGAATAACTAATTTTAATTTTAAAAAAATGTAGATATACCTATATTGAATGTTTGGTGAAACTTAAATTCAATGCCTTATAATTACACCCAAAACTGTGCAGTTGTGATAAATAGTGACCAGATTCCTTGTTTTTTACATAAGAAACAGAGAATGGTTGCAATGGACTATTAGTTAAATTTTTTCTTGTTTTATCCAGTCTACTATAAATAATTTTTTGATTGTTTTTTCTTTTTAAACAAACTACGTATCTTATTTTTCATTTATGCATTTTCCCTGTAATTGTTTAGAAAAGGCCTAAAGGGAAATTGCTTAGTTTTTTTTTCTTCATATATTTATATAAGGTAGAAAAACAGCCATAATTTGCACAGCCTTAGCTAAGGTTTTCATCTCCGTTCTTTACCCTTGTGTATTGAACGTTCTAGTATAATCATTTATATTAAAAGAGAATGTTAAGTATTTAACTGTAGTGTCTGCTTTTTTTGTATTACAGTCACGTACTCCATGTATATTTTTGTATCAGGGAAAGAAAAGTGATGATTAGTTTATTCCTGGCGAATGTAGACAAGAGTAATAAGATAAAAGTCACCGATAAAGTCATCTATACAAATACACTTTTGTAACCAGAAAGATTCCACTTCTTTGTACAATGTTTTGCAGATATTTTAAGTATTTTAAAACATACATGGCTTTATTAAAGTTAATCTTATTTAACCACTTGACCACTGGGCACTTAAACCCCCTTCCTAACCAGACCAATTTTCAGCTTTCGGTGCTCTCACACTTTGAATGACAATTACTCAGTCATGTAACACTGTATCCATATGACATTTTTGTCCTTTTTTTCACACAAATAGAGCTTTCTTTTGGTGGTATTTAATCACTACTGGGTTTTTTAATAAAATAAATTATTATAGTATTGCACAGTGTTGCAGAGTATTGCACAGTGTTGTAGAGTATTGGCAGAGTACTGCAGAGTATTGTCACAGAGCAGTGCTGTGGGCACTACACATCCAGCCCACAGCACTGCTGCAATCTCTCCCCCTCTCCTCTCGCACTGTATCGGTACAGAGAGGGAAGGGAGGAACCGGCGTCATGACATGACGCTGGTTCATTTGACGGAGTGATCACATGGTAAACGGGCACTACCAGCAGCCATTTATCGCGATCCGTGATGCGGTCACGGATGTTTGCAGGAGCGCGCCCCAGGGGGCGTGCGAGAGCAAGATTCTGGGAGGACGTCCATGGATGCCCTACCAGAAAAACCTGACCGCGCTGTAGCCATCTTTCGGCTATGGCCCGGTCGGCAAGTGGTTAAAGAATATGTAAAGCCAACATTTCATATTCTTTTTTAATACAAACGTTTTTTATTGAAGAAATCATAAAAAGGTACAAACACGATAACAATAGGTATTGTATACATCTTATGTCTGAAAGTAGGTATATAATGTCAATACAAAATGACAGAAAACCACCAAAAAAAAGAAAAAAAAACAAAAAGCATAAAATAAAGCAGTGAAGCATCCGGGAGAGATTGTCATAAACAACCAGGTATCTGTAGGAATATGGGCATACAGTACAGGTTTAGGGGAGAGGTAGTATAGCAGCGCATCTTGGACTAGAGAAGCTTAGTGATCCTTACAGCGGTTGAGAGTGTGGCAACAGGTTTTGTCTATATGCTTTCCAGGGTGACCATCTTTGGTCAAATAAGTGCATCTTGTCATTCAATGTATAAAGGATTCTTTCCATTAACATAATGGTGTCTATCCTGTGAAGGATGGAGGAGGTAGGGACAGTAGGAGCCTTCCAATTTAGGGCAATAGCCCATAGAGTGGCTATGCAAACGGTGTGGATAAGGCATTCTTCTGATCGAAGTACACCCGGGATAGGTGCTCCGAGGAGGCCCATAGCGGGTGTAAGTTGTACAGGAGTACCTGCTATTGCTGATGCTATGGCCCTCGCTAAGTTCCAAACGGGGGAAAGTTTGTCGCAGTCCCAAAATGTGTGGATAAAAGTACCAGGAAGCTGACATCCTCTGAAGCATAGCTCAGAGGCTTCATGGAAGATGGAATGCAGTCTGGATGGGGTGTAATACCATCTGGTCAGTACTTTATATGCTGTTTCCCTGACCGCTAAGGATTTAGAGGCTTTGCGTAAATTGGTCAGCATTGTGTCCCAGTCCTCTGAGTCAAATATTTCTTTGCAATCAGTTTCCCAATTGTGTTTATACGGGATAACCCCAGGAAATATTTTGGTCAGAGCTGATTTGTAAAGGGAAGAGATAAGACCCTTTCCCCTGGGGGAGTCACGGCAAATCTGTTCGAACATAGTAGGGGGTGAGGAAGGGGAAAGAGCGAAGTGTGTGAGGTAAAAGTGTCTAATTTGCATGTAATGGAAATGTTCTCTTAATGGGATCTGTTTTTGTGCTCGTAGCAGGTCGAATGAGGCAAAGGAATTACCGATTTGCAGGTCCGTTAAAGAGACCAAAGAGTTAGAGGTCCACCAGGAAAAACCTTCAGGGTTATTGAAAGCTAAAGTAAATAGGGGCTCTCCTATAAAGGAGGAACCTCGGGGAGCGTGAGACACCAGGTCTAATTTGTGTTTGTAACGATACCATAGGATTAGAGAGTGGGCTACTAGGGAGTTGAGGGATATAAGTTTGTGGACTAATCTGGAGGGAGACCAAAGAATAGTAGAGAGCCTATATGGAGAGATGGATTGTGATTCAAAATCTACCCAGGGCACTTTAGAGTTTGGAATATTCCATTGAGCGATCTGGGAAAAGCGGGCAGCTAGGAAATAGAGCCAGAGGTTTGGTAGGCCTAGTCCACCATTTGATTGTGGATTGAATAGGACATGTTTAGAGAATCTTGGTCTTTTGTTCTGCCATATAAATTTGTTGATATCCTGCTGTAATTTGTCTATGAATGCTTTAGGGATAAGGACAGGTAGGGCCCTAAAAAGAAATAGAAGCTTGGGTAAAAGGGTCATTTTGATTGCCGTGACTCTCCCGAGAAACGAGATGTGGTAAGTGCTCCATAGTTTGAGCATGTTACGGAGACGGGCCACACATGCCGGGTAATTAGCCGCAAAGATAGAGGACCAATGTGGAGTGATATAGATGCCCAAATAGGGAATTTTGTCAGTAGACCATTGCAAGGGGAAGGAGCTCTGGAGGGTCTCGCACTGAGCAGGGGGAATGTTGATTGGTAGTGCAGTGGATTTGGACATGTTAACTGAAAGCCCAGAGGTAGAGGCAAAACGGGATAGTAAGTCAAATAGGTTGGGTAGGGAGATGTGGGGTTGAGTTAGAAAAAGCATAACATCATCCGCATACATGCATAGATGTGATGTGGAGGTAGCCAAGGGGTAACCCGATATGTCAGGGTGTCCTCTGATAGCAGCGGCCAGGGGTTCTAGGGCTAGAGCGAACAAAAGGGGAGAAAGTGGGCATCCCTGGCGGGTGCCCCTGCCCAGTGCGAAAAATCCAGAGCTGCAGCCCGGAATCTTGATTCTTGTTTGTGGATTGTTGTAGAGGGCTTGTATACCCAGCAAAAATTCATCTCTGAAGCCTAGTCTTTGTAGCACTGCGATCAAGTAAGGCCATAGAACGCTGTCAAACGCTTTGTTAATGTCTAAGCTCAAAAGAAGGACTTGTTGTTTACATATGTTAGCATCCTGGAGGACATTCAGTGTCAGTCGAATATTATCTGTGATGAGTCTATTGGGTATGAAACCAGATTGGTCAGGGGAGGTTAAAGTTTCGATAATGGAAGCTAATCTGTCAAACATTTCATATTCTTGATATGTGCCCACTGTTCCATGTACTTGTATGAAAAATTATCCTGTTCTCTCTGTATTGATTCCATTGTATGAAATCCCTGGTGTTCCTGCCAACACATATGTTTACATATGAGATCATCTCTCATTGGACACGCCGATTGCACTGTAAACGGCCGCTGTGATTGGCCATTTACAGCGATCTGTGCCTGGCTGCGTCGTTTTAACTGACAATTGCGCGGTCGTGGGTGGTGGCTTCCAAACAAAATTGACATCCTTTTTTCCCCACAAATAGAGCTTTCTTTTGGTGGTATTTGATCACCTCTGCGTTTTTTTTCCCCTCAGTTTAGGCCGATACGTATTCTTCTACATATTTTTGGTAAAAAAAAAAATCTCAATAAGCGTTTATTGATTGGTTTGCGCAAAAATTATATCGTCTACAAAATAGGGGATAGTTTTATGGAATTTTTGAAAAAAATTTTTTTTTTACTAGTAATGGCGGCGATCAGCAATTTTTATCGTGACTGCGACATTATGGCAGACAGATCGGACACTTTTGGCACAATTTTGGGACCATTCACATTTATACAGCGATCAGTGTGATTAAAAATGCATTGATTACAGTGTAAATGTGACTATCAGTGAAGGGGTTAACACTAGATGGTGCTGTAAGGGTTAAGTGTGTCCTAGGGAGTGATTCTAACTGGGGGAGGGCTATGTGTGACACGACACTGATCACCACTCCCGATTACAGGGAGGTGTGATCAGTGTCATTAGGCAGAACGGGGAGATGCTTGTTTACATCAGCATTTCCCCGTTCTTCCTCTCCGTGAGATGATCACGGGTATCCCCACGGACATCGAGTCCGTGGGACCCGCAATCACACTCACGGAGCTCGCGGCGAGTGCCCACGCGATGGCACGGTGGCAAATTTAAAGGGACTTAACTGTAGGCCCATTTGCCTGTCCGTGCCATTGTGTCGTTGTATATCTGCATGCCGTGGTCGGCAAGTGGTTAAAATGACAAGTTTAGTAAATGACCCCCCTAGATATGCATGTTGAGATACTCCCAAACTTTGTCAGAATCCCTATGGTGGACATACATATTGATATGATCATTCCATTTAAACAGTAACTCCACTTTTGTTGGGAAAAAAACATTCCACTCTAGGTAATCTATGTACATTGCAGGGAATTTTTACAAACTTTGTTGGAGATGTCTAACTTTTGTTATTCTGAAGAAATCACTGTTTGTTCCTCTGTGCAGAGTGAGTCTAAAGGGAGTGGTTTCATAATTATCAATCAGCTGCTGTAGGGCTGTAATGAGGAAAACTTCTGGGCCTGCATCCCTTTAGATGTTATTTCCTATTGGGAGCATCTTACCAAAAATTTTATTTTTGTTGTGGGGTTACCAAAAATCTGACTTGTATCTTAGTGCAGACTTCTGGGAAATCAGTGAGCCAATCACAGAAGCAGGAAATAATGTTTCTGGGGGGGCGTTCTGTACACATTCTGTGTACAGAACACCTCCAGGTAGCCATATTGAATTGCATTTTACAGAAAATTACAGAGCTGCAGATTGAAAAGGAAAAGTAATTTTTATTAACATTCAATTACAATATGACTTGTGTCGCAATTGTATATGGTATATTATTATTTTTTTATTTACTACTTTTTTCCACATGAAAGACCTTTAACAGTTGATGCCATTAAACTGATTACATTGATTAAGAATTGCAAGCCAGAGACCTCTGTTCAACCAATTTAGAGAGCTGTTTCTTAATTTCTACTAATCAATTTAATCAGTGGTGGAATTTTGTCAAACACTTCTGATTGCTACAGCCAATGTCCGTGTGAGTGCTGGAGAATGAATCTTAATACATATTGATAATATAATCAGTTTTAGTTGAGCCTTTAAAGTGGTTGTAAACCTAGTTACTCCACTTGTACCTACAGGTAAGCCTATAATAAGGCTTACCTGTAGGTGCTGTAAATATCTCCTAAACCGGCACTGTTTGGGATATATTTACCATATGCGCTTGCGCCGACGTTCATTCCGTTTCTTCACTAGCAAGTGCCATGACAGCTCCGGCGTGCATGCCCAGGAGTGCCAGTCATAGAGCCGGAGTCTGCAGCCCCTGGAAGGAAGAGGGGCGAAGATGGATGTTCCCACCAGTGGGGACAACGTGCGCTTCATTTGCAGGTAAGTGCCACATAATGGGCTAGCATGCGATGCATACTAGCCCATTATGCTTTTACTTTGCAGGGGGAAGCCTGGGGAAAAAAGAGGAGAACACATCAGAGTTTACGTCCTCTTTAAATTGTTTACATTAATGATGAATCATATTTTTGATCAATAATTGTAATTGACCACAAAAGTGGAACAACCCATGGTTGCAGGAAAGAATTTTGAACCATGTATGGCTGGCCTAAGGGAACTATAAGCACTACCACTGCTTACTTTTCCATCTGAAAATGATAGTTGCCAGGCCTCCATGCTGATCCAAATGGATTTAATACTTTCTGGGCCTGGGACACGTAACCAAATCAGAATTCACTCTATTTTGTATGCTTTTTCCAGTAACTCAAATGCTGTGTACACACAATCGGATTTTACGACAACAAATGTTCGATGGGAGCTTGTTGTCGGAAATTCCGACCGTGTGTAGGCTCCATCAGAATTTTTTTGTCGGAATTTTCGACAACAAAAATTTGAGAGCTGGTTCTCAAAGTTTCCGACAAAATCCGTTGTCGGAAACTCCGATCGTGTGTACATAATTAAGATGCACAAAATTCCAAACATGCTCACAATCAAGCAGAAGAGCCTCACTGGCTATTGAACTTAATTTTTCTCGGCTCGTCGTACGTGTTGTACGTCACCGCGTTCTTGACGAATTTCCCACAACATTTGTGTGACCAGGTGTATGCAAGACAAGTTTGAGCCAACATCCATCGGAAATAAATCCCAGGATTTCATTGTAGAAATGTCCGATTGTGTGTACACGGCAAAAGTGTGCAAGCCATGGACAGCCTGCAACTAGTCTTCTCAGAAGGAGTTAGAAAATAGCAGCCACCATATTCCTTTTACTATAGATTTCCATGAATAAAATACTGCATTGTATCCTAAAACACTCGGGAAAGGTAAATCTGTTGAATGAGAGTGCATTTCAGTTAAATATATTACAAACCATTCACCTATCACTGAGGTGTGTGGGGAGATGATAAAATATGTATTGGCAATGAAATAGGAGAGAGATGGGGATGTATCTGAGCCACTGTTCTTGGAGAAAAGGCAGCAACACAGAAATAAAGTCTTAATTCATCTATATAAATCTTTCCAAGATGCGTTACCTTTTATTTCTTGAGTATTGTAAGATAGAAGCACAATTTCTATGGCATGGTTTAGTAAATCACAAATTTAGAACACTGCTCTGAATTTCAGAATAACTGGCACCAGCTTCAGGTCTTGCTTGTGGCCTTTGATGAAGGAAATGACAACATATGCACTACATTCAGGTCACTATAGATGTCAAGCTGTGGATCTTTGATCAGCACAACAGCTGGAGTCTAGGTTGCTGTGACCTTCTTCAATATGTAATGAGGCTGCTCTGTAGTCAGGGGACTTGTCCTTTTTTATAATGGAACTTTAGGTATTACCTTTGCTGCCACTATATAGTAGGAGAGAACACTAAATGTATATGACTGGAGAGGGGATCTGGAAGGATATCTAAGGGGATGAAGCACCCACAGTATAAAAAGTTTTTACGTTAATGTCACATGTAACATGGTATATGTTAGCACTGCCACATTATAGCCATAGTGTCAAATATACAGATAAAAAAAAAAAAAAAAAAAAAGGATTAGCACTAGAGGGTCTGTATTTCACGTTACCTCCCACCTTAAAATAATCCTTTGCTAAAAGAATATGGAGCTGCCATTGCTGACCATTCCTTCTGAAAATGCTAGTTACCCGGCTGTCATGCTGATTCAAATGTCTTTAAGGCTACTTTCACACTGGGGCGCTGGCGGTAAAGCGGCGCTATATTTAGCGCCGCTTTACCATCATTTTAGCGGCGCATTTCGGACGCTAGCGGGGTGGTTTTACCCCCCGCGAGCGTCCGAAAAAGGGTTAATACCGCCTGTAAACCGCCGCTGCAGCGGCGTTTTGCGGGCGGGTTCGGAGCGCTGCCCCATTGTTTTCACCAGTGGGGACAACGTGCGCTTCATTTGCAGGTAAGTGCCACATAATGGGCTAGCATGCGATGCATACTAGCCCATTATGCTTTTACTTTGCAGGGGGAAGCCTGGGGAAAAAAGGAGGAGAACACATCAGAGTTTACGTCCTCTTTAAATTGTTTACATTAATGATGAATCATATTTTTGATCAATAATTGTAATTGACCACAAAAGTGGAACAACCCATGGTTGCAGGAAAGAATTTTGAACCATGTATGGCTGGCCTAAGGGAACTATAAGCACTACCACTGCTTACTTTTCCATCTGAAAATGATAGTTGCCAGGCCTCCATGCTGATCCAAATGGATTTAATACTTTCTGGGCCTGGGACACGTAACCAAATCAGAATTCACTCTATTTTGTATGCTTTTTCCAGTAACTCAAATGCTGTGTACACACAATCGGATTTTACGACAACAAATGTTCGATGGGAGCTTGTTGTCGGAAATTCCGACCGTGTGTAGGCTCCATCAGAATTTTTTTGTCGGAATTTTCGACAACAAAAATTTGAGAGCTGGTTCTCAAAGTTTCCGACAAAATCCGTTGTCGGAAACTCCGATCGTGTGTACATAATTAAGGGGCGCTGGCGGTAAAGCGGCGCTATATTTAGCGCCGCTTTACCATCGTTTTAGCGGCGCATTTCGGACGCTAGCGGGGTGGTTTTACCCCCCGCGAGCGTCCGAAAAAGGGTTAATACCGCCTGTAAACCGCCGCTGCAGCGGCGTTTTGCGGGCGGGTTCGGAGCGCTGCCCCATTGTTTTCAATGGGAACGGGCGCTATAGGATCGGTAAATATACTGCTCCTACAGCGAGCCAAAGATGCGGCTTGCAGGACATTTTCCAGCGTCCTGCAAGCACACCGCTTTAGTGTGAAAGCCCTCGGGCTTTCACACTGAAGACACAGCAACAGCTGTTTCGGGTCGGTTTGCAGGCGCTATTTTTAGCGCAATAACGCCTGCAAACCGCCCCAGTGTGAAAGGGGTCTTAAGCTCATCTTTGTGCAAAGGTAATCTGTGCTCCCAATCCCACTCTTTTTTTTAACAAAAAATAACAAAAGTGCTTATTTTGCTTGTGGAGACTGACCAGCACAGGCCTGCTGCTGACCTGTCTTGTTGGTGCCCCTTGTAATATCTTAGAAATGTTAGTATTTCAACGCTACTATGGCAATGAACAAGTGATATGAGTGGATGGTTTGCAGCAACACCGAAGGGTCAAACGGTGCCCAAAAGTATGTATGTGAAAAATCAATATATGGTGTTGCGCTCCGATAAATAAGTGAATAACTGAGATAAGCTGTCAGTAGTACATATCATCAATACAATATATAAAAAGACATTTGAATGTGAAATAAATAAAGATAAAATACAGTGAAGTTATAGGTGACTGATGTGCATAAAATTGCTAAAATCAGATAAAAATGGTTCAAAGTGAGCAGCTAAATAAATGTGCAAAATATGCTGGAAAATCGCATAAACCGCTAAGCAGCGTTTAAGGTGCTCACTTCTCCTTGTAATATCTTCACACTGCTGATGGAGTCTTTAGGATCCTGTGATGATGCTGACAATATACTTCTCCTTCGGCCAATATGAAGCATCACCGGGGAGGAACAAGAGCACTCAAATAATGCCTTCCCACATTGCAGTGCAAAAAAAGAAGACTTGGGACCCAATGTGTAATGTGATCTTGGATTCTGATAGGAAATTAGGGCATTTTGTTAGGTTGTTTTTTCGTTTTTTTTATCAGGGGGTTAGTAGAGGGGGTGGGGTGTGTAATGTTTAGTTGGGGGGTACCCTGACTGAAGATCAGCTTTAATACTTCTGTGACTCTGAAATTGAGTATGCAGATCAGGAGTTCACTGCATTTAGGGGGGACTTAGCAGTCAGAAAATCTTTGGCGGTGATTTACCAAGGGCTGACTTCCGTTATACAATCATGTGAAAGCAAATATGCACACAGACTGCTAGGACATAGGCAATCACCAGCATCCTAGGAACCAAGGAATTCATTCATTTAAATAACTACAGCAGAAATTGGTTCAGCGGGTGGGCGAACTGGCCATGTAGTTTGTCTGTTAAGTGACTGGGTAAAGTTCAGGGTTGAACTTTACATTGCTGCAAACTCAGATCCCATGCCTACTGGTAAGCTGCATTATATTAACATTTTTCTACTTGGATTTAGATACAGTTTAAATAGGGGATTGTTACTAAATCCAACTGAGGTTTTTGAAGTCTAAAGCCCCGTACACACGATCGGACTTTCTGATGGGAATTGTTCGATGACATGCTGTTGTTGGTAAATCTGACCGTGTGTATGCTCCATCGGACAATTGTTGTTGGACTTTCCGCCAGCAAATTTTGGCTAGCAGGTTTTCAAATTTTCCGTGGACAAATGTGTGTTGTTGGATTTTCCGAGCGTGTGTACACAAGTCTGTCAGACAAAAGTCCAAAGTACAAACACGCATGCTCGGAAGCAGAAGCGGTCGGTCTTGTAAACTAGCGTTCGTAATGGAGAATTAACATTAGTGACGTGGCAAATTATGAAATCTCCAAATTCAGCGCACAATTCTCTTCTTTAATGGGATAATAATGAAGCTGCTTTGCTGGTGATACTGATGGAGTTACTGCAAACACATTTTTAAAGGCTTTTTTTTTCTAGTGATATTAAGAATAATATTATTTTGCTTTTTTTTAAGTAAAACACATAGCCAAGTATGATTCCGCAACATGTCTGGTTGACGAATGGTCGCTCAGAAACTAACTGAAAAGCACGAAATGAAAAGCGCAAACTGAAAAGAGCTAAATGAAAAACGCGAAAAGAAAAGCACAAATCAACATTCACCAAACTTCTACTAACACAAAATTAGCAGAAAGAGCCCAAAGGATGGCGCTAAAGAGCTGAAAAACCACGTAGTACATCTAGTACGTCACTAAGTTCGTAATTGTTGGCCAACATTTGTGTGACTGTGTGTACGCAAGACAAGTTTGAGCCCTTCGGACAAAATTCCACGCTTTGTTGGTGAACAATCTGATCGTGTGTACAAGGCATTAGAGCTGGTTTACATATGTCCGGCCGCAGTTTAATTGCAATTTTTAAAGGAGACTGGTGAGGTTTCATTCATCGGTTCAGGTTCGATTTAGGTTTCAATTGTTAGTTGAAATTGCACCTGAACCAGACTATAAATTGTACAGGAATATTTTTAAAAACGCAATGTGGCCAGCTCGCATATATGTCAACCGCCTCAATAGAAAGCTGGTTTCGGATCACATGTCATGTAAATTGGATGCAGTTCAAAATTTGCATAGACGTGAATAAAATGAGCCTTATAAAAGCTTTCAATCATTCATTTTTAGTAGAGCACAACCCTTTTCCCAAAAACTTCCAGTCTCACTTTTATTAGAAGAGCTTAGTGGTTGAGGTGAAGTTCTGCTGATCATCAATCTTCCAGCATGCAAAAGTGTTTTCTTAATTTCTTGATTCTTACATGATTCTGTATTCTTTGCAAAGTGGAATATTAATACATTCAATAAACTCGCTCTGGGGATAATCCCCTTGCAAAGTGAAGAGCTTTTTTGCCTTTAGTAAATGCTTGATCAGTTTGTAAAAAGCTATTCAGTACATACTGTAAATATCATAAGGCATGTCTTCCAAATGCAGTGGCAGGCACCCAGATCACACAACCACTTCAACAAAGCAGAGATATTTTATGAAGCATACTGAGCCATTTGTCTGCTCGTATTTATCTTCCTATTTTACAGCTTTTGTGTCAGGGATAGCACTTTAGAATATATTCTGTCTTCAAAGTCATTCCTGACACTGCACTGAAATACAACGTTAAAGTGGTTGTAAACCCTACAGGTAAGCCTATAATAAAGCTTACCTGTAGCTACCCTGGATATCTCCTAAACCTGCACAGTTTAGGAGATATCCCCTGTATCAGCATGTGCTGACGTCATCGTCACATGCGCACTGAAGCAATGGCACGTTCGTGCGCGGGAGTGACGTCATCGCGGCTCCGGCCAATCACAGGGCCGGAGCACGCGATACCCGGAAGTAACTCCAGAAGCGATGCCGCTTGCCGGAGCTGTGTGCGGGGACCGCTATGGGGGCTTCGATCTAAGGTGAGTATTTCATAATGAGCTAGTATGCTATGCATACTAGCTCATTATGCCTTTGTCTTGCAGGGTTTTTTTTTGTGGGTTTATAACCACTTCAGCCCCGAGCCTCATTGTTTACAAGTTAAAATTATTTTTTTTTGCTAGAAAATTACTTAGAACACCCAAACATTATATATATATTTTTTCTAACACCCTAGAGAATAACATAGCGGTCGTTGCAATACTTTTTGTCACACCGTATTTGCGCAGCGGTCTTACAAGCACACTTTTTTTAGAAAAAATACACTTTTGGAATAAAAAAATAAGTTAACAGTAAAGTTAGCCCAATGTTTTTATATTGTGAAAGATAATGTTACGCCGAGTAAATTTATGCCCAACATGTCACGCTTCAAAATTGCGTCTGCTCGTAGCATGGAAACAAACTTTTCCCCTAAAAATCTCCATAGGCAATGTTTAAAAATGTCTACAGGTTACCAGTTTTGAGTTACAGAGGAGGTCTAGGGCTTGAATTATTGCTCTCGCTCTAACAATCGTGGCGATATCTCACGTGTGTGGTTTGAACACAGTTTTCATATGCGGGCGCTACTCACGTATGCGTTCGCTTCTGCGTGTGAGCTTGTCGGGACGGAGCACTTTCAACATTTTTTTTCTTTCTTATTTATTTTACTTTTAGTTTTTTATTTTGACACAGTTTAAAAAAAAAAAATATTTGGGTCACTTTTATTCCTATTACAAGGAATGTGAACATCGCTTGAAATAGAAAAAAAGCAGATCTTGGGTCAAAAAGATCTCATTTACACTAAAATGCAATAAAAAAAAAATGTCTGCTTTAAGAGCCATGGGCGGAAGTGACATTGGACATTGCTTCTGCCCTCCCATGCCATGGAGCCGAGCAGGGGTCCTCTTCCCCTCAGTCGGCAGCCAGACATCCAGGAGGGAGAACGCGATCGTCTACGCCGCTACCGGTGGGTCCTGTAAGCGGCAGAGATGACTGGAGCACGGCGGGATGGGGCACCTTTCCCGCCACAGATAAAAGTGATCTTGCGGCGAATCCGCCATGGAGACCACATTTATCTTGAAGAGAAACGCACGCCATTCCCGAAAATACCAGGGTTATGTCAGCTAGTTGCTGCCATAACCCCATTATTTAGCGTCAAATTACCGACGTATGGGTACGGCGATTTGCGTGAAGTGGTTAAGTATTGCCCAGATATTACAGTTAGCTCAAAGCTACCATATCCATATTTGATGGTAGAGGTGATGGGAAGATGGACAGAAAGGGATATAATAGCTCCCCCTTCCAAAAAACTTATAATAGTTATGACGATTTTAAAACTGAAACTTTCAGAATATGACAGTGGCTAAGTGGTTAGTGTTGGTAACACTAGGGTTGTTGGTTCAAATCCCAACCTGCCTTGAGTTTGCATGTTTTCTCTGTGCTTGTGTGGGTTTCCTCCCACTCTCCAAAGACATGATGGTAGGTCAATTGGCTCCTGTCTAAAACTAGTATATGTATGTATTTATTTTAAATAGGGATCTTACATTGTAAGCTCTTTGAGGGCAGGGACTTGTATTATTATTATACAGGATTTATATAGTGCCAACAGTTTGCACAGCACTTTACAAAATGAGGGCAGACAGTACAGTTACAATACATTTCAATACAGGAGGAATCAGAGGGCCCTGCTTGTTAAAACTTACAATCTAGGAGGGGAGGTCAAGTGATGCAAAAGGTAATAACTGTGGGGAATGATTTGATGGAGAAAATAAAAGTACAGTTGCTAATTAGGGGCAGGATATGTTTCTCTGAAGAGGAGGGTTTTCAGGGATCATCTAAAAGCAAACAGAGTAGTAGATAATTGGACAGATTGGGGTAGGGAGTTCCAAAGGATGGAAGAGGCTATGTAAAAGTCCTAGAGACAAGCATGGGAGGTGGTGACGAGGAAGCTAGAGAGCAGGAGGTATTGGGAGGAACGAAGAGAATGCATAGGTTGGTATTTTGAGACTAGGCTAGTGATGTAGGTGGGGGCAGTGTGGATGGCTTTGTAAGTTGTTGTTAGTATTTTGAATTGAATTAGTTGGGTGAGCGGAAGCCCATGGAGGGACTGACAGAGAGGAGTAGCAGACAAGGAGCGTTTGGTAAGGTGGATGAGTCTGGCAGCAGCATTCATGATGGACTGAAGGGGGATAGCCTATGTAAAGGTACGCCAATGAGGAGGTAGTTGCAGTAGTCGAGCCGAGAGATGACCAGGGAGTGAACTAGGAGCTTTGTGATGTCATTGGTTAGAAAGGGGCATATTTTGGAGATGTTGCAGAGGTTGAGGTGGCAAGATTTGAAAAGTGATTGAATAAGGATAGATCAGAGTCCAAGATTACACCAACTATCAGCGGGGATGGGCTGATAGTTCTGCCATTGATCTTGACAGAGAGATCAAGGAAAGAGGCACATGGGGAAGGAAAAATTATGAGCTTGGTTTTGGATAAATGGAGTTTGAGGAAGTGGTGTGACATCCAGACTGATATATCTGATAGTAAATTAGTGATACGTGATAAATGTACAAAATATAAGTATATTGCTGCATAAATTACTGGTGCTATATAAGAATTTGTAATAAATAAATATGACCAAGTGTAAAACATCCTTCAGGAGCCCATGAAGAAGACATTTTCTTGTTCTGTTGTGGAAGATAATTTAGCCCTGAATTTAACCTGAGGCATAGTAAGATGCATATCTGTGTGAGAGCCATGTTTGCCTGCACAATGAGGCTGAGGAGGCAGCATAAATGGGGCTGTTCATGTCATGTAATTTAGGATGCAGCAGCTGCACAGACACAGCTGCTACTCCTGATTTGACGGTCATACAGATGCCGGTGCATGGCCCTAAATGTACACTATGGGGGTTATTTACTAAAGGAAAATCCACTTTGCACTGCAAGTGCACTTGGGAGTAAAGTCGCTGTAGATCCGAGGGGGACATGCAAGGAAAATAAAAAACAGCATTTTAGCTTGCACATTGGATGATAAAATCAGCAGAGCTTCCACTCATTTCAGATCTACCCCTTAGATTTAGAGTGACTCCACTTCCAAGTGCACTTTCAGTGCAAAGTGCAAGGTGGATTTGCCTTTGGTAAATAACCCCCTATCTGTGCTCAGGGCCGTGCACCCACACTTGCATTTTTGTCAGATTGGAAGCAGTGGCTATGTCTATGCAGCTGCTGTGTCTCAATTGACATGAATGGGACTGCCTGCCACTTGTGTGAATGAGGTTTTACTGCAGTAAAAGAAAGAGAAGTAATTTACTTACTTCAACCTTGCCTCGCTAAGTAAAGTAAAAGATTATAAGTTTGCTTAGTGCCAGTCAGGAATAGTCATGATGCATCTATGTTGATTGATTATAGAAAGTTATTTGATATATTATTAGTAAGTTAAAGTGGATGTAAACCCAATGTCATCCTTTCTAATCTACTGCCATAGGGGTTATCTATAAGGATATACATGCCTCCTGCATGTATTTTTACCTGTCAAATGTCTCCCCTCTGTCTGTTATGAGACCCGAAAAAACTGCAGATTCTGTGGGTGGGTCTGTTGTCTGGAGCTCGGTGGGTGCAGTCGTGATGTCAGTAGACTCCCCGCCCACCTCTACACTCCCCTTGTCAATATGCATTTCTCCTGTGTATTTCTTACACTGAACTTCTGCTATGATCTCTAACATCCAGTGAAAAGACAGGAAAGTAACCGCATGACTTCAGCATGCCCAATTATGCTGAGGTGTGCAACATCCAATCCTGGCAGAGCAGCAGAAGAAAGGAGTCGGAGGGAATTAAAAAAAAATAATGCATGTCTCTTAGGCTAGTGCACAAGATATGTAAATCACCTGTCACTCACAGCAAGGGGGAGGATTTGACAAAGTTTTCCTCTGTCAAGATTTATCTCACTGAACAATAAAATAGGATTGCTCAGAGCTGGATTGACTCTTTGTGGCAAGACTGGGCTCAAATGATAGGAAATCTTATACTCTACACGATGACATCAAACAAAAAAAAAAAATTCGTGTTTACATCCACTTTAAGTTTTAGAATTAAAAAAGGAAATTTCCAGAGTAATCTTATGGTTCATTCCAATATAAGAGGATAAAAACAGTGGATATTCAAATGTCATACTGCCAATAAAAACTGTAAGTTGCATTTAAGAAGAAAGTTTAGTTCTCTGAAATATATTATCTGTACCTTTGATGGAGCCCTTTCTGTTTTAAAATTATTAAATAAAATGTTTTAGTTACCAATTTTCATATTGCTGAGAATAGCCTAATTCAAAACATGTTAAAAGATTTTCAAAATTAAAAAAAAATCTCATTTATAACCACATTTGTATTTGACGGCTACTTGTCATTCATAGACTTGTTTTCCTGTTTCAAGAAATAGAGTAATGGAAATGTTTCCTGAGATTAGTCTCTGTTTTCTCTGGCATGTTTTTTTCTCAGTATGGTTTCATGTCTGTTACCATGGCTACTGCTGTCAATCACGTATTTCACATCTTATTTTTCAGTGATCCATTTTCATTCACTGTGTGATTATCACATCTGCATAAATTTGTTTTGTGAGTATATTGTACCAAGTTTTGCCTTTGTTTTTTTTTTGTGTTTTTGTTTTCTGATAAGTATGTAGCATTTTTAAGTAATTTGTTTTAAATTTGGTGTACTAATTTTATGCTTGCGACCTTAGTGCAGCTATCCATCAGAATACATAAGTGAACTTCAATATACACTACATCTTCTTTAATTATGAGACAATTAAGAACATTTGCAGATAAATTCAGTAACCGTTTCTCTTGCTGTCTCCTGCTGTGCTGGGACTATCAACAGTTCTGTTAATTTATATTCAAATCTATTTACTAATAATAATAATATCTACGATGTTATATCAAAGAGAGCATCACCATAGTTATTTCCAATGTGTGTTCCTATCTAACAATGGGCTCACCCGAATAATCACGGAGTATGCATATCTAAAGGGATGTCAGGGATGCTTTCTTATATCTAAAGGATAAGTTCATCTTTTAACAAAAATAATAAATGCACATTTTTTTGCAGGTAAGAAAATTAGCATCTACTATTTTTTTGTTTTGTAAAGCATTGCACTAGCAACTAGCAGATTGCAGACCTGCAGACCTATCAGTGTTATTGGTTTGTCGTACCTCGTACTGGCTGGCAGATATTCACTGACGGGAAGAATGAAGGAACTACCACAGGGCTTAAAAGCCCCGTGGTAGTTAATTGAGAACTACAAGCTGAAATCCACAAAGGCTGTCGGGACAGAGGACTGTGAATGAATGACGTGGGCGGAGCCCCGCACAGCCACGTTAGTTTCAAACAGTGACAGTGTGCGCCCTGAGAAGATGCCGGCTCGCTGTCACTGGGGAGGGAAGGAGATGGAGAATGGCTGCAGCTGCTGGAACATGTTACATGTTCCACCCTAAATACGGGTGGAACATGTAACATGTTCCAAAAGATGAACTTATCCTTTAACAATAGAAATCATCTCAAACTCAGAACTGTTGTCTATATGATCCCAGATACTTCAATAAAGACCTATGGTTTATAGACATAATTCGATTTTTGCAAGCTGACAGTTATAGATCGGCTGGCAGATACAGTACTTTACAAATATTTTAGGCAAATGTGAAAAATGCTGTAAATTCAGAAAGCTTTCAGAAATAGAAGTGTTAATAGTTTATGTAGCACTAACCCCCGAGGGAGCTGCTGGTTTGATTTGAGCTTACCGTTACCTTCTTGACCTCGTGTGCATCTAGGGCAGGGGTCTCAAACTGGCGGCCCTCCAGCTGTTGCAAAACTACAAGTCCCATCATGCCTCTGCCTGTGGGAGTCATGCTTGTAACTGTCAGCCTTGCAATGCCTCATGGGTAGTTTCCCAACAGCTGGAGGGCCGCCAGTTTGAGACCTCTGATCTAGGGGTTTCCCGAGGTAGATGGCCCAAAGAACTGTAGAAACTGACACTGGATCCACTTTAGGGATTTTTATTTGCAAAACGTTGAACAAACAGTCTCTCAAGGAAGGAATAGAGGGTATGGGTAGGAAGTTCAGGTACTCTTGGAACTGCTGACACTTGAATGTCTCTCACTATACAATCCAGGGAATAGCCATTCGCAGCTGGATATTACAGCTATCGGATAAATACCCTTTTGGTGAATTTAGCAACCAACAGATGATTCAGATAAAGCAAAGTCTCTGCCACAGACTTGGTTGTAGAACTTTAGGATGAACAGTCTATGCCACAGACTTGGTTGTAACTGAAGGATAAATGAACTTAGAGAACCCTCACACGGTACCAGTATCTTGCAGCCGGTCCGGTGATACCGTATGAGCGTGGTTTCACTTGGTGTCCTCTCAACTTAGCTTCCAGGCTCTTGCTGAGCAGCCAGACTTATCCGTGGCCCTCTTCTGAAGAGTCCTCCCCTGGTTGCGTTCTCAGTTGCTGGGCCTCTCCAAAACCGAGACGGCACCGGACCACCTTGGAATCCTGCTTCCAGTTACTGCGCCTCGGGCTAGCCAGCCTCGAGACTTGGAAACGGATGGATCCGCACCCCAGGCCATGAGGGGCCCTGGGGGCTGATCAGAAGGATCAGGACCAAGCAGTCAGAAAGATCTCCTGGACCGGAACCCAGAATCACGTGACCTCAGTACCTTAAGTACCCTCTCCCAGAATGCACAGCGAGACAACACACTCACTGATTGGCTCAAAGAAAGATTGACACCCAATGTGTCCAACTGGACTGCGTTCCAATGCCTGCCATAGGTGACACCGACATCTATGGACAAGCAGAACACAATACAGTCCAGCCAAACTGGTACTGAGACCATAATTTAAAACAATTTGCCTAAAACCCAACTGTGGTTTTAGAAACATTTAAATTGACAAAAAATATAGCACGTGCTCTTCAGGAGCCCGGCGCTACATTTATTTTTATCAATTAACAAAATGACTTAAAGTAAAAACTACCATAAGAGAAATCCAAATGAAATTGATATTTGGTGTGAACAACGTTTGCCTTTAAAACAGAATACATTTTTCTTGGCCTGCTTGCACACAGTTTTTGAAGGAACTCAGCAGGTAGCTTGTTCCAAACATCTAGGAGAACAAATCACAGATCTTCTGAGGATGTAGGCTGCCTCAAATCCTTCTGTCTCTTTATGTAATCCTAGAAAGACTCGATGATGTTGAGGTCATTGTTCTGTGGGGACAATACCATAATTTCCAGGACTCCTAGCTCTTCTTTATATTAAAGATAGTTCCTAATGACATTGGCAGCATGTTTGTGGTCATTGTCCTGCTGCAGAATACGTTCACAGGACTCCCTGATGGTATGGCATGATAGATATGTATATGCCTGTAATTCTCAGCATTGAGGACACCATTGATCCTGACCAAATCCCCAACTCCATTTGCAGAAATGCAGCCCCGAACTTGCAAAGAACCTCCACCATGCTTCACTGTTTCCTGCAGACACTCATCATTGTACTGCTCTCCAGTCTTTCATGAACAACCTGCCTTCTGCTACAGCCAAATATTGACTCATAAGTCCAGAGAACCTGCTGCCATTTTTCTGCACCCCAGTTGCTATGTTTTTGTGCATTGTTCAGTCACTTAGCCTTGTTTCCACGATGGAGGTATGGCTTTTTGGCCTCAATACTTCCATGAAGACCACTTCTGGCCAGACTTCAGGACAATAGATAGGTCTACTTGGACCCCACTGGTTTCTTCCATTCCTGTGATGATGGCACTGCTAGAAATCTTCTGATGTCAAACGGAAGTAAGCCTGATGCATCTTCCATTTGCTGCATTAAGTTTCCTTGGCCAGACACCGAGTCAACGGTCCTTAACATGTTTCTTTATGCTTCTTCAAAAGAGCTTGAACAGCACATTTTGAAACCCTGCTTCTTTTAAATCTTTGCCTGGAAAAGACGTTGCTGATACAGTATAACTACCTTGTGTGCTCAGTCTTGCCACGGTATATGACCTGTGACATGAAACTGTCTTCCACAACCTCACCTTAGTAGCAGAGTTTGGTTGTTCCTCACTCAGTTTTAAGCCCCCTACACAGCCGTTTCTGTTTCATTTAATGACTGTGTTTCAACCTACATATGAGATTGATGATCAATAGCACCTCCTTGGTATAATTGGTTAATCATACACTTGACTCTAATCCTACAAAATCCCTGACTTTGTGTAATAAAGTGTGCAAGTGTAAGAATCGATGCTGGTTTGAAGTCAAAGGGTAATCACACCAAATATTGATTTGATTTCAATTTTTCTTCTGCTCGCTCACTTTGAATTTTTTACATTTATAAAAATATAATATTAAAATATATAACTTTGAAAGCATTCTTTTTTACAGCATTTATTCACACCTGCTTAAAATGTTTGCACAGTATTGTATATGGGGAGTGTCATGTACCTGTGGAGTCCAAGAGGATGAGGGTGGCTAGGGCAGTGGAAGGATGCAGGTGCCATAAAGCTGCAGTATTGAGCTGTAGCTTGGAGACACGGGGGTGGTATGGAGTCTGGTCACAAACCTTGTTTAGTGGCAGCCAGGCAGACAGGTGCAGGGTCAGGATCAGGTTCAAGGTTGGAAATACGCATCAGTCGGTAATGTGTCGGTGGTGGGTACCAAATCAGTAAGCAGAGATGTAGTAAGAAATCTGAGCCGAGGTCGATAACATGAGAGAGCAGCAGATATAACAGGCAGGGGTGATCCAAGAGGGGTGTCAGATGTAGCCGGGTCAGGAGCAAGGTTAGCAGACTTGGATTACAATCAGGAACACAAGAACCAGAGCTGAAGACAATTCAGGAATGAGGCTAGGCAGACTCTCAGTTTAAATAGGCAGCTGTGCATTAGAACCTGTGGATGTGTGTGCACGGCTACATGTGCGCGCACGTGCCCGCATTCTATTCCTTGCTTATCTTGGGCTTCTATGCTTAGTAATCTGCACATGCACATAAGAATAAGCACTCGCTGCACACTAATGACCACCTGTTGCATGAGATCCCTGACAGGGAGCAACATCATTGCTCATTTTAACTGTTATTTTTAGCAAAATGTTGCATATTATTGTTGACAGTATTTTACTTTGTCCTTCATTCTATAATCAAACAACCTGAACTAGATCCCAATAACTGTGTTTTGGGGACCCACCAGTTAATAAATATGACATTCACTATACTATTTATATATGTGAGATACATACTATATAGTGAGATTGCATTAAAACCTCTGTGTCCTGTCAGAGTTGCAGCCTGACTTTATACAAACCCTCAAAGTTTTAAGAGATTATGACTAATCATGCTGCTATGGACATCTTAAAGTCAATCTCTAGGCAAAAATCCCTCCCTCCCTTCACCCAAACACCTCCCTCACCGCCCACCCATATATGTTTAGGACTTTCCTGGTCTGTATTCTTGCTCCTGTCTCAGAATACAAGTCTCACATATGCAGCTTTATCCCCTCTTATATATATATATATATATATATATATATATATATATATATATATATATATATTATCTCACAAAAGTGAGTACACCCCTCACATTTTTGTAAATATTTTTTAAATATTTTATTATATCTTTTCATGTGAAGAAATTACATTTTGCTACAATGTAAAGTAGTGAGTGCACAGCTTGTATAACAGTATAAATTTTCTGTCCCCTCACAATAACGCAACACAACACAAAAGTGAGTATACCACTAAGTGAAAATGTCCAAATTTGGCTCAATTAGCCATTTTCCCTCCCCAGTGTCATGTGACTCGTTAGTGTCTTTCTTCTAAAGATGATGCACAAGAAAGCCTGCAAACAGTTTACCGAAGCCAAGCAGACTAAGGATATGGATTACTGGAACCATGTCCTGTGGTCTGATGAGACCAAGATAAACTTATTTGGTTCAGATGGTGTCAAGCATGTGTGGCGGCAATTAGGTGAGGAGTACAAAAACAAGTGTGTCTTGCCTACAGTCAAGCATGGTGGTGGGAGTGTCATGGTCTGGGGCTGCATGATTGCTGCCGGGACTGGGGAGCTACAGTTCATTGAGGGAACCATGAATGCCAACATGTGACATGTGACTGTGACATGCTGAAGCAGAGCATGATCCCCTGCCTTCGGAGACTGGACCGCAGGGCAGTATTCCAACATAACAACCCCAAACACACCTCCAAGATGACCACTGCCTTGCTAAGAAGCTGAGGATAAAGCTGATGGACTGGTCAAGCATGTCTCAAGACCTAAACCCTATTGAACATCTGTGGGGCATCCTCAAAAGGAAGGTGGAGGAGTGCAAGGTCTCTAACATCCACCAGCTCCTTCATGTTGTCATGGAGGAGTGGAAGAGGACTCCAGTGGCAACCTGTGAAGATCTGGTGAACTCTATGCCCAAGAGGGTTAAGGCAGTGCTGGAAAATGGTGGCCACACAAAATATTGACACTTTGGGCCCAATTTGGACATTTTCACTTAGGGGTGTACTCACTTTTGTTGTCAGCGGTTTAGAGATTAATGGCTGTGTGTTGAGTTGTTTTGTGGGGACAGCAAATTTACACAAGCTGTACACTCACTACTTTGTAGCAAAGTGTAATTTCTTCAGTGTTGTCACATGAAAAAATATAATAAAATATTTACAAAAATGTGAGGGGTGTACTAAATTTTGTGAGATACTGTATATTAGTCACAACTATTCAGACACAGCTCAACAACTCTAGGGCTGGGTTCACACTATTGCAAATTAAATGTGGGTTTCCCCAGGTTTTTCTCTCTATGGAGCCGGTTCACACATCTCCGGAGCGGCTCTGATGCAAATTGCACAGGAGTCCTGTCTTCTGGTCCGTTTCAGGTCCAAATTCAGCCAAAAATCAGGCTGTCTCTCTTGCCGCCATCTTCTGTCACTGTTTTCTTTATTAAAAATGTCTTCTTCTTTCCCCCACTTCTTCCTCCATCTTCCTCCGGTCTTGCTTCCGGTCTTCTCCATCTTCCTCCGGCTTCTTCTTCCCCCGCTTTGTCCTCTGGTCTTTCTCCTCCGTCGCTCCCACCGCTGACCCGCTGAACATGAAAACAACGACCCTCCTCCAACGCTGTGGTCAGTCGATCTGTCTGCTTCCATAGCACACATTTCATATATAACTGCCGGATGAAGTCAGCAGGAGACCCCGCCCCCTCGTGACATCAATGACCCATCAAGACCCGGGTGTTGAATTCACAAGGGGTGGGGTCTGGGAGTGACGTCATGCTCCCCATCGCAGCATCTGAGGAGGTTCGTTCTTTGAATGTTCAGCGGGAACAGCGGCGGGAGCCGTAGGCGAGAAAGACCGGAGGACGAAACGGGAAAGAAGCAGCTGGAGGAAGAAGCGGGGGAAAGAAGAAGACATTTTTAATAAAGGAATTGTCAAAAACCGGCTATTGTCTTTTGTCACATTTCACTGTTTTTTAAGGGAAAATTGGTAGGGGTACAATGTACCCCATATTCATTCACATGGGGGGCCGGGATCTGGGGGCCCCCTTGTTTAAGTTGGCTTCCAGATTCAGATAAGCCCCCCACCGGCAGACCCCCACAACCACCAGGCAAGGGTTGTGGGGATGAGGCATTTGTCCCCAAAGCACCATGTTCAGGGCATGTGGCCTGGTATGGTTCAGGAGGGGGGCACTCGCTCACCCCCCCCCCTTTCCTGACCTGCCAGGCTGCGTGCTCGGATAAGGGTCTGGTATGGATTTGGGGGGGACCCCTACGCCATTTTTTTTTTAATTTTGGTGCGACGTTCCCCTTAATAACCATACCAGGCTCGAAAGACCTGGTATGGACTGGTGAGAGGAACCTACGCCATTTTGTTCTTTGATTTTTACTCAGGAACCGGCAATTCATTACATCCACGAACAATTTTAAATGACATTTTTTTTTCCTTTAGAAATGTAATTTTACTGCAGTACAGTAATAAACATGGGAAAGATGCTCTACTTTACAGGCATACTAAGCACACCCCCCAGGCACGGTATTTAAAGGAATTTTTCATTTTTATTGTTTCCTTTAAGCATTATTAAAATCACTGCTCCTTAAAAAACGTCCGTTTTAAAAACATTTTTTTGCAGTTGATATATGTCCCCTGGGGCAGGACCCAGGTCCCCATACACTTTTTATGGCAAAGAACGTGCAAATAAGCCTTCAGTGAGAACTTTTTGTAGGTTCAAGTCCCATTGACTTCAACTATTCTCGTATATGTGATCTGATAGGCATGTTTGCCCGCAATAGCGCTGCTTTCCATTTGCATTAGCACCCAGTTTCTGAGAGTTGAAGTCTTAATTGGCCTTAATAGGCACTATTTTCCGGGACTGCAGGATCATTTATCGGCGCTATAGTAAATTACCCCCTATATGGTAATTGTATGGACTTTTTTGGGGGTTCTGAAAATGCTTCCATATTTTCATATATTTTAATTGTAGTTGTAGTTCTTCACTAGCTGAGCAACCGTAAATTTGTTTTTTGGTTGATACCTTTTTCTGTCTACCAATTAGCACAGCCCTGCTGACTCCTTTCAAATACAACCCCTATGAACCTTATTCCAATGATCATTGATAAACCAAGAGAATAGAATAACCCAGTCCATTTCTATTAAAATAAATAGTTTAGGTATCTTACAAAAGCATTGCAAACAGCCAAATGGTCTTAACATACTAGATGCAATGACAAACACAAAATAATTTGTCCTTTCCCTACCGTAATGCTATCTCACAAAGCTTACTTTGATTTCATAAAATAAATTAATAAGAAAAACAATTAAGCACTACAATTTATTTTAGAAATGCAATTATCATTTTGTGCTTGTGTAGAAATCCTAAAAATACACATGCTTTTGTGTCTTTTGTCCCTGTACCTTTCAGAATTTCCTGTGCACACACTATTTACGTTAACACCTCCTTGAGACTGAAGGCCACACTCACCTCAATAAACCGTTTCCACAGATACCACCCATTAAATAAACCAAACGATACTGAAATTGGCAAAATATTGGCCGCGGAAACTTTATTGGTTTACATAATATCATATATAATATATTTTATTTCAAATAATAAATTTCATCATCATTTTGATACAAAAAAAACACATTAACTGCCCAGTTATTAGAACTCGCGCAGCAAGGCATCAACATTGTACCATATACAAAAATGTCCCCCCTAGAAATCCAGGGTGACCCAACCACATAAAGAGTGCCAGCGACTGGGGAGGGAGGGAGGGAGCTTTTGTGCTGCTGCTCTGGTCCAGGGGGGAAAGGAATAAGCCCCAGAGCAGCAATCTTTAAATAACCTACTCTGTGTCTCCAGAACATTCCAAGGATTCCCATTAGATCCTGGAATCCTCCAGCCTAATTCTTAAAGGGACAGTATCCCTAACTATGTAGCTTACACAATAACTACTGACTAGCATTACTTATACTATAAGAGGTGTGTGGCCACCGTCTCAAGTCGGTGGGCCGCTAATTGTGCCCCCCCCCCCCTTTTCCATTCTGTAATGCCTATTCAAGTTTGCACACTTTTGCTAATTTTAAACCTGGAAGCTGATGGTTTCTATGCAGAGCTGCATCAGATTTTGCACTCTCCAGTTTTAGTAAATACCCCACAAAAAGTGTCACCTTTGTTATCTCCAGTGCTGTCATACAAAGTTATGGGAACCATTCTTCTTGAACTACTTAAATTTGAAATACTTGAATTTCTACTTGTCCAAGCCACAGTTATCAAATAACCAAATTATAAATTAGTTTCTCTACCTATAACAGTGAACAAAAAGCAACAGTATGAACTGGACAAATTTCCATCTCCATATAAAGATGAGTGCATCCATTCTTTTCATTGCACAGATACAGCTGTGAGCCAGCTGTAATAACTGAAAAGCTAATTAGATCATTTGGCTCTGTAGCTGTTTTCCTTCATTTAGCACTAAATGGAAGACACTAAAGCAAAAGCGAACCAAATGAAGGGATAGCAAGGTGCTTGAATGCATTAAAAGTTCAATAAGATGTTGCAAATATGAAGCCAGCTAACGATGTTCTATCAATTCCCTTGAGAAGGCAACAGAATACAATGTTACCATCCCAATTTGCATTTATATTGCTCCTTCCAAATAGATTTCCAGCCTGGTTTACAGTCATACTTCAGGTGCATGCACGTGGCGTCTAATGAGGTGGAAAGTCGGCACATTTGTGCTTCTTATATCATCTGGGAAGAAAGGGACAACATTATTATTACCACCTAGTGAATACAATCTTTCTCTGCAGATTAGCAAAAAAAATGATTTATAATAGAAGCTACTGTGGGTTTGTTGGCATTGATACCGTTTTATTGTTATACAAATCCTTAAGTGAATTTTGTCTGATTCTGAGCATATTTACAACCATGTTGTTTACCTGCTTGCATATTATGATATTGTAAATCAGTCCTGTGGGTTCATATGGCTCAAGCAGAAGTTATTGTCATCATTACTGTCACTCAGTGATGATTTAGCTTCAATTTTGAATCAGAAAATTAGTAATTAGCATAAATCATATAGCATTACATTAATTCTAACCGCAGACAAAAGAAGCATCCCAAGAAAATGATTGCTTTGCAGTGATTTTCATTGTGTAGTAGATCTTCACCTCCTACCTGCATCTAGATATCTTAGCTGTTAATTACTGAGTCTTTGTCAATTCTGTTTAAAACCCCCAAAGATTCAGTTAACTATTCTGTTAACCACTTCAGCTCCCGATGATTTGCCCCCCTTCCTGACCAGACCATTTTTTGGGATATGGTACTCTGTTGCTTTAACTGACCATTGTGCGGTCGTGTGACGCTTTACCCAAATACAATGTTGTCCTTTTTTTCCCCACAAATATAGTTTTCTTTTGGTGGTATTTGATCACCTCTGCGGCTTTTATTTCTTGTGCTATAAACAAAAAAAAGACTGACAATTTTGAAAACAAAAACCCAATATTTTTAACTTTTCTGCTATAAAACATATACAATACAAAAAATGTAAAAAAAAATCGAATTTCTTCATCAATTTAGGTCAATATGTATTCTGCTACATATTTTTGGTAAAAAAAATCCCAATAAGCTATGGGATAATTTTTCATTTTTTTTACTAGTCAGGGACTTATAACCGGATATTGCGGCGGACAAATCGGACACCTAGCTGACACTTTTGACACATTTTTTTGGGGTCCCGTAACACTAAAAAATAGGCACTGTCATTGTACTAGTGACACTGGCAGGGCAGGGGTTAACATCAGGGGCGATCAAAGGGTTAAATGTGTTCCTAGGGAGTGCTGGCTAACTGTGTGGGATGTGCACTGTGGGAAGGCAGAGATCTGTGTTCCTGCTTAGCAGAAACATAGGATCACTACCATCCCTTCTCAGAGAACAGCGATCTGCCCTGTTTACATCGGGAATTCTCTCGGGAATGATCGTCAGGTCCCAGTGGACATCGAGTCCGCCAGACCTGCTGATTGGCTCCCACTGCATCCAATCACAGCAGGAGCGAATCGCCAGCAGCACGTGCACACGCCCCAGACCCAGGAGTGTCAGATCATGTAGTATATGTGAAACGGGCGGTCCACAATCGGTTAAAGAACATACAGTACAGTGGTTAGAATCTGTTGTAGGCATGTTAGCCTTTTGAGCTGTTTTATACTTTATTATGCACTAACTGCATCATGCTGATGATGTAATATTACATTCAGATAGTTTGTTTTTTAACATACATATAGTAATAGGTATCAAATGGCAACTAAATCAGGAAAGGATCTTGAAATATCAGTACAAGCACAACTTTGAAGTATCTAAGTTAATTGATTTATTTTCCAAGATTATTTTTTTTAAAACATAACAAAGTTGTATCTTCTGAGATACCTCAAATATAGTGTCCTGCAAAGGGGGCGATGTGGAGGATCATGTGATGGTGGCAGTCCAACAATGTTTGTAAACTCACCACCAGTTTGGAGTGGAGAGGTTATTTTTATTTTTAAACTCCAGCAGAAATCTTTTCACATACTAATGTCGCGTACACGCGATCAGACTTTCCGGCGGACTTGGTCGATTGTGTGTGCACTCCAGTGGACCTTTTCTTCCCAAAAGTCTGGTGGACCTAGAAATAAGACTGGCTTCAAATCTTTCCGACGGACTTGAGTCTGGTCGAAAATCCGGTCGTCTGTGTGCTAGTCCGACGGACTAAAACCAACGCTAGGGCAGCTATTGGCTACTGGCTATGAACTTCCTTATTCTACGTCATCATGTTCAAATCCGTCAGACTCTTGGAGTGATCGTGTGTGGCCAAGTCCGTTCACTTGAAAGTCTGGTGGACCTCAGCTGCAAAGTCCGTCGGATTGTCCACCGGACCAAGTCCGTCGAAACGTCCGATCGTGTGTACGCGGCATAAGAGAATCCACATTTAAAAATGGGTTCCTTTTTTTTGCAGCACGAGTTCTAATTCTTTAGGGCAGTTGAGATCACATACGTCCTGTGACACACAGACATGCACATCAATAATGCATCACATTTTTAGCATTATGGAATCTTTTCTTTCGTACATACTAAATTTAATATATACATATTTAACCAGTTCATTACCGAGCACTTTTACCTCCTTTCTGCTCAGGCCACTTTTCAGCTTTCAGCGCTGTTGCACTTGGAATGACAATTGCGCGGTTATGCCAGATGACATTTTTATCATTTTGTTTTACACAAATAGAACTTTCTTTTGGTGGCATTTATTTACCAAAGGTTTTTTTTTCTTGCTAAATAAATACAAAAAAAGTTCAAATATTTTGAAAAAAAAATAGCTTTTCTTAGTTTCTGTTATAAAATTTGGCAAATAAATAATCTTTCTTCGTAAATTTAGGCCCAAATGTATTCTGTTTATTTTTGAAAATAACCCAAATCAGTGTATATTATTTAGTCTGTAGGAACCTTATAGAGTACACAAACTATGGTACATACCTGAAAGTCGATCAATCCTGAGGTACTGACAGCCTGAAAACACCAGGACAGTACAGATATTCCCCAAATTACCCCTTTTTGGAAAGTAGAAAGTCCAAGGTATTAAGAGGCGTGGCAAGTTTTTGGAAGTTGTAATTTTTGGTCACAATTTTTTTGAAAATGAAGAAATTATATAAAAAATTTTTTTTTTTACATACTGTGCAGTACAGTGTTATAATATAAAGGGTGTGGTGGTGATCAGAAACACTGACTGGTGACAGTATGTAAAAAACAAAACAAAAAAAATGTTCATTCCATAGTAAACCTTCTTTATAAAAGTGCTCCAAAAATATCATGCCGTGAGTGTAGCACATAGCCTTCTCATGGCCCTACCCACCAGAAAGAATGGACCCCCAGCTTTTCAGCATAAGGGTCTAACATGCTTTAATCTGGTGAGGGGGTGCTCAAAGAATCTCTTCTCGCCACCTGTGTCTCCTGCAGACAGGTACCTTAAGTATGCAGTTGCCACTGTAGGTATCAATCGTGTCCCACCAGTGTCAATAGAGGGAGAAAAACTCTCATAGTGTAGTAATTGGATTTATTCAGTAAAGTATAAATATACACTTTTAACAAGGAAGGCAAGTTTCAATCATTTTGCCCCTCCCACAGGGCATTATTAAAGACGGTCTTTGGTCTTTGATAATGCCCTGTGAGAGGGGCGAAATGCGTTGACAGAATTTCCAGTTTCTAACCACGTTGCGTCACTTCCGCCATCTGTGGAACGCATGCTGGGTCGCAGCGGACCCGGATAAGGCTTGTACTGATTGCCTATACTCTGCAAAGCGAATACTTGTCTTCCTTGTTGTAAGTGCCATTTTATACTTTTTTATTGAATAAATCTAAATTTATCTAAAGTATAAAATTACACTTACAACAAGGAAGTGATACCTACAATGGCAGCTGCATACTTTAGCTACCAGTCTGCGGGAGACACAATAGGAGTAAGGAGAGTCTTTGAGCACCTCCTCACCAGATTAACCAATTCAGCACCTGAAGGTTTACCCCCCTTCCTGACCAGGTCATATTTTGCGATATGGCACTGCGTTGCTGTAACTGACAATTGTGTGGTAATGCGACGCTGTACCCAAATAAAATGTATGTCCTTTTTTTTCCCACAAATAGAGCTTTTTTTTTGGTGATATTTTCATCACCTCTGCGGTTTTTATTTTTTGTGCTAGAAACAAAGAAAGGCCGACAATTTAGAATTTTTTTTACTTTCCGCTCTAAAACACATCCAATAAAAAATGCAAAAAAATCAAGTTTCTTCATCAATTTAGGCCAATATGTATTTTGCTACATGTTTTTGGTAAAAAAAAAATTCCAAAAAAGCGTATATGAATTTTTGTGCAAAAGTTACAGCATCTACAAACTATGGGATATAATATTTTTTTTTTTTACTAGTAATGGCAGCGATCAGTGACTTATAGCGGGACTGCGATATTGCAGTGGACAAATCGGACACCTAACTGACACTTTTCTGGGGACCAGTGACATTATTACACTCATCAGTGCTAAAAATATGCACTGTCAAACTCCATACCTGTACATTGTATTGTAAATATGGTTTTGTGTATAATTTGTCTAAATCATATATGCCAGGTGACTTATACTGTACATTGTGTCGTAAATACTGTTTAGTGTGCGCTTTGGATATATAATGTAACCCTATCAATAAATGTATATTGTGGATGAAACTACCTCCTTTTGTGTAAGAACTCTCAAATCTAGCTGTGTATATGTAAATATTACAATGATTGAAGTGTATGTACATATACACGTAAACTAGTAAACAGCACCACAGCATAAATGCTTTAAAGTGGTTGTTAAGTCTCGTTTTTTTTTTTCTATAAAAATAGCAAACGTGTTATACTTACCTGCCCTGTGCACTGGATTTGCACAGGGCAGCCCGGATGTTCCTCTTCTTGGGTCAGTCTTCAGCTCTCCTGGCCTCAAAACAGCTTGCTATGGGGGCACCCGAGCCGAGCTGCAGCTCCGTGTGTCTATTCAGACACATGGAGCCCCGGTTCAGCCCTGTCATCTTTGTTTCCTGATTGGCTAACTGACTTTGACAGGAGCTGAAGCCAATGGCGCCACTGCTGTGTCTGAGCCAATCAGGAGGGAGAGTCACGGACGGCCAAGGCTCTTGTGGACATCACTGGATAGAGCTGGGGCTCAGGTGAGTATTAGGCGGGATGCTGCACACAGAAAGCTTTTTATCTTAATTCTTAGAACAGATTATTGTTAATATTATTAAAAGAGCTTCATTGTATATCTACAAAATTTTAGTCTGGACTGACGTCCACCTCATGGTTACTCAATGTGTAGAAATAAGAGATAAGCTCTGATAAGGGTATCTAAAAGTTCAGTTGTGGGTGGTCCAATGACAGCAGAAGAACTCACCTAGGTAAAGTGCTGGATGAACCTTTGGAGTTTATATGCTGTTATATATGCCATAAGTTATTTTATGATCTGCAACTCGAGGAGGGAGTGAAGGTCTTCTCTGATACATGTCAAACCTTTAACAAACATTATTATTCTATGATGAAGCTCACATTTTATTTGGGTAGGAACTCCAGAAACCCTATATTCCTGTATGATTTAGCAATAGAGGGATGTGAAAATCCACGTGGTTTTTAAACACAAAGCTTGTATCACTGTAATGTGAATATTTACAACCCGGCATTTACCCAGCATTGACTTGAGGTTAATAGGGCAATCATTAGCCTTTATTTTAATGTGCCAAGGTTGCAATGCTTGCCAACACAATGTAATGCATTCCTGTTAGCCATGTACACTTAGACAGTGTAAAAAGTCTTTGCATCAATTAATATAAGTTCATGGCTTCCCAGATTCAGTTTTATTTATTTTTAGAAAATATGAGGTTATTCGGAAGCTTCAAATTCCATTGATATTCTCAGAACTTAACTCTGCTCACTGGGGTTATGTACAGATCCCAGGATTCTTCTTCAATGCTGTAGGTGATTATTAAAGAATTATAGTAGAACATGGTTTGACTGATGCTTTTTGTTGTTTTTCGGAACACCTTAGAACAGACACTACCTCCAAATAATATACGTACATTCCAATTACTTGAAAATTATTATGCACAGTTGGACAGTGCTTCTAAGAACTCCCTCTGCCAATATACTTGGCAAAATGTCTTTTTAACAAGTGTCATGTTGCTATTTTTAAGTATATACTAATTTATACTTATAATTGAAATCTTCAATCCAAGATCTAATCCATCCTTTCACTTGTAACTCATATTAATCTAGCATAATATTGTTAGAGAAAATAAAATGCATTTTTTTTCCAAGAACTGTGGTATTCTTATATCATTCTTTACTGCACACTAAACACCTATCAGAAGAGTCAGGGGAGAGGCTAAGATTAATAATTGGATAGGTAAATCCAAGAGAACATATTTATTGAATCCTTTTTTGACATGCCTTCATGAAATTATCAGTTTTTTGGATAGATGTAAATGCTAATAAACATGAATGAAATTACTAGTGCATCCTGCTGTTTTTTTTGTTTTGTATTTGCTTATATTCAAAAAGAAATTTCAAAAATTAACCATGAAGGTGCTGGACCTGTATTAAAACACAGGTTCAGCGCTCTAACTGAACAAGTATTACATTTTTAGTAGAAAACACAATTATTAAAGAAATTTGATTTAAAAATAGGTTATGTGAATAAAAGGTGAACATGCAGGAAAGGAATGTTAAAGTAAAGAGGTGTCAAACTCAAATTAACACCCCCGGAAGATTTTTCCCCCCCTTCATGACCAGACCATTGTTTGCGGTACGGCACTGCGTTATTTTACCTGACAATTGTGCAGTCGTTTCGATACTGTACCCTAATAAAATGTATGCCCTTTTATTCCCACAAATAAAGCTTTTGGTGGTATTTGATTACCACTGCAGTTTTAATTTTTTGCGCTATAAACAAAAAAAGACTGACAACTTTGAAAAAAAGCAATATTTTTTCTTTCTGCTATAAAACACATCCAAGAAAAAAAAAATTAATTTCTTCATAAATTTTGTATTTTGCTTCATATTTTTGTTTTAAAAAATCCCAATAAGCATATATAGAATTGAGAAATAGGAAGGAGGGAGCACCCATAGTGCCACTTCCGTAATGTATCAAGAGAAAACAAAGAAGATACCAAAAAGATATTAACAGGTCAGACTTTTAAGGCATGGAAGCAAATAGGAAAGGCTACGTGTCTACGTGTTTCACCGTAAAGGCTTCCTCAGGACAAATGTCATAGCAACCAGGACAGATCCAAATATATGGAGCGGTCAACCATGCTGTGATAGAGTGGACAGCAAGTGGCACATTCTGATGAGCACAAACAAAAATTGATAGTTGCTTATAGCAGGGGCAGGAAAGAAGTCTCAGTCAGTATATTACCATCAATGGGGACGGCCAATAGAGGACATAATCCCATCCACATGAAGCTTAGTAGATGCTGGTGACACATAGTATGGCCAAACAGCGTATAAAAACTAAAGGTAAAAGTATTTTTGTGGAGACAATGAAGGCATACCCCTGGGAGACAGCCCAATGCTCTGCAACAATATATAGAATTGTTTGTGCAAATGTTAGAGTCTAAAAACTATGGGATATTTTTATTTCTTTATTTTTACTAGTAATGGGAGAGATTAGCAAATTATGGCAGGATTGTGATATTGCAGCAGACAAATAGGACACTAACTGACACTTTTGACACTTTTTGGGGATCAATGACACTAATACAGTGATCAGTGCTAAAAAAAAATATGCACTGTCACTGTATTGACACTGGCTGGGAAAGGGTTAACATCAGGGGCAATCAAAGGGTTAAATGTGTTCCTAGCCAGTGCTTTTGTACTGTTGGGAGGTGCTTTTACTAAGGGAAGGTATAGATTTGTGTCCCTGCTTTGCAGGAACACAGGATCAATGCCTCCCCTACTGACAGAACGGCGATCTGCCTTGTTTACATAGGCAAATCGCCATTCTGCCTGTATACTGAACAATTAGTGGGTGCCAGCGGACATTGAGTCCATGGTACCCGCTGCTGGGCTCCCACTGTGGGTGATCACAGTGGGGGCGGTTGTGTCGGATCACGTACTAGGTACGTGTGACGGAGCAGCCGTGCCACTTTGCCGCTGTATATCTAAGTTATAGGATTGGCAAGTGGTTAAAGCAACCTATTCCTTTTCTATTGTTTTTAGAAATGGTTGCCAGTTAAAAAAAAAACAACAAAAAAAAACTCTGCTCCAATCTGTCCCCAGAGACCCAACTATTCACCCACTGGGTGGAACCATCTTGTCTCTCACATAGCTTAGAGAAGATGAAGCCAGGCTGTCAACCACAGACCATATGTAAGACACCTCAGCCTATCCTGTGATAATCATGAGTCGCTGCTTGCTCTATGTGTCAGCAGCTAGGGATGAGTAATAATCAGGAAATAAATGCTTGGCTGATGACTGTTGACAAAAACATATTGAAATCAGCATATAAAAAAAAAAAAGCACTCTGGGCTGCATGTCTGGGGAAGGATGTATATTTGAAATAATAGATTGGACTATAAATCCAGTACTATATTTACAAGCCTAGGGAATTGAAATGTTCACCTTCAACCAATTCGGCTCCAGAGCAATTTTTTTCTTTGTCACATACATGTAAAAATCCAAATTTTTGGAAATAAAATTGCTTAAACCCCCAGAATATTATATATTTTCTGAAAGCAGAGGCCCTGTAGCATAAAAAGGTGATGGTTGCAAATTTTTGTTTCTCGTGATATTTGCGCAACTGTTTATTAAACGCAAATTTTCCGGAAAAAATATAATAAAATGAATTTAGTGCAAAACCACACCATATAATACAAATTTTTGGTTAAAATATAAAAGATGAGGTTGCATCGAGTAAATAGATGCTTAACATTCCATGTTTTAAAATTGCGTGAGCCTGCGATATCATCAAAAATGATGGTGCCCAAAGATCACCATAGGCGATGCTTTAAAAGCCATTATAGCTCATCAATTTAACTAGGAGCTCTTGTGCTAGAATTATTGTTCTCACTCTGAGGGTTGCAGCGATATGTCACATGTGTAGTAATACCGTGGTTTAGATACACGTATGCACCCTGGGCTTGCATTTGTGTGGGTGTGCGGGGCAACGGGGGTTTTAGGATTCGTTTTTTAAATTTTAATATATTTAATTATCATATTTTTTGTTTACTTTTTTCGTTTTTTATTATAATTTATTTTTTTTATGTGATTGCTGTCACAAGGGGTTAATAAACCCCTTGTGATCTTCAGCCATGGAGCTACCGCATCACTTTCATTTTGAAGCTGGTGTTCTGTTGAAAACTCCAACCCGTCAAAATCTCCAACCACATAAATTCCAGGGCAGCCGAGTCACGATCAGCAAACACTGCGTATGCGCAGATCGTCAGAGGCCGAGGAAAATTATAGAACACCTTCATGTTGGTACACCCCCTAAAACATTTCTTATTCCCTGTCTTACTGGTAAACTCAGGACCAGCTATATTCCTCTATAGTTGTATGAAAGGTTCTTTGCCATCAGGCCGCCATGTTATAATAAAATTCCAGTGAGCGGCTGCTGTTTACCCAAGTTTACCATTAGGATGGGGAATCAGAAATGTTTTAGGTGTACCAACATGGCGGTGTTCTATAATTTTGCTTGACCTCCGACCATCCAGTGAGCAGCCGCTGTTTACCTAAATGTACCAATAGGACGGGGAATCAGAAATGTTTTAGGTGTACCAACATGGTGGTGTTCTATAATTTTGCTTGACCTCCGACCATCCAGTGAGCAGCCGCTGTTTACCCAAATGTACCAATAGGACGGGGAATCAGAAATGTTTTAGGTGTACCAACATGGTGGTGTTCTATCATTTTGCTCGACCTCCAACGATCTGCGCATGGGCAGTGTTTGCTGATCGTGACTCGGCTGCACCGGTAGTGACGTGGTTGGAGATTTTATTTTTTATTTTTTCCCATTCTATTTATTAATTTCAAAGTTATGAAATACAAAATTGTACAAAGAATACAAAGAGGATGTAACCTGTATAAAGAGATTACATAAAGAAAGTACATACAGATTAGGTACAAAATATAAGACTGTCGTTTATGCCAAGATCTATTATAACAAAATATGTTATAACTATGGAGCAGCAAGAGGGGGGAATCTATCAATACCCAGGTTAAGTATCGCCAGACTAGGTTCTGGCAGTGTAAAGCCCCATACACACGGTCGGACAATCCGCGGACCAGGTCCGTCGGATCATGTCCGTCGTACTTTGTCCGATGTTGGTTTTGCGTACACACGGTCGGACAAAGTTGTCGGAAAATCCGATCATTCTGAACGTGGTGACGTTTGTTGCCTACGACGGGACAACGTAGAGGCTAGTAGCCAATAGCTTTGGTCTTGTAATGTGATCTGAGCATGCGTAGCACTTTGTCCGGTCGGACAACCGTACACGCGATCGGGTTTGGTGTGATCGGACCGGGTTGACGGCAAATCTTTCCAGCAGGAGATAAGACTTTGTCCGTCGGACAAACCGACGAACACTGTCCGATGGTGCATACACACGGTCTGATTTTTCAACAACATTGTCCGATCGGACAGAATCCATGAAAAAGTCAGACCGTGTGTATGGGGCTTAAGGATACCGGTAATGTCTGATAAGAAACAAACTTTCCTCCTGAAACTTGTGAGGCTTTTGCAGGTCCAGAACATATGCATGAGATGTCCCGTTTCTCCACATCCTCTCCAACAAAGGGGTGAGGAGTATGAGAGAAATCTAGAGGTTTGTAGGGGGGTAAGATACCATCTCAGTGCCATTTTTTGGGACAACTCCTAATGATTCACGCAATGTGAGGCTTTATACACAGATTTAAATGCGGATTGCCATTGCCCCGTAGTATATGGTTTATATAAATCTATTTCCCACTTTAGGCAGGGCCGTCTTTTCGAGTGGGCATGCTGGCCAGTTGCCCGGGGGCCCCACTTGCCTGGGGGGCTAAGAGAAGGGGCGCCAAAGCTGTGGCACGCTGCACGCCGCTCACTCGATTGCACTGGTTGCTAGAATCGGTGGCCGCCCCTAGCAACCAGTGACATCAGAGGCCGCGGCCGCTCCAGCATTCAGAGTACGCCATGGCCGCCCCAGGATTCAAAGTGCACCACTTCCGCAGCTGGAAGACTAGATCCACCCACCTCTGCCATCTTCAGACTCAGCGTGGCTCACAGGGGGCCAGGAGAGGAACGAGCGGACAGCGGAGCACTTCTGAGAAGAGCTGCCTGACTGAGCTGAGCCTGCCTTGCTGTGAGTGTGAGTGACTGCACCTGACCTGACCTTCGGCCTCCCCCTGTAAGTAACTTGCTGTGCCATTCAAACGCAGCCACTATGCCATTCAAATACAGCCACTGTGCCATTCAAACGCAGCCACTGTGCCCATCAAACGCAGCCACTGTGCCCATCAAACGCAGCCACTGTGCCCGTCAAACGCAGCCACTGTGCCCGTCAAACGCAGCCACTGTGCCCGTCAAACGCAGCCACTGTGCCCGTCAAACGCAGCCACTGTGCCCGTCAAACGTAGCCACTGTGCCCATTAAACGCAGCCACTGTGCCCTTCAAACGCAGCCACTGTCCCATTTCATTCTGTAATTTCTTGTTTTTCAAATTCTTGTTTTTCAAGCTCGTGTTATATCGTCCAAGCGTAGTGCTAATGTTTAAACACTGATTTTGTTGGAAGTACCAATAAATATAGCCTTATTGATAATTTGCATTTTTATTCTCGTGCGTGATTGTGTAGACAGGGCCCCAGCGCACTGTATTGCCAGGGTTTCACCCGATTTATAAACATTACTGTAGGGGAAGTAACTACCCTCTACAATGAACCCCCCTCTCAACCCTGCCCCAGGCTGACTCTCCACACCTTCAAATGTCTACTATAAACAAAGCCTATTTGCTTTAATTTTTTATCTAGGTATTGCTGTATATATTGCTGCCGTTTATCAATAAACAAAACACATCCATGGGTTCTTTAATGTCTCTCACATATCGGAAACCTAAATATAACAGTACTAAAAGGTCCTTCATAGCCCCAGTAATGTTTTAAACTACCTATGAAATTGAATGCTTTTTGGTAATATACCAAGCAAAGAATGATGACGTTACATGGTAACAATATTAGAAAACAGACGTCCACGCACATTAGAGATTATCTGGAATCTGGCTGCAGTGAATAATAAAAAATGTGGTAAATTTACTAATTTACAATGTACTATTTTATTTTACTTGTTGCTTTAAAGTGGAAGTAAACCCCCCTATCGTTTTCAGCCAAGGAAGCTGCCATCTTTGCCTCTGTTTAATCTTCAACTGCCACAGTGCTGCACATGTGATCCGTTATGACACCAGCCATTGGATGGTTTGACTGTTTGGTTGAGAGCAGAGCCAATGTGCAGTTAGCATTCAAGGCATGCCTTTTTTTTTTAGACCGAATCGGTCTATCGATGGGTTTACTTCTGCTTTAAATCACTCTTTCAAATACAAGCTGAAGCTTAAAGTGGTTGTAAAGGCAGAACATTTTCTATCTTAATGTATCTATGCATTAAGATAAAAAGCCTTCTGTGTGCAGCAGCCCCCCTCAGCCCTCCTAATACTTACCTGAGCCCCTCCTGATTCAGCGATGATGCCCAAGAGAGTCAGCTGTCTGGGACTCTCCCTCCTCATTGGCTGAGACAGCAGTGAAGAGCCATTGGCTCCCGCTGCTGTCAGTCAAATTAAGTGACCCAACAAAGAGAGAGAGGGGGTGGGACCAGGCCACGGCTCTGTGTCTGAATGGCTTGGGTGCCCCATAGCAAGCTGTTTTCTGTGGTGTCACTCAACAGGAGGAAGGGGCCAGGAGCTCCGAAGAAGAGGAGGATCTGGGCTGCTCTGTGCAAAACCACTGCACAGAGCAGGTAAGTACTCAACTAAAGCCACAGTCACGTATTGCTCCAGTCCCAAGTCTTCTTTTTTTTCTGTTTACAGAAGGCAGGATTGTGCGTGGCACAGCTTGCATAATGGTAGGAAAATAAAACATGCACATTTGGTTAGTTAACGTTAACAAACCAAATTTAATCCAATTAAAGAAGTTGGAGTTTACATACAACTTAAATAGAGTGGTACTATATGCAAAGAGGAATCCAAACACTGTTCTGTGATTATTCTAAAGAAAGTACTTGCTTCAAGTACAACTCCATTTTTCTTACAAAACACTGAGCTCCCTTCCCTAGAACCCTAATATGAGTTACAGCCCCCATCAGCGATATACAACTTAGTTCTGTGTGAAGGCAGCAGCCTCCCACATTATTTTACATCCTTGGCACAGAAATCTCCTCCAGCATTGCCTGAGCCTGTGCAGTAGCTCCTCATAGCCTTCAATGGAGCAGTGCTCCTATATTGGATATGCTAGAGATGCTCTAGGGCAGGATATGCAATTAGTGGACCTCCAGCTGTTGCAGAACTACAAGTTCCATGAGAAATAGCAAGACTCTGATAGCCACAACCATGACATTCAGAGGCAGAGCGTGATGGGACTTGTAGTTTTGCAACAGCTGGAGGTCTGCTAATTGCATATGCCTGCTCTAGGGGTTCAACCACCCTGCAACAGCTGTGCCACAAACTGATCTCTAGCTGTAATATTCATATTTTTGTATCCTATACATGTATCATATATTGTGCTATTAATAATATTTGTTAAAGGCAACTTGCATTTAAGTTTAGTTGCCCTATTTGTAGTAAATATATATCCAAGCATATGCTATATCTATTTATTTCCAGATCACTCACTCGGGGTAAATGTGGCCTAACTGATCATATAAGTATTTATCAAAACAGTTACCCAGGTTGTTTTAGATTATGTAGTCCTGGAAAATATATGTGACATAAAAGATTTTCTTTTACAGAGACTGGGAAATCGGTGATACACTTATGTATGATTCTGTAACAAAACTTCAGTACACATGATCAAATCAGGTAATTGCTTTTATTAAATAGTTGTAAATGTTTTATGGAATCTACATGCACTACAGTTCCAGAAAGCCTTGTGTATGTTTAGAACAATTTTTATATTCATAGATCCAACTGTGATGATCATAGAAAAGCGTGTTTAATGCCTCTATTGCATTGCCTTCTAGCTCTGGAGGAAAATATGGTTCAAAGAAGGTCACAACACATTTATTTTGGGATTACGCTAAGGCTGGGTTCACACTATTGCGAATTGTATGCGGGTTCCCTACATCCAATTCGCAATAGCAGGAGATTTTGACCGTCTCTCTATGGAGCTGGCTTTTCGGTCCATTTCAGTTCTGAATTCAGGCAAAAATTTGGACTGAAATTGGACCTGAAACGGTGAACGGGGATGCACTGGACCCCTGCTGTGAGCCGCAAGCCTAATGCCACGTACACATGAGCGGAATTTCCGTCTGAAAAATCTTGGATGTTTTTTCCGACGGAATTCCGCTCAAGCTTGGCTTGCATACACACAGTCACTCAAAAGTTTGCTGAACTTTTGACAGTCAAGAACACGGTGACGTACAACACTACGATGAGCTGAGAGAATGAAGTTCAATGCTTCCGAGCATGCATCAAATTGTTTCCGAGCATGCGTGGGAATTTCGCACGGCAGAATTGGTACAGACGATCAGAATTTCCGATAGGAACTTTTTTCCGACCAAAAAATTGAGAACATGCTCTCAATATTTTGCTGGCTGGAACTCCACCAGCAAAAGTCCAATGGAGCATACACACAGTCACATTTTCGGACCAAAAGCTCTCATCAGACTTTTGCTGCTGGAATTTCCGCTCGTGTGTACAGGGTATTAGACTATTAACTGGATCTCTCCAGTGTCATTGATGTCTATGGAAATTCCATAAAATGCTAAAACCAGCACTTCTTGTTTGTTGATTATCAACAAAATATATACACCGACAAATAAAGTGAAAGTCAGCTGCAAAGACTAAATTTTCCTTAATTTTTCCCAGGAGAACATAAATGTGCTGTTTCAGGGCTTTTGTATAATGAGTACTGCATGAATCCAAACTGTTGGTTCTAGTTCCAAAAGAAAGATTCAGATTGAAATTCTTGTAACGTAGATATGTGTTTGGTCTAATAGACATATGGAGCATATGTGTTCTGTTCAATCCATCAACACTGTCTTCACTTGGGAAGTGCAGTAATGAACTGTTTTTATGCAATGTGGACTGAGGGGAGTTAACGTACCAATGTGTCTACACAGCTGTCCAAGAGAAATAATGATTTTCAGATAATTAGCTAATTAGAGCAATTATACAACTGGATCATGAAGAGATATCATTAACATTTCCACAAGTTAGTTTTTTTTTAACCACTTGTAGTATTCAGAGCTCTATACTGTCTGTTCCTGGTGTGCATACAATATTTCATTTCGTTTTGTACAACTGGGGACTACATTGCACTAAAAGGCTAAATGTTGCCTGATTGCTCTCTCAACACTTAAATGAATGTTCACTCACTCTCCATAGAACCCTCATAAATCCTTTTGTGTGCTTTAACCTATTGCTCAATTAACCTTCCAGTCAGAAGCACACATCAAATCATCCTGTCCCTTGAGGGTTTGTCATATAATTTCATAGAGTCTCAGATTCCTGTTACGCAAAAATGCACTGGTAATGGTAAACAGCAATGCTTTTGGGGCTATGAAACATGCTTTCAAATAAATGACTAATGTATTCTAAGCAAGCCTGATGGTGTAATTTCATAGAGTAGCATATGTTTTGGCTGAAGAAAGAAATGGCTCATTAAAAATGTGTCTTTTCCGTTCGAATATTTAATGTTACAGTTTAAAAATAGCTTTCGTTATTTTAGGGCTCATGCACACATTACGGTTTTATGCACACGTCATGTCTTGTGCCACCTGAAAGCCCCAATACAAGCCCGACAGACCGGGTAATGTCACATCCATAATAGGTTTTTACTGCGGATGAATTATTTCTGCTAGAGAAATGATCAAGTGACCCATAGAATAGAAAGCTAAAATTTGCATACATTATTATATATTGGATTTGAAAATTGTTTAAAGAGAACTTAAAACCTTTGTAATGATTTCTAGATCATATCAATGCATCCTTATGTAATAAAAGGCATGATTCTACATAAAGTTTTTTCTAAACAAAAGTGTGTTTCTGAGCTGAACTGTAATGAGTTATCAAAGAGCTGCACCTATGTATCACCGGAACACCAAAAGTGATGTGAAAACATATACAGTGCCTTGAAAAAGTATTCATACCCCTAGACATTTTCCACATTTTGTCATGTTACAACCAAAAGCGTAAATATATTTTGTTGGGATTTTATGTGATATACTAACACAAAGTGGCACATAATTGTGAAGTGGAAAGAAAATGATAAACGTTTTTCCAAATGTTTTACAAATTAATATCAGAAAAGTGTGGCATGCATTTTTATTCAGCCCCCTTTACTCTGATACCCCTAACTAAAATTGAATGCCGCGTACACACGGTCGGAATTTCCGATGGAAACCGATGGGAGCTCTTCATTGGATTTTCCGACCGTGTGTATGCCCATCGGTCTTTTTCCCAAAAAGCTGGCTGATCATGGATGGCTGGCTATGGATGGATGGATGGCTGGAGTGGGCGCAAATCAGCACTGTGGGCACTACACATCCAGCCCACAGCGCTCCACTCTCTGTACCAATCTGTACAGAGAGGGGAGAGAGGTACCGGACATGGCGCCAGTTTGTTTACAAGTGATGACTCCGTCATTTGATGGAGCGATCATGAGTGGTAAACAGCCGCTGTCAGCGGCCATTTACCGTGATCCGTGATGCGCCAGGTCCTGCGGATATTCCCGTCAATGTATGCCCTCCCAGAGTTATCGAGCCACGCTGTAGCCATCATTCCGCTATGGCGTGGTCGTTAAGTAGTTAAAATTATTATACTAACAGATTTATACACTGGATAATTCATTGTTGGTTGCTAAATGGTGTGCTATCTGGGTGCAAAGTTGGTTCTCATGGCTGTCCCTCTTTTCTGCAGGTCATGTCATTGGTTGAAATAAAATATGTTATGCATATGAAAGAATGTAATGCTGTCCAGGATGCATTTTTGTTGTTTTATTGGCATTAGAAGGTCTGTGGAAAGGTAGTTGGGTACAGCTTTCAGACCCTGCGGTAGGAATCCTTCCATCTTACAGTGATGTATAACCGTTGGCAGCCCATACGTTATTATTTTTATTTTTTTGTAAAATGAGGGGACTGAAAAAAAAAAAACAACCGATTCCCTCATCCACACATTTGGTTGGCAGAATACAATGATCAGTGTTGCCGGCTACAGCCGGCGTCCTTGTGTTCAGGGAAATCTCAACAGGCTAGTTGTACACAAGACAATTGGGGTACAGCCAGCTAGTCCAAATATCAATCAAAATTCAGCTGGTCCCTGCTAAACCAGTTGAATTTAAATCCATGTATGGCCAGCTTAAGTGACATGAGTCATGTAAATAGGACGGTAACTCGTGACATTGTTAAAGGAGAATATCTATGACTTTTGATAGGTTGCTGGCGAATGAGCCAATGCCTGATATAATTTGATGGCCTAGATGGTCTTTGAGAGTTTTATGGATTTTAGGGGAATTGTAGAAGGGTTGAGAAGGATGGGTGATTCTTAGAAAATCTTTCTCTGTTTTGGTAATGATGTTTTTAACAAAATCTTAGTTGAGGGATTTGTAGACTCTTTGATGATCTTTTAGCAAATTATTCAGTAGTTTTTGGTGGTAGGTGGTATTATTTAATACTTTATGGACTTCTTTTAAATAGTCATCTCTGTTTTGTAGAACAATGCCTTTTCAGCACTGTTCATGATTATATCTTGGTTTTATTGAAGAGATTACACATTCTCTGGTTGGAAGATTGTGGGCAATTGTGTAGATGTGTCTTTCATAAGTGTGTTAAAATGTTCTATGCTTTTCTATGAACTTATTTTTTTAGCGCTGTGGAGGTGATTTTGTTGTGAAATTCCTCTATTTCAGGGTTATCTTCTACCAGAGACTAATATGTCAAGTCAAGGTAATTTGTAAATATGTAAATATAGTAAATTTGTAAATATAGTTGTGACCTTTTATCTTTAAGGTCCTTTATCCAATTTCCTTAATAGCAAAATGCCCTTTTAGAGTAAAATTTCTGAAGTTTTTTCTTCATCTACAGTAGGGATGAGCCGAACACCCCCCCGTTCGGCTCGCACCAGAACCCGCGAACGGACCTAAATTACGTGCGAGCTTTATAACCCTATCAGTTATAATGGATGCGAACGTTCGAAATCAAAAGTGCTAATTTTAAAGGCTAATATGCATGTTATTGTCATAAAAAGTGTTTGGGGACCTGGGTCCTGCCCCAGGGGACATGTATCAATGCAATTTTTTTTAAAAAAAACTGCCGTTTTTCAGGAGCAGTGATTTTAATAATGCTTAAATTGAAACAATAAAAGTGTAATATTCCTTTAAATTTCGTACCTGGGGGGTGTCTATAGTATGCATGTAAAGGGGCGCATGTTTCCTGTGCTTAGAACTGTCCCTGCAAAAAGTGTCATTTTTGCAGGAAAGAAAGCTATTTAAAATCACTCGCGGCTAATGTGAATTGACGGCTCCCGTAACACAGAGAACAGTCATTCATTGAAAGTCATTGATTAAAAAAAAAAAAAAAAAAGCGTGGGGGTCCCCCCAAATTCAATAACCAGGCCCTTCAGGTCTGGGATGGATTCTGCTGCCGACATCGCTGGACCCTGGGACAGGTAAGTGTCCATTTATTAAAAGTCAGCAGCTGCAGTATTTGGAGCTGCTGGCTTTTAATATTTTTTTTTTTTTTTTAGGTGCAATCCCTCTTTAATAAAGGAAGTGCTCCCAGATGTTTCCAGAGCCGCAAGACTGCTAAAGCACTTCACATGTCCCCATACAGTCATAGATCTTCCTCAGTTCCCATAAGGGTAGCAGTAGCAGACAAAAAATCCCCTGAGACACAAGGATTTTAAGCATAGCCCCCATATTGCCCCCTCCCCCCAGAAGAAGCACTGCAAACCAGACACCAGTAGACAAAGAGGGAAGAAAATGGAGGAACCCTTCATTTAAAATACTGCTGCCCAAGTCAGGGTCATGAGGCTCCAATGGGAGCAGGGATGAGGCTATGGGTTGGATTGAGCCTGCATTTTCTCAAAGCTTTGCATGTTTGGTGAATAGCCAAACTAAATGGGGTGTTTTCCCACCTCTGAACCTCCACTGAAGCAAGAAGTGATGAATGTAGCAGCAGTATTACTACCACAGCTAAACCTGACTGTTTTCTGCTCAAGATAGCTGTTAGGGAGCCGAATACCTATTCATCGGTCATCTGGGGGTTCTTGGCTGATAGATGAATACAAAAAAAGAAGCGGGATAGTAGTTGACAGCACTGACCAAATATGACCTTGGCAGGTAAAAAAGGCATCCGCCAAGAAAGTTATCAAAAGGTATTATGCATTTTTAATGTTTTACTTTAGGCATTAATGAAATTGCTACTCCGGACCAAACAGAATTTAAATTAAAAAAATTTATTGCACTGGGACATGTCCCCCAGGGCAATGCCCCACTCCCCATGCCCTTTGTTTGACAATCCTTTGCCTATTGGCCTGAAAAATGACTACAACTGATTTCAAAGTTTTGGCTCCTATTGACTTCAATAAGGTTTGGATTAACATTCAGAACTTTGTAACTGTTTGAAGGAGTGCTGCTCGCCTGAGGGGAATGCGGTGACAGCACAGTCTGAGGTCGACTGGTCATGTGCATCCCCTAGAGTAAATATCCACAGGTTGCTTTAACCTGGCTTGTCGCAGCAAAACCCACACAGAGCAAGGAACTTTATACACCCCATGGCTAGAATTTAGGAGATTACCAGGACCTATATTATTTGGCCAGTTAGCAATCAGCAATATTCTTGAAAAAATCAAGAGAGCTTGGAGGAAAGAGGAAACTTCTGTCCTAACTTCTAGGTGCTAAGCTAATAATGAAGTTTGTTCCACAGTGCTGGGCTTTTTGCCCAAGAGCATGGGTACTCCTAAAAATGGTACTATACTCAGGCGATAATCTAAAGCAGGGATATGCAATTAGCGGACCTCCAGCTGTTGCAGAACTCCCATGATGCATAGCAAGACTGACAGCCACAAGCAAGACACCCAGAGGCAGAGGCATGATGGGACTTGTAGTTTTGGAGGTCCACTAATTGCATATTCCTGATCTAAAGCAAAGCTGTGCCCCTCAGTGAATGAGAGAGAAATAATAATTAGATTTTCTTGTTTGGATGTCTACATAAATATAGAGTGGTTCCTGACATTTTGTTCCAAATAATTTCAATTGTATCTGTTGCTCTGCTATAAAAAAAAAGATTTTTCTTTATTTTGTATTACAGTCCTTCAAGGAAAATCGGCGTGCAAAACCTGGAACATCTGATGTTGAATTCCATTATCCAAAACGCTTTGTTCTGCTTTGATTTTTTTGTGATTAGAAATAGATGAAAATTTGCTTTTGAATTAAGCCAAGGGTCAGAAAATGAATGTTTAGCAAATGTAACTTTTTCCCAGTCTGAAGTGGAATTATTTGTTGATGTTTGGTTGTTCAGTTATCTCTAGAATATGTTAACAAACAGAAAACATACATCAAAAATGTCACACCATCTGTTGCTGTAAAAATATAGGCAGATTAAATATAGGCAGATGAGTGCTGTGCTGAAAAAGTTTAAGGCTTTGACGGTTGCCATTTCTAATTATATATATATATATATATATATATATATATATATATATATATATATATATATATATATATATATATATATATATATATATATATATATACACACACACACATATATACAAAAACTCATGAAGGGGTTCTAGTACACATCAGGGCTAATCACGAGGAACAAGATAAACAGTGCAATTTATTGCATATCAAAAATAAGTCGAAGTGGTAAGGGTATTTAATGTTTTGCTATAAGTTTGCAATAAATTCCACAATTTATCTTGTATATACACTATATTACCAAAAGTATTGGTATGCCTGCCTTTACACGCACATGAACTTTAACCACTTGCCGACTGCCCGCCCTCATTATACGTCGGCTGTTTGAAGTGGAATATCGTTATTATGGCAGCAGCTAGCTGCCATAACCCCAATATCCACTTCTTCAGCAGGCGGTCGGCTTTCAGATAAAAGTGGTCTCTGCGACGGATTCGCCGCAAGATCACTTATCGGTTGCGGGAGAAGGGCCCCCCGCTGCGCTCTGGTGCCCTCTTTGGCTTACCGGAGCTGCCGGCAGCGGCGGAGGCGATCGGATCCTTCTCCCTGTGTGGTATGGAGCTGAGTGAGAGTAAGATGGCCCCCACTTGGCTCCATACCATTTCAGGGCGGAAGCGATTTCAAAACGTCACTTCCGCCCATAGCTCTTAAAGGGACATATTATTTTTTATTGCATTTTAGCTTCTTTTTGACCCCAGATGCTTTTTTTTCTATCACAATTTTTTTTAAAAAAAGAACAGTGTAAAAAAAAAAGAATAAAAAGTAAAATAAATAAGAAAAAAAAAAAAATTGAACGCGCTCCGTCCCGCCGAGCTCATGCGCAGAAGCGAACGCATATGTGAGTGGTGCCCACATATGTAAACGGTGTTCAAACCACACATGTGAGGTATCACCACGATCGTTAGAGTGGGAGCAATAATTCTAGCACCAAGACCTCCTCTGTAACTGAAAACATGCAACTTGTAGAAAATTTTAAACAACTCCTATTAAGATTTTTAAGGGTAAAAGTTTGTCGCCTTTCCAGGAGCGGGCGCAATTTTGAGCTTCAACTTTTCTTGAAAGACTGTCCACAAGGTTTAGGAGTGTATCTATGGGAATGTTTGACCATTCTTCCAGAAGCACATTTGTGAGGTCAGGCACTGATGTTGGACAAAAAGGCCTGGCTCGCAGTCTCCACTCTAATTCATCCCAAAGGTGTTCTGTCAGGTTGCGGTGCACGCCAGTAAAGTTCCTCCACCCCAAACTCACTTGTCCATGTTATGCTTTGTGCGCAGTCATGTTGGAACAGGAATGGGCCATCCCCAAAATGTTCCCACAAAGTTGGGTGCATGAAATTGTCAAAAATGTATTGGTATGTTGATTCCTTTAAGAGTTACTTTCACTGGAACTAGAGGGCTAAGCCCAACCCCTGAAAAACAACCCCACAACATAATCCCCCCTCCACCAAATGATTTGGACAAGTGAGTCCTGACCTCAACCCGATAGAACACCTTTGGGATGAATAAGAGTGGAGACAGAGAGACAGGCCTTTCTCGTCCACATCAGTGCCTGACCTCACAAATGCGCTTCTGGAAGAATGGCCAAACATTCCCATAGACACACTTCTAAACCTTGTGTACCACCTCCCAGAAGAGTTGAAGCTGTTTTAGCTGCAAAGGGTGGGCCAACTCAATATTGAACCCTACAGACTAAGACTGGGATGTTATTAGAGTTTGTGTAAAGGCAGGTGTCCGAATACTTTGGTAATATAGTAATATGTATATATATATATATACATACACACACACACCTTACCTTACGATAAGATTTTATCCCAAAGCTTTTCAGAATTTGCTTAATTTGAACATTATTTTTTCATTTTGATTTTGATATATTCTAATATTTTAGATTTTGTGTTTTTTTTGAGCACATGGTATCAAACACCATGCTGGGTTTTTTTTATTTGGACTTTTATGTTGAGAATTTACATGATGATTGTATTTCAATATTAGCACTTTTTTGCATATATATATATATTTTTTTTTTTTATATATACTTTTTTGGTGGTAAGAGCTCAAAATATTTTTGCACTTGCACTTTACAGAGAGCGCGGTTCTAATTAATTAATTATTATTTATGTACTGTGCATGCCTAGCTCCTTTGGGTTCAAGAAACACATTGAACAAAGCATGCTATAAAGGCTCCTATTATAGAAGTGAAAACAGACCAGGCAATTTAGACCTATGATTCCTAGGTCAGAATATTCTATTTCTGCATACCTTTGCTTAGTCTGTAGATGCCTCCCTTGAAAAGGCAGTTCAGGCATCTTCACTCTAAACACAAGCATGCATATAATTAAAGGATAAATTCACCTTTGGGAACACGTTGCATCCAATTTCAGGGTGGAATATGTTCCCAGTGCTGCAGCTGCCTGCTGCGCCCACCCCTGTGGCAGCAGTATGAGGAGAAGCTCCCCCATACTAGCTGCCACTATTTGAAAATAGCTAGGCCATGCAGTACTCCGCCCACACGGCTGCATCATTCAGACACACAGCTCCGTGTCTGAATGAACTACAAGCCCCGACATCCTTAGAGGCTGGTGGCTTGTAGTTCTCATTGAATGAAGTTCATTAAGTCTTCTTGTCAGGAAGTTTCAGCTTACCCTTCTGGAGTGAATGGGCAAGCAGATACACTGACAGTGTGCAGGAGATCAACATGGCATCAAAAAAATTCTGATCGCTGGTGCAATGCTTTAGAGGCTCCTGCTACAAAAAATAATAAACGCTTTTTTTTTTCACCTGCAAAAAAAATGTACCGTAGTTATTTTTTCCTAAAAAAGTGATCTTATCCTTTAAGTGAAAAAAATTGTCTCCTCAAAGTAGAAGGTTGCAACACATCACACACCACATGGTTTGCTCTAACCATGATAGTTAACATTTTCTATGGGTCACAGTTCTTGACACTATTAAAATTAAGGTGCCCAAAAAATATGAAATTGCCATTGTTTGATCTGGCCAACTGGGAAAATATGGCATGTCTATGGGCAGTCTGCAACCTTTAAAGCTGGGCATGCAGCATGGATTTTCTATGTTGAGCTTTTTAAAGCTTAAAGTGACAAACCCTGGTCTGAACAGAAAAATTATATTCATGTAAATTTTTTTTAACTTTAAAAAGTACCTTCAATTGCTTTCAGTCTCCTCCAAAACCCTTTGTTTTTGCTGCTGTGATCGGACTTCTTGTTAATGGGTGGTTACTTTTGTTCTCCATGCTCTCTCTGTATGCAGTAACACAGCCACCCTTTCTTGCTTACTTTTGAGAAGGAGAAGGGACTATGGGATGTTAAGTGTACATGCAGCAGTGCACGTTACCAAAACAAACATGTACGGTTTGTTCCAAACAAATGTGAGGATAAAAAGGAGAGGTACAAGAGGTCATGAAGGACATTGCAAGGATTTAGAAAAACACATTAAGAAACATAGTTTAATGGTGGAACCAGAAACTGCACCGATTCTAAATGTGACAGGTGAAGGAAAAGAGGAACCAATGCCTGCTCTCATGAGGGGAGGTCAGGGGCTGCAGAGGTAGGTGTTGGAGCATATTATACCCTAAATAAGGATGTAAGGTGTAACATACTCCAAATGGTTAAATTCTCTTTAAGGCCCCTTTCACACCGGGGCGTTTTTCATGCGGTACAGCGCTAAAAATAGCGCCTGTTCACCGCATGAAAAAATCTGGCCCCTTTAACTCCAGTGTGAAAGCCGGCGGGCTTTCACACTGGAGCGGTGTGCTAGCAGGATGACAAAAAAAGTCCTGCTAGCAGCATCTTTGGAGCGGGATAGGAGCGGTGTGTTCACCGCTCCTATACCGCTCCTTCCCATTGATTAGAATGGGACACCGCGGTGAAACCGCGGCAATACCGCCGCAAAGCGCCGCTACGGCCTAAAGGTAGTGGATGTGTATGGATTATTTTTATAAAATAAGGATATCGTTTAGTGTCACTTAAGTTTAGTTAGAAGTATAGCCAAAGCTTTTTTGGCTGTACTTCTATGGATCACAGGAGTGAGGTTCGATCTGCCCTCCTGTGACATGGGCTAAAGTCCGCTGACATCACAGAGCAGGTCCAGGCACTGAAAAGTTCCAGACCATATAGTCGGGATCCACCTAGATGCCTACACCAGCAGCTGGCTCAGCCTCTCAGCATGCAACTGAGAGCCTGAACCAGTAACTCCCACTCCCTCCACAGCCCAGCACTCCAGAGAGTGCTGGAGGGGCAGAGCAGGGAGTCAGTGATCAACAGTCATCGCTCTCTGCTCAGAGTGGAGGGGAGAACTAAGTGATCAGCTGTGTTTCATCGCTCAATTCTTGGTGTACAGCTGGCAGGGGACAGCCGCAGCTGGGAATGGTGCTGCAGCCATCTATGGGAGTATGATTTTTTTTTCTGTATTCCTGAACTTCTCTTAATTATTTTTTTTTTTTATTTATTTATCCAAAGAAAAAAGTAAAGAATACAGAATACATTTCTTTGCATTCCATCAGCTGGATAGGAGTACAGACATATACATCAAATCATCACACTAACTTAATATTCGCAGTATGTACATCTATCTTATCCCTACCCCATAGACTTAAGCTGGCCATACACTGTACGAAAAATCGGCCGAAAATTCGGTCATAGAACGTTCGTTCGATTTTTCGGCCAGTTAATGGACACAAAATCGATAATCGTTTGGATGTTTTTGAGACGAAAAAACAAAGGACAAGTTTGGAAATTTTCTGCCATAACGAACGATCAATTTAAAGGTTAATGCGTTTCCCATCCGACCTGTCTGCACTAGGTATATGTAAAAAAACGAACATAAATTTTTTTTTTATCGGCCCTTACATGATGGCACCATCGTTTGCGCTCGTGGCCGAACGTTCATTTTTCGAAAATGGGTTCGGACGATTTTTTGTATAGTGTATGGCCAGCATTAGTCTGATATTTTTATCACCGGTATCTTGCATTGGGTCTAAATTCTCCAACTCCCTTCTTTATTTTCATCCTCCAACCCCCCAATATAAAAAAAAAAGCCCCTCCACAAAGCAAACCCCCCTCCCCCCTCCCTCTCTAATCCCCAGAAGATGGTAAGGGGATCCACTTTAACATCATGCCTAAACAGACAGTATTTTACTCCTCAACCATCCTCTAACATCTTACTTTCTTCCGAGTACATAAAACTATTCAATTTTGCCCAGGTTTCGTTATACTGTTTTCTCCTGTTTTGGGCCGAGAGGATTAAATCCTCCATAGCCCCCGTCTCTCTTACCCTATTTAGCCACCTTGCAATAGAAGGCGGTCCAGGTTCCCTCCAACACAGAGTAACACAGGCCTTGGCAGCATTCACCAGATGACACAAAACCGACTTCTTATACTTCTGCACCGGAATTTGTGAACTATGAAGTAGAAAAAAGGCAGGGTCATCTGGTATTAGATAGTAAATTTTAGGGAAATGTTCCGGACCTCTGCCCAATATCTTCTGATCTTACTACAAGACCAAAATATATGGAGCAATGTCCCCAATTCCTTGCCACATCGCCAACAGCGGTCTGAGACCTCCGCTGAAAATTTTAGGAGTCTTGATGGAGTAAGGTACCATTGTGTCAGTAATTTATAGTTAGATTCCTGGACCCTTGTACAAACTGATGAGTTCAGTACAAGGTGAATAATATTCTTACGCTGGGTTGGAGTAAAATTCTTATCCAATTCCCTTTCCCCCTTATTAATGCTTGGCATTACATAATCCTCTGGGGGGTTAATTAGAAAAGCATACATCCTCAAGATCACCCGGGAAAGTGGTTCCTTTTCTTCAAAACATAATTCAAATGCAGTTAATTGTCATTGATAATTTATGAATGCTCCCAAGGACCTCAAAAAATGACTCAGCTGCATTGCCTCCCAAGATTTTATTTCAAAGGGCCCCCCTACTTGTGTCAAAGAGGATATTGTAAGCCAAGACCCTGAGAGTAGAAAGTGTGAAGCCTGAAAATAGCCTCTTTCCACAAGATGATCAAATACCCCTGGCTCCATCCCTGGTGGGAAACTGGGGTTTCCCAAAATGGGGAACAGGGGGGAATGTCTCAAGGAATATTTGGGATTACGTCAGATCCTTGCACTTATTCTCAAAGTAGGACCTATAGTAGGATGTGGTTTTATAGAAGTTGGCAAAACGGCATAACACCAGGGTGCTCTTTGCAGAGGTACCGGACTAGCTCGTTGCTCCATGTCAACCCACATTTTGAGTTCTTTATGTCTAGACCAATCAACCACCCTTCCTAGATGGACTGCCTGGTAATATTTAAAAATATCTGGGACTGCAACTCCACCATAGCACTTGGGCATCAGACTTCTCTTGATCCTTGGCCTTTTTCTCGCCCATATAAACTCAGTGAATAGACTACAAATTTGGCGGCGATAGGCTGCTGGAATAGTGATTGGTAATGTCTGGAAAAGATATAGAAATTTCAGCAAAATACTCATTTTGATAATGTTACATCGGCCAAACCAAGAGTGTAGTCCATGCTGCCACTTCTCTAATAGGGACCTCACTGATTGGTACACCGGTGGAAATTTAACCTTAAAGGTGTTCTCAACCTTTGAAGGAATATATGTGCCCAAGTAATTTAGTGCAGCAGCTTCCCATTTAAACCTATAATTTAATTGAATAGTATTACACATTGTAGAAGATAATACAACCCCCATCCCTTCCAATTTAATATAGTTTATTTTCAGATTTGAAAGGGAACCGTAAATTTCAAACTCCTAGACATGGAGAACATCAAATCATCTGCATATGCTGAGACTTTATGATCACAATCTCCTAATCGTAATCCCTGAATATCTGGATTTTGTCGGATCTTATTCAAAAGGGGCTCCACTGAAAGGGCGAAAAGCAAAAGTGAGAGGGGACATCCCTGGCGCGTTCCGTTTGAGATCTTAAAAGGTTCTGAGAAAACTCTGTTCACTCTCACCGAGGACGTGGTGTGGTATAGACCCCTGAGATCCACTGAATCATGTGATCCCCTAAGCCCACAATTTTTTTTTTTTAATAAGAACCAGAGATGGTACCCAAATTGGATAAAAAGCGATCCTTGTGCGGTTTGCTTAAATCTTCATTGATATGAGTTGCTAAACCGGTCACAGGGACTCGTCAAGAGTGAGGACTATGCTCACCCTTTCTGCCACCCCTCAATCCATTCATAAAAGCCGCACTATGAATCTATGAATGATGCACAGGTGGATGAATGAAAGGCCTGCCTCTTCCATTCATTGAGTGAATTGTGCATTTCATTGTGGGGCAGTACAGCTTTTATGACTGGAGTGGGGGGGTTGTGGGAAAGGGTGGGCATAGTTACCAGTTTTCAAGAGTGCTTGTAACAGGTTCAGTGGCTCCAATTAACCCAGCAGCACTGAAAGATTACAGTTGTGGGGGGTACATATCCATTATGCCATACCATCATGGGGTGATTGGACCCAAATGTATTCTGTAGCAGGAAAACAACCCCAAACACACAGCAAATGTCATTAACAACTATCTTCAGTGTAAAGAAAAAGCAGTCCTGGTAGTGATGGTTTGGCTCCCACAGAGCCCTGATCTCAACATTGAGTCTAATGCCACGTACACCCGAGCTGACTTTGACAGCAAAAGTCCGACAGAACGAATCCGGACAATTCGATCGTGTGCGGGCTCAATCTGACTTTTGCTGTCGAAAAATCTGACGGACTTTTGGCGGACTTTAGAAATAGAACGTTTCAAATTTTTCCGCCAGACCCAGTTCCTATCGAGAAATCCGCTTGTCTGTATGCTAGTCCGACAGACGACGCAAGGGCAGCTATTGGCTACGAACTTTCTTCTTCTAGCCCAGTCGTACGTCATCACGTTCGAATCCGTCGGACTTTAGTGTGATTGTGTGTGGCCAAGTCCGTTCATTCGGAAAGTCCGTCGGAACTATGCCAAAAGTCCATCGGAAAGACCGCCGGATCTAGTCTTTCTTCTGTTTGTTCACTTTGAATTTTGTAACTTGATAAAAGCAAACAATTTAAAATATACTTTTTTAAAACGCATTCTTCCATTACAGAATTTCTCCATACCTGCCTAAGACCTTTGCCCAGTAGTGTGTGTGTGTGTGTGTGTGTGTGTGTGTGTGTGTGTGTGTGTGTGTGTGTGTGTGTGTGTGTGTGTGTGTGTGTGTGTGTGTGTGTATATATATATATATATATACACACATATACATACACACACACATACACAATTAAAATATTTGAAAAAGATATGGTATATGCCAATTTTAGAGAACAGCTCAGAAATCTGACAATTTTGAATCCTGTCACATGGGTCAGATTTTCATCCCACAGGCAGAAATGCCTGCAAGAGCCTTGCCAAAAATCCATAGTAACCAAAATTTTATCAGTTTAACCACACTAAATTGCTGCCATAAATTAACTCTATGGCCTACAACATACAGTATATCACAACCTGCGCTATTAAAGTCCATAAGATGCAGAATAACTGATCTGCAGTTACATTTAATTTAGGTATGAATTCACCAGAAAACTCTTGATTCTGTTCAGAAGGCTTATTTAAGATCCATTGGCCAATTTTAGAACATTTCTATAATTTCAAAATCTTGCAGGATACAAGTATATATCCTGTTCTATATTTGAATTTAGAACAAAGTGTTATAGGAGAGATTGTGTTTGAACCATGTAGTTTCATTATGGATATCAATGTGTACGAGGTTTGTGAGGAAGGATGAACGTGTTCGCAAAGTAGAGATATCAGGCTGCTGACCTTGTTGTCCATCAGTAAAATTGAAAAGCTTTCAGAAAATGAATTCATTGCTGCAGTAAAGTAGTTCAACAAACAAAGACTAAATCTGAAATGCATCATTCCTTTCGAGATTCACAGAGGTCAGAGTAACCAAGGACTTCCTGCAACTTTCCCTCTTACCTCTCGCAAGAAACCATTTAAATAAATTCACATTTCAAGGGTGCATTCTGAAATCCTTCAAATCTTCTCATCCTGTTGATAGTGTCATCTATTTGCAGATATACCTTTAAAAATACTCTGAGCTAAATGTCAGCTTCTGCTTGGAAATATAGCAGATCTGTCAGGAATGCAGAATTTGGGGCTTGACATTATAAGAGGTTGTTTTGGCTTTATACTTGAAGTCCAATTGCTTTGTACTAAGAGCATGTAATGGGATCCATTCTTCAAAAGTTGAATTTTACAAATTTGAAGCCCACAGCACATAGTGACTATTTCGCTTTATCTGTAGGACGATGCACTTTCCTCTAGCCATATTTAAATATAATGTTTTGTTTCAGTGATTTCAGAAGTGTGTGACCAAATCGGTCAAAAGTAGTGCGATTAATACAATCGGTTTGGTTGTTTGTAATTAAATGCTGGCTGAATGCAATTTAAATTGCCTAAAAATTATCTGGTGTGTATCCATCAGAAGTGTACCAGTTTTAATACAAACATGACGCAAAAGGGAGGCAATCTGGAAAGCCAAGCACTGCTAACACTTTCAAAATGCACTAAAATGTGTCTGTCCACCCTTTTATTTAATTTGAATGACTCAATCTAACAAGGTTGACTTTGTCATGGTATGCAAAAAAATAAACACCATTTGTGACAAGATTTGGCAACCATGGAATCATTTTGAAGCTAGTCTCCCGATCTATATACTACATGACATCTATTAAGTCACTTTATTTATCCCAGTTCAACCAAGTAGCCTATAGGATTACTCTTGCTCTCTCCAAATCCCACCTCAGACCTTTTTATTTTTTTTAAACATATGATTTTTGCCTGTAGTCTTTAGGTCAGTCCATTGACCGTTACAAAAAAAGGTGGTGGGGCCTGGCCTTCTGAACCGAGCAAAGCTCAGACGTACTGAACTCGGGCTGTGATGATGCATTCTGAGGTTGTGTATGACATCCTGGTCTTACAGGAAGAGGGTTATTGATGCTGGATGTTATTGATGCATAGTTGCTGACAATTTTGTGCAGCTGATTTCTTAACTAAAATTACTGATGGAGAGAGTGTAATTTTTTTCTTGTACAAAGGTTTTTATTAAAGATTCACATCAACAGAATACAAAAACGGGAACGGTGATGGACACAATGTAAGCTTACATGTTTACGACAGTATGTTACACAAGAGTTACTCTGGAACTCAAAAGAAAATTCATGAGGCAAACATTATTAGTCCAAGAGTGTGGGTAGGAGGATATCTAAAAGATATCTACCTTTCGTGGGTCTTGGTATAGAGGTGTTGTATTGAAACAAGTTTATATACTTATTGTCGCTCTAGGTCAGTTGTGGAACCTGAGACGAGATAACATTACAGATAATATTATGGAAGAGCAGTAAACTGAACAACCAACATGGGGAATGGTGTTGTTCCCCGATATGAAAAAACTGTGTCCTGTTAAGTACCCAGTCCCAGCAGGGTCAAGCCCGTGGGCTGGGGTGACAAAAAGAAGGAAAAATTAGGAAGTAGAAGAACAGTGCAGAGAGAGAAGAGTAGAGAAGAGAAAGGAGTGTTGTGAGCCTTTAATGCAGAAAAGAGGAGGAGGATAAAATAAAGAGGGAAGCGAAGACATAGAAAAGAAATTAAGAGGGGGTGGGGGAGGGGGGACAGAGGCTTATTAAAGGGAGAGGAGCGTTGGATCAAATCGTGAGGGGCCAATATGAACCACCCAGGGTTGCCATACTCGGAGGAACTTAGCGTGGGTGTCTGATAACACGGCCGTAAGTTTCTCATTTACCATAATGTCGTTTACGCAGTTTTTGACTGCTTCAAAGCTGAGGGCCGGGGTTTTCCAGGCCCGCGCTATGGTCAGTTTACTTGCAGTAAAAACATGTGCTGCCAATTGGCGTTCAGGACGAAGAAGTTCTATGATCGGTTTCCACAGTAGGGCCTCAAAAGGGTCCTTCTTTATAGTGGTATTGAAAAGGTTGCGAAGTAACGCATATATTCTGATCCACAGTCTGCATACCCTGGGGCAGGTCCACCAGATGTGCGCCATTGTACCCTCTTGAGAGCACCCACGGAAGAGAGTGTAATTTTTTTCATTGTTATGGCTCACTGACAAGAATATATCCCAAGCCTAGTTAAGGGGTCATATAAGGATGGTTTTATCTTAACTGAACTAATACTACATGATTACAATGGGGACTTTCAAAATGCCACATCCAAATGTCAAATAGAAAAAAAATAAAAAATTGAGCAGATAGGACATATACCCCCCTCTGCCACAAACCACTAGCAGACTTGATTGGCACATCACAAGACTCATAATAATTTAAGGTTATTATAATTTGCATAAAAAATAGTAAATTAAAATACGAGAAAAAAAAGTGAATTCTGTAGAAATCTAAAAATGCATATCGGTACCCAGTACTGGATTGGAAAGCAAAACACCTATAGTATTTTACAGATTTTGTACAAATTGGAAATTGGTGGCGTCACAAAAGGGTTTATCCAAAACCAGATGTCAACGCATTCCGCAATGGAACAGAGTCTGGCAGGCGAACACAGGCACACATAGGGTCATCAACCCCAAGGGCTAATCATAAATGGTGCTATACAAATCAACCAGGTCAGCAATATTGGAAATGCTCCAAATTGTCTTGTATAGAGTGTCTATGGGATGATGATAGCATCCCACTATACAGACCAAAGGAGTAGTACGTATTCAAAAAGGTAATTACCAGCGTGCAAGCTATCCAGAACACCCTGGGTAAGTAGGCTATCCAAAAACGCTCTGGCCGTTTTTGGCGGTGTTGCTACATTTTAAGCATTCCATCAGTAGGCCTAATTTATATATGTGTGGGGGCCAGCTGCCTAATCTATGGCGTGTTTTTACTTCTCTTACAAGTTAGCAAATCTTGGAGGGAGCCCGACAGTCTGCCCACCAATAATTACCTTTTGAATATGTACTACTCCTTCAGTTGATTTGTATATCACCATGAAAGATTAGTATGCGCCCTTGGGGTTGATGACACTATGTGCCCCTGTATCCACCTGACAGACCCAGTTTATACGGTGCTTTCTGAGTGACCAAAATGTAATTCATCTTCATACCCATTAGTCCTGATAAAGCAATTCCATCGCAAAATGTGACATCTGGTTTTTGAGAAGCCCATTTATGACACCGCCTATTTACAATTTGGGCAACATATGTAAAATACTATAGGTTCAATCCAGTACTGGGTACTGACATGTTTCAGACTTCTGGGGACTTTACTTTTGTAACCAGTATTTTATTGTGGTATTTGTCATTTTATGGAAATTTTAATATCGTATAAGATTTAAATTATGTGTCTTGTGATGGGCCATTAAAAGTCCATTAGTGGTTGGTGACAGAGGGCTATTTTTTTTTTTTTGACAGATGGCTAAATTTTTTTTCTAATACTAGGTAAGCCTTTGCTCCCCCCATCCCTTTTATTTAATCTGGTAAAAAATTGCAAAAAAGGCATAGAGAAACCACCTCCCTCACCATTTTTATTATCTGTAACATGGCCCGATCAGACACCAACTTCCAGCAAGTGCAACCTTCTTTGTGATTTGACATGCAGGTGCACAGTTAACAAATTGTGCATGGAAATCCACCAAGCCATGTGGTCCTACCTAGATTGTCTTGTGGATGAACTAGCTCTGTTTTTACCCAAGCTTTGCCTTTGAAACATGGAAAGGAGATACTCTAAATTGAAGATTATATATTAAAAGGTTAAAAATGGATCTGCTTTTTGTATACCGTATTTTCCGGCGTATAATATGACCTTTTACACTTAAAAAAACTGGCCCTTAGGATGCCTGCATGGTGTTCGGTAATACTGTATGTAGCTTTGGCTACATACAGTATATACCATTGAGCCAATCCCTGTGAGCGATGTACTCAAATGAATACAGAGCCTGCTTGGATTGGAGTAACAACCTCTGCCAATCCGAGCAGGCTACTCTGTAGCCTGCTCAGATTGGCTTTGAGAGTCAGAGAGGCGCGGGCTGATGTTACAGCCTCTGCCAATCCAAGCAGGCTGTGTATTCATTAATAGAATACATTGCTCGTCGTGATTGGCTCCAGCAAAAGCAGGAAGAAGGAAAAAATATGAAGCGTCGGAAGCCTCGGAAAAAAAAAAAAAATTAAGATTAGGGGGTCGTCTTGTATGCCGGTCACCTTATACACTGGCAAATACGGTATGTCAAATTGAGCAATAATTTCTTTTTCTATATAATAAAATGTTTATTCCCAAAATGTGACTGATACCCAATCTTTTCTCACTGGCTAAATAAAAAAAAAAAGACAGAAACCGATTACATTAAATAGACAGTATTTATTTAACAAGGCAAAATTCACAAACGTAAAATTTGTAACAGCAGTAGAAACACAAACATTAAGAGCAGGAAAAAGCAGATTCCTTCAACCCCAAGGTAAACATACTCAAGACATTTCAATTGGCAGACAGATACAAGGCATAATGATGTTGTAACAATGAGATTTAACCATTTACAAAAAAAATAAATAAAAGTGGGGAAAAAAAAAAAAGACAAGGCTTTGACACTAGATTTCCAGGGGATGGCAAATTTACCTCTGCTATATTCTTCCCAAACGGTTTTAGTCAGATTTACTGACTGCTACAAAATGACCACACCCTGTAAACCTTGACTTCTGTCCACACAATATCTGTGTGCCAGTGGCAATCAGACATATACATATCAAATTAATATAACAAATATAAAAGTATATTTTAAAATTTTTTCCCCAATTCTTAACATCTATAAATTTCTAATTCTTCCCAAACCTGACTATTTTGTTAACATTGTGTGGCTTAGAGCAACCATAGTAATAAAAGCAGACCATGCTTAGATTATTGTAAATTAAATCAAGTCCTAAACAAGCTGTTTTTTTTTTTACATATTTGGTCACACCTCACATAAAAACTGGCACTTTTCTTTGCAGACTGCATAGGGAAATTACACTTCTTTAGGGAAAAAGGAGCAACCAAATACTTGTATTGAGAGATGGTAAACCGTCACAAAATGCTAGCTGTTCATCAACACTGTCACAAATAAAACCATACATGCCACCCCATTCTAATTTGTGATTCATGAATTAGGTCATAGTAGGTAGTATATGGCTGTCTCCATTTAATGATATGGGGTACAGTATGTAGTAGCAGCCAATCAGACATCAGTATTTAGCATGGAGGGAAGTTGAAAAAATTATTATGGTGTGACAGGTAAGGGTTGCTGCAATCTGGTCTTTATTCAATGTTGATAAGCTTAGAACCACATTTTGTACATGCTTTCTCTGTTTAGCAACCAAAAAAAATCAACTGGGTGACGTTACTAACGTTATCCATTTGTTAATATCAGATCTTCGTAGCTCATAAAATCAAATATTTATTTTATCTACTTCCAGGTATGTACAAGAGATGAAAAGAAAATGTACCCTATAGCAGAAAAAAAAATCTAAATTATTAAGGCTCTGTATTAGGATAACCTAACATTACCATTTGATTACCCTTACAATCTTTATAAAAAATTTTTTTTTTATATATTTATGAGCCCTAAAAAATATCAATTTGAACAGTTTGTAGAGAGATTTTGAATTGTATGAAGTTCTAAAATAACATTTGTTAGACCTTACATGATGTAAGAAAGGATCAAAACTGAATCAATGTCATGAAATTCAGAATTTAACATTTTGGAATAAAAAAATAAATGTCATGACTTTTGAGCATTCCACAAACTTGGTTGGAAATACAGCCAGTAGACAGGCCAAGTAATCATAAAGTGCCCCTTTTCAGGTTGATCAACATATTGCAGTCCAAGAATCAGGCTGTGAAATTCAATGTTTCCCTATGAGAGCTGTCTTAATCGATCCTATGCATGTCTGTCCAACTTTAGAAAAGGTTTCTAGACTACCTTGGTCTGACCTCAATGCCACAGAATGCAAAAATTCACATAAGGCCGGATCAAAGTCAGACTGGAGTTGCAGGGCAAAGTCATATTGGAAGTTGTGTAACTTTAATGTTGGAGCAGTGTGAACCTGGGCTTAATCATATAAGCAGTGATCAGTAAGTGCAGTTATCTGTTAAAGAGCACAGAACTTTTCCATGACAGCCCTTCATTTGTGATAGAGGGAGGTAATGGTATTGGTAAAGTATTTAAGGACCACATAAACCCAAGAAACTAAGTTGGCTGCCATGTAAAAATGTATAAAATATACAGCTCTACAAAATAGGTAATTCCCTTACAGAGGCTTATTTTAAGTGAAGACAGTGTTAGGTCAGATTCTATGGGGACACCTTTCCAGACACAACTGACATCCCGTCTCATAACATTATTGAAAGAGGCCGCATCTGGCTCCTTCTCAACTTGAAACAGCTGAAAAAATACAGTTGGATGTTCTTCACTATGATGAATATATTTTTAAAGGAAAAATAAAAACCTAAAGTTCAGTTGTGGTAATGTTTAGATATATAGCTAAATATTGTATTACTTATTTTGCAAATTGTTTTAACTGGTTGTTCTTAAAATATTGTTGGTGTTCTCCTTTAACAAAAGAAAAGAAAAGACGGGCTTTGGAAGGCAAAAATTAGGCTTGCATCAGGTTTAAAATACTAATCACACTTGCAGTTTAAAACATTCAATCAAATAAAGGGAATATGGTGTTTCATGGGAGAAAATTGGGGAACTTAAAACGAGTCTTCATCTAATGCTACAAAAATAAACTTTTTAAAAAACTTATATGTAGTTATTGCATTCACCATGCCCCCAAAAACTGAACTTAAGTCCACAATATTCTCAGTTTACTTGGCCTCTTTACACCTTGACTAGATAATACAGTATTGCTGAAGTTTTTGCAGAAATGTTATATACGTTCGGGCACACACACACACTGCAAACTAGGGATCAAATGCCCTTCTTGTTAATGGTTGTAGAACAACTAGTGTACAGAAAAGTATATATGGAAATCCAACAAATTGTATTTTTAAAATCACAAGATTAAGCTGAAGATAGTAGTATTGCAACTTGTCGGGACATATAGCCCCAGGTCATTGTATATGAAAGAACAGGCACCGTACCCATTCAAGTGGATTACTTTTATTAATTACGCTTAAACTAGAACCGTAAATTGAAAAACAGCCGCCACACATTTTCAAAGTCCATGTAAAGTACCACCACTTAGTGTTTTAGTCTCCATTCTGTAGATCAAAATTAGGACAGTCCATGTTCCTTTAGCTGCCACAAGCTCAGTGCTACAAAGTCCGTATTGCAACTGGATAGAGCAAGGACATATGTTCAGCTCCCTTTATTGGTAACTTGTGGGTGGTGTAATAATTGATTATGTCTGGCACACTGTCAAAGGGTTGGCTGTTCTGTCCCAAAATATACTGGTTTTCTTTGGTACGCGATAGCTTCATGTGCATGAATCCTTGGCTGCTCCTATAAAAAGAAAAATATAGGACAGTATTGAAATCTTCAAGCATGTTTTTTTTTCTTCTCGTTTTTACAGATGTGTATTATATTATCATCTATGCAGCAATATAATATTAACATTGCATGAATCAACATACCCAGGCATCAAAAGTCTGATAAAATTTACTTAAATCATACATTTATTCACTATACAAGCCAAAATCAATTAATTAGATTAATTTTATGATGGAGTTAGACTAATAATTGATTTCAATTAATGGTGCCCAAATTTGCATCCCATTACAAAGTAACGTTTGTTAAATGTGTTGTCATTCAATACGTATTTGTTTTACAATTAGTTTCACATATTTGAATGTTTAAAATATAATTGGTAGAGTTAAAGTATAACAAATAATAACAAGTATAGTAAATGACCAACTTCCAGTTCTGGAAATTTCCAGTTTAAGTGGACAACAAACAGGGATGCTTTATTTGGTGTGAATTATATTGAATCTAGCAATCATATTCTAGGTGCAATTTCAACTCAAGATACAAGAAAAGTAAATTTGGCATTTAGGCATATGCAAGCAGGTGCGTTTTGAAGCCTATATTGTTTCTCTGATCAACCAAAGGTAAACCAAGGTAGATTTATAAAACAAACATTCTAGTAGCCAAGGGGCATGACAAGTTCACAAGCTGTGCGTTTGGTATCACCCAATCACTTTCATGGTATTGTGAATTGCTGCTCAGTCGTCTGCTTGATTAGCTGAAGCGAATGGCAAGGTAGACATTACGAGTCTAACAGACCTTTGAAGCACACATACAAATACAAATGTGCACATAGCGCGTGCATGTGTATCCAAACTGACTATGCCACACAAGTGAGGTATCTCAGCAAATGTTAGAGGGATAGCAACAATTTTAGGCCATCAAAGTCAACTCTAAACGAATGACCTGTAACTGTCTTAAAGCGTCTTATGGACAATTTTTGGTATAGACATTTTTTGCCATTTCACAGGCACGCACAATTTTAAGGCTTGACGTGTTTGGTAGCCACTCAACACAACCCAAATGTTTTATTGTACCAAAAATGGGTATAATTTTGTGTTTGAGCGCAAGATTGTTTGTATTGTGTGCATCTTTTCCTGAAAATACATTTTGATCAACAGTTGTACAAATACCGTGTGACATCAAAATTTCAATTGCAATAGTTTTATTCTACAGGGCATCTGCATTAAGAAAACATAATTGTTTGAGGGTTTTAGTTTATCTTCTAGCAAAAAATGCAGATTAAAAGGTGTACGAAAAAGTTTCTGTACCTGTTCCAGGCTCTACCCTTTAAAAAACCTATACAGTACTTTAACCACTTGCTTACTGGGCACTTAGACCCCCCTCCTGTCTAGACCAATGTTCAGCTTTCAGCGCTGATGCAATTTGAATGACAATTGCGCAGTCATACAACGCTGTACCCAAATGAAATTTATAATTTTTTTCCCACAAATGGAGCTTTCTTTTGGCGGTATTGGATCACCTCTGCAGTTTTTATTTTTTGTTAAAAAAAATTAAAAAGACTGAATTAAAAAAAAAAAGTTTTATATTTTTTTATATTTTGTTATAAAATTTGGCAAACAGGTAATTTTTCTCCTTCATTGATGTACGCCGATGAGGCAGCACTGGTAGGCACCGATAGGTGGCAGTGATGGGCAAGGATGGGCACTGATTGGCAGCACTGCTAGGTGGCACTGATTGGCACCACTTGTCTATCCAGTTCAACCATAAAAAAAAAAAAAAAAAAAATATCGTACAATCCAATATACCCAATTCTATACCCACAGTTGACCCAGAGGAAGGCAAAAAAAAACCCAGCAGAGCATGCTCCAATCTGCTACAGCAGGGGAAAAAAATCCCTTCCTGATCCCCCAAGAGGCAATAGGATTTTCCCTGGATCAACTTTACCTATAAATGTTAGTACCCAGTTATATTATGTACATTTAGGAAAGTACCCAGGCCTTTTTTTTTTCCTTCTAAAATTCTTTTTTTTTTTTTTAAGTTTTCAAAAAAGTTTATTGAAACTTAGTGCATAACAAACAACTGAAAAAGGCCAAGATGACCAAGAATGAAGATGGTACAAAACTTACAAAACGTATTATGCGTGTACAAGAATCAGACACAATAAATTCAGATCAAGCAATATGAGTTAAAGGTAGCTGGTGATCTCCTGAGAGGAACAAGCAGAAACTGAACAAGCAGAAACTGAACAAGCAGGGGCTGGGGAAGCTCGTAAGATAGACATAAAGAGCCCTGTTCATGGAACTTCCACAGACGGTCCCCGCACCCCAAAGGGATCATGCTGTGCGGGGGTCAACTGAGGAGCCACGAGGGCCTTCCTGAGAGATCTAAGCCGATCTCATAGCTGATATACCCAAACCCGTAAGGGAAAGGACCAGCCAGGTGAGTCTGCTGTTGTCTGGGGAGACAAGACCTAGATAAGCTACAGTTAACAGAACGGGGGGGGGAAGACTTCCCCTCACTTCAGCTGAGCTAGGCCTTGTGGTTGGGGAGATCACCAGGTACAAAGCTCACTCCGGTTCATGTTGTAGGTCGAGACGACCTAGAGCTGAGACAACTGAGGTGTTAGAAAGAGAGAAGAGGAAATGGAGAACAGGAAAGAAGGGGGGAGGGAAGGAGAAAGCGACAGACAGGAGGGAAGAGCAGAGTTGAGGACGGAGACAGTAGAAGAGGTAGGTATAGGGGATAGGGAGGGTAGGAACCTTCGCGGAGGGCTCTTGGGTCAGGAGGGGGAGAAGGAGTGAGAGGGGAGACCCTGGATACTATATCAGTGAAGAAGGGATATTCCTATATATGCAGCCACAACCTCTGAAACAGAGTGGGGAGGACTGGGGAAAGAATTTGGTGAGCCGGGTAGGAACCAGGTACCAGCGAGAGATGATTGAGGGTTGCTTCCACAAGGGAACTATTAAGTATACCCCTGTATGAGCGGGCAAAGTTTGAGTGCCAGGTATCCAGGTCCCAATCAAATTGGAGGTCACGCTCCCACTTCAACATGTAATTCGCTTTTTCCAGGGGGTCAGCTAACGCTGAGTAGATAAAAGGAAATTCCCCCCCTCACTCCCATGGCTGAAGAGCACCAGAGCTCATATGGAGTTACTGAAAGTGGGGTATCAGAGCTTTTCCACAACATGTGTAGAAAGTGAGAAAGCTGGTTATATCGGAAAATCTTTGAGGATGGCATGTCCAATTTGGAGATGCAATGTTTGAGAGAGAGGGGGCCATTGCTGTTAAAAAAATGACCAATTCTATAAAGCCCCTTATCGAGCCACCACTGAAAAGCCTTGATATCTAGACCCGGGGGAAATTGGGGGTTGTGAAAGATGTGTGCCAGTCCGAAACCAGGGATTGTTTTTTGTACAGAGTATCGCAGAGAGCCAAAGTGTGGGACAAAGTTGGGGAGAGGATCGGGGGTCTTTTTGTGGTCTCCAAGTAAGAAAATCTAGAGTGTGGTTAGGAGTTGCCTGCCTTTCTATATCAACCCAGTCCGGTTTTGGGCCTTTGTAATAAATGACCGAGAATTGACTCAATTGGGCGGCTTGATAGTACCACCAGAGATTAGGCAGCCCCAGACCCCCTTTCTTCCTTGATCTATGGAGAACCGTCATTGGGAGGCGATGTCCCTTTCCCCCCCATATAAAGCGTAAAATGGCCGACTGAAATTTGTCAAGAAATCGTTTCGAAATTGGGATGGGAAGAGAGCGGAATAGGTATAAGATCCTGGGAAGAAGGGTCATCTTAATTGCATTTACACGTCCCAGCCATGACATTTTATAGAGAGACCATTGCGCAAGGTCTTCTGATAACCTCTTGATTAAGGGGGGGTAATTATGGCGGAACAATAGTTTGATCTTGGGAGCAAGTTGAATACCTAAGTAAGGGAGAGAAGAAGTGGTCCAAGCGAAGGGGGAATGGGCTTTAATTCTGTCTACTAGGTCCTGTGGAGACCCAGGCCTTTCTTAAAGCAATCTACTGAGTTAGCCAGAACCACCTCTGGAGGGAGTCTATTCCACATTTTCACAGCTCTTACTGTGAAGAAACCTTTCCGTATTTGGAGATGAAATCTCTTTTCCTCCAGACGTACAGAGTGCCCCCTTGTCCTCTGTGTTGACCGTAAAGTGAATAACTAAACACCAAGTTCACTATATGGACCCCTTATATATTTGAACATGTTGATCATATCCAGCCTTATTCTCCTCTTCTCAAGAGTGAATAAATTCAGTTCCTCTAATCTTTCCTCATAGCCGAGTTCCTCCATGCCTCTTATCAGTTTGGTTGCCCTTCTCTGCACTTTCTCCAGTTCACTGATATCCTTTTTGAGAACTGGTGCCCAAAACTGAACTGCATATTCCAGATGAGGTCTTACTAATGATTTGAACAGGGGCAAAATAATATCTCTCTCTCTGGAGTCCATACCTCTCTTAATACAAGAAAGGACTTTGCTCGCTTTGGAAACCGCAGCTTGGCATTGCATGCTATTATTGAGCTTATGATCTAATTACTGAGCTTTTGTTTTCGGCCCCTTACTCGGATCTGTGATCACCTGAGCCCTGGTGACTCTGATCACAGCGCGGGGGCGCGTGCAAAGGGGAGGCAGTCATATGATGGCCTCCTGGAAATTCCCGAAAAATTGTTTATATGGGCACATAAAAAAAAAAAAAACGAGGATTAACAGGTTCCTCCCCGAACAATATGGTGGACTAGCTGTACCAGACCTGTACAAGTACTATCAGGCAGCTCACTTGGGACGTTTGCTCTATTGGTGCTGACATGGAGATTTAAAAATATGGAGCAGGTACAGAGCAATGTTTTGCTGCATAGAGCCCCTTGGTGTTATAGGGAGCTTCCACCCTATATCAAGAAACATCTATTGATTGGGCCCATGCTGAGTGACGCTTTGAGCTTTTCTCCATGGGCAAACTCTCATCAATAGAATCCCCATTATTCCCCATTCTGGGGAATCCACAATTTGCCCCAGGTTTACAACAGGGAGCCTTTGAAACTTTTAAGGAACAGGAAGTATATCAGGCATCTCATTTTATAGCATCAGGAGACTGGCCTACGTTTCAGGTGCTGACATCTGAAAATGGTCTACTTCCATTTGAAAAATACTGTATTGAGAAAGGACTGCTCTCTCATACAACCTCGAGGATGTATGCCCTGTTGGCTGTCCCTCAGGATGATTTCCAGCTGCCATTTTTTCAAAAATGGGAGGTGGATCTGGATAGAACTTTTTCTGAGGAACAGCGTAACAATACAATACATTTTATTTTTGACTCTTAAGTTTGTACAAAAATACAGGAAACAAACTTCAAGATTTTGTTTTCTCAATGGTACCGAACCCCGGCCCTTCGCCATAGATATTTTCCAGGTATCTCTAATAGATGTTGGTGATGTCAGGAACAACATGGGACGTTATTACATATTTTTTGGTCATGCCATAGAATTAAGAGCTACTGGAAGGTGGTCTGAAGGATCACTCAAAAATTCTGCAATTATGAGGTCCCTGAGGACCCAAACTTTTTTCTGTTGCATGACATTAAAATACCAGTTAAGAAATTCTATTTTGTGCCACCTTCTGAACGCAGTGAGATCCTGTATTCTTCTTAGATGGAAAAAGACAACTACCTTCAGTGAGCATGTGGCTCGGGAAGGTGGAAGAGTTGAATCGATTGGAAAACTTGGTTTGGACAGAAAAGCAGAAACTAGAGAAATATAAGGAAACATGGTCACTCTGAAACTCCTTTATCAATTCAGAGGAGGGAAGGATTCTCATTGATGGGAATCCGGATGGCTGAAGGAATGAGAGAACTATATCCTTCAATTAGTCAGATTTAAGAGATGGAGAATGGCATGTGTATATGGCTGCCACCCCTTGGAGGTGGGGGCGGAGAGAGGATAGGAGTAAAACTATTATGTGGTGTGCTTTTTTTTTCCATCAGAGGGGGGGTGAAGGGTTATTTATCTCATGTGAATTTCCATACGTACTTATGTACTTGAGGGATCCAGAATCTGGGGTCAGGTTTTCATGTACATCACCGGGGTGAGAAAATTATTTTGACTAACAAGATGATGTGTTGTGAACAAATTGGTTACAACTCTTTGGTTAGGAAATTATTGCCTTGTTTGTTGCTAATATTACGATAGCTGACTGTGTTATTACGGAAAATGGTCTTCCTTTATCATTGTTTATTCTTTTTTTGAAACAAAAGATTTTAAAACTAAGAAAGAAAAAATAAATAAAAGGTGTACGAGAAATAAAAAAAAACTGCTACAGTAGAGAAGTGGTTAAAAGCTTTCTTAAAACTAAAAAGAACCAAAAAAAACCCACAGCTAAAATATTGTATTGCACATAACTTTCCTAGGGCTTCTGTACAGACTTTCCTTACGGTTACTTTTTAGCAAGGTAAATCCGACATTTTGCATATAACAATTTTTGTGCTTGGGTTTTCTCTATTAACAAGCAATTGGAAATGTAGCCTCCTTTATATGCCTTTTCAGAGCCTGATTAGCAGTCTTTTACAAGAACCGGCTGCTTAAGATACAATGTACAAAACTGGATAACTCATCCCAGGGACAACTCAATATATAACATTTCAATCAGACAAATTTAGTCATAAAGCTGGCTGCTCTATTGCGGTGCTGTTTTAGCAAACCCATACTGCAGTGAATCCGAGGTCATTTAAAGGGTTGTTTGTTAAAAAAAGTTTAAATGTTAAAAAAAAAAAAAAAAAACTATTGTAACTTTTATTCCAGATAAAATATTTACTTAGCACATCTTTCACAAAAAAAAAAGGAAAAAAGAAAAACATGAGAGCTCTATTCTTTTTTGGGTGGAATGAGCAGTCTGAAGGTGATGTAGTCTCCAGACACGCTTCTTTAACTATGAACAAATGCCGGTTTCTTTCTTTTTCAAGAAATATATTAAGAAATGTATTCTTTAAAGCCCATGACAGAAGCTTGTTAACATGTCCACATGTCTATAGAATGGACAAACCATCATGCAGTGGTTTCATTTGAATAGAATATAAGTAGGAAAGTGTTGAACAGTGCTATTGGGATTTCACAAAAACAATTATTACTTTTTTTCCTTATCAAAAGATAAAGAACAAAACTTACATACAAAGAAATGGCTAAGATAATATACATATAGGGCAATGCTGAAGCACTTTAAATGATTCAAGGTATACTATTGGAGCTATGCTGTCTTTTCTCATTAGGCTCAGGAAGGTTATCAGGAGAGGTTTGTCCTGGCTTTCAAACCATCTGCTGGATAAATGGCTCTCTGGGGAAAGGCACACAAGTGCTGGATAGGACAAGCAGAGATGAAGTATATGTCTCTGCAGTCTGACAGCATTACAATTTAATTAACTTGTTCACTTCTACTGGGAATATTTAAATGGATGGACAATATAGCTAGCCCACCACAACACTGTTAAGAAGGGTATGTTTAGCAAGTATACATACTATACACCTTTTATTTTGCTCAGTCAGCTATGACAGAACACGTGGGAGTGACAATGGTAGAAAGGGTTAAGTGAGTTGACTGCTGCATTCTGAGAGTGGATTGGTTACTATAGGTTTCTGCACTAGTCACATTAGCCTTGCTCTTATCATAGCCTTCAATAACTCTAATGACACTTACACAAATATCTCTACACAACAAAAACTGCAATATATATAAAATTACAGCACAAAAGTGCACGTCTTTTCTCTTTACCGCATTAATTTGATTAATAAACACATCTTTTGCTTCAAGCAAACCACAATAGATAAATGGTGTCTGTTAAACTATCAAGGTTTCTAAACCAACACTGACAGCTCAATATACAAGAAGATTTATAGCAAAAACCTCATCTATATCTTTTGGTCTTTCTGCATTGTCAACTAAAGATATTTATTCAAGTGCAGAGGAAGATTTATCTAGCTTTCCTACATCTGGTGCTTAATCAATTGGATATAAACTGAAAAGTACTTATAAAGTGACCCTGGTGCCACTTCAATGTAATTTTCTTTGTCTCTGACGTGTGAAGGATGAAAAGGAGCCACAAGGATGAGAAACTCAAAAGGGATTTTTTTTTACTGGAGGGAAAAGCTGCCAGACTCGAGGATGGGAACTTTGCCCATAAGTTGGTTGTTCTTCTGCCAGTCACAACAAACATTGAGCACTTATTGCCCTGTAGAAAATTCGCATTTTTCTTTTGCAAATATCAAAACCTCTGTATAACCTTCTAGACTTAATCAGTCACTCTGAAAGTATAACTTTTTTGTCCCTGACCTTGGACCAGTGTTGTTCAAGGAAATAAAACCCAAGTTGTACTTCTAAGAACACAACTGTCAACTGGTTATACAGTTTAGCCCTTGGAAATCCACAGATTTAAACTGTAAAACTTAACCAATTAACAGGAGTTATTAGATAATATACCACTTTCTTATCCCATTGAGCATTATTTTATCTTCATCTAGAATTGAGACAGGCTAGTGTGAACTGAGCCTAAACCAAAGTCACACGACTTTTATGGGACTTTTTACACTCTGTGGTATTGTCATAAAGTCGGACCAAAGTAGTTCAGGAATCTTTTCTCAAGGCAAAAAGACTTGTGTAGTATCAATTAAGACAGCTCTCATAGGGAAACATTGAATTTCACGTCATCCGACTTGGGGTCTCCGAAGTCGAATCCTATGTTGCATCAGTGTGAACCAAGCCTTAATCTTGAATTGTTTCTTTTCTGCTCCCCTCAACACTTCATAGAGATTCACAGTTAACATTGCAACTCCCAAATCTATTCCTGTCCACCTAGGAGTTTTGGGTGTAACGCCCCATCTTTGTGTGTCCCTGGTGTGCACTCTGAGAAACTAAGAAAGTTCTTGAAAAAGTGCATAGTGCAAGCAAATAGCTATCTATATCTATATCTCTATATATCTATCTATATATCTATTTACACACACACAGACACACACACACAGACACACACACACAGACAGACACACACACACACAGACAGACACACACACAGACAGACACACACACAGACAGACACACACACACACACACAGACACACAGACACACAGACACACACACACACACACACAGACACACAGACACACACACACAGACACACACACACAGACACACACACACACAGACACTCCAAAATAGATTTTCAATGTAATCATTGATCCAAAAAAAATAATATAAATCGTGCATGTGTTAAAAAGTCCATACACACACATAATATATAAATATATATGATGATGTATAAAAAATAATGTATTCCAAAAATGAAGACAAAATGCATACAAAAAAACTTGTTATACGTCCCATAGACCAGTGGTTCTCAACCTCAGTCCTCAAGTACCCCCAACGGGCCATTTTTTTGGGAACTTCCCTTAGATAAAATAGCTCTCATCAATACCATGTCATTGATATTGATTTAAAGCAGCTGTGCTTGGGGGGTACTTGAGGACTGAGGTTGAGAACCACTTCCATAGACCATACGATGACTGCTTAATTCCAATCAGTCTACAAATAACTTCTCCAATAATGTGATGAACACACACACACACGACTGTGCCCTTCACCCGGCCTCAAGGGTGTCCTCTCACCTTCAATATAATAGGACATCACTGTGCTAGAGGAGGTCACAAGCGCTTATATTAATGTAAAGGGATCCTGCTTTATCCAGGTATCCCTGTTCCCAGGGTTCATTCATAGGAAGCAAGGGGAAGACCACATTAGTGTACACTGCCAAATATAATTTAAAAGCAGTGATGTCATCATGTTTGTGTATATAACGGCGTCCGTAGCTTCACCCATATGATGACATCACCACCCAACTGACACGCTGTGCCCAATCGGCTTTCTCAAAGGCTGACAAAGCCTAAGGAGAAAGCCAGAGCTACGAACAACATTGTATACAAGATATGCTTGTGGTATTCTGTTAATATGCGATTGGAGTGTTGCTTTTATTATTAAATAAAATATATTTGCCAGTACACACTATTGTGGTCTTCCACTTGCTTCCTATATATGAACCCTGGGAATGAGGATACCTGAATAAAAGGTGGATAAACAAATTGAGTGGAGCAGATTCCCCTTTACATTATTATAAGCGTTTGCGACCTCCTCTAGCACACAGTGGTGTGTGTGTGTGTATTCATTACGTTATTGGAGAAGATATCTGTAGGCTGGATGGAATTAAGCAGTCACTGTATGGGACTTTTTATTGGATGCATTGTTTCTTCATTTTTTTGTATTAATATATATATATATATATATATATATATATATATATATATATATATATATATATATATATATATATATATATATATATATATATATATATATATATATATATATATATATATATATATATATATATATATTATATATATATATATATATATATATATATATATACAAATATACACACACACACATATATACATATGCATGTATGAACTTAACACATGCATTATTTATACAATTTGTTTTGGATCGATGATCACATTGAAAATCTATATTTCACTTTTTTGCAGTAAATTTATATATAGATATTCACTTGCACTTTATATTATGTGCACAATCAATAGAGTTTGTGGATTATGAATTATATTGATTTATATAGAGCAGCACAACATTTTTTAGGTTTATTATTTTTTTTGGCAAATCTTTTGCATGTGGCACAGAATGGTGAATGCAATTTTGATCTGAGCAGCTTCCATTTTCTGTTTTATTATTAAATTTCCCATTAGTAGTTTTTGGTGTTTTAGAATAAGGGTATTACTGTTGTTGATTAGCGTGGAAAGTGTTTATTTGTTTTATAATACAGTACACAGGTTTAAATGCAAGGTCCAAACTTATATGTGTGGTATGAGCTGTACGTGGGACGGGACATTTAAATGCAGTAGACAAAAACTTGATGCCTTCTGTGCCACCCATTTTGTATCCTGAAACTCCTTTAGTAATGCCCCCCCATTAGCTGCTGGAATTTTCATAGATTCAGAAAGGTGAAGGCAAAGAATATAGGGCTGATTGTAGAGTACACATTGCACTTATTAGTCCTTCTCTGCTTGTCAACATCAGGACTTTTTAGGAAGTTTGTATAGAAATATTTCTTCAAAGACTATTTATGCAAGTTCTTCTAATATAACAATGAAATTGAACTAAAGTATCAATAAAAATATAATGTTTATCAATAAAAGCATTCAGTAATCCAATATTAGTGGCAGCACAATGGCTTATGGGTCTACCTATTGAATATACCCCCACTAACTGCAAACAGACACAAGTGACAATAAGCCACTGCAACTTCTTTCTGGCATTAACAAAAGTGTTAGCAGTCTAAAGCCCCATACACACGGTCGGATTTTCCGATGGAAAATGTCCTATCGGACAATGTTGTCGGAAATTCCGACCGTGTGTAGGCTCCATCGGATTTTCCGTCGGACAAAGTTTTATCTCCTGCTCTCAAATTTTCCATCGGACTTTTTCCGATCGTGTGTAGCGAATCCCGACGGACAAAGTGCCACGCATGCTCAGATCACATTACAAGACCCAAGCTATTGGCTACTAGCCTCTACGTAGTCCCGTCGTAGGCAACAAACGTCACCACAATCAGAATGATCGGATTTTCCGACAACTTTGTCCGACCGTGTGTATGCAACACCAGTGTCGGACAAAATCCGATGGATTTTGTGGTGGGATTTTCCGACCGTGTGTACGGGGCATTAGACCATTTTAACATCCAGAAAACATCTGTGTATAAGGCCGTCAATGCAGTAGAGATATCCACAATTTTATTTTATATTACAACACATACTTGATTCCCTAGTATAAAGTGTCAAACTTGCAGCTGAAATATAAATTAGTACAGATAAATTTGCCAGGCTTGTGTGATTCAGAATATTGCCCCCCAGGTAAATGGCTCATTTTCTGCTCCTGACATTTTGTGTCCTCTGTCTTTAATGAGCCTGCAGAGCTGGAACTTTTGGCATTTTACTGACATTTCCTCTTAAAGAAAAGATAGAATATCATGTAGCTGCACAGGCAGCATGTTTTGTCTGTATTTATCGGAGTCGGTCTGAAAAGTGTGTCTGTCACATTTTTGTTCTCATTCATGTACAACATTATTTGCTATTTTAAAGGCTTTTCATTTATCAGTTAATGTTAACACATTTTGATAATGTCAGGAATGAATAACACTATCACCCTAGAAGTACATTGTTAAAGAGAGAAATGCACATAAACAGCAGCAGTTCAATGCAACTGCCTTGGATACACTGAAAAAGTAGTATTAGCTTATTTGACAACCACAATCTATATATTAACGTTAATGTCAATTAATGATCTAGGTACATTGCAGTTCAAGGCTCCATTAAGAGTGCTCAGCTGCAGAATCAAGAAGCACTCTGCAGTTTTTGATCATGTGATCACCATTATTGATTAAGGTGATTACACTAACAGAGGATGTTTGTTCATTTCCTCAGGGCCTGTACAAATCAGGAACTGATCTGTGTCGTTGCTGATCAAATGATCACAATGATTAGACAATAGGAAGGTAGTTTCAAGTGTTACTATGCCAAAGCCACCTTTGCCTGAATTGCTGTCTCCCCTTTTCTCCCTAGTCAAAAATACGATATAAAAGGGGGAAATACCAGCTACTGACGTGTGTGGTTTCATCATGGTAAGATCAAAAGAACTCTCAAATGCCCTCAGAATGAAGGTCGTGGTTGCATGCATTTCTGGCAAAAACATTTAAAACCAAATTATTTCAAATCAATTGAAGTAATTTACAAGTGGCATACAATTTAAAGTGGCAAATCACATACCAAATTGGTGGCTATTGCCAGCATTGTCACCATTCAAATCAGTGCCACTCTGACTTTGCGGTGCTGCGCCGATTCCCAAAAGAAGTTACTGTACTTCTTTTGGCGACTTAGGGGGCGATACGAATAGAAATCTGTGCATGAACCCACACAGATGTCTGTCAAATTGCCCCTGAAGTCGGACGGCATTGCCAGTTTTAAATTGTGTGAGTTTAGCTGAACTTGCACGATTTCAAACCTGCATCAGTGTGAATCTTGGCTTTAGCCTAAAAGTTTTTTTCTTCATCATAATGCATTCTATTCAATAAGGTAAAAAACCTGTGTCCCAAAATTCTCCCTAGTGATCCCGTTATACTTATCAGAGCTCGCTTACGATCCAGTGTTGAGCATGACAACAGCCGCTCTCTCCACTCCCCCTCCTTTCAGGGCAGATTTATGGCAGCAGGAAAAAATGCGTTAAAAATATGTATGTTAATTTTTTTATTAGCAGAAATTTACAAAATGCAAAGTGAACAGAATAAAATCTAAATTCAGTCACTATTTGGTGTGACTACCCTTTGGCTTCAAACCCGCATCAATTCTTACACTATCATACTTTGTAATGGAGGTAGGAGAGTGCAGCGCTAAGAAGTGAATGGTAGTAACACCATTCAGCTGTGAAGGTAAATGGCGGTAATACCCTTCAACTCCTCCAATAGTGATTAGAAAAGTGAAGTGTAAACCTGCATAAACGTGGCAGATATCTATTCCTCAGTGACAACTATAGGAAAGGAACCTGTAAACAAAGGTACAAACAGTGGTGGTGGTGCACACAATGAGAATCACCAATGACATATATTCCTCTATGATATCTGGAGGAAATACCGTGAACCTAGAACAAAAAATTAACAGCACAAATGATATTTAAAGTAAACACATTAAAGTCCCAAGAACGAGTCCTCAATGTTGATTGGGGAACTAATTCCTAGATGCATTTGAAGTGAAAATTATCGTATCAGGTGGTGATAAAACAACAAAAGTCCAAAGTGATGAACTGTGGATGACTTGAGACCCAAACAGTCCTAAGCCGAATCTTCAGGTATACACACTTAGATGTGAGAGAGTAAAGATGTACGCTTACCGGAACTGGTGGACTCCCTGTCAGCAACAGGGAGTCAAACGGGCATAAAGAGGCTCTAGGTAGCCTACAATCTCGATGTCCCAAGCAGACAGACGAACTGTGCAGAGTCCCTCACAGCTGGGCCAACAGGATCGGTCAGTCAGGATGAGGGTGGCTGTCATGGAATCTGGGTGCCCATGGGAGGGATGGGAACTCCTGGACAGCCACTTGATGGATGGAGGGTGAGGTAGGCGGATGGTGGACGCTCATTTGTAGATGAAGCGAGAGTGGACTTTGAGTACTCTCCCAATGGATGTCCAACCATATAGAGAAAAAATAGTAAAAAACAATCGGAGGAGACTCCAATAGTATAGATCAATAGAGTAGGTTTTTATTGAAAAACCAATTACAAAAAACAAAATGGTAGGATAAAAGTGATCACAATTAAAAGCAGTGTGGGTGTAGGTATGTCCTGGCCCGACGCGTTTCGTCTGTAGTAGACTTCAACTGGGGCATGCCCCTACAGACGAAACGCGTCGGGCCAGGACATACCTACACCCACACTGCTTTTAATTGTGATCACTTTTATCCTACCATTTTGTTTTTTGTAATTGGTTTTTCAATAAAAACCTACTCTATTGATCTATACTATTGGAGTCTCCTCCGATTGTTTTTTACTATTTTTTCTCTATATGGTTGGACATCCATTGGGAGAGTACTCCAAGTCCACTCTCGCTTCATCTACAAGTGAGCGTCCACCATCCGCCTACCTCACCCTCCATCCATCAAGTGGCTGTCCAGGAGTTCCCATCCCTCCCATGGGCACCCAGATTCCATGACAGCCACCCTCATCCTGACTGACCGATCCTGTTGGCCCAGCTGTGAGGGACTCTGCACAGTTCGTCTGTCTGCTTGGGACATCGAGATTGTAGGCTACCTAGAGCCTCTTTATGCCCGTTTGACTCCCTGTTGCTGACAGGGAGTCCACCAGTTCCGGTAAGCGTACATCTTTACTCTCTCACATCTAAGTGTGTATACCTGAAGATTCGGCTTAGGACTGTTTGGGTCTCAAGTCATCCACAGTTCATCACTTTGGACTTTTGTTGTTTTATCACCACCTGATACGATAATTTTCACTTCAAATGCATCTAGGAATTAGTTCCCCAATCAACATTGAGGACTCGTTCTTGGGACTTTAATGCGTTTACTTTAAATATCATTTGTGCTGTTAATTTTTTGTTCTAGGTTCACGGTATTTCCTCCAGATATCATAGAGGAATATATGTCATTGGTGATTCTCATTGTGTGCACCACCACCACTGTTTGTACCTTTGTTTACAGGTTCCTTTCCTATAGTTGTCACTGAGGAATAGATATCTGCCACGTTTATGCAGGTTTACACTTCACTTTTCTAATCACTATTGGAGGAGTTGAAGGGTATTACCGCCATTTACCTTCACAGCTGAATGGTGTTACTACCATTCACTTCTTAGCGCTGCACTCTCCTACCTCCATTGTCCATTGAATACTTGTCTTATTCTAGTGCTGCTGCTATACTTCACTGTGTCCTTTTGAGTTTAGCGCTGTAATTCTCTTCACCTATACATTATCATACTTTGTACACCTGCACAAAGTCAGGGGTTTTGTAGGATTAGAGTCAGGTGTAGGCTTAAATTATACCAAGCAGGTGCTAATGATCATCAATTTCATATGTAGGTTGAAAAACAGTCAATTACTGAAACAGCTATGTAGAAGGCTTAATACTGGGTGAGGAAAAACCAAAACTCTGCTACTAAGGTGGGGCTGTGAAAGAAAGTTTCTTGTCACAGGTCATACATCATGGCACAACTGAGCACTGCAGCAAGACCAAAGGTAGTTATACTCCATAAACAAAGTCTCTCCCAGGCATAGATTTCAAAGCAAACTGGGGTTTCACGGTGTGCTGTTCAAGCTTTTTTGAAGAAGCACAAAGAAATGGGTAATGCTGAGGACCGTAGACAAAGAAGTCAGCCAAGGGAACTTATTGCAGCAGATGAAAGACGCATCATGCTTACTTCCCTTTAACATCTGATGATGTCCAGCAGTGCCATCAGCACAGAACTGACAGAAATCAGTGGGACCCAGGTACACCCATCTACTGTGCGGAAAAGTCTGGGCAGAAGTGGTCTTCGTGGAAAAACTGCGGACAAAAAGTCATACCTCCAACATGGAAAAAGAGGCTAAGTAACTCTGCTATGTACGAAAACATAGAAACTTGGGTGCAGAAAAATGGCAGCAGGTGTTCTTGACTGAGAAGTCAAATGTTGAAATGTTTGGCTGTAACAGGCTAAAGAGCAGTACAATAATACGTTTCTGCAAGAAACAATGAAGCATGGTGGAGGTTCCTTGCAAGTATGGGGCTGCATTTCTGCAAATAGATTTGGTTAGGATCAATGGTATCCTCAATGCAGAGAAATAATGGCAGATTTAACCATCATGCCATACCATCAGGGAGGCATGTGATTTGGTACATTGTCCTGCTGCAGAATAAATTTGGGGCCAAACATACAGCCAATATCATTAAGAACTATCTTTAGCATAATGAACAAGGAGTCCTGGAAGTGCTGGTTTGGTCCTCACAGAGCCCTGATCTCAACATCAATCTGTCTGGGATTACATGAAGAGACGGAAGGATTTAAAGTGGTTGTAATAAGGCTTACCTGTAGCTACCCAGGATATATCCTAAACCTTGTTATACAGTTTAGGAGATATCACCTGTATTTGCATGTGCCGAAGCAAAGGCACGTATGTGCCATTGCTTCAGTGAGCTTGCCATTACCGCACACATGTGCGGGAGTGACGTCATTGCAGCTCCGGCCAATCAAAACACCGGATCTGCGCTATCCGGAAATAACCCCCGGGAGTGATGTTGCTGGCCAGTGCTGTGTATGGGAACCGCAGCGAGGGCTTCAATCTCAGGTGAATATTACATAATGAGCTAGCATACTAGCTCATTATGCCTTTGTCTTGCAGGTGTTAGTTTTTTTTTTTCAAAGTGGGTTTACAACCACTTTAAGGTAGCCTGCATCCACAGAAGATCTGTGGTTAGTTCTCCAAAATGTTTGAGACAACCTACCTGCTGGGCTCCTTCAAAAACTGCATGCAAGTCTACCTAGAAGAATTGATGCAGTTTTGAAGGCAAAGGGTGGTTACACCAAATATGGATTTGATTTGGATTTCTCTTCTGTGCATTTACTTTCCATTTTGTAAAATGATCAAAGTTAATTATTGCCACTTCTTTTTCTGAAAGCATTCTCTATTTACAGCTTTTTTGTAAAAACTGATATAAAGCTGGTACAAAACAAAGTTAGAAAATAATGGACCAAAAGTATTATAGTTTCTATTTCAATACCGGTTAACACAGCTTAGGAGAAGCATACTAAATCCATGGTTCTTGCAATGTCATAGGAGTAATTAAGTGGTAGTGCATAATATTTTGTATGTATTTTCAGCTGAGTATGTTGCATTTCTGGAACCCCAAATATCACCCTTCTAATAAAAAGCCAATTAAATATATATATATATATATATATATATATATATATATATATATATATATATATATATATATATATATATATATATATATATATATATATATATATATCACACATACACACTTTCTTTTTTGCCGTCTTAATCTGTTGAAGTCTTCTAGAGGGTTTCTGCGTTACAATTTTGTTTCCCAGAGAAAGGCTGCCAATCTCTATAACAAGCAGTTACATGAAAAATACAAGAATTCTTTGTACACTAATACACAACTCTGCCATCGCATTATAGGCCAGTGTGCTAAAAGGAGCCTCTAAGGCAAGTTCAAGGGTCAAACCTGCCTGATTTCCCTTCATAAATGTTTAACCGTGAAATTTGATGGGAAAACCATGAACTGTAGGTGTTTGTAAGCTACAATATATGCCTCATCTCAAGCATACAGAAAATGATAGAGTATAACAATGTGAAACAGGTGCACTGTAGATTCTGGTTGAAAAAAAAAAAAAAAGAAATACAGGTAGATGCAAATAAAAGTATCTACAAACCTGTAAACTGCTTTTATGCACAAACTCTTGTATCATAAGTCTGTGAAAACTGTAGGATTAGAAGGTTACTCAAGATGATCTGCCATCTTTGAGCTGGGGAGCAAGGTGCAAAAATTTCCAATGACCATTAGCTATATTGCATGTGTAATGCCCCGTACACGCGGTCGGAAATTTCGACAAAAAATGTCCGATCTGACCATGTTGTCGGAAAATCCGGCCGTGTGTGGGCTCCTTTGGACTTTTTCCGTCGGAATTTCCGTCGGAAAAAATTTCAGATCCTGCTCTCAAATTTTCCGACAACAAAGTCCGATCGGACCTTTTCCGATCGTGTGTCGAGAATTCCGACGGACAAAGTGCCACGCATGCTCAGATCAAATTAGGAGATCAAAGCTATTGGCTACTAGCCTCTACGTAGTTCTGTTGTACGCAACAAACGTCAAAACGTTCAGAATGATCGGATTTTCCGACAACTTTGTCCGACCGTGTGTATGCAACACCAGTGTCGGACAAAATCCGACAGATTTTGTGGTCGGAATTTCCGACCGTGTGTACGGGGCATTAGACAGCCAACAAGGTGATCAAAATTGTTATCAAATTGTCCCTTGAAGTCTATTCTTAGAATAGCCTTACTTTATGTGCTCACTAGTAGAGAAATTGATCTACAGGCCAGTAGATATATGTAAATATAGTACAGACCATCAGACCCCCAATTAGATTTGACCATGTCCAAATTAAGAGGCTACAACTTGCTTTACCATTTTGTATAGCAGCAAAGCTATAAAACCCCTGTCATTTCCCCAAGACAACTTTCAATGGAGCAGGGGTTCCCACTAAGATTTACCCTCTTTTGTTGACACATTTTGTTTTTATATATATCAGTTTCTGTCCTTGTGATATTGACCACCAGTACAAATAGAGGGGGCAATCTCCCAAAAAGGGACTCAACAAAAAGATAATCTCTTGATATTGTACTGATAACGGAGATGCCCTTATGTTTTTTTTTTTGGGCCACATGGGGTGGAGGACCAATTTCCTGGTTCCCATATGACAGCATTTTGCCAATCACCAAGCAGGATTGTAGTAACATGCAAAAGGGAGTCCTATGCTCTGACCCTGGAAATATTGGGCATTCTCTTTACTTCTAGCGGTTGGTGGGGAGTGAATTATAGGACAGCGTATTCTGTTAGGGAGGGGGCATAAAGAATGCCTGTTGATTTGGCCTGCATGGAAAACCAAAGGTTTCTTTAAGATTGCATAATTAAAAGCGATTTTGTTAAAAATAAAAAATAAACCTTAGAATTTACTCAACAAGCAAAAAGCAATTAGGACTAACAAACAGCAACAAATCAGAAATCCATTTTATTTTGATCTGGCTTAGTAAACTGAAATGTGATGGCTTACTAGAGGCCAGCGAACCTTGCACATCATTACTGCTGTTCAGATTCTTTTTTCAATAGGCTTAATTGCCTGTTCTCCAGATAAATGCACACTGCAAAGAGTCCTGCAGCCTTTTTCCCTAATTAATACAAAAACTATGTATAACTGATTAGTTATCATTCAATTACCCAATGACACTTTCAAAGAAATACAACACCAGATCACTTTGTTTCAACTACAATGTCCATTTTAATTACAGCATTTTGAATCTCTAATCTAAGCTGGTGGTTTGGGTTCTAAAGCCTGAATACTGTTCAAGCATCAAGTCAAATGCTCAATATGCTGTGCTATGAGCACATCTGCCAGTTCAGTGTCTGCGATCCCAAAGGAATCACAACGCCCTGTTTACTCATGCACCCAACGTCTCTAAAAATAAAGCACATACCAACACCTTATGCTGAAAATTTCACGCACAAACCTTTGTCTTAATAATTCCACCAACAGTAGAAAATAACCTAAAAAAAAAAAAAAAAAGCTTGCAAAACTAAATGTAATATTACATATATTTAGAGATCCAGTTACGGCATCTTGAAACCTTAATAGGATTTGATAACCATGTAGCAACAGCAGTGCACAGTACCATTCTCTCTCAAACTGGCAGCTTCTTTTCTTCTTAGTTATAAATTATCCAGTTTGCAGATGTGCTTTCCTACTTATTGCTCTCAGTCTTCAGTTCTTCCATCATGTGGCATTCTCTCATCTCCCATTTTGCCCTTGCTTCTTTCAAGCCTTCTGGCACATGCACAGATTAATTCCATTAGATGTAATAACCAATTCTTTATAAATCAGTGAATAAGCACTATTCAGGGCCTGTAGCATGGAGAAGAGTTCAGAAAAGAGATAAAGCAGTGACACAGCCTAATGCCACCTTTACCGATTCCATCTGACAGCCTAATGGCCCTGTTGCTTTTAATTTGAGTCTCTTCTCAAAGCTACAGGCTTTTTTGCCTATTTACTCTGTTGAAAAAAAAAAAAAAAACACCTCAAGGAATACAGGTTGTGTGTACAATTCAGCACATTTTAACTGCTATCTTTATTTTTTTATATAGATAGGAAGATAAGACACATCCAGGCGATTCTGGTTAGCCTTACTGGACATACACAGATAAGTGTGTCTTTTAGAAATGACACCATTATTCTGGCTGCACATATACAGTTTAAAACATGACTCAAGCAGTTCACTTACCACCACAAATGCACTGCCAAAGCTATGTAATGAGTTCTGTGGGTGTTATGGGGTAGTCATTCAACCTTGTCACCTTACAATGAATTGGTTGTTATTCCATTTGACTTCAGATAGGAAGCCTAAGAATCTCAGAGGGAAAGGGATAAAACAGTATTATACAGTGGAGATCACTGATGAACCTTCACAGCTCCTGATCTAAATACGGAGTTCTAAAGGTAAGTATAATGTCACATATAGCCTGCCCCCATCGCTCATATGGATGGTGTGCCCTGTGCCACCAATACAAAAAAGTTTTAGGAAACCCTCCATTGTCTACTTACAAAGCTTATAAAGGTTGATGAAAGACACAGGTGCATCCAGTTTAACGTGTGCCCAACAATTCCCATAGGCCTATATATTCTGCTTCTTGATGAAGATATCTAAAAGCTTTTTTGAAGTTGTTGACACACTCAGCTAGGACCAATTCCTGGGGGAGGGAGTTTCACATTTTTAATACTCTAAAAAATAAAGAACCATTTCTGCAATCTAAAGCCTAGTATATTCGGCCCGTGTGTATGGCAGCCGGTCCGACAGAAGCTGGCCAGCTCCTGATCATCGCTCTCAGTCAATGGCTTAGGGCGCTGACTAGAGTGTTCTGGCAGGAGCAGGGGAGATCGCTGTACTAATATCTGATTTTTAGTACAGCAGCTTTGACCTGAGCTATCAGTTTTAAAAAAACTAGTAGCATGTACAAGGCTTAGGTTGAACCTCCTCTTCTAGCCTCAAAGCATGGCTGTGGTCCTACATTCCTCTATTCATTTTGTTGCCCTTTGCTGAACTCTTTCCAATTCAGACACATTTATCCTGAGGATTGGTGACCAAAATCTATTCTGACAAGAACAGTCTTTCATAAATCCATGCTGGTTGTCGCTTATGATACCTTTATCACAGACACATTTCGGTCCCTTACCATTTCCCAAAATACCTTACATACTATTGTTGTTAGGAAACCGTGGAATCAAACCAGATGAGGCGTTTCACATCCCTCATGCTGTATGGACTAATTTTTATTCAATAAAGAAATTTTCACTGAGCCAGCACCCAGCCTGCACAGGGGAAGTGAGGTTTTGGGACTGCGACCTAGAGCAGTATATTACTCTTCATCCCCCCCTTTTTATTACCTGAGCCTGATCCAACAATGTGCACAAGTGCAGTGGTAAAAAACAAAAAACAAGTCCTCACTACCCATTACACCAGTATTACCTGAAATATTTTCTTTTGATTCCAACTGCTCTGATGACATAGATCTTTCTTTTGATACAGAGATGTCACATTTATTTACGCAACATCCAATGACTTCCCCACCCATCACCCACACCTCTTTCCGACCAAAATCCATCTTTAACCCCATCCATTCTAAAAGGTCCATACATAGAAACGTTCTACAGAGTTGTATTTGCAGATTTTCAAAAACTCTGTCAAACCTCAAATAGCAATCTGGCAAATAATCTGACACCGTCTGAAAAAGGAGCCCTTAAAGCTCTGATGGAAGCCAATGATATAGTCATTAAATCAGCAGACAAAGGAGGGGGCATCGTCATACAAGACAAAGCGGACTACATTAATGAGGCAAAAAGACTATTAACAGACTCCAGTACATACGAAATAATAATAAAAGATCCTACTGACGACTTCGCCAATGAGATGAACACCTTAGTGTCTGCTGCATTCCAAGATAACATTCTCAATAAAGTAGAAAAATCGTTTCTTGTAAAAAATTTCTACCAAATCCCCCTACTTCCATCACCTTCCTAAAGTCCATAAAAAATTAGATAATCCCCCAGGCCGTCCTATTGTGGCGGCAATGGACAGTGTCACCACTGGACTCAGTTTGTATATAGATTATTTCCTTCAACCTATTGTACACCAGCTCCCATCATATATTAGGGATGGTACTAATTTGATGGAACTTCTTTCTACGTACAAGTGGGAGCCAACTTACACTTGGCTCTCGCTTGACGTCAGCTCCCTTTATACGTCCATTCCCCACTCTTTTGGCTTAATGGCCTTAGAGCACTTTCTGGCTAAAGAACCTCTTATTAATTCACGTCAGGCCTCTTTTATCCTTGATGCAGCCTCCTATTGCTTAAAGCACAATTATTTTACTTTTGACGGTGATTTTTATATTCAAAAACAAGGAACAGCCATGGGAGCCAACTTTGCTCCATCTTATGCCAACCTAGCAATAGGCTATTGGGAGAATGCCTATATCCTTCAAAATAACCCCTTCGCTAGTAAGATGGTATTTTTCGGTCGATATATTGATGACATAATCATCATTTGGGACGGTACATTAGAATCAATTAATCCTTTTTTGGATTATTGTAACAAGAATCCATATGGCTTGTCTTTTACCTCAGAGGCTAATACAGAGACATTACCTTTTCTCGACCTCCAACTAGGTCATGATGATAATATATCTTCAATTATTTCAAAAAATTATGTTAAACCCACAGCGGGTAACTTATCTCCATCACAAGAGTTGCCACCTCCCCAGATGGATTGATAATATCCCTAAAGGCCAATTTTATAGACTACGTCAAAATTGCACTAGAGACAGTGACTACTTAAAGAGGAAGTAAAGCCTCTTTAAAAAAGACACCCTGCAAGGCAAAGGCATAATGAGCTAGTATGCATAGCATACTAGCTCATTATGAAAAACTTACCTGAAAACGAAGCCCCCGGAGCGGTCCTCATCTTCAATCTTCTTCGCCGCCATCCTGGGCCGGAGTGACTTCCGGGTCTCGCCGCTCCAGCGATATCATTCGCTGGAGCGGCGATGACGTCACTCCCGCGCATGCGCACGAGATCGGCATATTGCCGTGAGAGCGGCATACTCAGTGCGCTCTCAGTGCGCCTGCGCGCCGCTGTCTACGGCGCATGCGCCGTAGACAGCGATGCCTTTTCATCGCTAAATATCTCCTAAACCATGTAGGTTTAGGAGATATTTATTGGACCTACAGGTAAGCCTTAATCTAGGCTTACCTGTAGGCCAAAGTCATGTGGAAGGGTTTACTTCCACTTTAAGCCAAAGTGTCCTACTAAAAGAAAAATTTTAAGATAAAGAATATCCGACAGCTTCCATCGATCATGCCTGTGAATTATTTTTAAAGGGTAAACCCCCCCAAAAAATAACTGAACAGCAAAATAATCATAATTTACGTTTTATCACCACATTTAATGTTGATTTTAAGAAGATGGAAAGAATTCTTCACAATCATTGGACGATTTTACTACAAGATCCCTTTTTAAAATCTTTTATCCCGGAACGGCCCAAAGTCACAGATCGCAGAGCACCAAACCTGAAATCAAAGATTGCACCTAGTAAAGTTCACTCCAGTTGTCCATCACCAAATAGACCCGTCCTAATACCCCTGGTGGGAATGTTCCGGTGCAACAAATCTCAATGTAAAACATGCAAATACGTGAAGCATGGTAAAAAATCCTTCACGACAAAAGGAACAACATATACTTTGAAAGATTTTTTTAATTGCTCTTCGGATTATGTTGTCTATGGTTTGACTTGCCCATGCGGCCTAGTATACGTGGGCCGCACCATAAGAGCCCTCCGGACTAGATTCGGAGAGCATAGGAGATCAATCGAAAGTGATAAAGACCCTCATACTTTACCTAGGCATTTCACTCAAACACACCAACAGTCCACTGATGGCCTGGAAGTGTGGGTCATAGAGCAAATACCAAATTCACTCCCGGCTGCAGAACGATTCAAAAAACTATGCTCAAGAGAAACTTTTTGGATATATACACTGGACGTTCTTGCACCCGGAGGAATGAACGAAGGAATCAAAATTTCTACCATCCTATAGACTATTGATATATAGTGCATTTTAGACCTAGATCCCATTATAATCACATTTCACATTTTTTTAGATATGCATGTGTTCCTATATGCTTCTCTTCTGTATATGTTTTTATGGCTACATGGTTGAGCCTGTGTGTTTCTTATCAACTAAAAAACACACATATATATGATATATGATTTTACCTGTTTTTACCTGACTTTACCTGACTTACACTTATGGAGACGCGTGTGGACAAATATACATATGGATGGGCATGTGACAATTGCGATTGTCATTTGATCAATATTCCTAATATATATATATATATATACTCTTTTTACATATTAGGTATTATTTATATGTTTTTATACATATGTATACATATATTCCCCCTTTTTTTTTTTTTTCTTGATTATAATATTTTTGTATTTTTTTATATAATAATTTTTTATATATATATATATATATATTCTTATATAAATTAATATTACATCATGCACAGATAATAATTTTTTATCTTTTTATAGCTTCCAATATGTATATATCTCACATACGTCTCTTATACATGTCCATGCGATTTTCTTGCATTGATGAGATTTTCTTGCATTTTTGTTGCATTTCTTGTATATCTCGTTCATTACCCCTTGCACTTCTTTATACCCTTTCAGATTAACTTACCATAGACCAATTAACCATACTTTACCCACTGTATCATATTGGTAATATATAATTTAAGTAGCCCATATCACATATCTTCATCAGTTCCTTTTTTTTTCTTTTTCTGCTAGTTCCGCCCCTGCCCCTCATCATCTTATCTTTTTATAGCTTCCAATATGTATATATCTCACATACGTCTCTTATACATGTCCATGCGATTTTCATGCGATTTTCTTGCATTGATGTGATTTTCTTGACTATTTATTACTTATTATTATTTATTAGTATTATTTTTTATTTAATATATATTATATATATCTATATCTATATCTATATCTATCTTATGCTACATACATGCCCCTATTTCACATAAACTAATTAGCTTTTTTCTAATATGCTTACAACTGTTTGTTTGTTTTTTCTAAAAAAACATCGACCCCAGAGATCCTTAGTGCAATCTTTTATTTAGGCATGTGTTTTCACATACAAATAGATCATCCGTTTTTTCTAGCTTTTTATTCCCCTTTTTTCCTTTATTTCTGTTAGCCTCTTCCTTTTTTCACACTAACAACACTATGTCTGCCAGCTGTGCTTCTCTCCCCTTTTTTTTTTATCTCTGCTAGTTCCGCCCCCGCCCCTCCCCTTTTCCTTTATAAGCTTGTTCATTTCTAGCCTGGTTTATGTCCTAATGTTGAGAAAGGAGTGCGACTCGTCACTACATCCGAGTGCGCATGCTCACGAAACGCGTCCATCTTTGACGTCATCCCCCTGAGCTCGTCGCTTCCCTGCTATCCAAGCCTCGTTTTGAGGCCGCCTTCCGGAGCCGGCCCTTACCATCCACAGGAAGTGCTTCTATGGAACTGCATGGACAAAGCTGACAGTTATACATCGCTGGGGAGCCGCCACTGAGAGACATACCATGCCGTTTACTATCTTCACAAATGTGAGTGCATTGATATTGCTGTAATAAAATTTCCTTTTACCAAAACTACTACACCCAGAGGCGCTTTTTCTCCACTTGTTTTTTGCTTACAGTCCCTGAACATGGTTTCTGTTCTACCCTGAAGGCTGCCCTGTGCTGTAATGTGGATAAAGTCTCTCATATACTCCTGGACTGACTTCCTTTTATAGACTATAACCCGATTTATATTGGTTGTTTCATGGACTTTATCTACACTTTTTGTGCATACTGCTTTGAATTATTTTTATTTATTTATATAGGCTTCCCATGATACAGGGAGATACCTATTGATAATCAAGGATTCTTGCGCCTACATTTGTTATTTACAAGTGCAGGGGTTCCAGCCGCTATTGGTCTCCTCATTGCACAGATTGATAGCAGCAGCAGGAGAAGCCATTGGCTCAATGGACGTATCAGCACTGGTGCCCCCATGGAATGTGGCTTTCCGTGGGGGCATCCGATAAAGAGGGGCCTAGAGTGCCGTCGGGGAACCCCAGAAGTGGATGGGGGATGCTCGGTGTAAAACCATTGCACAAAGCAGGTAGGTATAGGCATGTTTTCTATTAAAGAAATACCCTCCTCACCCCTTTGGTCCCCTCTACACATAACACTTCTGGTCCAGCACTTTAAAACATCACTACACAGTGAGCAGAGCTCAAATGTCAGAGCTCGCCACTTGACTGCACTAATCAATGAAAAAGCTTCTGAGGCTCCTTTCTCCTAGGATGGGGTTACAGCACAAAGCTGTGGTTCTCAGTTGGCATGGTCACATGGGCATTGCCGACCAATGAGTGCTCGCCATCATAAGCAATATGCTGCTATACTACTAAGCTGCTAAAGTGCTGGACTGTTATACCAATTGGAGAGGGTGGCTGATCATGGGGACCAGAGGGTGGCTGAAGAGGACAACGAGAGGGTGACTGAAGAGGATGGCACCCGCACTGCAATGGGGGAGGAGAGTAACACTTTTACTTAACCAATACTCTGCTTCCTTGACAGATGGCGTACTCCCAAGCTCCGGAAGCTGACTGTCCCTCAGCATCAACATTTACAGTGCAGGAATACTGACCCTTCATTGGGCTTTATTACCCTACACCACTGGAGCGTAGGGGAAAAGACGCTGCAGGGATTGATCTAGCAGCAGGGAGAAGTGGAGGATCAAGTAAGTAAATCTCCTTTTATTGTCCCCCTAGGCCTAAACGAGCAATTAAAAAGTGACATTAGACGTTAATTAAAAAAAAAAAAAAACCCACAAAAAAAAAAAAACTGTATATGTATGTGGTCTGTGCAGTGGTTTTGCACACAGCAGCCCAATCCACCTTTATTTGGGTCCCCAGCCAGCGCTCCCACTTCCATCTCTTTAGCCAGTGCCCCAAATAGCAAGCTGTTTGCTCTAGGTGCATGCTTGCTCCCGAGCCCCACTCTATGCATCCATAAGACACAGAGCCACGGCTCTCTCCTCATTGGCTCGCTGGCTGTGATTGACAGTAGCAGGAACCAATGGCCCCCACTGCTGTCTCAGCCAATGAGGAATGAGAGACCCGTAAGAATCTCTGCTCTTGTGCACATTGCTGGACCGAGAGGGAGCTCAGGTAAGTATAAGGGGGGCTGCGGGGCTGCTGCACAGAATTTTTTTTTACCATCATGCATAGAATACATGAAAGTTAAAAAAAAAACCTTGATCCTTTTAAACGCACTGTAACCCTTACAGTGTGGGCATTTTTAGATGCCTGTAGTTGGGCTTTAACCAATAAAACCATGTCTAGGATCGAACCCACAGTTGACTGCACATTGATGAAATCCACGCACATATACATGATGTCACTAGTTTGATTATTATTGTTTCAACTTTGCAGTAGCTCACCACATATGTTCACATCACACCCAATCACTTCCCCTTCATCACTTTTTCTTTGGCTCCTCACATTCCTAACCCCCCACCACCCCCCTCCCCTCCCTCTTTTTTCCCCCCCTTTTCCTTTCTCCCTCTGTCCCTCCACCCCCCCCTTCCCCCCCCCCCCCTCCTTCCTTTTTTCTCCCTCCCCCCCTCTCTCTCTTTTTCTTTCTCCTCTTCCCTCTTCCCTTCCCGACTTCTCTTCCTCTACCCTGTCCTCTTCTCTTTCCCTCCCCTTTTCCCTTTCCTTCCCCCCTTTTCCTCCCTTTCCCCATCCCCACTCTGTCCTCAGTCCTCCCCCCTTCTCCTTTTGTTCCCTTCCTTAGCACCCCCTTCCCTTCCTGCACTTCACTTCATGTCACCCTTCACACACATCCCCTTTCTCACTTCTTCACTGTTTCACTTTTTCACACACCACACCTACCCATCTCAGCTTTCCCCCCCCCCCCTCATACATTGTGCACTTTCACCTCCTATTCCCTTCCTCTCCCTTTTTAGAGGGGAACTTCTGTCATTGCACTTGGTTTGGTTTTCGGCCGTTCTCTTTTTTTGTTGTTCATTTTAGACCCCTTTGGGTAAGTGCACAGTCCCCCTCTACACACTCAACCATCACATGTCCTGGTCATCCTACCTGGTCAGAGCAACTGCACATTGAGGCTAACCACTACCTCTCTTGCAGCTGCTTTAAACTGCTTTACCCACCATAATATCAAGTTATAATTTGACTTCTATTTATCTCCAGACTCGGTCATTGGCGGCATCCGCGCGCTTTCACGCCCCTCCCGGGTTGTTCCCTTTCCTCTGGTTCTCAGGCTTGGCCAGCAGAGCCAATAGGAGGGGAGCCCCCAACGTGTGACGTCTCGCAAGGCATACGGCGCCTCTTGACCCGGGTGGGAATCGGTGGAGTCTGTCCGGTGTGCCCCAGAGGTGTGGACGACGCCCCTCTTCATGCTATAAACCCTCCAGTGGGGACATTACAATTTCTACTTTTCAGGATATACATTATTGCGGTAAATATAAATTCCAATATGCATTGTTATATGTAGCTCTGTATACTATATAAGCTTACGCTTACTTTGTAATTATACTCACCACTAACACTGACATTCCATCCCTCTCTGTTTAGCAGACTTTCTTTCCCTCTGAGGAAGACCCTTTTGGGTTGAAACGCGTCAGGGACAATTTCCCATACTTACGACAGACTGTTACTGTTGTTATGTGAATATTAGTCTGCCACTGTATATCCATGTTTGCTTTTATGTAAATGTATAGTTATTTTGTCACTGTTCCCATTGGAGCTCATGTTCTAACCCAATGATGTTAATCATTTTTTAATCAGAATAAAATGGTCAACTTTTTTACTCATAAACTCTGACTCCCCTTCATTGTACGCTGCCTAAAAACCCCAACGTGGGGGATCGTTTCTTTCCTCTAGTTTTGCTTTTCAGGGGTGAGCAGCACTCTTTTTTGACCTTCGGGTCTGTGTCTTTCCTTCTATGCTATATTTTGGGTGGTTAAACACCCTTTCCCCTCCATGACACAGAGTTAAAACATGAGCTCTGGGACTTAAACTGTTCCCCTTTTCCATCTGTTTTTTGTTAATTGGTATATAGCACTTTTTTCCTTTTATATTGTTTTATTGTATTATTATTCTTTACGATACGATGAGTACTTTTCAAGGTGATGAATGGGCCACCCTCATGTTAGGATATGAAACAGAATTTGAACAAGGTGATCGAGTGGAAACTACAATTTCCACACTCACCTCAAAACTTTCTAGAATACTTGAACAAAAATCAGCATTATACTGGCACATAAAATCCCTTGACAGATACAGCCAAGAAGATATAAACCCATTGGGACTGAGAGTTCAAATTTTTCCCAATCTGGATCAGATCAGCACCGAGTGCAAACTCGAATGGGAAGACAATCTTAAGAAATGCTCACAGCAAATGATGAGCATTCTTAAAAAAGAATACACTAGACAAATGTTACTCTTAGATATAGGAATTAACAATTTAGAAGTGGCCCTGCGTCCTTTTGCACAGCATCCTCTGTGCTTAAGTTCACAGGACAAACTACGCAGTGAACTATCAACCCATAATAAAAACATTTTACAGAAAAAAGAACTCAAATATTGGAGGGACAAGACAGCTTTCCAGGAGGGACGAGCTTATAAATGGAGTTCCACTAAGAAATCCACAGGGACCACACAACCTATTAACAATAGGAAGCCCCTGAAAACAAAAAGTACCCCCCCTACCAGCCAACACAACGAACATGACAATACAACACATAAAGGAAGAGGCAAATACAAGCGCAGTCGCAACAACAGGGGTTCACCTGAACAAGAGAATAAAAAACGCATCACTGATGGGGAGATAAACTCTGGACCCATCAGTCAAGATGCTCTCACTAACACTGCTAATCCCAATAGCATCCCATCCATGGAAGCATTGGGATCTGCGAACCCCATGCCTTCAACTAATAATCTCCCTATGACAGAACAAGTTATAGCTATGCGTCCACCCCCTTTAAACCCCACACGGGGATCCCCCTTACCCCAACTGAACAGGGGGACAGGGAACTTGGACGCTTTTGTCACAAGGATACCTCCAAATCACTCAGCGTGATCAATCTTTCTTCGTACCTTCTATCAGAAGCGGAATCCCTTGTCCTCACTCGAGGGCTGACCTTCTGTCCACAAAACAATTTTGACCTTTTTGAAGTCGTCACGGATCTCCAACTTTTTGCGCGCAGGCTCTTACTTAAAAGCCTGCACGCAAAGACTGACATCCCTGACGACACCACTGATTGGTCTACCTTTTCCATGAGGGAGTTCAAAGCGTTACGCGATCTTACCCTATTATTTCAGGAGAACAATACCCTTGACCTAATAGACCAACTAGACCTGGATAGTCTATTGGACAGTGTCAACTCACCCACTAAAAATCACCATGCAAAATTTAAAAAACCCTCCTCGAAATTCCCTCCTCTGAGTTTGAGTTCCAGTATTGACACTTTTGTCAAACAGACTACTCGTGACATATCCAAGATTTCATACAAGAAAACACACCCCAACAATTTAACTAATAATGAATTTAAAGCCCTTAAAGCACTTCAGCTTAATACAAACATTACCATAAAATCCTCAGATAAGGGGGGCAACGTAGTTGTCATGGACAACGCCAACTATGTAGAGATGTGCCAAAGAATCTTGGACAATAAGGATTGGTACAAACCAATCCCACTAAAACTAATTCAAACTTATTACAATAAATTTTACGATTTAGTTGACTCAGCATTCAGCAGAGGAGCCATTAGTCAGAATATATATGAATTTATCAGAACTAAATACCCGAAAGTGGCGACCTTCTATAGTCTGCCAAAGATACATAAATGCATGAAAAAACCTCCCGGACGCCCCATTGTTTCCGGCAGAGGCAACATTTCGGAAAACCTGAGTAAAGTCATAGATTCATATCTCCAACCGTACGTTACGTCCTTGCCTTCCTTTCTGAAGGATACTATACACCTTTTGCAGACTATCAATACTACCACTTTATCCACAAAATCTATTCTTGTGGCTATTGATGTCGAAGCACTTTATAGCTCGATCCCCCACCACAAGGGGGTTGCAGCTATACGGAGAATCCTAACACGGAACCCGAAATATGAGGATTCACTGAATGAATTCATCATTGATGGATTGGAATATATCCTACACCACAATTGCTTTATGTTCAACAATTCCCACTTCCTCCAGGTACAGGGCGTGGCCATGGGCACCTGTTGTGCCCCGGCCTACGCCAACCTGTACCTGGGGGAGTGGGAACAATCACTCCTGGATGACAAGGACCTCGTCATGTACACTAGCCACATCACTGTTTGGCTACGGTACATTGACGACGTCCTTGTCGTCTGGGATGGATCCGAGAACTTATTATTAGAATTTCTTGCTCACCTTAATTCCAATGAGTACAATCTCAAATTCACCATGACCCATGATCGAAACCAACTGACCTTTCTTGATGTTATGATTGGTCGTTCCTCCGATAGTTCCCCGTACACTACCCTATATCGAAAAGACACCGCGGGAAATACAATTCTCCACGCGGAGAGTTTTCACCCGCCTACGCTTAAACAGTCCATCCCATATGGCCAATATTTACGCCTACGTAGAAATTGCTCCAACGACACACTTTTTAACACTGAGGCGAGTCTACTCCAGTCTCGATTATTGGCACGCGGATATAGCCGGTCATGCCTGCGCAAGGCTTACAACCGTACCCTTGCGCAGTCCCGACCTACTTTGCTTGCACCCAAAAAGACCAAAAATGATTCTGATGTGGAATTCACTAGGATCATCATGAGATTTTCCAAACAGCACGATACCATTAGAAAAATTATTCTACGGTACTGGCCTATTCTAAAAGATGATCCTAAAATCAGCCAATTTCTTCCCGCCAGTCCTGCAATAACTTTCAGACGGGCCACTTCACTGCGTGATCGACTCGTACAAAGTGAATACAGAAACGAGACGAAAAGGTTCAATCATTGTTCCATTTTGGGTACTTTCCCTTGTAGTCACTGCTCAGTATGTAAATATGTAAAACGTGAAAAATCGTTCCTTCTTCCCAATGGGTCAACATTCCATCCATCTCACTTCGTGAACTGTCAAACCAAAGGGATTGTTTATATCATGCTATGCGAATGTGGTGCGTTTTATATAGGGAAGACGAAACAGGAGCTCCATAGACGTATATCTAAACACATATACTGTATGCAGATTGGCAACCACTACCTGCCCCTTGGGCGGCACGTAGTGACTGCACATAACTACATTATGCCCACTGTCACATTCGCCGCTCTTGATCGGATTCATATACCCGATCGAGGCGGCGACTGGAACAAAGTACTCCTTCAGTGTGAACAGAGATGGATCCACAGACTCGGCGCCATAAGGACGCCGGGCCTCAATGAGTCCATCTCCTTCGCTCCCTTTCTAAAAGGCTTTGTTTCCGGCAAAACACAGTAAGGGCACATATTTACTACTATAGTCTTTTATATCGTGGCCTATTTCAGTCTACTTGACCAATGCCCTCGCCTTTTGGGTTTTCCGTCTTTGCAGCCCCTGTTTCGCCTTCCCTATTTGATTGCCCCCCCCCCCCCCCCCTCTTCCTCCATGATAGTATATAGATTGCCCCCTTTCCTTCATGATAATATATGAATAAATATCAAATATTCATATTCCTTTTTGTAAACAGAAATGTTCACAAATTTCCCCTTCTCCCTAGGAACATACTCTGCAATTTATAATACGTTCCATCTCCTTTTTCCTCGTCTCCTATTCAGACGAGGATATGAACTAAGACTATACCAAACTGACACACAGATAGGGTGACGTTTTCCAACTAGAGTCTTGTGTATATATACGATATACATCTAACAAATGTGTCCTATATATATTTTTGTACAAATTTATGTACTTGATTAATACAATTTGTGTAACTATTTTTGTTTCATTCCATGTCTCCATACTTGAACCTGTCAGAGTTATTTATCACCTATCATTGTAATTGAGCTTTTTCAGTGGTCTCCCTGCGGCGATGTTGATGCTGTGGTTCACTTTTTCAAATTCTTCTTTTTTTTTTTTTTTTTTTTTTCACATCAATTCATTTTATTTCAATTTATTTTACACTTTTTCACTTTTTTCTTCACCTCTACCCCAGCTCAACTTCTTTATACCATCACCTCGCCGTAGGTCGATCAATGTTTCCATGGGAGGGATGTCGTTCCGCCACTGGGGACTGCCAGAGTCCGCCGTGCCGCTTGGATTTTCGGGGGGCGCCTTAACGCCTTCCCGACGAGGGTAAGGCATGACGCTCCATTCCACCACAAGCGCCTCCTTTTTCTCCACGATCGACGCACCTGGGCTGGTCCCGTGCGATCGATCGTTGGAACACCCTCGTCGGCGGCATTCCCAGCACATCTCCGGACGACGCTCGCCATTGCGCACGCGCGGGACGCCGCTGGTGCGCATGACGAGCGTACGTCACGCCATTTGCATCGGAGATGACGTCAGTTACGGGCCACAAGATGGCCGCTGAGAATGCCGGGGACGCCACACGTGGTCCGCCCGTTTGGCGGCCACCCACACCCGGGGGGGACTTGGACTTGCGCGCGGATGTATCCACCTATTGAGCCATTGGCTCATCGAGCACTTCCGGTGACCTATTTCCGGTCAGTAGTACCTCCCTTACTCCCTTTAAAAGGACCAGGCAGTACTCACTTAGTACAGCTACCCCTGCAGGACCAGACCACCATCGGGATTGACACACGGTACGTACAGGCACATTTGGACAGGCACGTTGCCCTAACCCCTCAGACCCCTTGGTGGTCTCCACAAGAAAATCTTGTGGTTCACTTGGCTATTAGACCACTGGTCTGATCTGACTGCTCATGATTAACTTTCTTGCTTTCAGATTGAGTGCCTTTTTCATCCCAGTGATCCAGCAGTCCCATTACACCATCACCACACGAGCGATACGGGATTGAGGGTCCTCTTTATTTAACATAGTACTGGTCACTGTACTACAACCGCAGGGCCAGCAGTTTATGATTGATCTCTACAACCGAGGTAGGATCATAATTCCAACCCACGCACATATACATGATGTCACTAGTTTGATTATTATTGTTTCAACTTTGCAGTAGCTCACCACATATGTTCACATCACACCCAATCACTTCCTTCATCACTTTTTCTTTGGCTCCTCACATTCCTAACCCCCCACCACCCCTCCCCTCCCTCTTTTTTCCCCCCCTTTTCCTTTCTCCCTCTGTCCCTCCACCCCCCCTCCCCCCCCCCCCCCCTCCTTCCTTTTTTCTCCCTCCCCCCTCTCTCTCTTTTTCTTTCTCCTCTTCCCTTCCCGACTTCTCTTCCTCTACCCTGTCCTCTTCTCTTTCCCTCCCCTTTTCCCTTTCCTTCCCCCCTTTTCCTCCCTTTCCCCATCCCCACTCTGTCCTCAGTCCTCCCCCCTTCTCCTTTTGTTCCCTTCCTTAGCACCCCCTTCCCTTCCTGCACTTCACTTCATGTCACCCTTCACACACATCCCCTTTCTCACTTCTTCACTGTTTCACTTTTTCACACACCACACCTACCCATCTCAGCTTCCCCCCCCCCCCCCCCCTCATACATTGTGCACTTTCACCTCCTATTCCCTTCCTCTCCCTTTTTAGAGGGGAACTTCTGTCATTGCACTTGGTTTGGTTTTCGGCCGTTCTCTTTTTTTGTTGTTCATTTTAGACCCCTTTGGGTAAGTGCACAGTCCCCCTCTACACACTCAACCATCACATGTCCTGGTCATCCTACCTGGTCAGAGCAACTGCACATTGAGGCTAACCACTACCTCTCTTGCAGCTGCTTTAAACTGCTTTACCCACCATAATATCAAGTTATAATTTGACTTCTATTTATCTCCAGACTCGGTCATTGGCGGCATCCGCGCGCTTTCACGCCCCTCCCGGGTTGTTCCCTTTCCTCTGGTTCTCAGGCTTGGCCAGCAGAGCCAATAGGAGGGGAGCCCCCAACGTGTGACATCTCGCAAGGCATACGGCGCCTCTTGACCCGGGTGGGAATCGGTGGAGTCTGTCCGGTGTGCCCCAGAGGTGTGGACGACGCCCCTCTTCATGCTATAAACCCTCCAGTGGGGACATTACAATTTCTACTTTTCAGGATATACATTATTGCGGTAAATATAAATTCCAATATGCATTGTTATATGTAGCTCTGTATACTATATAAGCTTACGCTTACTTTGTAATTATACTCACCACTAACACTGACATTCCATCCCTCTCTGTTTAGCAGACTTTCTTTCCCTCTGAGGAAGACCCTTTTGGGTTGAAACGCGTCAGGGACAATTTCCCATACTTACGACAGACTGTTACTGTTGTTATGTGAATATTAGTCTGCCACTGTATATCCATGTTTGCTTTTATGTAAATGTATAGTTATTTTGTCACTGTTCCCATTGGAGCTCATGTTCTAACCCAATGATGTTAATCATTTTTTAATCAGAATAAAATGGTCAACTTTTTTACTCATAAACTCTGACTCCCCTTCATTGTACGCTGCCTAAAAACCCCAACGTGGGGGATCGTTTCTTTCCTCTAGTTTTGCTTTTCAGGGGTGAGCAGCACTCTTTTTTTACCTTCGGGTCTGTGTCTTTCCTTCTAAGATGGCGTACTCCCAAGCTCCGGAAGCTGACTGTCCCTCAGCATCAACATTTACAGTGCAGGAATACTGACCCTTCATTGGGCTTTATTACCCTACACCACTGGAGCGTAGGGGAAAAGACGCTGCAGGGATTGATCTAGCAGCAGGGAGAAGTGGAGGATCAAGTAAGTAAATCTCCTTTTATTGTCCCCCTAGGCCTAAACGAGCAATTAAAAAGTGACATTAGACGTTAATTAAAAAAAAAAAAAACCCACACAAAAAAAAAAAACTGTATATGTATGTGGTCTGTGCAGTGGTTTTGCACACAGCAGCCCAATCCACCTTTATTTGGGTCCCCAGCCAGCGCTCCCACTTCCATCTCTTTAGCCAGTGCCCCAAATAGCAAGCTGTTTGCTCTAGGTGCATGCTTGCTCCCGAGCCCCACTCTATGCATCCATAAGACACAGAGCCACGGCTCTCTCCTCATTGGCTCGCTGGCTGTGATTGACAGTAGCAGGAACCAATGGCCCCCACTGCTGTCTCAGCCAATGAGGAATGAGAGACCCGTAAGAATCTCTGCTCTTGTGCACATTGCTGGACCGAGAGGGAGCTCAGGTAAGTATAAGGGGGGCTGCGGGGCTGCTGCACAGAATTTTTTTTTACCATCATGCATAGAATACATGAAAGTTAAAAAAAAAACCTTGATCCTTTTAAACGCACTGTAACCCTTACAGTGTGGGCATTTTTAGATGCCTGTAGTTGGGCTTTAACCAATAAAACCATGTCTAGGATCGAACCCACAGTTGACTGCACATTGATGAAATCCTCACACTCTACCGCTCCAAACATGTTACCGCTGTTACAAGGCACTTCAGAGATGGAATGGTTTACTGCACTGCACCTCCTCCATCCAGTCTGAGTGCTGCTATGAAAAGGATAACAGGAGTCTGATGCTGAAAAAGATTCAGGCACCAGCTGCCTGTAAAATATATTCCATGGATTTTTATAATGACCCCATAGCAGCATTAAATGATGCTGTTCACATCTGCCTTGAATTCAGCATTCATCTTTAATGCTGCATATGCAGAGAGATAAATAGTATATTCAGGGGACTTGGCTCCAGGTGTGCCCCACTTTGGCACCGGTTTACAACACATTTTCCCAGAGAACAAGCTTGCTACATCTATTGCAGCTCTTAGAGAAAATGTCAGCTTTCTCATTGCCATTTGCTGCTTAATGATAATGAAAAGCTTTCATGTTTATTATCCTGCAGAAGAGCAGCTCTTCTATCTAAAGTCTTTAGTATATTGTTTATACCAATGTTTGTTCCTGAAAGTCAAATTGTAATCATATATAATTTATCTGGCATAGGCTGAAAGGGACCATCTTTCTCTGCTTCAAAACGCAAGGCAATTTCTTACAACCTTTTAAATGAAAGCAGATACAGAATTCGAATACACTACTTTATCATTTTTGTTTAGTAAAGCAAGTCATAAATATAGCATTATGTCTTAAATCTGCATAGTATTATAGAAGATGACATGGTAAGTGCAATACTTTAAGGCGCAGCCCTGCAATAATTGGGATATATATGCAGTACCAATCCATGGACTATTCGGTGGCGTTCACTGCTACCATCTGACTTGTATATGAAATAGAATATTTTATTCTTCTGCAAATATTTTAGTTTTCTGCCAATATAAAAAAAAAAAAAAAAAAAGATATATTCTGTCCATCGCCCTTGATGGTGTATTACAGAATGATCACATCCCGCCTAGTTTTTTTTTTTTTAATAACTGGTTTTGATAAACACGGATGGGCAAAACGCTATGCTTATTTCCATTATATCTATAAATTATGTGTGCGAGCACATAAATATGGACATACACAAGGTGGCTATAATCATGGGCATCCAATCTGGAACACCTTTATAACACTGAATACGTCAGTTTTATGTATCATTTGTGGTTCTAAAAAGGCAGAAGGTTTATCTTAATGCATTGCATTAAGATAAAAAAACCTGTGTGCAGCAGCCCCCCTCAACTCCCCCTAATACTTACCTGTGCCCCATCTCGATCCAGTAATGTTGCACGAGAGACTCGGCTGTCCAGGACTTTCCCTCCCGATTGGCAGAGACACACATCGGGCACCATTGGAGCCCGCTGCTCGCAATCAAATTCAGTTAGCCAATGAGGAGTGAAAGGGAGAGGGGCGGGATCGAGCCATGCCTCTGTGTCTGAATGGACACACAGCAGCAGCATGGCAAGCACCCCCCATGGCAAGCAGCTTGGCAAGCACCCCCCATGGCACTCGGCAGGAGGGAGGGGCCAGAAGCACCGGCGAGGGACCCGAAAAGAGGCAGATCTGGGGTGCTCTGTGCAAAACCACGCAGGTAAGTATAACATGTGTGTTATTTTTAAACAAAAAACAAACAAGACGTTAGTAGCACTTTAAGCATATCACCTTATTTGAGGAATCTGTTATTTTTTGAGGAATTTGTACTCACTTTTGCTGCCAGTTTAGACATTAATGGCTGTGTGTTGAGTTATTTTGAGGGGCAGCAATTTTACACTGTTATACAAGCTGTACACTCACTACTTTACATTGTAGCAAAGTGTCATTTCTTCTGTGTTGTCACATGAAAAGATAATAAATTCTTTATAAAAATGTGAGGGGTGTACTCATTTGTGAGATATTGTATATATGTCTGAAAATCTTAAAGCAATGAAAAAAATCCACAAAATGCAGTGCCTGAACTATTCCACCATAAGATACCCCCTTATCCATAAAGCTCTGTGCTACACGATTCCTTCTAATGAGACAAAAGGACTTGCTTTAAGCTTGTACCAGCTGGGGCTGCTCTTCTGGATATAAAAAAATTCCAAACCAGAAGTACAACCCTACTGCTCACACCTGAGGATACAACAAAGAAGCTGCAAAAAGCAGCACAGCCTTGGAGCAATACTGCAGAAACAAAGATGAGCTTTTTACTGATATATAGCAAATATTTTACCTTCTTTCTTGTATACTAACAAGAGTGTTTGCCTCTATCGCTTGCCTTTTGATGCAACCTTTTGTCTTTTCATTAATCTGTGTACATAAGTGTGCAATGTGGAACTGCCAATGATTAGTCTATAAAATTCTGATCTGCTAATTTTAGTGCAAATTCATTGCTTAGTCCAACTAACCAGCACAATACATTGTGTACAGCCAGGACTGCTGAATGGTATGATGAGCATAGAAATAATCAGACGATTGCCTGCATCCACCGCAGAACTAATTTAGCCATCTGAGTGTTGCCATGCAAGTGATTACAGAAAGCGGATATCAAGAAAGATTCAGGCGCTTATGCCAAGGGTATGTAAAATATATCTTTTTAATGAAAACCATAACTGCATCATTTTATTTTTTCCCCTGATGCCTGAAGTTCAGCTTTAATGTTGTGCACACAAAGATTAATATATTTGTAGACTTGACTCCAATTGTGCCCTGGTTTGGAAATTAACCTTCAGTTTAACATTAATAAGGTCTACAGTCCCACAAGTATCCATGACAATCTTAGGCTAGGTTTAGACATACAGCTAAAATGCTTCACTTTTGAAAAGTGTTCCATGTTTTTAGACTGCTTTTCACCGGCCACTGGCCAATTTGTATGAAGTTGAGGGTTTTAGCTTTTTATTGATCTGGTGTGACTGCTACTTCCACCAATTATTTCAGGCCCGAGTTAAAATGAATTGGATTGCTGAGTGCTGCTCGTGTATTTAAGCCAAACTAAAAAAGGTAAAAAATAAATAAAAAGTAAAATAAAAAACACCACCACATACAAATTTAAGGCAAAAAATTGCAATCATTTTGTTCACCCCCCCAATCCTGTCACTGTATAGGCTATCAGTCTGTGTACCAGTATATTGTCTGGTATGGTAGGTCATAGCAGGTCTTCACAAGTCTCTGCAATACCATTCACAACCAACCACAATCACGGCACAATCAGGAGCGCTGGCTGGAGACCCGAGAAGGAGGATCTGGCTGCTTTGTGCAAAACCAATGCACAGAGCAGGCAAGTATGACATTTATTATTAAAAAAAGGAAAATTAACATTTACAATATCTTTAACCTATACCATCCCATTTCACAAAAGAGTTGTCATTGAAACAATAAAAAAGGGGAAAAAAAAAAGGGAAAAGATTTACAATGGAGGTGGTGCGGTGGAAAGTAATATTGTTTAACAATTTTCTAACTTCTTGTTTAGTTATGTCATAATAGAAGGTGGTAACCAACATTTTTAACCACTTGACCACTGGGCACTTAAACACCCTTAATAACCAGACCAATTTTCAGCTTTCGGTGCTCTCACACTTTGAATGACAATTACTCATTCATACAACACTGTACCCATATGAAATTTTTGTCCTTTTTTTCACACAAATAGAGCTTTCTTTTGGTGGTATTTAATCACCTCTGGGTTTTTTATTTTTTGCGCTATAAAAGAAAAATGACTGAAAATTCAGTAAAAAAATGAATTTTTCTTCGTTTTTGTTATAAAATTTAGCAAATTTGTAATTTTTCTTAATAAATTTTGGCCAAAATTTATACTGCTACATATCTTTGGTAAAAATAAGTACAAATTGGGGTATATTATTTGGTCTTTGTGAAAGTTTTAGAGTCCACAAGCTATGGTGCCAATATCTGAAAATTGATCACACCTGAAGTACTGACGGCCTATCTCATTTCTTGAGACCCTAACATGCCATAAAAGTACAAATACCCCCCAAATGACCCCTTTTTGGAAAGAAGACATTCCAAGGTATTTGGAAAGAGGCATGGTGAGTTTTTTGAAGTTGTCATTTTTCCCCACAATTCTTTGCAATATCAAGATTTTTTTTAATTTTTTTTTTTTTTCACAAAATTGTCATATTAGCAGGTTATTTCTCACACACAGCATATGCATACCACAAATTACACCCCAAAACACATTCTGCTATTACTCCCGAGTACGGCGATACCACATGTGTGAGACTTTTACATAGCGTGGCCACATACAGAGGCCCAACCTGCAGGGAGCACCATCAGGCGTTCTGGAGCACCCGGGCCAATTCTGACATTTCTCTCCTACATGTAAAAATCATCATTTATTTGCTAGAAAATTACATAGAACCCCAAAACATTATATATGTTTTTTTTAGCAAAGACCCTAGAGAATACAATGGCGGTCGTTGCAACTTTTTATCTAGCACGGTACTTGCGCAGCAATTTTTCGAACGCGTTTTTTTCGGAAAAAAAATGTTTTGTGCTTTACAAAAAACAAAACTGTAAATTTAGCCCAATGTTTTTACATAATGTGAAAGATGAAGTTACGCCGAGTAAATAGATACCTAACATGTCACCCTTCAAAATTACACACGCTCGTGGAATGGCACCAAACTTCGCTACTTAAAAATCCCTATAGGCGGCGCTTTAAAAATTTTTACTGGTTACATGTTTTGAGTTACAGAGGAGGTCTAGGACCAAAATTATTGTTCTCGCTCTAACGTTCACAGCGATACCTCACATGTGTGGTTTGAACACCGTTTTCATATGTGGGCGGGACTTACGTATGCGTTCGCTTCTGCGTGCGAGCACACGGGGACAGGGACGCTTTAAAAAAAAATATATATATTTTATTGTTCATTTTACTTTATTTATTTTAGTTTGACCCTTTTTTTCCCCCCCAAAAATTTTTTGATCACTTTTTATTCCTATTACAAGGAATGTAAACATCCCTTGTAATAGGAATATGGCATGACAGGTCCTCTTTACAGTGAGATATGGGGTCAATAAGACCCCACATCTCACCTCTAGGCTGGAAAGCCTGAAATAAAAAAAAAAAAAAAAAACGATCCTGGCTTTGATCGTAGCGAGTATTGCAGGGTATTGTTGGGTATTGCAGGGTATGGCAGAGTATCGCAGGGTATTGCAGAGTATCGCCGGGTATGGCAGAGTATCGCCGGGTATGGCAGAGTATCGCAGGGTATTGTTGGGTATCGCAGGGTATTGCAGAGTATCGCCGGGTATTGCAGAGTATCGCAGGGTATGGTAGAGTATCGCCGGGTATCGCAGGGTATCGCAGAGCATCGCAGAGTATCGCAGGGTATGGCAGAGTATCGCAGGGTATGGCAGAGTATGGCAGAGTATCGCAGGGTATGGCAGGGCATCGCAGGGTATGGCAGAGTATGGCAGAGCATCGCAGGGTATGGCAGAGCATCGCAGGGTATGGCAGAGCATCGCAGGGTATGGCAGAGCATCGCAGGGTATGGCAGAGCATCGCAGGGTATGGCAGAGCATCGCAGGGTATGGCAGAGTATCGCAGGGTATGGCAGAGTATCGCAGGGTATGGCAGAGCATCGCAGGGTATGGCAGAGCATCGCAGGGTATGGCAGAGCATCGCAGGGTATGGCAGAGCATCGCAGGGTATGGCAGGGCATCGCAGGGTATGGCAGGGCATCGCAGGGTATGGCAGAGTATCGCAGGGTATGGCGGGGTATGGCAGGGTATGGCGGGGTATGGCAGAGTATTGCGGGGTATGGCGGGGTATGGCAGAGTATTGCGGGGTATGGCAGAGTATTGCGGGGTATGGCAGAGTATTGCGGGGTATGGCACAGTATAGGGGGGTATGGCACAGTATAGGGGGGTATGGCACAGTATAGGGGGGGATGGCACAGTATAGGGGGGGATGGCACAGTATTGGGGGGGATGGCAGAGAATCCATCCATCCTCAGCCATTCCTCCATACCCTGCAATACCCAGCAATACACTGCAGGCTATTGCTGGGTATTGCAGGGTATGGAGGGATGGCTGAGCATGGATGGATGGATGGATCGGTGGTGACTGAGCAGGCTGTGGGCACTACAGATCCCGCCCACAGCACTGCTGCCACCGATCCCTCCCCCTCTCCTCTCATACTGTACCGATCGGTACAGAGAGAGGAGGAGAGAGGAACCGGCGTCATCAAATGACGCCGGTTTGCTTACATGTGATCACTCCGTCATTTGACGGAGCGATCACGTGGTAAACGGCCGCGATGAGCGGCCGTTTACCGTGATCCATGATCCGCCGGGTCCTCTGGACCCGGCGATCATGGATGCTCTCGAGTGCGCGCACCAGGGGGCGCGCAAGAGCAGAATTCTGTGAGGCCGTTAATTAACGGCCTCCCAGAGTTAAGCAACCGCCCTGTAGCCGTTTTTCGGCTATGGGCCGGTTGTTAACTGGTTAATTAAGGGACCATTCATATTAGCCACATTCTAACGCTTAGTTTTAGCATCCAGGTTAGTGTCCGTTGTAATAGGCGGTGAGGGGCAGTATGATGCACAGTTTCAGTTTATACTTTTCTTTTTCCCTTACTCTATTGACAAATTTACACCATATTCAAGGTCTCAACGAAGCAGTATGGTGTCCAAAGCTGCGGTGACCAGTGGTGCCATGTAATATGCTGCAAAAAAATGCAGCAGGTCTGCATTTTTTTTGTAAAGCAGGGCACATAATACCAGAACTGTGGTGTGAACAATTGTTTTCTATGTTCCAATTCAGTGAGTGGTGGTAATCAGGTGCAGAAAAACAGCAGTCACAGCATATAGTGTGAACAGGCCCGAAAACTCCAGAAAAATTACTTTTGTTTTTTTTTTTGACAGAATGGGAAAGTGAGAGGAAAAATTTCCTGTAGGTGAAAAAAATCTGACAGAAGTTCTAAACTTTCTCACCTCCATCCAAAGCAAAAAATAAAAATAAATGTTTAGCAGGAACTTCACTTTAACCACTTGCCGACCGCGCTATACCCGAAAGACGGCAACAGCACGGCTGGCTAGTTCTGGGAGGCCATCCTATGATGGCCTCCCATGCTTGCATTTCTCGTGGGCACTCAAAAGTGTTCGTGATCGCTGGGTCCTTGGGATCCAGTGCATCCTGGATCAAGGTCAAGATCCAATCACAGTTACCGCGTGATCGCTCTGTCCAATGATGGAGCAATCACTTGTCAACAAACCGGGATTGTGCCCGGTTCAGCTTGTGCACGCTGTGTCGGTGTGAGGAGCGGAGAGAGAAACACTGCAGCAGCACGATCTGGCACAATACAGAGTGCCATCACTTCCACTACAATGCTAACCAGAGCCCCTAAATTGCCATCACAGTGCTTATCAGTGCCCATCAGTGAGTGCTTATTAGTGCCCTACAGTGCACATCAGTGAGTACTTAGTGCACATCAGTGACCTACAGTGCCATCAGTGACCTACAGTGCCATCAGTGACCTACAGTGCCATCAGTGACCTACAGTGCCATCAGTGACCTACAGTGCCATCAGTGACCTACAGTGCCATCAGTGACCTACAGTGCCCTACAGTTCCCCATTAGTGCCCAATAGTGCACAGTGCCCATCAGTGAGTGTTCACCAGTGCCACCCTATCAGTGTATACTCATCAGCACCTGTCAGTGCCATAAAAATATGTAAAAAATGCATTTTCATTTTCTTTCCACATTTTCCAAAAACTTGTGGGAAAAAAATGACATGTTCAAAAGACTCATTATGCCTCGTAGAATATACGTTGGCGTGTTTGATTTCCAAAATTAGGTCATTTTGTGTGCAATTCCATTGTCCTGGTGCTCCAGGGCCGTCAAACATGCAATAGGTAGTCAAGAAATTGGATGTGCAAATTATGCTCCTAGAACACCTGACGGTGCTCCCTGGATGTTGGGCCTCTGTATGTGGCCAGGCTGTGAAAAAAATCTCACACATGTGGTATCCCCATACTAAGGAGTAGCAGAATGTGTTTTGGGGTGTAGTTGCAAGTATGCATATGCCATGTGAGAAAAATAACCTGTTAAAATGCCAATTTTGTGAAAAAATAAATAGAAAAAAAAAATCTTAGTTTTGCAAAGGATTGAGAAAAAAAATTACACTTTCAATTTGGGAGGTATTTGTACTTTCCTGGCTTAGTGTGTCAAGAAATTACATAGGCCGTCAGTACATCAAGTATGATCAATTTTCAATGGTTGGCACCATAGATTGTAGACTAACTTTCACAGAGACCAAATAATATACACCAATTTGGGTTATTTTTACCAAAGAAATGTAGCAGTATATATTTATTTATGAAGGAAAATTACTAATTTGCTAAAGAAAAATGCTTTTTTTTTTTTCAAACTTTCAAAAATCGGTAATTTTTTTTATTTATAGAGTAATTGTCAAAGTGTGAGCGCTGAAAGCTAAAAATTGGCCTGGTTAGGAAGAGGGTATAAGTTCCCAGTGGGCAAGTGGTTAAAATGTATTAAGTGTATTTCCTCTTTTGCAATCTAATTGAGATAGCATCACTTAAAAAAAAAAAAGTAGGTGTTATGTGAATGGGGACATGTAACAAATATAAATATATATCTTTTTAGATGCTCTATTCTGGACTCTCCAGCAAGTCTTTTTTTTTGGAGGGGTCCTGGGCAGCTGTGTCTGTCAGAATTAACCATGTCTGTACTGTGTAGACAGGTCATCATCAATTGTAACTATATTTGAACATCGTCTGCCCTAAAAACGGTCAAAAGGTGTTGGTTAGGCTTCTTGTATTGTATGGTAATGGTGACAGACTTGGGACAGGCTCACTGCAAGATTGTTAAAAAAAAAAAATTTGCGGTCAGCCATTACACCTTCTCCTGAATAACATCCAAGGCTCGGTTCACACTGATGCGACGGTAAAGTCGTACGACTTTGCCTGCGACTTCCTTACTACTTGCTCTAACTTGGATGCCATTTATGTACAGGGGCTGAAATCACACCCAAGTCAGACCAAAGTAGTGCAGAAGCCTTTTGTAAAGTCGGAGCGACTTGTGTGGTATCAGCTAATTTTGTTCTCATAGGGAAACATTGAATTTGACATGTCATGCGACTTGGGGTCTCACAAGTCGGATCCCATGTCGCAGCGGTGTGAACCAAGCCTAAAAAGGTAAGATTTTTTTTTTGCTTTTGTAGGCTTGCTGTGTGAATAGGAACACAAAAAACAGTTTGTTTTTCCAAGTTTGACTGAAAGTGGAAATACACTTTAAGCCTGATTTAGTGTGAAGTGGTCAATAACAGCACAAAAGCTGCACACCTGCATTTGTAAATCTTACTTACAGTTAATCTAAAAACATCTTTTTTTGCATGAAATTACTTTTTTGTTTAGCTTTCTCATCTTTCAGTAAGCACGGTTTCCTTTATTTACTATGCTAGTGTATACGGTTATTCTCTTTTGATTTCTATCACACTAATCATTTTAATATACAATATATACAGTTTTTTTTTCGTTGCTCTTTTTACAATCTGTTCTTTTTTATTTATTTACATATACCAGTGGGGTTTCATTACTTCAGAATACCGGTTTTATGATCATAATATTGCATTTTCAGATATATTTTCCATATCAGTTTTAGACAGATTTATATCACAAGCCAGTATTTCAAAAGCAAGTATATAGCATCAGTAATAAGGAGGATGCCTAGTATAAATGAAACAACAAATAAATCTGCAACACACATTGCATTATGTAAAAGGAGTACCAATTATATTTACAGATCTATATGTAAATCTTCTACCGTTGATTTAAAGCTTTAGTCAAGCCAACATCTTTTTTTTTTTTAGCTAAAAAGGGCATAGGAGCAACCCTGGAGAGGCTATATACCCGAATTATGTAAAATTAAATAAATAAAAAAAAAAAAACTATTCAAACTGATGTAAAACAAGATGAATAAATGTGATACCAGCTTACAGAAAGACTCAAAGTCTATTAAAATAAATATAAAAAACTGCAGCTCCTAAAGTGAAACTTTGTTCACATATAAATATAATCCACACCAGTATTTCCACTGTATAAAAAAAGTTAGCGACTCCTGAAATATAGGACCATGATGTACCAAAGGTCACATGTACCTCGTGTCAAATCAACAGTGATGTAAGTAATTGAGTTAAAGTAAACTGCATTACTTAACGCCGTTACTTTAGAGGGTAACGAGTAATCTAACTGATTACTCTTCCCTTCATGGTAACGCCGCTCCAATTACTTGGCTGGCGTTACCGCAATAACATCTACCGCCACTAGATGGCAGTAGTGTAATTCCGGCTGGTGTGACATCACTGAGTGATTACACACACTGCTAGTATCTCTGGGCGCCTCTGTCCTGGTGTCCACCGCCAGCCCGAGCCCAGGGTGAGGTGTGTGGGGGGTATGTTGCCATGGTACCAACACGCCACCAAAGAGATGGTGTGGGGGGACTCTGGATGACCTGGGCTGTGCAAGGTGATCTGCTAGACACAGCTATAGATTAGCAGCACCCCCCACCCCCCTTATCATACAGATTATATTAGTTGACCCCCACCCTGAGCTGGTCTGATGATGGGGGGTGGGTGCTGCTGGAGGACACAGATATATTAAAGTGGGCCTGTCGGCCATTATCTATTACTGATCCTAGGGACTGAGCCATTAGGAACTGCCTAACCTGCTATCCTCTAGCCCTAATACTGCCTTTAGGCCTTATTGACCGATCCAACGCGCACCAATGATCTCCAACGAAAATAGGGGGGATGAGATATATGGGGGGGTGACACCATGTTTTACCACACCAGGTGACACCAACCCTAGTGACGCCACTGCTCCTGCCCAAGTGGGCATGTTGTGTGAGAAAGGTAAGAGCAGGTGCCAGGCATATCTGTTGCCGTTTATATTAGGAGAATGCAATAATGATTGGATAAGGTTTTCTCACTTGTTTTAAATTGTCATTTACAGTATTTTGAGTATTGTTTGCTGTGGTCAGCATGTCTGCTGCCCTGGAACCAGAGGACTGAGGGGGAAAATGTGCCCTCTTCAATAGAACCGGCACCAATATCAACAATGCACACACTCAGTCCATACATTAGTGTGCAGCCACTGTACAAAGCACCAATGTAGCTATTTACATGACAGCTAAATCAGCCATGTGCAAAACAAAAGCAGAAAGCAGCCACAGCCTGAGCAGAAAAAACGTAATTGCATTATAGAATATAAAAAAAAAAAAAAAAAAAAAAGTCAGTTACTTTGCTGAGTAACTAATTACTTTTCCAATGTATTAACTGAGTTACTAACGCAATTACTTTTTGGGAGAAGTAATTTGTAACCTAACTAATTACTTTTTTAAAGTAAGATGACCAACACTGCAAATCAACATAAAAAAACAGTGCAGCAAATGGAATAAACAACAAGATATTAGAATAAAAGATATTATAGAACAGGACAGGCTAATATCATTCGAATTCATGGGTATAGAATATAAAAACAACTGGATCCAGTACTGGCAATTATATAAATATATTTTCTCCATAACAAAAGAAGACGCAATAAACAGACCATTACTAGCCCTTGAGGAGATACTAACACAAGAACAGAAACCGACCCATAACTTGTCCGTGGTATATAAATATCTAATGAAAGATAACACGGTAAAAGAAATGAATTATGTAAAAAGGTGGGAAGAAGAATTAGAAATAGATATCTCTAAAGAAAAATGGAAAGAAGCCTTTAAAATTATTCACAAATTATCTAAATCTAGTAGAGACCATGAAAGGAACTATAAATTATTGACGAGGTGGTATCGGTGTCCAACAGATATGAATAAAATTAATTCTGAAAACAAAAACACATGTTGGAGATGCCTTCAAGCGGTAGGAACAATGTCACACATATGGTTTCACTGTCCTAAAGTATATAGTTTTTGGCAACAGATATATAAGACATATGCCTTGATGACAGGAATAGAAATACAACCCGATATCCTGATGTCAATAATGTCAATGAATATGGGATCTATAAAAAAGGTGAAGAAAGGAACCTTGAAATACTTTTTAACGGCAGCACGAACCAATATAGCCAGGAAATGGAAAAATAGTAGCGGTCCTAATATAGATGAGTGGGAGATGGAGATGGACGAAATGTGTAGAACAGAGATAAGAACGGAAAAAGAAAATGTAAATGGAGAGGGAACAAACAATGCCTGGCAGACCTGGACAGGATTTAAAATATTGCACCCAGGATGGAAGAACTTAATAGGAGAGAAATAGGGTATTTATTGTTTTTGTGTTTTTTTTTTTTTTTTTTTTTTTTTTGTGTTTCTTGGTATGAGCTGGTAGTGGTGAACGAATGAAGGATGGATGTATAGAAGTAAGGGGTTAGTAAACTTATGGAAATATAAATAAAGTTAGATGATTATATGTATGAGATATGACATATAAATGTATAAGAAAGAGATAAGCACCCCTTGTATAAATGTAAATGTATGAAAATTTGTAAATATGTAGAAAATTTTGATAAATAAAGATATATAAAAAAAAAAAAAAAACAGTGCAGCAAAATATAAAGTGACTCTCTTAAAATGTGAGCCATCACTGCCAGATTCCTGTGCAAATCAAGGTTTAAAAGGAGGGATAGATCCCAATTGGCAGAGGCCAACATGCATTTTAATATGGTGTAATCCCAATACAGGATAATCCAGGACCATATACTGTATAGCTATGCTTCCAAGTTCTCTTGCTGGATACTGCTCAAATGTGCCCAGAAAAAAAAAAAAATGTATGGAACAGAAATACATTTATTAACAAATCTTTAAAATAATGAATATCGCCCCTCGGGCTTGCACACTGGGGACACAGCAGCGGCTGTTTGAAGGCGCTTTGCAGGCGCTATTTTTAGAACTTTAGCGCCTGCAAAGCGCCTCAGTGTGAAAGGGGCCTTAGGACTGCCCAAATATCCAACCTTTTTGGCAACAAGTTCAGCAGATTCACAAATTAACGGATGTATGCTTTTTGCCAACCCTACGGCAGTACTCCTAATCGTGGCTTATTACCAGTAAGAAATACTGTAATTCACTACTAAAGCATTTACTGAATGCTGCTAGGGCCTGCATCCCCAGTATGCGGAAAAGCCAATCTCCACCTACCATCTCTCAATGGTTCACCAGGGTAAAGGATATCCAACACATGGAGCAAATCTTATGCCGCGTACACACGATCGGAAAAAGCGCTGATGGTTTTTCCGTCGGAACTCAATGGAATTCCTCTCAAACTGTCTTGCCTACACACGGTCACACCAAATTCCGACGGTCAAAAACGCCGCAACATAAAACACGTTCGATGGCACTATAAAAGGGAAGTTTAATGCTTCCGAGCATGCGTTGAATTGTTTCCGAGCATGCGTCTGAATTTTGCGTGTCGGAATTGCATACACACGATCGAAAAATTAAGAACAGGCTCTCAATCTAAAGTCCGTCGGAAATGCTGACAGAAAAAGACCGATGGGCATACACACGGTCGGAAAATCCGATGGAAAGCTCCCATCGGACTGTTTCCATCCGAAATTTCCGGCCGTGTGTACGCTGCATTAGAGATAAAAGTGAGGAGCAAAACACGCGATGACTTCACCGGGACATGTTTTACTATTCAGATGCATACTTATTATCCTAACCTAACAGTTACTGCATTGGCTTACATTTTGGGGTCCTGTCGCTCCTGTTTTTGCCTTTGCCGCAACCCCCATGAAACATCTTTTTATCTCATTGTTCTCTTTTCAGGTCTTCCCTCGCCCCCCCAGACACCCTATGGTGCTTCTCTCCCATTTTTCAAAATATTATTTTCTAAAAATATAAAAATGTTTTTGGTGTGCGTATGATCGCTCGGAGGCTATGTGCACAGATTCTGGTTCTTGTACTTCTGAACTTGTTTTGTTTTCTCACTAGCCACTACCTCAAGATGTAGTTTTCATTGGGAAATATACCTGTATATTAACTAACTTATTTTGCAGCACAATTTTCTGTGCTGATGGCTTTTCATGGCCTATATGTACCCATTCATATTATCCTGTAATGTTATGCAACTTTGAGGCATACATTTAAAGAACAAAAAAAACATGAATATAGGTACAAACAAAAATGCTATGAAGATAGAAATCCACTATGTATCGTATCAATTAACAATGCCAATAGTGTACACATGCACAAATGGTGTACATAACAGTGCGACACCAGGACAGATTGTATAAAATACAATCTATAACAGCAGCCCAGACTATGTAGCCCAAAGTCAAATGTACAGCTCACAGTGTTCTTCTGCATGTGATGTACACCATGGTAAACAGACTGTGGCAGTCAGTAGTACGTCAAGTACAATATAGAATGCAGTGAGGTGAATTATGTAACCTATATACCACCCTCTCACCCCAGAAGTAATTTATTCCTTTTGCCTTTGTTAAAGCCTGCTCCACCATGTCTATTGTTCCCTGCAGACACACCTGCTTTGGAGTTGCACACATGTGCAGCAAGTGACCAGCAGTTGCTCTTATTTGAGATTTGAAAGACACCAGGTGGGGTGTAAAGAGCTACCAGCATGGCAGGGCCATCATTACATGGCTGTGATTGACGTGTAGATCACGATCAACCTGCTGCTGATCCAAGGGGTAGTGGTTTTGGGCTCCTATTGGAGAGATTCCCCCTAGCTTCCTGTCCAATTATTTGGGGTCACTGAAAAAGGATGCAATACAAATATATATCCTAATGAAAGTGTTTCAATTTCTGCACTCAATCAAAAAAAAAAAAAAAACACAACAAATGTTTCTGCTAGTAATGGCCTTTACGTTTGCCACATTGATTGAAGAACATTTCTGAAGTTTAGGGTTTTTGCACATGATGTATGGAAGCCTTTGTTTGTATTAAGTCATCTGGCTTGTTTAGCCATTTTTTTCTTGGCAGTCTTCTAGATTTCTTATAACCCTACAGCTTAAATTTTGAGCAGAGGCGTCTTCACTTTTTTTTTCCCTTTCTACCAAGGGTAACCAAGCAGCCCCCACTTTTTTTTCCCTTTACTAGAACGACTACACATACAATACTGGCATATTACACACTCATTTTAAGAATACACAGTCGATCACATCAGTGGGCATACACTGGATCATTTGATCAGAAGACAACTGATCCTTCTAGTATTTTTGCTGGTATTGGTGAAATAAACGAGACTAGTCAGGGTGTAATAAAAAATTATGCAGAAAAACACACAAACCTTACATATAAAATGCACAGGATGATGGCCAAAAGCCCCATCCCCCTTAACCTCCAATTGAAGGGAAGAGTGGTTAGCACTTAAAGTGGTACTAAGTACTAGTTATTTCTATCTTAATGCATACAAAAAACAACCCAGTACAGTTTTATGCCTTCATGTCCCCAATCACCTGTGGTCCACCATCACGATCCACGATATTCCCAAAATGTCTGGGTTTTAAAGGAAGGTACTGAGAAGAGACAGTGATAGGCTCCTGATGTTGTCAATCAAATTACCAGAAGAAGGTAACAGAAGGGAGCAGGGGTGTGGCTTACTGTGTGTTTATGAACGCACACAGCTTGGTTCAGGTCCCACAGAGGAGCACACGCACAGGTGTCTTTACATCTAGCTAAAGGAGACAGCCACAAAGAGGTGGGGTGAAGTGACAGTGGTTTGTGGACAAATCAGAGGAGAAGAAAAGGGAATTTTTTTAAAGAACAGCAGTCCTCTAATGCAAGTGTGGACCTTCCCTTAAAAATGGGTTTATTATTATTGTAAGCTGGCCATACAGAACAAAATCTGGCTGTACAATTGGATAAACCTTTACCAAAACTGTAATATGAAGACAACCGTACGCAATCCATTCAATTATCATCAAATCAGGATGGTCATGTATGGTCAGACTTGGACAGAATACTGTCAGGACTGCCTCTCAATTCAATGAATTATTGTAAAGGAGAAAATTAGAAATATTCAACAATGAAATCACGTTTCTTTTCCGATTTTCATATATTTACTTTAGACATTTATCTACGACAGTAACTTTATTTACCACAGTAGACACACTAACCTTCTCTGAACTGTGTCAGTCATCAATATTTATAATTGTTATTACAATCTTATTCTCAGCAGTTTCAATTACTTTGCCCCATTAACTTTTAATGTTTGTACCTGAAGGCTGATACGCAAATCTATGATCATTGTAACGTTTTCTATGTGAACCAACAGCTTTAAATCCTGATTTGTTTTGCTCTTATCCTATGCTTCCCTTGTCACGTTATTAGATTTCATAAAGTATATGAATATTTACAAAACCCTTGAAGCGACTGAACATATTAAAAACGGTCATCTGGCCTTCACATGTTTCTTTGTATAAATTAAAAATCTCTCAACTATGTTAAACATATATTTTATTCTACACAGAATCAGGGGCCACTGCCATAACATACAAGGTGAAATGTTTTTATAAGACTTGTTCTTGGCAGTTGATTGCCATTTCCAATGAACACCTTATTCTAAGACAAACTTTTTTTCTGTGCAATATATCAGAGGTTGACAGAATAACTTGTATGTAAACCTTAGCTTTTTACTTGAACCTTAAAGCCCAACTCGAGGAAATTTAAAAAATCTTCTCAGGAGTTAACTGCTTGTTTAGTCTAGGGGAGAGAAAAAGCTCTTTTGCAAATATAGGATTGTAAAGAAATGGTTTTAATAATAGTATATTAATAGTATTGTGGCGATAGATTATTGCCTCGTGCAAGAAACAGGCAGCCCCAAGACACTAAACGATTGTATCCATTTGCATGCTATATAAAATCAATTTGCAGCTTAATGCATGGAGTGGGGGCCAATTACGTCCTACAAGTAATTGGCATTACTCATCAAACACTGCTCATAGCAGAATATTGGTTAAGATGGCTGCCAGTCACGTGTCCCTGGGTTGCTAGGATATGGCACCCAATAAATACTAGGAAGTGTGGCAAGATGGCGCCGATCCTAATGACGTTGCTTCACTTCTGGTTCAGGATAGCGGATCTTATGGACTTATATTTTTTTCAGCACATGCCACTTTTTCGAATCATCAATGGACTTTGGATGTTACTGTTAGCACTTGTCACTTTTAAATGCTTGCAGAACTGGTTTATGAATTGATATATTTTGATTATTGAAACCAATGCAATAGCACTTGGCACTTTTTTGTTTATGTAAATATTAATTCATGTATACTAATTGAATCTATAGCCAATATTAGGTTTAGGTTTACATTTTTATATGAATGCTTTAACCGCCCATTTACTTGCACTCTTTGTCACCTATTTTTATGATTTATTATTTTTTTTGTACAAATTATATTATAGAAAAGCACTTGGCGAGCACTAGACACACCTTCTATTGGGTGCCCCTTAAATAAACAGGGCCATACCCACTCTGCAATACCTATTAAAAGCAGATGACGGTCCGATGGTGGACTGTCCCTCAGTGGCATTACATCCAATACTATGGGCCCTACACTGGTCTTGATGACATCAGGGCAGTAGACTGGTGGAGCATTTGGGAGGAGGTGCTGTGGGGAGAAGGTGCTGTGGGGACCAACCTAGCAGCATGAAGGGGGGGGGGGGGGTAGTTAGGTACTCTATGTCCTAGATATAAATGAGCAATTATGGACACAGACCCACTGCCAGGGATAATTTTTATATTTCCTGAAGCTGTACTTTGAAGCTGATGCCCTCAAAAATAAAGCCTGCTCATCATCATGATCAACACTATCCACCATCACAAGAAGCACACACTATCTGAAAGCTTTGCAAATATAAAAGCTTTCTGTGCACACCAAGGTTGACTAAAAGAAAATATACTGTGCACTGCCAGTTGCTCTCGATCTGAGGGGGAGCTCTGAAATGAGGGGGAGCTCTGAAATGAGGGGGAGCTCTGAAATGAGGGGGAGCTCTGAAATGAGGGGGAGCTCTGAAATGAAATAATGGAGATATTTAACAAAACAACAGATTGCAATATATGGTTTTTAAAGTTGTTGATAATACATTTATTTTTATATATGTATGGTTTCCATTATTATCTGTAAACACTTATAATCTCCTCCCAACCCCCCACCCCCCTTTTTGAATATTTGTAACCCAAGTACATTACTGTGCGGCACAGGGGCTTAGTGGTTAGCACTTCTTCCTTGCAACACTGGAGTCCCTGGTTTGAAGTCTGTTCAGACGTTAGCATGTTCTTCCTGTGCTTGTGTGGGCTCCCTCCCACACTCCAAAGATATGAAAGTTGACTGAATCCTAGCTAAAATTGGTCCTAGTACTGCATGCGGGAGATTAAAACTAGTACACTGAATCTGGTGCTGCTGTGCATAATACCCAATCAGCTTCTAAATTCAGCTTGTGCAATTAAGCTTAGAAAAAACCTAGAAGGGGATTGGTTACTATGCACAGCTGCTTCCGCTGGCTGGACCGACAGCCAAGCAAAGCTGGGATTGGCTTTGATGGGCTGATAGTAACAGCAAACCGTAAGCAATGACATAACTTCCGGTTTACTCGGAAGCCATCTGAGACCGTTTTGGCTTGGTGTTTTAAATGCTTTTAAGTGTAGAAGAGGGATTTGGGGGCTCCATAAAGAGTACAAATGGGCACTGACTGGCAGCATTATGAAAACAAAAATTCAGTGATGCCCAGCAATGCCACCCATCAGTGCCGCCTACGAGTTCCGCATACCAGTGCCGCCTACGAGTTCCGCATACCAGTGCCGCCTACGAGGGCCGCATACCAGTGCCGCCTACGAGGGCCGCATACCAGTGCCGCCTACGAGGGCCGCATACCAGTGCCGCCTACGAGGGCCGCATACCAGTGCCGCCTACGAGGGCCGCATACCAGTGCCGCCTACGAGGGCCGCCTACGAGGGCCGCATACCAGTGCCGCCATATCAGTGCCCGCCAGTGCCGCCATATCAGTGCCCGCCAGTGCTGCCATATCAGTGCCCGTCATTGAAGAAGAAAACATACTTATTTGAAAAAAAATTAACAGAAACAAAGAAAACCCTTATTTTTTTTTTTGTTTGTTGCGCAAAAAATAAAAAAATCGCAGAGGTGATCAAATACCACCAAAATAAAGCTCTATTTGTGGGAAGAAAATGATAAAAAATTTGTTTGGGTACAGTGTAGCATTACCGCAAAATTGTCGTTCAAAGTGCGACAGTGCTGAAAGGTGAAAATTGGCTTGGGCAGGAAGGTGTATAAGTGCCTGGTATTAAAGTGGTTAATTAAAAAAAATAAAAAATTTTCCCCAAAAATTGAGGAGTTTATAAAACCCCCACACAAACATTGTATCAGAATAAAAAATTGCAAAACCTACCAATTTATTCCCTAGGGCCTCTGCTTTAAAAAATATATATGTTTGGGATTCTAACAAATTTTCTAGCAAAAAAAAAAAAAAAGTGTTAAATGTGAAAAAAAAGTGCCAGAAAAGTCCTGGTCTGGAGGTAGTTAAACATGTCAATGTTTGATAACTCTGCAAACACTTTCAGATATACCAGCAATTCTGGAAATGCCAGAGTTGTCCACATTACAAGTCTGGGTACGTACACCATACAAATTAAATGTGATGCTGTGATTAAAGATAAGACCAAACATGACAATGCAAGAAGAAAGTGGGATCATCAATAGCCTAAAGGACATAATATTTAATCTCACCAGACAGAGGACAGTTTGCAAGGAGATGCATCAAAAATTTAAATATGTCAAACCATATGACTGACTAATAACAAAAGGATAAAGTTATCTAGAGACAGAACAGAGGAACTTCACTTGTCTCCGTCTGTTGCACAAACAAAATGCTTTTTACATTTTCATGAAAATTAAGTCCACAAATTATACTCAATGCATAGGAGAATAAGACAACAATGTGCAACAGGCACTGGTTAATGACATAGGCCTTTTGCCCATTTTCTAAATGTAGTAGACAAGTACCTTAATACAAGGCAAGGTAATTTAATATATTTTCAGAATAAAAGGGATCAGTACAAAATGTAATTGTGGAGTACACAAAATCTCTTCTCTCAAGGACAAAATATCACCTAAGACTACAGCGAGGTTATTGCAAGCTATTATGCTTTAGGGCATATGAGAAAAGAAAATTGATGGGGGATGTAGAGCATCAAGGTGTTATAAGATCAGAGACACAATTTAGAAACCATCTTACAAGCACTGACAGCCAAGGCAAGATTTTTAGCTATACCAGTTCTTAGACATGGTCCTTTGACTTAAATGCCCTTGTATCTATTAATCTATAGACAGCCATGTCACACGTATACTGTACTACAAAAGTTACCTTTGGAGCATACTGCTGCCCGAGATTGAGTAATAAGAAATGCAAGCTATACGTTTATGTTGTAAGAAAATTTGTGTGCGTGTAATATATATATATATTATATATATATATATATATTACACACACATACATACACACACATACATACACACACACACACAAATGTTGGAATCGGTTTTCTTTAAAGCGTTACTAAACCCCGGACCCTGCATTCACTATATCCGGTCTCCCACAGTACACCGAACATGGAAATGCAATTATATTAGTAAATTTAAACTGCTAAATACCGTATTTTCCGGTGTATAAGACGACCTTTTACAGTAAAAAAAAATGGGCAAAAAGTGGGGGTCGTCTTATACGCTGGGTATAATAACTGCACAAAATGAAATACATTCTTCTTCCTGTTTAAAAGTAAAATCAACCTTGTATAAAAGGGTATCGCCTTCCTATACCAGCCGCCCGCTGGATGATAAGCCCTCCGGAGTGTACGGTAATACTGTATACATACAGTATACACCACTGAGCCAATCCCGGCGAGCGTTGTATTCTATTAATGAATACAGCGCCTGCTCGGATTGGAGTAACAACCTCTGCCAATCGGAGCAGGCTACATACATGCTCAGATTGGCTGTGAGAGTCAGAGGCGCGGGCTGATGATGTAACAGCCTCTGCCAATCCGAGCAGGCATTGTATTCAATAATAGAATGCATAGCTCGCTGTGATTGGCTCAGGGCGGTATACTGTATGTATACTGTGTGGGACAGCATGTTACCTGGCGCCAACTTCATTTCTGAAGATACGGTATTACCGCTCAAGGGGGGTCGTCTTATATAGTGAGTACTGCACAAAACCAAATTTTTAAATCGAAAAGTAGGGGGTCGTCTTATATGCCGGGTCGCCTTATACGCCGGCAAATACGGTACCTTTTCTCATCAGCAGTATACAGCAGTCTTGTGACTTATATCAGTGTCTGACCGAGCACTGGTTAAAGCTTGTAGGAGGAGGAGGTTTCATTCTCCCCTGACTGTCCTATGAGGCTTCATGACCCCTGACCCTCTGTCTGGACAGTGCTGATAACATGCACCTTCCCCCAAAAACAAAAAAAAAACTCTAGCAATACACACCAAACTGAGCATGTGCAGAGTGCCCCCAAGGCTCTGTGCTATCAGTAGGGCTGCAACTAACGATTATTTTCATAATCAATTAGTTGGCCGATTGTTTCGAATAATCGATTAATAACTTTAAAAAAAAAAGTGTGGTGTGTAAAGTTTAAAAAAAAAAAAAAAGGCAATTTATTCTTAAATATCTCTGTACAGTGGTAAATACAAAATTACCAACTATATGGTTAGGGAGCAAAATATTTAATCCACTTTAAGAATAACAGACAGAAGAGATATACTTTTTTTGGCCAATTAGTTGGGCAGATTAAAAAACACAAATTGCTGCAAAAACGCATTTCATGCAGCTTCTACATTGAAGTATATTGAACCAAAAAAACACTGTTTTGCTTTAAAAAAAAGTCCCTGACCCTTTCCAAACAGCAGTGGCTGAAAAAAAAGCATAGATGTGAACGTGTCCCATAGGAAACCATGTAAATGAACTGTAGTGCATTTCTGCAAAAAGCACCATAAGTGTGAACCAGGCCTGAGACATTTAGTAACATTATGGAGGTTACAAAAGCGAAAATTAGCCCTTTATAGTACAAAAAAAAAGCAGATAATCACTACTGTAAGGGGTTCATTTTTTTACTGTAGAACTGTGAAAGTAATATTCACAGTAGCGATTATTTGCTCTTTTTGTACTATAAAGGGCTCATTTTAGTTTTTTTTTTAACCCCATTATGTTACTGGCCGATTAATCGAATATGGAAATAGTAATCGATTAATTTCATAATCGATTAGTTGTCGATCGATTAGTTGTTTCAGCCCTAGCTATCAGCAAATGGATTGAGGACTGTGGCAGAAGGGGAGATCAGAGAAGACCGAACCAAAACTGCCTTTTTACACAATCCGCAGGATTGACCCCTTTAGATTCCACAGTGGACAACAAGCATGCCTTACTGCATATACAGACTGATTTTATGGTTGTGGGGACATTTTCGCTAGTAATGTGGGGGATAGCCATAGAGATAATTTCACTCAGTTGAACAGCTTAAAATGCATTGCAACATACATAAAGGATAATCCCAGTTTACATGCCTCTAGAGTAGTTTGCCTATATTTGTAAAAAAATAAAAAGCCTTAGCAGTCACAAAATCGAGGCAATCTATTATGAAATTACTAACACCTGCCAACTCTTACTTTAATTGGCCTTACAAGGTTATTGGAAGTCTCAATGACCAAGAGAAATGTGCAGGAGGTGGGAGAGGGCAGGCCAGTTTTGGACTTTAAGGGCCTGATAATTTTTTTAATGAATCAATGCATGCAAATTAAAATCAATGTTTTCCAATCACCTTAGTTAACACTACTGCGTTCAATTCCTTTAACTTTAACCACTTGCCTGTCAGGGCATTTTTTTTTTTAATTGTTCACATACATTTTTTGCTAGACAATTCCCCCTAAACATTATATATTTTCTCAAAGCAGAGACCATAAAGAACAAAATGGTGGCCGTTTAATGGTTTTTAATCACATGATAAATGCTCAACTGTTTATTAAAGGCAAATTTTCAAGAAAAAAATCTACTTGATTGAATTTTAGTGACACAAACCTAATAACCTAATTTTATTTTGTGTCAAAAAATTGAGCATGTGCAGTAAATGTGCTTGCTTACTGTTGGTTAAGGCCAATGAGGTGCATGCCGTCTGGTAGATGTTTCCCTTTAAATTACTTTTTAATTGAATGCTGGGAGTAGTACAGCTATTACTATTTTTCCACTGCGCCAACTGACTTTTAGGCCTCCGCCCCTGCAGAGTTGTCTGTGGCTGCTCCTGCCCAATCACAGAGCATTTTGTAAATGGGTTCACGTAATACAAAGCATTCTGTGAATGGACAGCAGATGGGCAAGCAGAGCAGCTGCTGAGTAAGAAAGTATCGTGATAGCTTATTCCCAACATTCAGAGAAATTGTAAATTAAAGTCCACAAGGTGGCATGTGCATTGTTGAACTTAGCCCATAGTAAACCAGCACATTTTAGAAAGTGGCTAAATCTCGAGTTCAGCTTCAAAGTATGGTATTAGGTTAAAGATATACATGTAGCACCGATACTTTTTTTCTAAAGTGTGTGCCATCTTGTAAATTTAGTTTTTCCCAAAACTGTAATCGAGTTTTGGGGTTAATTATTCTAGGTTGCACTTTGGCATAAGTTTGGCTGGGCTGTACTAGAGTTCTGCCTGGTCATAGGTGAGGTGGGCACCTGTGACAGGCTGAGAATGCAGTCTGGTTGGATGCATTGGGTACCAATCTCTTCCAGGTGCCAATCAGTGGGCGCATCTGGCCCCGCTGTGTATTCCGGGAAGGGGTACTTAAGGTGCTGAAGGCACGTGATCAGGGTCTGTTGGTTCTGGTTCCAGTCCGGACCAGCCCCGTGAGGGGTCTTGGTCCAGGAGTGTCTGCTAGGCCCGTAAGCCTGGTCATCCTGACCAGTCCCAGAGGCCCTCTGGTCTGGGATGGGAATCCATCCATTTCAGAGCCTCTGAACTGGCTAGTTTGAGGCGCAGTAACTGAAGGAGGATTCTGAAGTGTCCCGGTGTCCTCTCAGGATTGGAGAGGCACGTCAACTCGACAAGCGACCAGGGGAGGACTCTTCGGAGGAGGGCCATGAAGCTGGCTGCTCGGTAAGAGCCTGGGAGCTGAGGTGTATGGACACTAGTTGAATCTGCATTTCCTATTGTATCGCCGCAACGGCTGAAGATACAGGTACCATAAGAAAAGTTCCTAACCCATCCTTCAGTTACAACCTAGTCTGTGGCAGAGACTTTTGCTTATTCCGAATCACTTGTTGGCTGCTAGATCTACAAAACAAGGGTTTATCCAACAGTGAAGTGTCCAGTTGCGAGTGGCTACTCCCTGGGCTAGCTAGAGAGACATTTATTTGGATGTCAGCAGTTCTACAGTGCCTGAGCTTTATCACCTATGCCCTTTATTCCCAACTGAGACACTGTTATGTTCAACGTTTTTTTGCAAATAAAAATACTAAAAAAGACTTTGAGTGTCAGTCTCAGCAATTACTGGGTACTAACCCTTGGAACCCCTAGACAAGAACAACGAGCTACAAGGAGGAGGTAATCGGTAAGCCCATAAAATCCATAGCCCCCCTGCAGTGGGTTATTGGCGCTACATACACGTTTTAAAACCACAACCATTTAAATAAATGCTCCACATATAATTAAAGCATTCACCTACAGTGGCTGGCTGAACGCACAGCAAAAAAAGGGGTTCCTGGAAATATTTATAAAACGTTGGCAACTATGTGCTTGTAGACTAGTGCTTAGGGTCCTAGGACAAAAAGGATCAGTTGAGGGGTCAAAGTTCTTTGAATGTTTCAGCAACTACAACTATTTTTCTTTTCTCCCGTTTGATGGTCTGTACAGTAAAAGGTATTTCTGTACATAAAGACTGAAAGATGCCTCTAGCAGAACATTTTGAAAACAAATGCTACAATCACATGACAAGGAGTCGATCTGGTTAAAAAAGGAACATCATTCAAGTCTGCATAGGGTAGCATAATATTTAAATACCATGCACACAGGTCCCTAATCATTTTATTGTACAACATGCAGGCTAATGTCAATATACCTGAAATGGGATTTACCGTGTGAATTCCTAAAGCAATATTAAGCTCCTCTTTACAATGAAAAATCACATATGGAGTGAATGAGAATTACTTACTCTTCATACAGGGAAGACTGCAGGCTTTTATTGCCAAGATGGTTTTGTCCATTTGCTAGCCATCCAATTTAAAACTGCTATTTTTAATGGACAACAGTAATTTACAATGGCCTCAAGGGTAGCAAGCTTTTATTAAGCCATGTCAAGCAGAGAACCAAACTAATGAAAGCTCCAAGCAGTTTGCGAAGATGCCCTCTTAATTTTAGAGCTCTGTACCATAAATAACCGTTTAATCAGGATAGCTAGGAATTCAGACAATGTAGAAAAGGTCAGTTAACAATAACCTAACCTTCTTGCAGAATATTAAGTTTAAAAATTATATTTTGAGAATGCTCCTCACATAAAGAATACTAAATATTCATAAACAAACATTTTTTTTTACAAAACCAAAATTTACAAAACAAAAAACAAATCCATTGTTTTATTGGTAAGAATATTCCTCTCCAGTTATTTTTTTTTTATATTTATATGGCTTGAACCACTTTATACACGTTTCCACTAATGTGGGGATTTAGCACCGGCAACAGAACCCCGCCAGTACAATGTGCTGGAGTAATGGGATCACATGAAGACTTGTACCATGTACCCACAAGCTCAGAATTCCTGTTGAACAGAAATAAGAGTTTATATCACTTCTATCCATGTAAGGCCTATTATTGTAAGGTATTTCAAAGCTTAAACTTTGGGAAAACTGAATGTTCACCCTGGACACTGCTCCCCTATGGCAAGGGTTAACTGCTCATTGATATCTATGGGGCCAAGGAAAGAAGTTGTACATATTTCTGCTCATGCAGGCTCCTTTGTGCTCCTGGACTGGTCCCTGCAACCTCTTCTTCGGCGTCTAAGGTCATCTATGTGTCCAGTTTTGTTGTTTGTGTACCTTATCCCAAATTTTTAATACATTGTGTGTTATAACGTGTGTGTTTGCCCCCAACACCCTACACTGTGGGGGATTCCGAATTTCCCTTCCCAATTGTGAGCTACTCATTGTATTTTCTAGTTTAACCCATCTTTTTTCATTTCCTTCCTTGGCCCATTCCACTACACGTGAGAGTATAACTGCATTATAATATTTTTTGATGTCTGGGGCGGCGAGTCCCCCCGCTTCTTCCCCCTTTCTAATACGGCCGACGATATTCTCGTTTTTTTGTTTTGCCATATACATTTCATTAAAATCGATTTTACAGTTTTGAAATATACTTGTGAGAGTGGAATTAGTAGCATCTGGAACATAAATAAAATCTTTGGTATTATGACCATCTTTATTGCATTGATTCGCCCGATCCAGGACAGAGGTCGAGTTACTATTTTTTTTGTCTCCATCTTGATTATATCCAGCAAATTGATATCATTTATTAAATAAGTCTAAGGTTATCTGATCAAGACCAAAGCATGGACCATAGACCTGAACATGAGGATACAGCAGGACAGTTTACTGTTGGAACTGAGGAGAGTGCCATTTGATGGGGCAGCGTAGGATCAAGTAATCATGCTCTTACGGTTTCCTAGACTAAATGAGCAGTTAACTCCTGCAGTGTGGGCACATCCCCCACTGCAAGGGTGTTCTTTGGGCTTTCCAAGAATTCTGCTTTAAATATAATCATGCCTCATGTAATTTTTTTTCTCTTTTGCTGAAACACCGATATACAGGTAGAAAAAATATTTTCCCATATGTGCACTAAATGTCTGTAGGGCGAGGCTCGCATAACTACAGAAAGTAGACTTTTTAATTTGGGTTTATTTTGAGACTTAGGCTGGCCATACATTATACAATTTCCTTTAACTATGTAGTGCAAGGGCCTTACTGATTACATACAAACTAAGTGTTTAGGTTTGACCTCATATTATATGGCTTTGGTAAATCTAAAGGAAAGTTGTATAATGTATGGCCAGCCTTAGACAATAAATCTACCAATAAATGGTGAACTGCAGAATAACTTTAAGCGTATAATAAGCTCTACCCTTGTGTGACCTGTTGCTTGTTTTTAAATGAAAGACAAGACACCTACTTCAGTGATAAGGAAAAGTCAATCTTGCTGGTCTCGCTGTTTCGCACCAGGTAACTTGCTTCTTTACAAAGCCTCAGGAGACTCTCTGCATCTGTGCGGCTGATTGCACCGTGGTACCAGCTGTGAGGGCATCAGATTATTAAAGAAAACAAAAGAACAAAAAGGTTGTCTCATTGAAGGGACGGGGTTGGCTACTACTCTATTCTCAATATAAAAAATGTCTGCATATTATTTAGAGGCACACACATATATAGAATATACACATATAGCATTTTTTTTTGCACAGAAATATTAAGATTTTTATAGCAATGAGGATTATTGTAGTTTATAGCAGTAAGTGAGCCTCCATATTTCTACTGTTACTTATGCTATCCGTTATGAACCAAAATATATCAATCAGTGACAGTTATGAGAAGCACCTAAAATATACACTGGAGGATTATGAAAGGATACAGTTACCTATTAACAAAAATAAATGCACATTTTTTTTGCAGGTAGAATGTGCATTTATTTATTCTCTTGTTTCTGGAGCCTCTAAAGCAGGGATATGCAATTAGCGGACCTCCAGCTGTTGCAGAACTACAAGCCCCATGAGGCATAGCAAGACTCTGACAGCCACAAGCATGACACCTAGAGGCAGAGGCATGATGGGACTTGTAGTACTTGCAACAGCTGGAGGTCCACCAATTGCATATCTCTGCTCTAAAGCATCACTGGTGCCATGCAGGTCTCCTGCAGACCTGTCAATGTATCTGTGTGCCTGTACATCATAAGGGCAAGCAGCTACAATCTGAGAGGAAGACTCATAGAACTACCACAGCGCTGTGGTAGTTTATTAATAACTACAAGCCAACAGCTGCAAAAGATGTCAGGACTCGTAGTTTTCCATTCACAGAGGACTATGAATGAGTGACACAGCCATGGGCTGAGCCAAGTTTTAAAAAAATTGTGACAGCTAGCTGTCAGAGTGGGTGGTCGGAGAGGGTCATCTGTTCGTAAACATGTTATACCCTGAATATGGGTGTAACTTAACATGTTCCAAAAGGTGAACTTATCCTTTAAGGAGAAGGAAGGTGGAATTTGGTGGAGTCATACTTGGTTGGAGGAGGAGGCAGAATTGCCAGACACTCGCTATGTATTGGGTTTACGGCAATTATATCTCTAAAATGGAGCAATATCCCAAACACATGGGGCGAACAGGTGGAATTTGGACATCATTTATCTTAGGAATTTGTGCAGAAAATGTACAAAGTACATAATAGATGAACATATTTAGTGGGAAGTCTACTTCATAAATATATATACTAGAGTGAAACAAGTCCACAATAGTGCCCCACCTCCCTGATTGCACAAGGTGAAATCTTGAATAGTAATATTCCAAAAAAGATGTAAAACAAAATACCTTTTAGGAATGTTGATGGGGCTCTGTTCTAACCTCTACAGCTAAAAGGAGCACTATGTGTATGTGCATAGGCGGGGGATTCCTTGGGCTTTGCTATGCAGATGGTGAACATACTAAGCAAGAGAGTTAATGCATTCCAAAGCTAAGGTAGAAATGTATTTTTATTTAAGTTGTAAATAGCTCATCTTAAAGTCTCCTAAATCTGTGATCAATTGTTTGATCCCAGTGTAAAATTACTTTGTGCCCCAGCAACAATATTAGTGATACTTACAATTGACTTTCTAATGGCAGGGAAGGATCTATCCTTTCTCCCACTGAGTTGGTGTGTTCTATACTTGGATTCTTGGTTGCCTTCAAGTTCCCAGCTGAGTGTCTGTGCGTGTGTCTGAGTCTGTCCTCTCTGGATGATGACATGCCTGTTTTATCAGTACCATCAAACTGAGCTGAAGAAAGAGAGAAAAACTATAAACTGTAATTTTGCTGACCGCAGAATAGAAAGAACAAATGCATTAAAAAGAATTAAAGTAGAACTTATAGAAAAACTTTTTTTCTATTTTTGGATAGGGTAAGGGAGATTTATAACCCCCTGTGAGGTTTTTTGCCATCTGTGTCCCATTGGAGAGATTTACCATCACTTCCTGTTCCATAGCCAAAAACGGGAAGGGAGAAAAATCCCAGCAAATTACGGGAATCTTTTGGGGACCCCCAGGCCATCAGAACTAATGTCCCTATTGGAAGATTTCCCCTCTACTAACTTTTCTGGGGACAACACAAAATGTGGGATTTTCTTTTACGTTCACTTTCAATGATAATGGTAAAAACAGGACAAATAGAGAGGGTGAATCTCCCTAACTGCGACACAGACAATAAAAACTGACAGGTGTTCTAATCCCTCTCCTTCACTATCAAAATTAAGAAAAAAGTTTTGCCTTTAGTTGTACTTTAAAAGGGGGCATCTGTATTCATGTAACCTTGCCTATTTAGGGAAGGCCATAATACCGGCATAAGTCCTATGGATAAATTTGTTTCCTGTGCAATGTTTTTCACTGGAGGGTGTAGAAAACTGTGAAACTGAAGATTAATCTATCCCAGATATTCACACAACCAAGAAATTGCAATAAGCTATAGGTGATGGATCATAGTCTACAGCAGGGGTGCTCAACCTTTTGAAGAGTGAGGTCAACTTAGGTGATTCAGTAACTGGTCACGAGCCACAATGAACTGAATGGTTTAGAATTTTTTTTATTTTTAATAGCACAATGAAGATTTTAAACAATCAAGATAATTTTTTGTGGAATTAATCCCTGTTGGATGTTTACCCACTGTTTAATCACCATCACAAAAAGAAAGTGGATGACACTAGTATGAACACTGACTGTTTACTTTTTACTGGAGGAAAATGGGAAGAATCGGTTCTTGTGTATGCCGTCCTTCCTGTCCAAATGTAAAACAGAATGCGACAGGGAGGCCGCATGGGCCACCGGAGCATAAGGCGGGGTCGCCGTTATGACCCCTGATTTTACATCAGTGGTTGGGGGGGTTGTGATAAAAACATGTCAACTATGGGGTTTTACTGCCCCCCTAATCCACAAAGCAGCCTAATAGTTGTTAACCCTTTTATAGGTGCTAAGATGTCCATTGCAAAATATTTTCCTCTTCCAGATTCTGCTGGAATCACTCACCAGGCTGCTAGAAAGGTCCCAGGTGAAATGTACTTGGCACCACTCCGCCAGGGACAGGAGCCAGCGCTACAGAGGAAGCATAAGCCTATGCAGCTCCTGCTCCCTCCACAGCCGGCTTAATGCACCGATGACCTGGGAAGGCATGTTGGCAACTCATTGATCATAATCTGGGCTTGCCGACCCAACCTCCCAGAGCATGCGTTTCCCTGGCTTGAGGTTGCAGGCCACAGTGTTCTTTGGGTCGCAGGTTACCCCTGGGCGACAGGATGCCCAGATGAGTTTCTGGGGAGGGAAATTTAAAGCCCCTGGAAAACCACTCTAAACAAGGACTTTGCAAAATTTGAAAACATATTTATGTTGCTGTCTGATGCATTAAAATATGCCCCTTTTGGTCAGATAAGATTTCTATGAAATGTTCTGAATACATTTATACTTTGTTAAAAAGCAGGATGAGCAGTGGCTCCTGATACGCAGTAAAAACCCTGAGAACCATAGCATATGAATTCCCTGTCTAGACAGAAGAGCACTCATTTGCAAGCGTCACTGTGACTGGGCTGCAATTCAACTGCAGATAACTAAGAGCTCTATGGGAAGAATAGATATGGAAATCTAACCACAGGTTACAAGGAGGAAATCATGGACGACTCATATAAACCAATGATCATTCCATGTTGACCTTTTTGGTCAGCCATCTTTGTATACATATATATTTGAAGTCTGTATGTCATGGTAGAATAAGCTACAGTCATTGACCTTCATACATAGAAAGCATCGTAAGTGCCACGATAACAGGCCAACCTATTCTCTGTGAATGTGAAAAATTTGGGCGATAGGGGGCACTAAAGGATATTATATTTTCTATGTAACATAAGTTAAAGTGAAACGATACATAAATTGCAATAACAAAAAAAAAAATATATATATTAGTAGACCCACACCGAAAGCAAAAGAGAATTCCTTCACCATATATGTTGAATCCACCCAATGTGCTCCAAATTGAAAGCTGCTCACCAGATGGATGTGACCTCTTTATTTAAAAAGATGGTCTAATGCGACTTTGGGAGGGAAATCCTCGATTGTATACCCTAGATACCCAGATGAGTCCTCTGCAATATGACCTCCTCACCACAATACCCATATGGAACAAAAAAAAAAAAAAAGGATACTACATAGCACAATACATAAAAGATGAAGGTTGTCTGCTTAAATTTAAATGTTCTGCCTGGAAGACCCATCATCAGCGGGATTGATTCCCCGTATTCTAGAGTGGGAGAATATCTGGAGATTTATTTGAAACCATTAGTCACACAAGGAAGAGCCTATCTTAAGGATAGTAGAGAACTAATTAAGACGTTACAAAAAGTTAAGGTTACCCCGAACACCATTTTGGTTACAGTAGATATAGAATCTCTGTATACCAACATTAACCAACAAGATGGCCTGAAGGCCGTAAAATGGGCCCTGAAACAGCAATCATTAAAGGGGGTACAAATTTGGTTTTTGATTGAGGGATTAAAAATAGCGATGGAAAACTATATTTTCTGGTTTCAAAACAAGTTCTACAAACAGACTAAAGGGGTAGCCATGGGAGCACGATATGCCCCCAGTGTGGCTAATCTGGTACTCAATAAGTGGGAAGAAAAAAATATACATGACAACAAATGGGAGGAGCTTTTATAACGGTTTAGGGGGATAATGGCTTAGGAGGATACCCAAAAGCAAGTTTATGTGAATGAAGAGAAACTGACAGTTGAGGATTTTAATACCCAATCAGATATTCTCGTAACTAGGTTTATGGAGAAAGGGTACACTCCTCAAGAATTAGAACGTTGTAGGAACAAAGTATCTACCACAGATAGAGAGTCACTCTTAAACAATAGTAAACCAAAGAATTTTAAAGGGCGATTGGGCCTTCATTACAGGCTTCCATAGTACAAAACACTGGCCCATCCTCTTGAAGAATAAAGATCTAGGGCCCCTCCTCCCAATAAAACCAAAATGAATATATAGAAGAGCCCCAGGATTAAGAAATAAAATTGCACCCAATATTCCAGACCCCCCCCCCCCCCCCCCCCCCCCCCCAGAGAGTTCCTAGATAAGAGAAAGTTAATATTATTGCACTAGATGCAAAGCTTGCAAAACTACAAAGAGAAAAAAAATAGAAAAATAGGTTCCATTCTGTAGTAAACAAGAACATAAAAGCAAGTCAATGAAGATTAGGTGCGATTCAGACCACGTAACCTACGTGTTGGAATGTCCGCACCCAATGCAATACATGGGCAGGACCACACGTAAGCTACGGACCAGGATTAGTGAGCACGTCACTAATATTACTTACGGGTTTCCAAAACAGCGTATCGCACCACTTTAGAATGTTCCATAACAGAGATCCCAGACTACTAACCTTTCATGGGATAGATAAGATATCCAAACATTGGAGATGCGCACATCTTAAAGAAGCGGTTTCCAGGAACAAGACCCAGTGGTTATACCAGCTGGGCACTATGCAACCGACGGGTATGAACATTGAGTTGGACCTGAACTGCTTCTTGATTAATTAATAGGCATGAAAACAGTCTGGTTTAAAAATTATCATTTAGGTGTGCTTTTAATCCCATTCCCTTGATAGGATTATGGCATTGGGCTTTGAATGTATTAGGGTTAATCACTGAGGGATTGATCGTTTTATTAAACACAATATTCAAATTTTGTTTAAATGTATTGTAATTTTGTGGTCGTCAGAGATGCAATATTTGTTTACCGGCACGAGCAGGTAATGCAGAGTTGATTGTTTTGCATGTGTATTATACATTGTGGATGTGGAGGGTGGAGTTTCGATGCTCCACCAATCACAGCTACTTACTAGCCATTTAAGTTGAGCATGTTCAGTAATCGGTACGCTTCCTGAGGACGTATTAATTACTAAACATACGTCGTGGCACTTCCGGTCACGTCACTTCCGGATCCCAGCTTCCGTTTTTCTCCCATGCACGAGTGGAATGCATGGCGGCTCTGGGACGTGAGCCCAGCGGCAAGCGGCTCCATATAAAATCTCTACAGGCTATCCTCAGTGCCAGCCTAAGGCACATTTAAATGTAAGCAGACAACCTTCATGGTTTTATGTACGATTTTAAATAAACCAACAGAATGGCGCTATGTAGTATCCTTTTGTTACTTCCATGTGGGATATTGTGGTGGAGAGGTCGTCATATTACAGGAGGACTCATCTGGGTATCTAGGGTATCCAAACAAGGATTTCCCAAAAGCGCATTCGACCATCTTTTTAAATAAAGTGGTCACATCAATCTGGTGAGCAGCTTTCAATTTGGAGCACATTGAGTGGATTCAATATATTATGGTGAAGGAATTCTCTTTCGCTTTCGGTGTGGGTCTACGAATCCAGACACATCATTGAAATTTCAAAACATAATTTGGATTAATGTTTTTTCACATATATATATATATATATATATATATATATATATATATATATATATATATATATATATATATATATATATATATATATATATATATATATATATATATATATATATATATATATATATATATATGTATGTGTGTTTTTTTCTGTTATTGTAATTTTTGTATCTTTTTTTACTGTGTTTGTATGATACAAGAAAATATTGCACTTTAATGCACAAATTCACTTTAACTTATGTTACCCAATTGTGTTTCACTTGCAGTGACAGGTTCACTTTTTTGGGGGGAGCAGCTTTTACACACAAGGTATTAGTATAGAGTCTACTGTTTGGTACAAGGTTTTTTTTCACATATTCTCTGTGAATTATGTAAATGTTATAATGAATATAAAGCAGCCTAATTTTCTCACTTTGTAACCATGACAATTCACTATTCTGACAATTCTATATGCTATGAATTTGATGGATTATAATTGAATCTTTCATTAAGTGTTAAGTGTAATTCATAATGAAAAGAAACAATTGTAAGGAGTGTCTAAACCTGGTTGTATATTTTTGTTTCTTATGTCAAAGTACAGTGGAAACTTATAACTAGATGCTTTAACTGATATTTCTAAGGGGTTGATTTAATAAAGGCAAACTAGCTGTATACTTTGCATAGGAAATTTGCCCCAGAGCTTAGTATACCCAATCACGAGCAAGGAGTCTTTTTTTCAGTTTGCTGATGGACAATGGAAGTCAGCAGAGCTTCACCTCATTCACCAAGCTCCGGGGCAAATTCTCTTGCAAAGTTACAGTTTATTTGGCTTTAGTAAATCAACCCATTATAGTCCACAAAGATGATAGATAAGATTGGGCAAACCGTACCACCTTATTCAGACACATATACACAAGCACAGTGTTAATGAAATTAGTGATTCACATAAATGTTTCTGGATATGTATATAGATGTGGTTAAGAAAACCGGGGCGTGGCTTGGCGCGCAGCGTGCATGGACGCCGACTAGGAGAGCTCCGGCAGATCGGGAGGCCCACAGCTAAAACACGGCCATTCTCCGGGTTGAATATGCCCACACACACCAAGAAAGGGATACACAACCGCTCCCTCAGATCTTCTGGGACACCGAAGGGGAAAATATCGGCGGCAAGCCTCAGCAAATTCCGCTACAGCGGCGAGCATAGCAAATCCAAGATGGCGCCGTCGTACGGGACACGAGGAGGAGAAGACAGAGGACGATGAGATCTCCCTACCTGCCTCAGAAGACTCCTCAGGAGGTAATGCTGCACATGACCTACCCCTAACATACTCCACAATGACAGAAATAGCAGCGGACATTAAAAACTCGTTCTCAGCGGCCATCACTGACCTGAAAACTGAACTCCTCAGACTCACTGAGCAAATGGCGGTAAGCGAAAGAGCGGGGAAAAGGAGGGACAGGGCCCTAGTGAGACTGGATGATATTACTGACACTCACTCCCTACACATGCTGGAGATGAATCGCCAAATAGAAGATTTGGATAATAGGGGGAGGCGCCACAATATCAGGGTGAGGGGGGTCCCCGAATCAATCACCCCTGAGCAAATTAAACCGACCCTGTCCACCATCTTTAACGGCCTTCTAGAATGGCCAGCAGATTCTCCCATCGAATATGACAGAGCGCACAGGGCCCTCAAACCCAAAGCACCTGACGATAACCCACCAAGGGACATTATCTGCTGTCTCCCAAACTACCCCCTAAAAGAGGAAATTCTCCAAAAGGCAAGACTCAATGAACAAGTGACATTTAACGGCGTAAATGTTCAGCTTTTCCAAGATCTCTCCCCAATCACATTAAGAAACAGGAGAGCACTCAGACCGCTTCTAGAAATATTAAAAGAAAAAAGAATACCTTACAGGTGGAAATTCCCTTTTGCCCTCCAAGCTGCCTATAATGGTAAACACCTGCTCAGAGTCCCGGACGACTTGCAGAAGTTTCTTGAAAACCTACAGATTGCTCCAATAGACCTACATGATTGGTACGCAGAATACAAGCTGCCACCACATGTAAATAACATGCCCTCCCCTTCAGGGCCTTCCCCAGCGAAATCCCCTTACCACCAGGGAAAGGTCAGAGGAAACGCCGGCAGGCATAACCACAGTTCTCCCTTCGGTAAGGGACCCAGGATGTATCCTACCAACTAACCCAACTTGAAATCAGAGATATACAGACTGATAACTTGAATCTGTCTAACCCACAGAAACAAACCCACCTGACCCAACAAACTCACCCCAAGCCAAGGCAAATTGTTCTGTTCCTATCTCGCACCCATCACCCCTAGCATAACATCAGAAGTGTTATACAAATTAACAAAAATCTCCCTTATTTTTCCCCTCTTTCCTTTTTTTTTTCCTTTTTCCCCCCCTTCTTTTTTGTGATCATCCAAATTTCAACACATGGAGAGCACCTGGAAACTACAGCTATCCTGCACTTTACACTCATCCCCACTAGATGGCAGAAGTGCACTTAGAAGGGGGAAAATAGCAGGCTCTCAATGCTCACTGACCAAGATGGCTCTTTACCCTTTAGCAAGGCTACCCACACCTCGCAGACTCAGCCAGGGACTACAACTAAAGGAAGGAAAGACCAATAAAATAAATGTGATTTGAAATGGACAACTTAGACAGAAAGTCCAACAGCGCAACAAGAGAGACAGTAAATAATGCTGCTAAATGATTCAGAAGATTCTGAAAACTAAAACGTCATTTTGGCTACTTGGATTGCACAATGAGGATCACATTTACCCTTTGAACAGATATTCTCTGCAACTCAGGGGAAAACAACACAAGGGTCTTAAATGCAGTCCAATCGCAGGCCATATAAAAAAGTTGTCCTTTTTGCTTATTTACCTCTTCATTTTGCCTTATAGTCATGGCGCTCCAGCTAATTTCTAGCTCCATTCATAACAACCAATAGCCGGATGGCATCCACTCGTGAGTACAGCTCGCTGGAATACAGATCAGTACAGTACCTTACCATTTACATGTATGCCTCTACTACATTTGGAGTACACATTCCCAAGGTAGCAATTAAGGGGCTAGCAAGATTTTTTGACATGCAGGCACACCTGTAGAGGCTGAAATGACAGAACATCTCTCACCTATGCAACCACTGTTCTTTCAATCCGCCAACCTTCAAGCTCCTAACAAGGACACACAAACAACAGTGACCTTTAACCAGGGATTATTTACACTTGGCAACGGACAACCGTCTGAAACTAGTGAGCAGAAACTCAATGTCACACCTCAACTTTTTCTTTTTGGTGCAATTTTTTTGATATTTTTTTTTTGATATTGGTCCCCTTGTATTTGTTGCTCATCCTTTTCTGTACATGCATCCCACTGGAGGGAGTCAAAGTACTTGTATGGTCGTTTATTTCCTGACAATGGCCAGGTAAACGGATAGACATCAGGATCTATCCCAACACAGAATGAGACTGCATTAAGCCTGCTATACCCAATACAGGACACTTAATAGCTTATATAGAGATGTATAGTTTACATTTATATTTTTCTTTTACTATGGTTAAAATCTTAACTTCAGCATTCCAGGTCAGCTGACCAATTATGATCACTGTGAATTGTCACATCGTTGGGCCAGGTGAGTGGCTGACCCTTTGCTGGGACATGCAGCAACAGATCTTAACACATGTTAAATGTACCAGTTCGCTTAATTACAAAACACCCACCCTTGGGGACTGGGCAGTAACTATCCCCCCTTATAATGCGAACCTGAAATACACAAGAGGATGTATGTAAAGTTGTACTATGTTACATTTAAACTTAATACAGAACAGTTAACAGCTCATATATAAGTTGTATAGAGTTTATCTATATTTTTCTATTGGTAAGATTAGAGCCATGCCTTCAACATTCAGGTCCAAGCTAACTAGTATGTTTATTGCAAAATGTCGCACCGTTGGACCTGATGAGTGACAGGCCCCCCGTTGGGACATGCAGCAAAAGGTTTTTGATTTGTATTACAAGGTTTTAAATTGCTTGAACACAAAATTCCCAACCCAGGGATCTGGGGGGATACTACTCCTCCTGTGACCCAAATACGGGGACATAGGAGGAGTTCACTGTGAAGATACACCTGGTTATATTGATGTTTAAATCGTTGTCTACTCTAATCCCGGACCCTAAACTAATGATACCGTTTGACATTAGGCCTAAGACAATTTTTATTAAGCCCCACAATTGGGCCCTCCCGATGTGCCCAGAACTCATAGGAACTCCTACAACAGACCCACCTCTACTACACCCACAGGTGGGCCTCCCACTAACCCCTCAGAGTCGACCGGCGTTGCCCAATAACGCCATTGCTGATTCAGTACCAAGCGGCTGCTTGTCTGAATCAAGACTCACCACAAACCCATCCAAACCCCCTAAAAACTCATCCCAATCAACCCATCCCCCCCTAGAATAAAAGAAAGTAAGTCCTATACCTAACACACAACCCCCTCTTCCCCCTCCCTTTTTTTTTTTATACCCCGACAATGTCTTACTCATTCCTAGGGAAAAACCCGACACTGGTGTCACACAATATTAACGGCCTCAACACCCCAGAAAAAAGGTCCAAACTCCTCAAAGAACTCAGAGCAGCAAACCCCCTACTGGTGTACTTACAAGAAACACACTTCAAGGGACAAAACATACCCAGAATCACCAATAACCTCTTTACTAAAGCATACCAGCAACAAACCCACAAGCCAAAACAAAGGGTGTCTCAATCCTCATAAATAAAAATGCCCCCTTTGAACTGACCAGCCAACTCATAGACCCAGAGGGACGGTACATCTTTTTAAAAGGTGTCTGGGAAGGTTCCCCCATAACCCTGGCGAACGTGTACTTCCCAAATAAAGCTCATATTACCTTCTGTAACACGATAATAAGCGAACTTAAATGGTTTGCTGAAGGATGTATCGTCCTAGGAGGCGATTTCAACATACCATTATCCCCACTCCAAGACACCTCAACTGGACACACATATGTCTCTTACAGAATCCTGAAACGTATCAAAATTCTATTACATTCCCTTACTCTGGTGGACTCATGGAGAACAACACACCCCACTGACAAGGACTTTTCCTATTTTTCGCACCCTCATAGGCGTTACTCGAGGATCGATCTGATTTTTATAACCCAACGTGACTTGCCCAACATTGTAAGAGCAGACATAGGCATTATCACATTATCGGACCACGCACCCACAGCCATCACCCTAAAATTCAACCAGATCAACCGCCCCTCTTTTAACTGGAGACTAAATGCTTCCTTACTCACCGACCAAAATATCCATGACGACATACACGAATCAATCACCAACTACTTCAGAACCAACATTGATTCAGACACGATCCCACTCAATAACTGGGAGGCACACAAAAGCGTCATCAGGGGGGAGTTTATTAAGTGGGGAGCCAGAAAGAAAAAAGAAAAGAATAAAACGATCTCAGATCTAACAAATAAAATAGCCCAACTAGAAACACAACATAAACAATCCCTTACAGCCATAACAGCTGCTGAACTTACCCAATGCAGGAAGGAGTTACTGCAAATCTTGCAACTCCAAACACAAAAAGCCTTGTTCTTCCGAAAAAGCGTTTTCTATGAACAAGGAGACAAGAGCGGTAAACAGCTGGCTAGGGCTCTGAGAGATGCCACAATGGCTAATCACATACACGCTATCCGTAACAAGGAAGGCACCTTGGAACACAACTCTGAAAAAATAGCAAAACTATTTCAAGAATTCTACTCTAAACTTTATAATCTACCCACGCAACATAAACCAGCACATGTAGACCTCAACAGGGAAGACCTGATAAAAACTTTTCTGGAAAACAGTAAATTGCCCGCCCTACCCACCCTAGACTCAGACACCCTGAATGCTCCCATAACCCTAACCGAAATCCAAGACGTAATCAGACAATTAAAAACAGGAAAAAGCCCAGGACCAGACGGCCTAACCTCCCAGTACTACAAGACGTTCTTACCCTTACTCTCTAAACCATTACTTACAGCCTTCAACTATTTAGCTTCTCACAAAAATAACTCAGACTCTCTTCTTATGGCCCACATAGCGATCATCCCCAAACCCGACAAAGACCACACCGACTGTGCAAATTTTAGACCGATATCACTCCTTAATATAGACGTTAAATTATTAGCGAAAATCCTAGCTAACAGGCTAAAACCCCTTCTATCCCAAATCATCGGCCCTGAACAGGTAGGCTTCATGCCGGGCAGAGAAGCGAGAGACAATATTACAAAGACTCTAAACCTGATTTATTATGCACATCAACAAAAACTCGAAGGTCTCCTGGTCTCCACAGACGCCGAGAAGGCCTTCGATAGGGTCTCTTGGGAATACATGTTTGCAACTTGTACACATGTAGGTCTCCACGGCAATATGATGAACTGGATAAAGGCCCTCTATCAAAAACCACAAGCCAGAATCAAAATTAATAATACCCTATCTGACCCAATTCATATATATAATGGTACGAGACAAGGCTGCCCCCTCTCCCCCCTGCTCTTTATCCTTACACTAGAACCACTCATCAGAACGATCAACCAGTCACCAGATATTAAGGGCTTTAACATACACAAAAGAGAATACAAGACAGCTGCATACGCGGATGACCTCCTTTTCTTTATTACACAACCACACACCACACTCCCAATCCTTATAGACATATTTGCAACATACGGATACATCTCAAATTTTAAAATAAACCAATCTAAATCTGAGGCCCTGAACCTAAATATTCCACCAGACAAGATCAACCCACTTAAAGGGAACTTTAAATTTAAATGGGAACTCGCCTCCCTTAAATACTTAGGAATCAGACTGACCCCTCAAATTGACGACCTATATAGGACCAACTTTTCTACCCTACTGAATGATATAACCAAAGACCTCCAAAGATGGTCCCCAAAACAATTCTCATGGTTCGGAAGAGCATCAATCTTAAAGATGACAATTCTCCCCAGGCTACTATATTTTTCAACGCACTACCCATAAACATACCCAACACCTTTTTCTCAAAATTGCTCTCCATCCAAAGAAGCTTCTTATGGTCTACTAAGAAACCAAGGATTGACTTTAGTACCTTAACTAGGCCCAAAGATCAGGGAGGCATAGGCCTCCCCGACTTCAAAAAATATTATCAGGCCTCACATATCTCCAGGGTCATTGATTGGCACTGTCATAGTCACACAAAAGACTGGGTGAACCTTGAACTACCACAAAGCAAAATACACTTACCTTTCTACCCATGGACTATACATTCTAGACACACCAAAGACATTACCCACCCACTTGTCGCAAACACCATCAAAATCTGGCACGCAACTGCCACCAAACATGAACTAGCTACCATCCCAGGCCCGCTGACTCCGTTAACCAATAACCCAGACTTTCCGACAGGACGAATATGCACTCCACTTTCAACTCAGGAACAATCTCACAAACTTCTGGCCAAACACTGCATCTCTAGCAACAAGATTAAATCCCTAGAGACACTCAAAATGGAATATGGAAACTTCTTCTCAAACTATTGGTTCTATATACAAGTTCAAGACTTCCTCTTAAACAGCAAATACCGTCCCTCATACTTCCAAAAACTCACAGCCCTAGAAGACATATGCCTCAAAGGTGCACAAACAACCAACACAACCTCCCTTGCCTACAAATGGCTACTCCACTCACCCAAACAAAGCAGAAATAGACACAGAGAAAAATGGGAGAATGAACTCGGGGTTGTAATCGCCAGCGCACAATGGGATAAAGCGTGTATATTTGCACACAGATGCTCACTCAGCACAAAATACCAAGAAATCTCATACAAACTCCTCGCGCAGTGGTACATAACACCAGTTAAGACCAAAAAATGGTCACCTCAGGCCTCAGATGTGTGCTGGCGATGCAACAACGACACAGGTACTCTTTTACATCTCTGGTGGGAATGTCCCCCAGTCCTTGACTACTGGAACCAAATTATTAGGTGGATTAAGCACATTACAGACACAAAAATCACTTTAGACGCAGCTGCATGTCTATTGCATATTAACTCGTTCTCAATCAGAAAATACAAAAAGGTCCTTAACCAGGCACCTCCTTACAGCAGCCAAAAGCCTAATACCTTTGCACTGGAAAACCACTCACACCCCCACGGTCAAGGACTGGCTGGACAGGACCAACTATATGTACAGAATTGAAGAAATACTTGCAATGAAAAAAGAAGACTGTTCTAACTTTTCATCACAATGGCAGCCCTGGTTAGTTTTCACGCTATCGACGGAATACATTAACCTATCCTCCTAAATCACTGAATTAACGTGTTACAAACACTAACAACCATAAGCCAATTAGTGTCTGTTAATGACAAGAACCGACCTTGACCAGAATCCTAAACACACTTAAGACATTCCCGGCCCCCCCCCCCTTTTTTTTATTTTTATTTTTTTTAATTTTTTTCCCCCTCCCCTCTACCCCCCCTCCCCCCCCCCCCACCTCGCAGACCTCCCCTCCCCCCCCCCCCCCCCCCCCATACCCTCATACAAACAATGAATGTTCAAGTGAACTCTCCAATGATAATTCATAATGTACGATAATAAAAGTTATGCTTACTGTTGGTTTACTGTTGAGACATTGTATGTCTCCTAACTTGACTGTAACTTGCCTTCTAAACTGCCTCTTTGTTAATCTTACTGTATGCAATTTTTTCTAAATAAAAACCTTTTGATTGTGAAAAAAAAAAAAAAAAAGAAAACCTGTCATCAAAAGAGAATGCAGTTACTAACCTCCCTCTAAAAATTCTAGTTTCTTTGTTCATTAACAAAAACACCTTCCTCCTCTTAACCCAGAACAGATCTGTTCCTATACAAGAAAATTACATCACTTTTCTTAAAGTGTACTTCAAATTAAAATAAAAAAAATTAGGATAGAGTAGGAAATCAAGACCTCTTCCTGTGTCACATTGGAGAAAATTTCCCTTACATGGTGGTCAGGGGATAATTGTCTCCATATAATGGTGGACAGTGGGGAAGAAAAGCCCCCCCCCCCCCCCCCATGTACACTAGTAGTCAATGGGAGAAAAGCCTTCTCCAAAACTGGTAGTCAGTGGGAAAAGTGCCCCCTTACACAGTTAGCCATTGGGAGATGGTCCCGCTTACATGCATGGTCAATGGGAAAAGGAGTACCTTACATGGTCAACAGAAAGAATGTCTTTTTACATTGCTGATCAGTGGGAAGAAAAAGAATCTGCTTATATTGGCTTAGTGTAAAAAAAAGCCCCCTTTTATACAGCTCCAAAAATATATATTATTTAGTGTCAGTGGTTATTTACTGGAGAATATAAAACATACAGAGATATTCTAGTGCCCCAATGGACCAGGCACTAGGCTGTCTCTGTACTCTGTATTACATGTTACATGGTAAACACAGTTAAAAGGAGAAAGTAAAGAAAGTAGTCCAAGGGGAGAGAAAATGATAAAGAGAAAAGTCACTCTGCCATCCCTCCATATCCAGGAGAACCACCAGGATAGGTTCCCAGGGAGGTAATTTAGCTCAGCAAGGCCGTGTAATCCTCAGGAGTAAACAAATTTGTGCCTATACAATCATTTTTTGAATTTTTCACAATGTCCCTTCTCCGTGGCCATCATTGATTTCAGTGACCTACTCAACCAAAACGGATATGGGCAGAGCCTGTGTCTGCTTCCGACAAAGTGGGATGCAGCTTTTTGTCAAAGTTAGGAATAATCATAGAATGGAGCGCCTGTAAGCCTTAGCGGAAAAATGGTGTAGATGCAGGAGCAAAAAACGCATGATCCAAAAAATTTTGGGTTATAAAGGCAAACGTCTGTCTAAATTTGCAGTGATCGGCTCGACCAGAAAATATGAAGAGAGACAGTCTCTCCACAACTCCGGCAGGTGTCAGAGCATTGAGGAAACATCTTATGAACCCTAACAGGTGTAAAATACCAGTGGGTTAACAGTTTGAAACTGGATTTTGGTGTTTGGAGCTGATAGAGGTTTTGTAAGTGAACAGAAGAAATCTCTCCACCTGCTTACCTGTAAAGCTCTGGAAAAGTATGGAAGTCGGTATGATGGTGGTGGAGACACAAGTAGATGGCAAGTCTGAAAAACCGCATGGGAAAAAGGGAAGTCTGGATGGCCGCACTTCAGCAAAAACTTCTTTATTAGTCAAAAGATAAAATCCAAAGTAGTGACATCTCATGCGATACAGCAAAACAGCAACAGTAGCTTACGCGTTTCACGCCTCAAAGGCGTCTTTGAGGTGTGAAACGCGTAAGCTACTGTTGCTGTTTTGCTGTATCGCATGAGATGTCACTACTTTGAATTTTATCTTTTGCCTAATAAAGAAGTTTTTGCTGAAGTGCGGCCATCCAGACTTCCCTTTTTCCTCTCTGTTGTGAGCAGAGCCTGCACCAGCTGTACCGAATCAGGGTGGACATCACTTTGCCTCCAGACTCAGAGCGGTATTCATATTCTTATCTCTGAAAAACCGCATGGTACAATGGAGAATTATTCAGACAAGAGAGAGTTTGAATATGGTAAAGTGATGACTGAAGGCTTCTGGGGGAGGGTGAAGAGCCAAGGAAATGAGTAGACTGTAGTTTTTGCCATTAAGAAAGTACCATATAGATCAAATCATCCATAATTTGCTGTCTGGTGATCCAGTGACTGCCAAGATGAAATGCCATCAGTTTTCAAAAGCCTGAAATCTCAAGTCATGTAGACCAGGGCTGAAGGCGGATTTCCCGACTATAGGGGTAAGTGGGGAAGGAATCGGACATAAAGAGGAAGTCCAGAACACTTGAGTATACGTGGCAGGTTTCACCCACAGTAGAATAGGCAAGAACCTAGGTTGGCAGGTCTGTACGGCACCAGGGCACAGAGTACAGTGGAACCCTGGACAGGACCTGTTCCACCTGCACCCACTGTTTGGCTGTGGTGACACCAATTCAGCACCCTAGCCAGATGGCTTGTCACGTGGTAGAGGTTAATGTCTGGCAGAGCCATACCCCCATCAGCTTCGGCGAGTAAGTCAGGGGGGCTTCTGTGCCCCTAGGTAGCCAACAATGACCCAATTGAATGCGTGAATGAAGGGGTCCAGAATGCACGTCAGAAGGGCATGAAGGGATAGAGAAGGCATGGCATGCTGTTCATTTTGACAATGATACAGCGCCTGAACCAGGAAAACATGCAGTTCTGCCAAGCTGTGAGGTCTTTGAGGGACCTCAAAGTGGTGGGAAGTTTAGTGCAATATCCTCCACCCTTTTGGAAGATATATGCCCAGATATTTTATGTGAGATGCGGCCCATTTGAAAGATAAATTGGTCATAAGGGCGGTCAAAGATGCTGACTTTTGATAGTTGACGTGGAAGAATAAGGCTTTGCGAGTCTTCAGTTCTGAGAGCAAGTTTGGTAATGTGAACAGAGGGTTAGATAAGAAAAGCAAGTAGTCTGTACGCTGCAACCTTTGGAGAACATAAGGGATTGATGTAAAGGCCTGTTATGTCTGGATTGTTTCTGACCATACCTAAAAAGGGCTCAAAAGTCGGAATGAATATCGGGGGAGAGGATCACCCCTGCCGAGTCCCAATAGTAATTCCAAAGGAGGAGAGGTGTCAGTTAACCTTCACTTGCGCAGAAAGGTTGAAACCGATATCTTGGATCCAAGTGCATCATCCACTGGCCCAGACCAACGTGTCTGAGGGACTCCGTCAGAATATCCTGATTCACCCTATAAAATGCCTTTTCAGCGTCAGTCGACAGGAGTAGCATGGGAATCCTTTGGGCATAAGCAGCGTGGATCAAATTTACAGCCTTGATTATATTATCTTGAGCTTCCCTCATAGGGACAAGTCCCATCTAGTCAGAATGAATCAACTTCGGGATCAGCTCAATCAGGCGCATTGCAAGAATTTTAGTAAACAGTTTAAGGTTGATATTTAGAAGGGATATTGGACGATAATTTTGGCAGTGGAGGAGATCAAATTGCTGCTTTCAATCATCCAATCATGTGCTTGCAAAAATCCTACAGAAGTAGGAAGTTACTTTGCAAAGTGAACATTGTACACTCCTTTAGTAAATCGGGGTCAACAGGTCTGTCTGAAGTTCATTTTTAAACATTTACAATGAGAAGATTGAGATTTTTATTAATAGGAATATAAAATTATTTTATTACTCAGAAATACAGGATAATGCACACTCATTTACGGTATTTTTTATTTCTTCGTAGCATAAGAGCAATAAATGAGTCTATAATGTTAAAGTTTCAAGCTTTGTAACAGATTGAAGTGCCTTAAAATGATGAGGAGATAGCTGGGCTGCGTAAGGTATAACTAGAAGGTAAGGGTGAGTGCTTCCAAGGAATGAAAATATTAGAAAAGCTCTATATGCAACAGAAAAATTAAGCTTTAACTGAGGATATATCACATCCATATGCTGGTCAAGTCAAGGAGAAGATCTAAGCAGGTCCTTGGTCTCTTGAAATGTGAAGACTATTAATTGAACCATTACTCATACATCTTCCCTCTTTAAAGCCACCTTAAAAGACAGAGGGTTCAAAACGAGCCAGACAGAGAATATATCTAGAGGGCAAGATAAATACGCAGCAGAATAAAATAAAAGATGTACAGAGAAGAGCTAGTAAATAGATTCTTCTGGTGCCAAATTTTGATACATCTTGGACAATAAATGTTGTTATCTTGAAGTAAAATCTTTAATGCATCCTGAAATGTTGATGGTGAACAAAAAGACTATCAGTGCAATGGTGACACAGGATGACAAAAATCAATAGAAAAAGGCTGGAGGGGGCCTGGGACTACGGTGTACACAGATCAGATCAAGAATACATTACTGCTTAACGGGCTTTCACATCAGTATTTCTGTCTGTTCACTCCCTCTGGATACTGAGATATTGATGCTTTCTAATGCAGTCTTACAGCATATTTCAATACCTCTTCAACCTGCAGCTACAGAGTTAATGCAGGTTAAGTGATGCATTAGCATTTACATTTTTGGCATTAGTTACCCCAAGAAACACTACATTTAATTAGCAATGTACCTTATAACCGGGAAAAAAAATGCAGTAAGCTCTACAATATAAGATTTTCTTACTGTATCGCAGGGTCACATAACTTCTGATGTAAACAAAATGCACAATAATCTGCTAATAATCTGCTATAATCTGCTATACGTGCTCCTATTGAATGTTGAGTAACATTATCAGAAGCCCGGGACCTGACTGTTTCAGCCCTGGGCTTGGCACTGGGTCCCAGCTGGGTTCTCTGTCCCTGGATATTTGTTCCATAGGAGCAAGACCAACATGAACATCTGGTTAGGCTTTATAAAATAATATATATATAACAGTTAAGTGATTAGAGATCAGTAAGAAGAAACAGACAATGCAACCATATGTAGGATGAACAGGGACGATTTTGTATATCCTTTGAAGTATGTACTCGGGAGTCAAATTCATGAATTTTTTCTGGGACAACACAGATCCAATGTAAAACCTGCGAGAATGCTTCCATCAAGGATACTTGGTAGCTTACCTTACGGAGGCTTGTGCAAAACTCATGCCACCTTTTTACATTTATATTAACCCCTAGGATCTACCCCTAAGACAGCATAATAGACATTTGCTTTCAATCCATTGGTAGATTAAAGTTGGAATATAAATGGTCTAACATGGTGTCTGAAATACCTGTGATGGTGTTGGCCACAAAATAGTTTCATGGGTGACACTTAGCTCCATGGTTTAAGTATTTATATTAAGGTAAAGCCAGCGGGTCCTGGTAGTAGAAAAACCTATGTCTCTACCTTATCTTCTTTACGGAACATGCACTGGGGCTGATTTCACTGACGAGATATGGGAGTGACAGGTCCATAACAGCGGTGGCCCGTCCATAGGGGGCACACGGGCACCGTACCCCCCCAATCTGCATGCGGGGTGCCAGACGCACAGATTTCAATAGGGTTTTTTTTTTTTTAGAAGCACATAAAATTGGAGTTGAAGGTTCCAATTGGTTTTAAAAAAAAGGGTGGGCTTGGGGCGCAGAGCACACAGCTGTTTGACATTAGCGAATATTTGTCAATGTCTTCCTGTTTCTCCATTGGCTGGGAGTCCTAAGACCCCATTGGCCAGGAGGAGAAGGCGGAGGTGGGACACGGAGGCTGGGACATGAATTAATCGGCAGCGGCTTCCCCCCGCCATCTCCAAACACGAGGGAGAGCCGCTCTCCTCCACCATGCTCTGCCGAGCACCGTTCATTCTAAAATCCCTAAGCAGCCTCCCTCATACTTACCAAAGTCCCATCTCGATCCAGCAATGTGCACGAGAGTTTTAGCTGCCCAGGACTCTCCCTCATTGGCCCAGGCAGCAGCGAAGCACCATTGGCTCCCGCTGCTGTCAGTCAGTGAGCTAATGAGGAGAGAGAGGGGGTGGGGCAGGGCCACGGCTCTATGTCTGAATGAGCACTGCAGCTTGGGTGCAGCTGCTTGCTGTGGGGGCACTCAACAGGATGGAGGGGCCAGGAGCGCCGGTAAGGCACCCGAAAAGGAGGATCTGTACAGAGCAGGTAAGTATGGCATGCGTGTTAAAAAAAAAACACAACAACAACAACAACAACAACAACAACTGATGATTGGGCCTTGTGAGACAGTTTGGGCAGTGAAACTTTCTGAAGAATGTGAACAAAGGTCTGCAATTGCCGTTCAGGCAGATTATAGTAGTGCAACATTTTGCCACGTTTATTTGCATTCCTATATTAAGTAAGTGGCTTGGAGTTTGTGAAGTGCTTTCTCTGGTCAGTGTATTAAAAATTCAGTTTAATTTTGGTACTCTGAATTTGCCTAATCAAGTAACATGAGGGATGATGTTGCTTTGCATAAAAAGACTCATGTTTTAGAGACCATTACATTTCAAAGAAAATGAAAGTTAAAAAGATGTTAACAGATAACACAGGAATCCAAATAAACCGCCCCTATTCGGACACCTTCCACCGCGCTCAGATGATACAGGCCCTAAACTATAGCTGCCACTTAAACATAAATTATATAGGTGAATTTGTGTGAAAAAAATCTTAAATTAAAAAGACTTATAACAAATAGTGGCGCTGTAATATATATCACACTTCTATACACACAATATTCCAGTGAAAAAATGTAGATATAATAAACTCAACATATATGTGTATAATAACTCAACACACCAAAAAAGTGCCCAGTGCTATATATAACCATAAAAAATAAAACATATACAAAAAATAAATATATATATATGTGTAGGATGATTAGCAACAGCCAATCGAATTCAAGCAAAAATTAAAGTTCAAATAACCGCTGGTGGTTGGTGCAAAAGTTCCATAAATAAATACTTGAAGTGAAATAAATCAATCAAATAAAATCTTCTGTGCTCTTCCACCACACCACAGTGACTTGTGCCTCCTCCCCAAAAGAAACGCACTCACCACAAAGGTATGCCCACACTTTCGTGAAGGGCCACTGCGCATAAAGGTCCCTCCAAGGGGGGTCAATCGAATTCCACAGATCAAATGATATGATTGGTTAATTGGTTGACTGGTTAGGCTCCACATAAGAAATAAAAAAGGAAGCTTTCCATAGTGTGAATCAGTAAAACAATTTTAATGCAAAATTTTTTAAAAAGCACTCCAAAAGTTCCACTCACGTTTTATCACATTAAAATCAGCAAAGAAAGTAACACACAGCACCGCACTGCAAATCCAAATCCAATTCCAAACACTGTCTGCTATGTGGTCACGGCGGACCCAAGGTGTATCAGGCTCAGCCTTTATATCTCTCACCCCCGTCTCTTTAGCCGGACCTCCAAATCAGAAAAACTCCACTCCTTCCTGGGCTCCCTGCGCTATGGTATCTCTCTTGTTAGTTGCCGCTTAGCCACGCCCCCGACATGTTTCGTCATAGGTTAGACTTAATCATGGGGTTGGCTAAGCGGAGCGACAATCACCCTTTTGTACCCTCCCAATTACGGCCATCGGCTACTGCGCATGCGCGTATTGAAATCTTCGCGCATGCGCAATACACAGTTGGCGCCTGCGCACACCTTGTGTCCCCGTTCGCCTAATGGATTGATCAATGAAGTAGCTGATATACCTAGAGCTCAATGTCTGAAAAAGAGAGAAAATCAAATAATGCATACCCAACACCAGGTGGGATTTATCTCGAATTTCCACTGTCAGTACAAGGAAGTAGAAAACATCTATAGAAAGCACTGGCATATTCTCTGTAGAGACAGACACCTTGGAGACTTCCTGCCACAACAACCCAAATTCATCTATAAAAAAGCACCGAGCTTTGGAGATCAGGTGGTAAAAAAGATATTAGACCCCCCTGATGAGAACATCATGAGGATAAATCTTAAAGGGTTTTATAGTTGCAGGAAGTGCATCTGTTGTCGCACAGTGAGGGTACAAAATAGTGGCATAACGAATGTAACTAATGGTGAGGGCGAGAGATTTGACATAAGGGAGTCCATCACCTGTAATTCGTCATATGTAGTGTACCTAATGTGGTGCCCGTGTGGATTGTTTTATATTGGCAGGACCAAGAGGCTATTGCAAATTCGCATAGCCGAGCATCTGGCCAACATAAAGAAGGGGTTCAGATACCACAGTGTATCGTTGCATTTTAGGGAAAAACACCAACAAGACCCCTCTTTACTACAATTTGTTGGGCTAGACATAGTACACCAGACATGGAGGGGCTCTAATCGTATAAGAGACCTCTCCCAAAGGGAAACTAAATGGATTTTTCTTTTTAAATGTCTTTTCCCGAGAGGGTTAAATATTGAATTGGACCTAAATTGTTTCATCAATAATTTTTAAGACAGTTGTAAGATAATTTTAGCTGATTTTAAATTAATTTTAATATAACTTTCAAGAGTTTTAGATTGTATCTGGTAATTTGTAGGGTCATACAGTCTATTTACTCACATTTATATTTTTATTTTGGTTAGTATTTCTTATTATTTTACTTTACATATTTATTTTATTTTTATTTTTATTATTTTTCATTTATTTTTATTTTTATTTTTGATTATTTTTCACTTTTATTTTTATTATTATTATTATTTTTTTTATATTATTATTTATATTATTTTTTTTTATTTATTTTTTATTTTATATTTTAGATTTTATTTATTATTTTTATTATTTATTTATTATTTATTATTTATTTTTTATTTTTTATATTATTATTATTTTTCTTCTTCTTTTTCATATATACATTTTTTGGTCGCCCGGAAATAGGTGACCGATAAAGAGTTAAACTGGGAACTTTGAATGTCTCAAAAAACTGTTTGAATAATGTTTTAAAAAACTTTTATAACTCTTAAACTGTTAAGTGAATACAAATACCCATATTTTATAGTAATCTAGCCGTTCATTGTTTAGGTATACAGATCAGACATTTATGTGTTGTAAATAACATAGCAAATATAAATGTATTGTGAAGTGTTTAACAGCTCCACCGCACAATTAATATGGGAGCTAACAGCACAGAAGGACTACTAACTCCATGCAATTGGAGTATTAGTTGATGGTCAGGATGTTAAGTAGTGCTACATTAGGCGAACGGGGACACAAGGTGTGCGCAGGCGCCAACTGTGTATTGCGCATGCGCGAAGATTTCAATACGCGCATGCGCAGTAGCCGATGGCCGTAATTGGGAGGGTACAAAAGGGTGATTGTCGCTCCGCTTAGCCAACCCCATGATTAAGTCTAACCTATGACGAAACATGTCGGGGGCGTGGCTAAGCGGCAACTAACAAGAGAGATACCATAGCGCAGGGAGCCCAGGAAGGAGTGGAGTTTTTCTGATTTGGAGGTCCGGCTAAAGAGACGGGGGTGAGAGATATACAGGCTGAGCCTGATACACCTTGGGTCCGCCGTGACCACATAGCAGACAGTGTTTGGAATTGGATTTGGATTTGCAGTGCAGTGCGGTGCTGTGTGTTACTTTCTTTGCTGGTTTTAATGTGATAAAACGTGAGTGGAACTTTTGGAGTGCTTTTTAAAAAATTTTGCATTAAAATTGTTTTACTGATTCACACTATGGAAAGCTTCCTTTTTTATTTCTTATGTGGAGCCTAACCAGTCAACCAATTAACCAATCATATCATTTGATCTGTGGAATTCGATTGACCCCCCTTGGAGGGACCTTTATGCGCAGTGGCCCTTCACGAAAGTGTGGGCATACCTTTGTGGTGAGTGCGTTTCTTTTGGGGAGGAGGCACAAGTCACTGTGGTGTGGTGGAAGAGCACAGAAGATTTTATTTGATTGATTTATTTCACTTCAAGTATTTATTTATGGAACTTTTGCACCAACCACCAGCGGTTATTTGAACTTTAATTTTTGCTTGAATTCGATTGGCTGTTGCTAATCATCCTACACATATATATATTTATTTTTTGTATATGTTTTATTTTTTATGGTTATATATAGCACTGGGCACTTTTTTGGTGTGTTGAGTTATTATACACATATATGTTGAGTTTATTATATCTACATTTTTTCACTGGAATATTGTGTGTATAGAAGTGTGATATATATTACAGCGCCACTATTTGTTATAAGTCTTTTTAATTTAAGATTTTTTTCACACAAATTAACCTATAAAAAGATGTTAAGCCCTGGTTCACACTGATGCAAGATTGGATGCATTCCATAAGGCATCGATTCGCATGACAAGTGAGAATATGAGCTTCTATGGAGGCTCCATATAGTTGAATGGAAACCGCATGGGTGTTCGAATATATTGCAATTCCAGTGTGTTTTCTAGGTTTCTGGTGTATTTTCAAGTCCTGAGAGAGAGCAAGAATGCAAGAGTGAAGAGTTTGTAGTGCCAACGTAGCACATCAGTGTGAACCTAGCTTTAAGCGCTCAGTTTTCATAAGCATTGTCAACAGCTAATTTAATCTGACCGAGTATGCAGCTTCATGTTTTAATCCTTGCCTATATTCCAGTTTAAGCTGGTTGCATGACTGGTGGCCTGGGTATCCTGTTTCACAGTGACTCCTTTCACTTGCAGCATCCTATGGATCCAAACCTGCATGCAGGGACTAGAGCTAGGTCTCCCTACACTGTGTGCATCAAGAGAAACACACAGCCCCATAGCCTAGTATGGCAAGGCATTCTCTTGCTCCTCTTCTCCCTTCCTTCTCCAAGCAAACAGACTGACTGGAGTCTAACGTCCACTTTTAACACTTTCCTGTGAAGAACGGAAGTTCAGGGAAGCAGCACAGAGAGCAGGAGTCAGCAGCATAAGGAGTGGTAAACTGCAGGCGCTGGAGTAAGAATTTTAACAAATGGTTTACTGGGGAATGTTTATTTTGTTGTCTCAATCTGTTAAAGTGGATGTAAACCGATTAATGAAATTAGAGCTGGGCACACATCTGTAGTGTTTTGTTATCTCTCGTCAAAGCCCTGTCTCATAGCTTTGTGCTGCTCAGTTTGACAAGCTCCCCGAGGCCCGGAGATAGAAGTGTATGTCGGGTGAGGTTGCTATATATAGATTAGCAGCCAGCTAAACTATATACAGGCAACCTCTACATGTGTGGGGAGGGGGTGTGCCTTTCTTCCAATCAGCTTCCTCACAGTGTCTAGCAATAATCTCCTCCTACAAGGGAATCAGGAAGTGAAAATTCTAACAGAACGTGCACTTTCTAAACAATATATCAAGGTGAAGACAGAAGATATACATGTAAAACTTATATAGGGAGAATTGTTTCATCCCTGTGTATCATCTGATGCTGTTCACTTCACTGGGTATATGGAGGATTTACATTGACTTTAACCACTTCAATACAGGGCACTTAAACACCTGCCCAGACCAATTTACCGCTTTCAGCGCTGTCGCACATTGAATGACAATTGTGCGGTCATACAACACTGTACCCAAACTAAATTTTTATCATATTGTTCCTACAAATAGAGCTTTCTTTTGGTGGGATTTTTATTTTCTGCTAAAAAAAAATATATGTTTTTTTGTTTCAGTTTAAAAACTTTGTAAATAAGTAAGTTTTCTCCTTCACTGATGGGCATTGATGGGGCTGCACTGACGGGCACTGATAAGGCGGCAGTGATGGGCACCGATGAGGTGGCACTGATGGGCGGCACGGATGGGCACCGATAGGCGGCATTGCAGTGTAATGTATTTTACTGATGGATGCCAATCAGTGCCAAACAATGCATGACAAGTGATGCCCATTGTGGGCACTGATTGGCATCCAATTTGGGCACTGATTGGCATCCCTGGTGGTCTAAGGTGGCATACCTGGTGATTGGACACGGCTGATCACGTGGTTAAGAGTCTCCGCCAGAGACTCTTTACCAAGATCGTAGTTGCGTGGTGTCAGACTGATACTCCGCAACAACGATTGCCGCCATGCGCGCAGTGGCTCAATATCCTGATCACGTCATACGACGTGAGGTCAGGATTTTGAAACCACTTTGCCGCCGTCATTCTGCTATATGGCGGGCGGGAAGTGGTTAAGTTAAAAAGTAGCTGAGAGTTTCATACTACTTTAACCACTTGCTGACCGCCCACAGTATATACATGTCCTTACTTTGACGTCTATTACCAGGTGGTTATGGTGGCAGCTAGCTGACATAATCCTGGTATTTTTTTTTCTGTGGGTGATTCAGCATCTGCTAAAAAGTGATCCCAGTGGTGGATTTGGCACTGGCTCTTTTTTAGAGGTGGCGGGAGAGGTGCCCCCACCCCCCTTTCTGGGTTTACCTTAGCCGCCTGTAAACCCAGAAGCAATCAGATCTGGCTGTTGGCTAGGCAGGAAGTCGAGTGAGGGCAAGATGGCCCCACTCGGCTCAAGGACCAGAGCGACCTTTGACTTTACTTCTGGTTCTCGGGCTTAAAGAAATCATTTTTTATTTTGAAAGTCAGTGTCAAAATTTTTTTTCTCTTTTCTTTTGCTTTTAAAAGGTAAATGGGCGATCTGGGGTCTTTTTGAGTTTGCCTTTAAGCCATGACAGTAAAAATACAAATGTGCAGTTAAGTGTGTAGTGCCTTTAAAAATTCAAAGGAGGAGCAGAACACCTTTTAGCTGTTCTTGTAACACTTAAGAGGCCCTGTCATGCTTATTTCTATTACAAGGGATGTTTACATTCCTCGCAATAGGATTAAAAGTCATCAAAATAAATAAAAAGGACAGTGTTAAAAAAATAAAAATAAATTTAAAGTGCCCCCCATCCCTCTGTGCTCGCGCGCAGAAGCGAACGCATACGCAAGTCACACCCGCAACCATGCATGTGAGGCATCACCGCACTCGTTAGAGTGAGCATAATTCTAGCGCTAGACCTCCTCTAACTCTAAACAGAGAACCTGTAAACATTTTTAAGAGATTTTTAAGTACCGTAGCTTGTCGCCATTCCTCTAGTGTGTGCAATTTTAAAGCATGACATGTTAGGTATCTATTTACTCGGCGTAACATCATACAAAACAATTAGGCCAGTGTTTTAATTCATTAAAGTGTATTTAAAAAAAAAAAAAAAGGGAGGGGGGTTTGAAAGACTACTGCGCAAATACAGTGTGACATAAAACATTGCAATGATACATTTTATTCTCTATGGTCTCTGCTAAAAAAATATATGTTTGGGGGTCCAAGTAATTTTCTAGCAAAAAATACTAAATTTAAACTTGTAAGCAAAAAGTTCCAGAAAAGGCCTGATCAGCAATTGGAGTAACTCAACTCCCAATTGCATTGCAACACATGCAAGAGGTAGACACCTCAATAACTGGGTGAGGGGTTGTGGGGTAGTGAGATGCGTCTGTTCCACAAGTTTTTCCATTGCAGAAGCTGCATAAACCCACCAATTAAATCCATTGGATAATATAACAAAGCCTAACAAGGTAAAAAATTTGCGGTCTTGGACAGCCAAGCCAATAGGCCAATGAGGTGTAGACCCATCCAAAAAGAGCTATCTGCACAGATGAATCTATTCCCAAGGTAAAATATAGTGCATGGCCTGTGGTTTGTTCCAGTACATCAATATGCACGGAAGCTTTAGTCCAACAGGGAACTAAAGTCATGGTTGCCAGCTCCTAGGCAAATCTAAAATGTTTTTTTAAACAATCAAACGCATTATCAATATGTCATGTGATTACATAAGTTACGTAACTTTAAAGCCCAAATTCAGTAATCTACCCTTGAAATGGGACCCCTCAACAAGGGTAATGGCTTGTTAAGTCTAGGGGAGCAGGAATAAGTAAACCGTACCTTACTTCTAGTTCTTTCAAGCTCCCTCCATTTTTTGTGACTGGTCTCCAAAGCCTCCTCTGTAAGCCACAGTCACAAGCTTTCCTCCTCACGTACACTGCAGGCTCTGCATTGTATGCGATGACGCCGAGGGACTGCCCAAAGCTTGGAGCATGCAGGCAGAAGAGAACAGCCCTGAATCCTGCTGGGGCAAGGGGTAGAGCTTCTTCTAATACCTCTACACTTAAGCATTTCACGCTTGCAGTGTTAGGGGAGGGGTAAACTGCAAGGGAAGATTTGTGCTAATTCACAGTTTGCCTTTAAGCCTTGGCAGTAAAAATACAATGTGCAGTGCCTTTAAAAATTCAAAGAGGAGCAGAACGCTTTTTAGCGGTTCTTGTAACACTTTAATAAGGATTTGATGAGGAAATTTTGTGTTATAATTGCAAACCTTGCAAGTACAAAACAGCAGATGGCAGTGTTGAACTCTGTTTCCCGTCTATACAAAACATTTTAGAAAAGTAATAAAATATCTTAATATAGACATATCACAGGCAGTGGGAATGTATCAGAATTAGGAAATGCTGTCACTTCTATCCTATAAGCTTCCTTTGGGCACTCTTAAAAAAAAAAAAACTTGTGTGCTCAAATCTCACGAGAAACTGATGTGACAGATTTGATCAAACACACACTCATGCCAATATCCTCACCACTAAAATATACAGCAATTAACAGAGCAGAGCAGGTTGGAAATGCAGCAAGTTAAACTTTTAAAAAACGCATTTTGACACTTTCCTACAAGGTTTCTCAACTCCAGTCCTCGAGTACCCCCAACAGGTCATGTTTTCAAGCTTTCCATTATTTTGCACAGATGATTTGATCAGTTCCACTGGCTTAGTAATTACCACAGCCATTTCATCTGAGGAAAATCCTGAAAATATGACCTGTTGGGGGTACTCGAGGACTGTAGTTGAGAAATATTGCTCTACTACATAGAAGAAAGGACGTTCACATTTTCACCCATTTTTCAGCACAATGGCTTAAAAATATCCCTGAGTACTGGTAAAGAGATTTCAATACAGGTGTCACATCATTCCTACATAGTACAGCAATTACCTTCAAATATATTTTAATGTCAAAGGTACCAATTCAGCTAGTCACAATATAACCTTGTTTTCTTAGACAGTTATAGGAAAATGCTTTGCTATAGATGATGCTATAAATGATTGGGTTATATAAAGCTGAAAACGCAATTTCCCCATCAATTGAAATGAGACTTCTACAGCACTATGAACATTTCTATGGTTTGCCGTCCAACTGCATTATGAAAGTGAGAAAAAGCTCAAAAACAAAAACGAGAGACAAGGTACACCAGATCAGAATTACCTCCACAGTAATTTATTATGCCTGCAGAGAAAAATCCTCCCCTATATATAGAAACCTCCACAAACCCATCTTTAAAACACCCCCCCCCCCCACCTGAACCAGGGAGGAAAAAATAGGATGCAGTCCCACAAAGGGAGCTGGGGCCTACCCTCCCCCAAAAAAATGTCCCCCAATTAGCCCTAAAAAACATCCACCCGGGACCCTATGACGTTACCACAACCCTGCTCTGGGCAATGCCGCACCCTAAAGCCGCAATGGGCAAATAGGGCACTGCACCAAAGCACTGCAGGGGTACATCTAGAATGCATGTGCTTCCACTGTGGAGACACTTATAATTTAGTGTTAGGGACCAGAGATACCAGGGTGCCGTGGCCAGGCTCTGTGGATTACGCATGCATTTTGCAAATGCGTGCAGTCTAAACCCCTGCTTTTAACGCATACTGTTAGACAGGTTTAATTGATTGTCTGCGAGCTGGTCGGTAAGTAAGCTTGTTTTTTTCCTTGGATTTATCCTTGGCCTTGTTTATACCTAAGTGATCAGCCCGCCTCACCCAGTCACAAGAGGGAACTCCAAGTATGGTCAATCATACAGTTACGATCAGGGCTAATATACCCAAAGCAGTACCAAGTAGGAAATGTGGCCAAAGCTACAAAGATAAAAATCAGGCAATGTCTGCTAATCCATGCCGAGATAGAAAGTGCAAACTGTCCATACAGCATTAAGGCAGTCTCAGTCTAAGGCAGATGTTAGTGGTGTGCCCCCTAAAAATTTTTTTTTAAAAGTCAGCAGCTACAAATACTGCAGCTGCTGACTTAATTGGACACTTAACTGTCCAACGAAGCCCCCCTCGTTCCCCATTCCGCTTGCGGCGCCGGCATTCTTACTGTGGGCACCCGGCTGTGGCTTTTTTTTGGTATTTTTATCTATATTGCCGGGATCCGACAATACATTACAGCCGTGAGCAGTTTTAAATTACATTTTTTCCTTTAGAAATTTCATTTTTCTGTGGCACTGTTATAAACATGGGAAAGATGTGCTACTTTACAGGCATACAAAGGACACCCCCCAGGCACGATATTAAAAAGAATATTTAATTTTTATTGTTTCACTTTAAGCATTATTAAAATCACTGCTCCCAAAAAAACCTGACATTTTATAGGACAATAACTTGCATATAAGCCTTTAAAATTAGCACTTGATTTTTCACGTTCGTGTCCCATAGACTTCAACAGTGTTCGTGCGTTCAAAAAAAATCTTTTGCCTGTTAGCATGTTCTACTGCGAACCAAACCGGGGGGTGTTCGGCTCATTCCCAATTGAGATTTGGATTCAGATAAGCTCGTCTTTCTGGATGAACACAATGCTGGAAATGGTTTACACCACACATCTTTCATGAAACTCTCCCAAAAAGACTACTACTTGTCTACTTCATACACGTCTATTCTCTGGAGGAGGAGCTAGCCCATGTGAGGACTTTACATCTTGTGGTGGTCCACATGTCAACACTGCTTAGTTACAGCTTGCCTGACTCATATGAATATTTTACTCTAACATATTGATAAGAGCAAGTGAGATATATTGTACTTTTAAAATAAAACTACATCTCCGCTGAATCTAAAAGCAAACTGTGATGTGTACATGGATGAATATAAAAAATATACAGATAGACATGATCTGCTAAAACAAGCAGTGCTTAGTATCTTTCCATCATTTACAAAATAATGACAATATCAAGCTTTTCAGTCAGAACACCATGCCACTAGAGATCTCAACTGATCAAACAAGCACTTTAAAATGGGTGTAAAAAAAAATAAAAAAAAATATATATATGATATTAGATAATATCTATTGGGGTGCCTGCTTTAAAATGCACATGAACTTGAATGTCCTTCCCAGTCCTAGTTCGTAGGGTTTAATATTGAGTTGGCCCACCCTTTGCAGCTATAACAGCTTCAATTCTTCTGGGAAGGTTGTACACAAGGTTTAGGATTGTGTCTATGGGAATGTTTGACCATTCTTCCACAAGGTCAGGCATTTGCGATGTCAGGCACTGATGTTGGACGAGAAGATTTGGCTCGCAGTCTCTGCTCCAATTCATCCCAAAAGTGTTCTGGTTGAGGTCAGGACCCTGTGCAGGCCAGTCAAGTTCCCCCACCCTAAACTTGCTCATCCATGTTTTCATGGGGTTGTCTTGTTTCAGGTGTGGGCTTGGCCCTTTAGTTCCAGTGAAGGGAACTCTTAAGGCATCAGCATACCAAGATATTTTGGACAATTTCATGTTTTAACAGGACTGCGCACCAGTGAACAAATGCGCTTCTGGAAGAATGGTCAAACATTACCATAGACACTCCTAAACCTCGTGGACAGCCTTCCCAGAAGAGTTGAAGCGGTTATAGCTGCAAAGGGTCGGCCAACTCAATATTGAACCCTACAGACTAATGCCCGTACACACGGTCGGAAATTCTGACGGAAAATGTCCGATCGGACCAGGTTGTCGGAAAATCCGCCCGTGTGTGGGCTCCATCTGACTTTTTCCGTCGGAAAAATTTGAGATCCTGCTCTCAAATTTTCCGACAACAAAATTCGATCAGACTTTTTCCGATCGTGTGTAGAGAATTCCGACGAACAAAGTGCCGCACATGCTCAGATCAAATTACGAGACCAAAGCTATTGGCTACTAGCCTCTACGTAGTTCCGTCGTACGCAACAAACGTCACAACGTTCAGAATGATCGGATTTTCTGACAACTTTGTCCGACCGTGTGTATGCAACACCAGTGTCGGACAAAATCCGTCGGAAAAAAATCTGACGGATTTTGTGGTCGGAATTTCCGACCGTGTGTACGGGGGCTTAGACGCCAGTACGGTTCATATACGTGTAAAGGTAGGCCTCCCAATACTCTTAGCAACATTTTACATATATATACACAAATAATCTCTATATAATCTCTATATCTTTATACACACACACACACACTATATATATATATTCCTTTTAAATAGGCATTATACAAAAAGATGGTATACAAAGAATGCTGCATGTCTCAGACTCTAAAATGCTAGCATTTTAACAAGGAAGGCTATTCTGCGTGGTGTTTCGTTTGTTTGAACAGTTAATCCTCAGAGTTTCTCCATTTTCATTATGGAAATCATGAAGGATTTATGGTTCATGAATTAGGCAAAATGGAAGATTCCACCTAATTGGCTAATCAGGCTGTGTAATAGACCTCAGACACGGAATAAGTCCCAGAACATCAGATCTGCAGATAAGAAAATATTCACGGCTTGTTCTGCAATATTCATTGTTTGCTTGCCTTAAAGACTTTGCATGTTTTAGGTTTGTGTTTCAGCCCAACATCAAAGCTCATCTGATAATGCAAATATCATGTACCCATAAGAATAATAACATAAATGACAGCATTAAATGGGCCAAGTTAATCTCTAAGTGGTCGGTAAAGGTTACAGCATATATCACTTATATAGGGCATGAGAAGGATAATGGTTTGTGTTTTATTATAGAATTCTCTATTCCAGTAACACGGAGTATATCTTCCCCAAAGCATGCACTCAGCAAAAATCTAATTCTGTAGGAACAAATCACTCCGTTTACAAGAATTGCATATATTTTGCTGGTACTTTCCTGGCAATAAAATATCCTCCAGTATTGTAGGATTAACACATTTATTCAATTTAAATAGACCAGTTTAATTTACACATTGAAAACGAAACAAAATATTTCAACACGTAATGGTTAACTAAAACATACAATGGCAAGTGTAATGCCGCGTACACACGATCGGACTATCCGGGGGACTTGGTCCGACGGACTAGAGTCCGCCGGACAATCCGCTGTGTGTGGGCTCCGGCGGACTTTTTCTTCCCAAAAGTCCGGCGGACTTAGAAAGAAGTTTTGACTCAAAATTATCCGCCAGACTCGGCAGTCCGGCAGACAATCGGGTCGTCTGGCGGACAATCTGGCTGCCTGTGTGCTAGTCCGCCGGACTTTTGAAATGAACGGACTTGTCCACACAGAGTAAAGTCCGTTTCTTTTGAACGTGACTGCAGGTAGATGTGACTAGCAAAGAAAGCCAATGTCGCCGCCTCGATCGGCGAGATTGACACCTTGCTAGCCCCGTTGCCTGGTATGGATTTAAAGGGGAAGCCCTACATTAGACCCTTATCCGAGCTAGCTTAGCTGGTCAGGAAAGGGGGTGGGGACGAGCGAGCGCCCCCCCCCTCCTGAGCCATACCAGGCCGCATGCCCTCAACATGGGGGGGTGCTTTGGGGAAAGGGGGGCCCTGCGGCCCCCCCCACCCCAAAGCACCTTGTCCCCATGTTTAGGACAAGGGCCTCTTCCCGACAACCCTGGCTGTTGGTTGTCGGGGTCTGCGGGCGGGGGGCTTATCGGAATCCAGGAGCCCCCTTCAATAAGGGGGCCCCACACCCTATGTGAATGAGTATGGGGTACCATGTACCCCTACCCATTCACCTGGGGAAAAAAAAAGTGTACATAAAAAAAAAAAAAAAAAAAAAAACACACAACACAAAAAACACAGGTTTTTAAAATACTTTATTAGACAGCTCCGGGGGTCTTCTCTTCCGTCTTAGGGGGTCTTCTTGCCAGACTCCTCCGCTATCTTCTGCTCTTTTACTAGCGGAGGAGCCCGGCTTTCTCCTTCGTTGCCGCCGCCTGGGGGTCTTCTTCCAACTTCAGGGGGTCTTGTCCCGCTCTTCAGTTCTTCTTGCCGGGCCTCGGCTTTCTTCTTCCAGCTCTTTTACTAGCGTTGGCCCGGTCTTCTGTCACTGTCACCGCCACTGCCTCTTCTCCTTCCTTTATCCGATGTTGTGCGGAGACTTGTATAGGGACAAGGGGCGGGGTCACTGGCTCATGTCACATGGTGACCCGCTCCGTATGATGTCACAGTCCCAGCATCCTCCGGGACTGTGACATAAGGGGGCGGGGTCACCATGTGACATGAGCCGGTGACCCCGCACCTTGTCCCTATACAAGTCGCCGCACAACGTGTCCCTGCCATTAAGGCCAGAGAGTGCGTCGTGTCAACATTAGATAAAGGAAGAAGCAGAAGGCGGCGACAGAAGACCAGGAAAACACTAGTAAAAGAGCTGGAAGAAGAAAGCGGAGGCCCGGCAAGAAGAACCGAAGAGCGGGTCAAGACCACCGAAGTCGGAAGAAGACCCCCGGATGGCGGCGGGGATGAAGGAGAAAGCCGGGCTCCTCCGCTAGTAAAAGAGCAGAAGATAGCGGAGGAGTCCGGCAAGAAGACCCCCGGAGCGGTCTAAAAGTATTTTAAAAACCTGTGTTGTGTTTTTTTATGTACACTTTTTTCCCCAGCTGAATGGGTAGGGGTACATGGTATTCCCGGATTCCGATAAGCCCCCCCGTCCGCAGACCCCAAAAACCAACGGCCAGGGTTGTCAGGAAGAGTCCCTTGTCCTCATCAACATGGGGACAAGGTGCTTTGGGGTGGAGGGGGCCGCAGGGCCCCCCTTTTCCCCAAAGCACCCCCCATGTTGAGGGCACATAGCCTGGTACGGCTCGGGGGGGGGGGAGGCGCTCGCTCATCTCCACCCCCTTTCCTGACCGGCCGGGCTACGTGCTCGGTTAAGGGTCTGATATGGACTTTGGGGGGGGGACCACCATGCCGTTTTTTTAGGTGTAGGGCTTCCCCTTTAAATCCATACCAGGCGGCGGGGCTAGCAAGGTGTCAATCTCGCCGATCGAGGCGGCGACATTGGCTTCCTTCGCTAGTCCCGTCTACCTGCAGTCACGTACAAAATTGTGTGGGCAAGTCCATTCATTTCAAAAGTCGGGCGGACCTCCGCCAAAAGTCCGGCGGATTGTCCGCCGGAAAAGTCCGGTCGTGTGTGGGCAAGTCCGCTCGTTCGGAAAGTCCGGCGGACCTCCGCTGGAATGTCCGGCCGAATAATCCGATCATGTGTACGCGGCATTAAAAAGACTTCAAAAAGGAGGGCTTGCCACCAGTTTCCGATGCCCATCAAGCACCCTCCTCAAATGGCGGTAAGCCTATGTCACTTATTACAGGTATTTATATAGCATTGAAATTGTAAGCAGTGCTTTACACATATTGTACATTCACAACAGTCTAGTTAGAAGCATACAGTCTAAAGTCCCTACCGAATATAAATACATACATCAAATGGGGCCATTTTAGTTAGGAACTTTAAAAGAGAAGCATGGGAATTTTTTTTCTCCCAAAGCATACTTGCCTAGGTGGATGCAGCATTGGTCCAATGCTGCACCTGTCTCCTGCTGACTTTAACACTGAGAACAGAGTGATCCAACACCGCAGATCACTCTGACCTCAGGGCTTCCCGAGCAGAGAGCTGGGGACTGTCAGTCACCGCTCTCTGATCTGCCCCCTCCTTGCTCACTGGAGCGCTGGGCTGTGGAGGGGGCAGGAGCAGCCGGTTCAGGCACTCAGCAGCTCTCTGAGAGGCTGAGCCGGGTGCCAGCCCAGGCACGTGGGCGGATTCCGACTTCATTGTTGCGATCTTGCCTGAGCCTTGAGCAGCTCTGTGGCATCAGCCAACAGCTGGCTTCAGCCTGCAGTCTGCTGAAAACCGGTCACAGGAGTGCAGAACCAACTGCACTCCTGTAAGCCTTGAGTGAAGTACAGCCAAACGAGCATTGGCTGTACATCTGCTTTAATCTACAAGCATGATTTTGGAGTGAGAGTAAACCCAAGTACCCATAGGAAACCCATGTTATCACAAGGATAACATGCAAACTTCATGCAGTGTCCCACTTGGGATGCAAACCGAGGATACTAGTGCTGCAAGGCTGACGCGCTAACCACTAAGCCACCATACTGATAGTTACCGACCGGTATGGTCAACACCCAGAGGTATCAGTAAAGAGGCATTTATCTGATCGGAATGCAATCATTGAGACACACCATGATACTGAAAACGTTCACAGGTATGTGCAGGCATCTCCAGGTACCTGCACACTTATACCTGATAGTACCCAAGTCAGGAAAACTGAAGCAATGAAAACTTGCAGCACTCAAAATTTTATGCCTTTGCCATAGACGGATGTAGAAAGAAAGCTGGCACCTTACTGGTTGGTATGCTCCATTGGCTAGATCTGTGTGTTGGAAGGTATTCTTTTGCTGGAGCCATCATTGCAGGATTCTGATTCAAGTAAATGATGGTAGGCAAGTTCTGCCCTGGAAATCTACTGTGCTATCTAATCACAATAAGAAAGGCTAAACAGGTCCAGGTTAGACTTTTTTCCAGTGGACTTTGTCCATTGATCTGTGAAGTTAAACAATGTTCAGTTACATCTATTCATACAACAGATTCAGATGGGAAAATATACTTTCAATTAGGTGAAAGCACTATATTACTTGATACCAACAAAGATTATAAATTAAAAATATATATATTTTTTGGTTTCAAGACTGACATTGAATTGCACATTTATATAGTGACTGCATTTCAGGGATGTGGTAGTAATAACTGTGCTGAATCTTTATTTGGAAGCAAGGCACTGTGTAAAATACATTTTCTGTATGGATAATTCTTCGGCACTGTAAATGCAGACTGTCACAGTAAAGGGAAGTTAATTATCTATATTATGCTGTTGAAAAGAGTTGGAAATATCGCACTTGCTAGGCACCACACTAAAGATTCCAGAGTGATAGCTTGACTTTTAAATTGTAGGAAGCGTTTTAATTTGCTCCATGAAAACCTTCCTGGGTAATTTTATTCTGCATCATGAGCTCTACAAGATTTCCATAAAGTATGGAGGCTCATTAGCATCTTCATATTCAAAGTCTCTATATCTGCATTTAAAATGTGCTCCAGTTGATGGATTGTGCTTGCATTCTGAAGTTTGGGAGGCCTCAGTCAGCTGTGCCAAAATGGAAATATTTGGCCATCTGCAACCCACCTACTGTTGCATTGAAAACAAACGTTATAACCATATTTTAAACATCAAAAAAAAAAAAAAAATGTTATAGAAACTATGGTGACTTTTTCATCTACAGTTTAACAGAGCTAGATAAGCTTCCTGCCCTAGTCTATGACTCGACATTATAGGAGCAGAAATAGATTGATCAGGTGAGCTCTCTTCTCTTTCCTTCTGTCAGCATGATTCTTGTGAGCAGTTATAAATGTTGGGCACAGGATTGGCCCCAAGTACTGCCTCTTGTTGTCCGAATGTGGTAATGCAGGACATTGCAAGTGAATGTAATCAAGCTAAAGTAACGCCACTTTTGTTGAGAAAAAATAAATGTTCATCTCTTGGTGATCTATGTACATTACTGATATTAGCCCAAATTCTGGCACTAGCACAGCTTGCGTTTAAAAGAAAAACAAATGTATTAAAATGATTACAGAACTACATGCATTTGTATCCATTATATCTGCCTAGCGTTCAGGTCTAAATAGTACGTTTCTAAACAGCATTTTTGGCGTTCTGCCCTCAGCATATTAATGATTTTAACAAGCTATGGTATCTGATAATTGTAGCGCTGACACTTTACTAAAGTGTGCGATATAATACAAATGTATTTTTTTCCCAGAACTGCAACGGAGTTCTGGGGTTTAATTGTACAGCTCTTTTACTTTGGCATCAGTTTGGCTGGGCTGTACTGAAGTTCTGCCTGGTCATAGGTGCAGTGAGGTACCTGTGACAGGCTGTGAACCAAGCCTAGTTGGACGTGTTAGGTACCAAGCTTTCTCAGAGCCAATCAGTGGGCGCGTCGGGCCCCGCTGTGTAGTCTGAGAAGGGGTATTTAAGATGCTGAATTCACGTGTTCAGGGTTTGGCTTGCTCTTTGATTCCTGGTTCCGGTCCAACCCCATGAGGGGTCCCGGACCCAGGAGTGTCTGCCATCCCCGTAAGCATGGTCACCCTGACCAGCCCCAGAGGCCCTCATGGTCTGGGGTGGGGATCCGTCCGTTCCCGAGCCTCGGAACTGACTAGTTAGAGGCCCAGTAACTGAAGGAGGATTCGGAGGTGTCCCGGTGTGCTCTTGGCATTGGAGAGACACGGCAACTCGTACAAGCGCCCATGGGAGGACTCTTCGGAGGAGGGTCAAGAGGCTGGCTGCTCAGTAAGAGCCTGGGAGCTGAAGTTGTATGGACACTAGTGAATCCACATTTCTTACGGTATAGCCAAGCTGGCTGAAAGATCCAGGTACCGTGAGGAAAGTTCCTAACTTATCTTCAGTTACAGTTACAATCTAGTCTGTGGCAGAGACTTTGCAAATTTCCGAGTCACTTGTTGGTTGCTAAATCTACCGTTAGAGGTTTATCCAGCAGTGAAGTGCCCAATCGCGAGTGGCTACTCTCTGGGCTATCTAAGAGACATTCAATTGATGTTAGCAGTTCTGAAGTGCCTGAGTTTCATCAACCGTGCCCTCTATTCCCAATTGAGAGACTGTGTTATAGTTGGATGTTACCCCTGCAAACAAAAATCCTTAAAAAGGACTTTTTGTGTCAGCTTATGAAGTTACTGGGTACTAACCCTGGGAACCCCTAGACAAACAGCAGCTCCTTCGGGGGTCGGTGCTACATAATATTTATTCATGTGTATCTTTAGTCTGTAAGACCTTATATGGTTTTCAATTTCTATTTAGAGAATCAGTCATTTTTGATAGCTTGGAGGTCAATACAGTACATCATAATACAGTTTATGCCATGATAAAAGGGTTCAGTCTACGTTTTAGGGTTAGGTTTATTATCAAGATTGAGTTTACAAAAGGATAAAAGTTAAGGGTTAGGCTTAGAGAAGCTTCAGTTTTCTTCAGGGGGCAAAGGGTTGCTACTTGTATTAATGCCAGGTTCTCCACTGAAGACATGTACCCCCACTTGTTTCAGTGACAGGGTACTATAAGTACAGGAAGTGATGGGCTATATTTTTGATAGGAACAAAGACGAAAGCCCATTTATTTTGTAGGGTGGGGAGGAGTTAAAAACAGTCAGCTTTTATTGTCTTCCTGTCTCTAGGATAGCCATACACTTTCAACACTAGTCCTGGTGGCACCGGGATAGAAAGTAAAAGGTGTATGGCATATTGGCCATTATAATTAATGAGGCCTATTCTTAGCACTGTGCATATGCAGCACAGGGCTGATTTAAGTGCATTTACTTTAGGCCTCACACCTTCATATGGAGCGGTGCATCCCTGTTTACCGTATTAGTTCCGATTGTGGTCCGAATTGTTGGCTGAATTTAGACCTTAAATGGATCAGAAGATGCACAGGACTCCTGTGCAATTCGATCCGGAGCCGGTTCGGAGATGTATCAACCGGCTTTATTGAGAACCAATCACAATCTCCTGATATACAAATTGGATGCAGGGATACCCGCATCCAATTCGCAATAGTGTGACCCAGCCTTAAAGCAAAATAATAAAATGAGAGTATATATATATATATATATATATATATATATATATATATATATATATATATATATATATATATATATATAATTACGGTTTTCAAAATCCCTCTTTAGGACTTGAAACTGGAAACTGGCACTCTCAACCCTGCATGCTTGTTCCGGGTTTAAACAAAATAATTAGCAATGAACTAAGGATGAAGATGACAGTCCCAGATCTTGTAAAAACAAGACAGCAATGGCAGCTCCCATATTCTTCCCCTGCAGGTTCTATTTAATATCAAATATAGTACACAATTTCAGCCATCATCTTCAAATCTATGTTCGATCTCTAACTCATACTGATAGGTTAATTGGCTTCTGTACAAAATTGGCCCTAGTATATGAATGCGAGTTGGGGACCTTGGATTGTGGGCTCCTTGAGGGTAGGGTGCAATGTATGTGTGGAGCACTGCATAAATTGTCGGCGCTATATGGGTACCTTAAATAAAAATAAAATATAAATAATAATAGATGAGCATCTTAATGAGACACAATGTACAGTGATAGGGCAATTGTAGACACGCACCCACACTCACTCAGGTTGAACTGGATGGACTGGTGTCTTTATTCAACCTTACTATGCAACTGTTTATAATGCCAATTTTCTTATTGTTTTATACACCACAGCAATATCAAAATTCATATATTCATTTTTCAAACCTAAACCATTAACAGAAATTATATTTATACGCACACGCAAAAGTGGCAATACAGCAAATAGTTGTTGCTTAGCACTAAATAGCCTTTAATTCCCCAAAGTACTGTACATGTTTTATATTCATGTGTCTCTTCAAGAGTCATTTAAACCGTTCATTGTAGTTTTTTCTTTCTAAATGTTCTTTTAATACTTCCATTAGTCGATACAGAGGTTCGACTAAAGTCTGCGCGTACTTACTCCTCAAGGCAATCCTTCCTAATCTGCTTATATACTTCAGTATCTGAAAGTCACATCTTTTTAAATACTATTTTGTCTTATAAAGCAAGTTTAGTAAGAAACAAAGCAACAAACCGTAGAATTCTTTCCTTTTTGTATCAAGTATGGTTACTAAATCTTTTAAAAGAAGCACTTTATTTCTGCTTCTATCAAGTCGCTCACATATTTTATGCTTGTCTAGCCTGTTATGTAACTTGTCATTCTTTAAAACTCCTACAATATGGGAGACTGAAGAAAAAAAAAAAAAAATTCATACACTGGCCAAATCGACCACAAAGGCTGCAATGCCCTTCAAAACACAGCGTATAAAATAAATTCATGCCTTTCTTACCGACACATTTCTAGATAACAATAAAGCATTCGGTTTTGTGCTAGTCAGTACTAATTCTTCAAAGCTGTATAGGTCATCAAAGCTGTAATGCACTTTTGGATATAAGCCCATCATTTTTGATATTATTCATATAAATCATTTTGCTTTTGCGGGTATTGGTATTGTGTGCTGTTGGAAACAGAACACTGAACAAATAGATTTTATGCTGAAGAATAGGAAGGTTGAGATGTAACATGAAAAGAAAAAAATGTAAAAGAAAGAAAAAGACTATGGCTTCAGGTCTTGGAAATTAAGTTATAAAGTAAAGAAAAAATCAAGTTTTTACTTTTGGTGAAAAACACAGGATGTAAAGAATGTAAAGAAACATGGCTAAAAAGATTAAGTCTGATCTATACAAGTAATAAAAAAAGATTATCTATATATACAGCATATGCCTAAAATGCTCCATCACATCAAGGCTAACTTTAAAATAATGATCTCACATAGAATTGCTACCTATACCTTTCTGTAATTTAGGGATAATAAAAAGCCAATTCCATTTTTATAATTAGCAGTACCAGCTGTTTTTTTCTTGCACTGGATCTGATCATGAGACTATAGCAGAAAAAGCCAGCCCACTAGTAAATAGGAAGTAGGCTGCAAAAGGAATCTTTATAGGAGTTCCATTACAAATGGCAGCAGCTGAATTGTGCAATGAGATTTAACAGCATACTTGCTATGTATGCATTTGTTCATAGGATTTTTTTTTTTTTTTTTTTTATAGCATAAGTGGATTTTTACTTTAAAAAAATTCCCACATTTTAGAAGGTGGTCGTCAGATTTTTGCCGTCTGGGTGTAAATAGATACTTTTAACAGTGAAATTCCTCATAGTTCATGCCAAGATAGTAGCACTTGTATTATCACACAGTTGCTCTATCGTGGATTCTATATCTGGATTCCAACATTCTTTTTTTTTAATTAGTAAAGGCCTTGGGAGGAGGGTATGTGGGAGATCCTTGTTAATATTCAGAGGTGTCGTGTGAGTGCACGTTTATCTAAAATGTGGAAAAGCACTTTAAAAACACAGACGCATATAGAAAGCCTATGGGATGGATTTATTAAAAGGCAAATAGCAACTTTCCTTGCAAAGTGAACAGTCTATTAAATTATCCCTAGAGCTTACTGAATGATGCAAAGCTCTGCTGACTTCCATCATCCAATCATAATAAAGCAAAAATACTGTGTATTTTATTTTCCTTGCAAAGAATATTTACCATATTCACAAAGCTCTGTGGAAAATTCTCTATGAAAGTGCAACTTTCTTTGCAAAGAGTAATGTTTCAATGTAGAATCCTGGAAAACAATTCTAGATATTTAGAGATACTTAGACACTTGTGGAACCTTCCAGAATTTAGGCAAGAATCATAAATATACAAAGATATGAGAGAAGTATGTTTTTTATTCTTACACCCACCATTGGTGTCTTCAAGGCTGTTCTGGGAGGGTAAATGTGGAGAAGATGGAGGCTGCTGAGACAATGAAGTGTTCACATCACTTTCCTCGATGACCGTGTTGCTGTCTAGCTGTCCCACTGGAGGAGGCCAAGGAAGTTCTTTGATTACTTTAATCTCAACTGAATGTCACATCAGCAGAAGAGAGACAGGAATGAAGACCGGCAGAAAGACAAAGAAGGGACAAAGACAGGCAGAGTTTGAGAATAGGCAAAGTGTGTCCCACACAAGAACAAAAAATGCCTTGATACATTTTATAAGATGGTATGGAAAAAATGGAAAGACTATTTCTGCCTACAATGAAAACTACCCAACATCCAAGCAAAATACAACATAAAAGTTTTTCTGCAACCAGCCATTCCAATATTCTAATTTAAATTTCACCTTTTCCTTTGACAAATAAAGTCCTTGGTTTTGAAAAAAAAAATAATCAATTGGGCAAAACTTCACATATTGTTCCTTTTAAATTAAAGAAATTGTTTATTGATTGAGCCACTCGCATAGTACAATATGCATCTCTCTCTCATTGAAATTCTCATTAAATTTAATAATCCGATTGGTGAATAGTCTTTATTGAAATATGTCCTTAATTGCCTTAATTTTTCCAATATATAATGTATCAACATCCTCTGTAAATAACAGGAAAATAAAATTTTTTTTTTTTTTAGAAAGGAAAAAAGCAACATTTAAAGTGCAGTGAACATCAGAAACCACCCACTCAGACATAAGTAAAGTGAGAGCTTACTGGTTCTATAGGTTTAGTGACCAACAGGAAGTGAGACAGTACTGAGACATTGACAAGTACTTCATCTGTATTTTTTAATGTGTCTGAACAATTCTTGATCATTAGCATAAGCATTAGGACAGATTTACAAAGATTTATATTTGTGCTGTATTAAGCAGTTTTGATATGGCTTCATATTCTCATCTTTTTCTTAAGTACATACTTTGGGGTTTTCTGTATTCCTGCTCAACTTGGAGCTTTCCTACTACTCTTATGAAATAGGTAAAAACACCGCTCCAAGTGTCCACTTGCATCACCACCACTGCACACAGAAGGGTGCTGGTCAGATACGGCTCAGGAGTTCCAATGTGAAGAAAGTCGGGATGGCCTCACTTCCACAAAACCACCTTTATTAATCCATAAATCACAATGACAATCCACAACGTACAATAGAGGTATATAGCAGTAGCTACTCCTGTTGTAGCTCTTGTATACAATGCAAAAAACAATACAACCCTGAGCCCCTTCCCAAGGAAAATTTGTCAATACCATAAAAAGGTACAAAATAGGGTGTGGAACTAGAATATGGGTGCTTAGTACATACCTTTGAATGATCCTTTAATGCCAGAGGTGCCTCAAATCATAGGCAATACTACCAGTGCCAGTTTACAAACATCCAGGGACCTTTCCACCCGTTTCATGTTCTAACTGCCATCCTTGCTCCCATTGCTTCTAGGAATGTGTAGGGTGTAGAAGGTAACTGGCCAGCTTTCTCAGGGCATCCAGGGTGGTGAAGAGATCATTTAATGCTACTGTGCATGTACTACTAGGCACCTGTATTGCACTGCCTCCACAATATATTCATATTGTGAGGTTGAAAAGTTTACTTTAATATCAGGTGAGCTAACCTGAGAACTCGAGCAAAGACAGACAGGCTTGTCTGATAACTTGCCAGTGCGGGTTGTTTTTCGAGCGGTTTCAATTCTGGGGACACCTCCTTGAAGGGTCAACCCCTACTGGCTGAACTTGACTACACCCAAAAGAGGTCATTGATAATGCTCTATTATATAAGAAATATTCAGAGGTACGGCATCCCGACTTGTAGTCTGGGATGCAATGAAAGCATATTTAAGGGGAAACCTTATTCAGGCGATCTCCAAAATGAAGCATTGAAAAAATAGGAAAAAGATAATATGCAAGTGGTAAGAATGGCAAAAGAAGCGTTTATATTAAATCCATCAGAGATTAATCAGCATGGCAGGAGGCGAAGAAATGTATAGATAGTTCTTAACAAAAGCGGAAAATAAACTTTTTTTTAAACAGATATTTTGAGGGTGGTATTGCAGGACATGCCTTCTATAGATGGTCTACCAGGTTAGATTTATATACAATGTGGGCAGATTCTGCTGCCTGAACTTTTGCGAGTATTTGTGTATAAGTATTATTTAAACGTGAAAAATCAATTCCACCTAAAGTAAATACTGATCGTAATCAGAACTTGGGTGGACATCAACTGAATTCAATCGGTGACTCTCTAATCAATCAAAATAAAAAATTGAAAAAACCCAAAGTGTGTACAAAATATTAACAAAACTTGTACTAACATAAATAGGTAATTCTGTGACTATGGACCACAGTACAATGTGGTAACACTGTGAAAAACAGACAAAAAACAAAAACATCACATATGGATATAAATTAAGCATGCAAAGAGTCCATAATAGGCGTTAGGATTCAGTTGTTATTGCTTCCGTAGTGATGTTACACTCGACACCCTCAGAAAAGTGAATGGATAGCCAGGTGAAAAAAGAAAAGGATCCTCAGCCAAATAAAAGTACTGCAGCTTACCAGCTGATCTGATCTCTGTGTCAAAGAGATCAGAAAGGCATGTGGCTTATCCCCCTGCCAGGGTCTCTATCCTGAATATTCCAAATGGCACTCTCAAGGTACAGACATATGGATAAATCCTGCCAGGATCCTCCTTAATCTCATCAAAATCCGTTTACATAAAAGAAAAATAGACATCCATAGCAAAATACTGTTTAACCCTTTATTTATAAAAAGCCGGTGTATATCGCACTTACATTTCAGATGTAATCTTTAGGCATATGTGAAAAAACAAACATTCAAGCCAGCCGGCTCTCTCTCTCGCTGCCCGTCGCTTCCTGGATGGACGGGGAATGGAGGTGACGTCAGCACGCCACTCACCCTACATCGTTTCGTCAAAAGATGACTTCTTCCTGGGGCACGGGCGGCGTGCCGACTCACCGCCTATTATACACTATACACACATAGACCTGCCCATTTCTAAGCTCCCGGTCCGCCATGTTGGAATAGGGCAAATGCCCTTATTCACATCGATAGGTCCACTAAGAGGTATGGGCGGTCTCTATGACAGGCTGGATGTGCGACCGCCATATTAAATTTAGGAAGTTATTTACAATGTTTCTTTATTAAAAACTTGGGAGACTGCCCGCATGTTTTCTTTTCACCACTGAGTGAGCAGATAAGTCTCTCCACTTGTTATATGAAAGAATCGGCAAACTCTTTAATAGAGATCATCCGAGAGGTTGAATCGAGATCACAATTTAACGATTAATTGTGCAGCTCTACTGTGTAGGGAATTTGATCTCTCACGTCAGTTTTTTTTCAGTACCTCCAGTTAAGACATGCCATCCAGTCTCAAACTCGTGCACATACATTGAAATATACAGGCAGTCCCCGACTTACGAACGACTCCTACTTACGAATGGCCTTAATGCCAGCTGCTTGTGCTCCACGCTGGTCCTGGATACCTCCCAGCAGCTATCTTGCCACATTCCACACTGCAGTACATCATGTACTGCATGGCCATAAGAGCCCCAGAAGCGCCAGGAACATCCCACATCCCTGCACAGGCGGACACCAGAACATCCCACATCCCTGCACCGGCAGAAGTTACACTTAGAAGCAGTGTTCTGACTTACAAATTCCACTTACGAACAAACATACAGTCCTTAATGTGTTCGTAACCCGGGGACTGCCTGTAGCAGGTCCACTATGGTCTCTATACTTCAGAGTAGCGATACTAAGAAAGGTCTTATTTCCCAATTTTATTCCACTCTTCTGCCAAGTTTAACATTGGTGGTTGTTCCGGCTAAAGAACAGTGGTCCAAAGATTTGGGCCCTGTAACAAAACACCAGTGGGAGATGGTGTAGTCTGCACTCTCACAGATTAGCTTATCCTTCACCCGCAAACTCAGTTAATTTTTCTGCATCGGACATAGCACACTCCAGAAAAAAAACTGTTCACTTGGCATCATAGAGAGAATCCCTTTTGTCCTAAATGTAACAGCGGCCCTGTCACCTTGATCCACATGATTTGGCGATGCCCAAAACTCTACAGATACTGGAAATAGGTTCCGACTATTATAAGATCAGTCTTTCAAGTTACCTTAGCAAAAGCTCCAGGGATAGGTTTATTGAACATGTTGAATGAGGCTACTTTTTGCTGTGTGAAATATATGTGGGATTTAGAAGGCAAGGCACTGAGTGTGTTTTTGTTTTGCTTTGGTGTTTAGTATATTTATATTGGGCTCTTTGGTTATGTACAAGAGTGATTTAAGAAAGGAATTTGGATAAATAATTTCTAGAAGGCTTACAATTATATTGACATTTAATTGTAACCAAAATTGGATTGTATGATTGTTGATATTTTAAGAGAAATGTTTAAAAATAAAAAATTGGAGAAAAAAATAAAAAAAAAAAGGATCAGAGTCGCCAAAATACATAAGAAACCAGCAAATCATCTGCCTATCTCGCTGTCTAAACTGTTCACTTTCTACTGTGGCTACTTACATGTATAGCCCAAAATGTTTAACCCCTGTTTTTATTGCTGCCCGTATTTGTTCTTGTGACCCTTGTCACAGAGACAGAAAGTGAAAGGGATTTTATAACATCAGGACAAGGGGTAAGGGAAAGCCTTCCACTGCAGACACCTTTTATTAAATGCACCCCTATTTGGGAGCTTTCCACTCAATTTCTTTCAAAGTGACAGGTGTTGGACAGACCAAAATAGTGACCGAGGCACCAATAATGATACTTTCCTACTGAAAACTGTTTTAGCCCATTGCACTTTAAGCTGCCCATATACAGTTGTTTTGACAGGTCAATACCACAAAATGCACTTTTTAATAAATATGTAAGATGTCTCCCAATTGTAACGTACCTTGAGTAATTTACAAAAGGATGGCCCCTTCTTACATGAGGTGTGTTTGTGTGGTTGTACAAACCCAAGAAAATCTTAAAAAAAAAAAAAATCTATAGAAATTTGTAGCCCCACCACTTAATTTTTATGGAACAGACTGCTGCTGATTGTATGCAAAATATAGGATTATCAAATTTATAGACCATAACACATAGTATATACATACCAGTAATAATGTGGCAGCACAAACATGGACTATGTAGCATGAGTCAATATCTGGTTATGTTAAATGTTCCCAAAAGCTGCTCATCAAAATTAGATGTTGGTTCTTTTAAACATGTTGTATATATGCGAAAAAAATATCAGTTACACTTACACTGTTGTCACATGAAAAGATATAATAAAATATTTACAAAAAATGTGAGGGGTGTACTCAGTCTTGTGAGATACTGTATCTGAAGGAACATGTCTTGGTTTAACTCCCATTCCCCCTGGTGGATTGGCCGTCTGCTTAGAAAGTCTGCCACCACATTGGTGGGCCCTTTTATGTGAACCGCTGATATGAACTGAAGGGTTCCTTCGGCCCAATCTAGGACTTCTAAGGCCAGTTTTAGGAGTCTCCTGGACCTTGTACCCCCTGACCGTTCAGGTAAGACAGTTGTTACGTGGTCTGATAGGCTTTGGACTTCTAGTCCTTGAATCCTGCCTCTGAAAGCCTTCAATGCCTGACCCACTGCCAGGAGCACCCTGTGGTTGGAGGTGGTCCTTGCTTGGGTCAGGGTCCAGGACCCCTGGGCTCGGAGGTCCTCCAAGTGAGCGCCCCAACCACAGGTGCTCGTGTCGGTAGTAATCTTCACTGGGTTCCACTGGGCCCAGGGACGACCCGACGGGAGCCTATCTTGGCCAAGCCACCAATCTAGGGAGGCCTTTACTTTTGCTGGGATGGAAACCTTCCTGTCCAGTGACACCGTCCTTCTGTCCCAAGAGGACAGCAGGAAGAACTGAAGTTCCCTGGAATGGAGATGGTGCCCAGGGAACCGCTGGAATGCAGGAGGTTATTAGCCCTAGAACTCTCAACCTGTCAGAGCAGTCCCTGGGTTCCATTAGTGAGGAAACCGCCGTTATCACTTTTGCCCCTTTTTCCTCTGGGAGAAAAAGCTTTTGAGCCCTTGTATCCACAAAGTATCCCAGGAGGTTTTTAACTGGGATGGTTCAAGGAATGACTTCTCCCAGTTCACTATCCAACCTAGGGTCTCCAAGGTGAGAATACTTTTGTCTACATCTGTTCTCACCTGGTGTAGGGAAAGGACTGTAAAATTAGGAGATCATCTAGATAAGGGATAAGGGAGATCTTCTGAAGATGCAGGGAAGCCACCGCCAGGACCTTTGGGAACACCCTTGGGCTTGCTGTTAAACCGAAGGGGAGAGCTGATGACATTGGCAGTTCGTAAAGACTGATGTTCCAGGGCAATCTGGACGTGGAGGTAAGCGTCCCTTAAATCTATTGTACCCATGAAGGCATCATTCAACAGATGCTTGCATACATTGTATATGCTCTCCATCCGAAAGCTCTTTTGTTGCAAAAACTTGTTTAGTTTCCTGAGGTTTATTATCAGGCGAAATTTCCCTGATGGCTTCTGGAAGACAATAACATGGGAGTAAAATCCCTGATAGAGCTGTTCCGGTGTTACAGGGACAATTACCTCCTGGTCTGCCAGATCCTGTAAGTTGTCTAGCAACCCTGCTGACCCCTTAAAGAATCCTTGGGTGGATGGGTCAGTATAAAATTATGTAGGGGAGGTGACATATGTTCCAACTGATAGCCTCCTATTAGGGTCTTTAATATATAGGGCTCTCAGAGATCTTCTCCCACTGTGGGACAAAGCGAGAGTCTCCCCCCTACTCTGACGCAGGCGTCACTTGGACTGTTTGCTGGTGTCTTTGGGTCCAGAAAAGAGCAGACCACTCTTCTGTCTATTCTTTCCATTCCCCCACCTTTTGTTAGAGTCCTTTTTGGCCTTAATCTGGCCCTGGTTAAAGGGGCCATGAAAAAAACGTCCTGCCTTTCTCCTTGGCTCTCACCAGGAACTTCATCCCCTTTTTTGCAGACTGTGAAAGGACTTGATCCAGGCCAGGGCCGAAGAGCAGAGAACCCTCAAAGGGCAACCCCCAGAGCCGTGACCTGGACATATGGTCCCCTTCCCCCAACTTGACTCAGATGGCCCTCTGACTTAGCCATGGTCCTGACAGTTTCTACTGCCGCATCCGCTAAGTATGGCACAGCTTTACTCACAATCTCTAGAGAGTCTGTGACTTCCTCAGTGATATGGCTGGAGAGTCTGTGTAGCCAAGCATCCACATTCCTTGCCAAGCAGGCCAAAGCAAAAGCCATGGCTGCCACATTGGCATTTCACGCTCTTCGCAGCAGCGTTTCAAACCTCCGGTCCATTTTGTTCTTTATGTTACCCGAGTCCTCGAAGGACAGATGAGATTTCTTCAAAACCTGTGAGAGGGTTGCATACAATTTGGGGGTCTTGAAGAATTTCTCCTCCTCTTCCACAAATCTCCTTTTCCAGGTCTTGAGTTTTAGGGCTTTCCTCTGTGTCCTTCCACTCCCTTAAAATTACCTCTAAGGGTCTGGTGGACTGGGAATACTTTTCACTGAGCTTGCCCCAGCATCCTGTACATCTTATCCTGGGCTGATGCCTGATTTGGAGGATCTGGGATGTCCGCAGAGGAGTAAATAGCCCAGAGCAGCCCCTCCACAGAAAAGAGGCGTCTAATGTGCCTGGGACCCTTACTGTCCTGGCTCTCTGACTCAATGTTCCCCCTCTTCTAAGGAACTTCGGTCTGAATCCCCTGACTCCTCTACCCCAGAGGTTAGAGGGGGTAGGTCTCCGAGAGGTTCTCAGACTTTTGCCGGATGTACCCTCTTGAGAGGGGGTACTCTCCCTAGAAGAAAGGGTCTCTCTCCTACTTGTGACGGGCCCTTCCTTTAATGCTATCACAGTTTCCAGAGATTGGAGTCTGGCGAGCATCTCTGACTGTACTGAGGGGAAGTCCTTTATCACTGCTGAGGTTTCCTTGCCTGATAGTTTGTGAATGAATCTATAGCAAAATGGTTTCACATGCTCCCATGGAAGCTTTTTGTTACAGTACCCACACCTTTTTGCTCTAGGGGGGTTTTAGATTTAGACCTGTGGGCCCCTTGAACAGATCCACTGGGTTCTGGGTTAATAAGAGAAGACCGTACACAGCCCTTCACCCAGGGACCAGCGCCGGAGGGCGAGGTCCCCCCCCCCCCCCCCGATATCTGCCTCCTGCCACCACTGACCTGGACTCTAGCAGACCCGCCGTCTCCTTCAGCCCCCACAGCCCCCTGGCCTGAGTGGAAGGTAAGAGAAAAGATATACATTTACAGGAGCACCAGGAACACTTCCTCTGTGCCCAGGAAGCTCCTCGCCGGGGAGGACCGCAGGGACCCCCCTGGAGTGGAAATAATCCTGGCTAGAACCCGCAGCCCCCCCCCCGGCTTGGCAAATGCCCTGTGTTTATTTTAAGAAGAACCCAGTGGTACCAAAAACTCTAAATACCCCCAAGATAATTAGTACCCCCATTCAGCAGGTGCCCAGATCATAAGTACCATTGTTCAGAAGATCCTTGGCCCAGCAGTACCTCCAGCTTTGCTGATCCCCCACTTAGTAGTAACCTCCAGCTCTGCTTGACGCCACTCAGTAGCAACCCCCAGCTTTGCCGATCCCCACACTTAGAAGTAACCTCTGAGCTCTGATGCACCTCACACTCCGTAGTAATGGCCAAGCTCTGCTGAACCCCAAACTCAGTAACCCCCAACACTGTTGATCCTCCTCTATCCCCAGTCCCGGCTCACCTTTTGCCATTTTGCTCTCATGCTGCTCACCATGTGTGACATCTGCCAGTTTTGCCTGCTCTGGCCTCCCAGCTTTGCTGATTCTCCGCTGCTCAGTCCTATCTCTCCAGTCTTCACTCTGCTATAGTTTTCCCACATTGAGCACCACATGTGCTGTCTTGCTAGTTGCGCCAATCCATTCTGGACCCTGCTTACCTTTCTGCTGCTCCATGCTCTGGTCTGTTACATCTGCACCAGACACTCCCAGAATATATACACATGAAAGGGTACGTGACTGATGAGGTCTGTTTGGTTTGCTTGTTGGTTTCCCAGTGCATCCTAGTTTATCTCATTCCTCCAACACAAAGCAAAGTTAAAGGCTGAATAAATGCCGATGAAATGCTGCAGGTGCAGTTAGCAAGCATCATAATAAACTTGTATAGAGGCTTTGGAGCTGCTTTAAAGCACCAAGAAAGCAACTTGGGGTATACTTTGCAAAGGTGTGAACAGGACTGTAAGGTAACCATTTTATTTAGTGAGAGGTGCTTTGATTGGCATTCAGATGCCAGATTTTTAAGCAAGTGTAAACAAGCCCATAGAAAACCAGTAGGGAAAATATTCCAGAAGTACTTGTAATTTACAATGGTTTCTCCATAATAGAAGTGGTTTCTTACAGTATAAAGAAAAATAGAAACATGCAGGAGAACATCAGGAATTAAACAGTCACTTAAAATGTTCTGTTACTGCATATTGTTCATGGGGAAAAACACCAATAGTCATCTTATTTGCTGATAAGGAACAGCATTCTTTGAAATCCTCCCCAGAATTGTTAAGTGCCTTTAAACATGGGAAACTTTTGCTTAGCGGTCACATCATTATAAAGTCATGTGCTTGCACTGCCTTTGTTATATGTGGACCGCTTGGACATATAAAAAGGGAAGGGGCTTCCAAGTCAACACTGCAGTAAGATGCATAGGGAATACAAGTCAAGTTACAATCTTAATCAAAACAGCATTAACCACTTAAGCCCCGGACCATTTTGCTGGCCAAAGACGAGAGCACTTTTTGCGATTTGGCACTGCGTTGCTTTAATTGACAATTGCGCGGTCGTGCGACATGGCTCCTAAACAAAATCAACATTTTTTTCCCTTACAAATAGAGATTTCTTTTGGTGGTATTTAATCACCCCTGCAGTTTTTATTTTTTGCGCTATAAACAAAAATAAAGTGACAATTTTGAAAAAAAAACGCATTTTTAACTTTTTGCTATAATATGCCCAAAAAAATATATTAAAAACGTTTTTCCCCTCAGTTTAGGCCGATACGTATTCTTCTACATATTATTGGTTTGCACAGAAAAGTTAGAGCGTCTACAAAAATAGGGGTTAATCTTATGGCATTTTTATTAATTTTTTTTTACTAGTAATGTCGGCGATCTGCGATTTTTATCATGACTGCGACATTATGGCAGACACATCGGACAATTTTGACACATTTTTAGAACCAGTAATTTTTACAGCGATCGGTGCTATAAGATTGCATTGATTACTGTAAAAATTACACTGGCAGTGAAGGGGTTAACCACTTCACTGATCATAGCTCCAGATCACAGGGAGCTATGATCAGTGATCGTGTCACTAGGCAGAACTGGGAGATGCTTGTTTACATTAGCATCTCCTCGTTCTTCAGCTCTGTGAGGCGATTGCGGGTATCCGCGTGACCCGACTCACGGAGCTGCCGGCAGGGTCACGCCGTGAGTCATACCTGTACGCCCATTTGCCCAGCCATGCCATTCTGCCGACGTAAATGTACATTTTCATGGAGCTTTTCAATAAACAAATTCTTTCCACTTACTGTTCTTTCAGCCACACATTTTTGTCTTTAAAATAAGAGTCTTTTGTGTTCTTGTCAAGTCTCCCCAATAAATGACCGTCCATTATAGAAGTCATTGGAGACTAGCTCTATTTTTAGTAAATCACATTTTATCCTGAAACGGGGACACTCAGATTATCTCAGCTGGGAATTCTTAATTAGCGTATGTAGAGTTACCATTTCAACACCAGAAGGGGAACAAAGGAAATTGCAATTGAAGTCACTTTTCAATACAAGGTAGTCCATAGGCCCTGGGATAAGTAGGGTTAAGCAATATAAACACAGAATACTTACAATGTAATGCACTGTCTAGAACAGCTGTAAGGCTGAGTATTTAACAGGCTGCAACTCTGATTGTGCAATCAGAAACACTTTATCAAGCTATGATTCATCTTTCACCATGCAAGTTCCAATTACATAACACCTTTTCAGTTTGCAATTTAACCCAGGCACAACTAAGGAAAGCTTTTTTCTTTTTAATGTATAAAAAGCACCATCTCCACCTTCCTGGCAAATGTAAATTTGTACTGCAAGTCAAAAAAATAATGCGCTTTGTATATCAAATATATTACAAGTCTCCTCATGTTTATACAAATCTGGGATTCAACAAGTTTAGAAATGCAACCATGTGCACAATTGTCCAAGGTCAACTATGTATAGGTAAATGGCTTATGAGGAGGACAAATTCAAAGTTCTTCTGCCAACTAAAAATATTTTCTCAAACTAGGCTGTTGGATGCCAATGGTGCTCTGAGAAATACAGGTGCTTTTTTTTTTTTTTTTATTGAAAAACTAGTTGGTGCTTGCTCACATTAGGGCTTTTCTGACAAGATAGTGGGCCCAACTTGTTTCCCCTGTCACATCTAACTTTGCCCTAAAAGCCATACACTTCCAGTCTAAAGTTTCCTCCCCTTCTTGCGGACCCGGAAGCAACGTGTAGGACATCACTTCTGAGACCCACTTTTACATCCCCTGGCCAGCAAAAGTTAAAGTTACAAGACTTTAAAAAAATAAAAAAAAGGTAGTTACACTTGAGCACATAAAATACCCATACCTTCCCAAGGGTTTACGCAAATGTAAAGGTTTGACAAGTTGGATATCCATTTACTTGGTGCACCCTCATCTTTAGTATTTTACCAAAAAAGTGGGTAATTTATTGTCTACTTAATTTGTCTTTGGATTCGCTTGTGGCTTTGGGTCTGGCAGACGTGTTCCTGTCAGTTTCCCCCAGTTTCAAAGGTATTTTCATAGTGTACTCACTGACAACTTGGCTTTCATACCTTTAACCACTCGATCACTGGGCACTTAAACCCCCTTCCTAACCAGACCAATTTTCAGCTTTCGGTGCTCTCACACTTTGAATGACAATTACTCAGTCATGCAACACTGTACCCATATGACTATTTTTTCACACAAATAGAGCTTTCTTTTGGTGGTATTTAATCACCGCTGTTTTTTTTTTTTTTTTTGCGCTATAAATCAAAAAATACTGAGTTCTGTAAAAAAAAAAAAAAAAAAGTCCATTTGTTAAAATTTTGCAAATTAATCATTTTTCGGCATAGATTTTGGCCAAAATTTATACTGCTACATATTTTTGGTAAAAATAATCAAAATTGGTGTATATTATTTGGTCGTTGAGAAAGTTATAGAGTCCACAAGCTATGGTGCCAATCTCTGAAAATTGATAACACCTGAAGTACTGACGGACCCTAACAAGCCAGGAAAGTACAAATAGCCCCCAAATGACAACTTTTTGGAAGTGGTGAGGTTTTTGAAGTTGTACATTTTTCCCACAATTCTTTGCAAAATCATTTTTTTTTTTCTTTTTCACAAAATTATCATATTATCAGGTTATTTCTCACACAGCATATGCATACCACAAATTACACCCCAAAATACATTCTGCTACTCCTGAGTATGGCGATGCCACATGTGTGAGACTTTTACACAGCGTGGCCACATACAGAGACCCAACATGCAGGGAGCGCCATCAGGCATTCTACGAACTTAAATTTCAAGTCTAATTTGACTATCTAATTACACTTTGAGGCACTGTAGTAGCATGGATGCAAACTGATGTGGCATGGATGTGGATGGCTGGGTATGACTGGGTGGGTATGGCTGAGTATAGCTGGGTATGGCTGGGCAGAGTATGGCTGGGCAGAGTATGGATGGGCAGAGTATGGATGGGCAGAGTATGGATGGGCAGAGTATGGATGGGCAGAGTATGGATGGGCAGAGTATGGATGGGCAGAGTATGGATGGGCAGAGTATGGATGGGCAGAGTATGGATGGGCAGAGTATGGATGGGCAGAGTATGGATGGGCAGAGTATGGATGGGCAGAGTATGGATGGGCAGAGTATGGATGGGCAGAGTATGGATGGGCAGAGTATGGATGTGGCTGGAATGGGCACTGAGCAGTGCCGTGGGCACTACACATCCAGCCCACAGCGCTGCTTCAAGCAATCTCTCCCCCTCTCCTCTTGCACTGTACAGATCGGTACAGAGAGGGGAGGGAGTAACCAGACGTGACACCGGTCTGTTGTGATCGCTCCGTCATTTGACAGAGGGATCAGGTGGTAAACGGTCACTATCAGCGGCCATTTACCGTGACCCGGCGGTCACGGATGTTTCCGGATGCGTGTCCCAGGGGGCGCGCGAGAGCAAGATTCTGCGAGGACGTCCATGGACACCCTCCCAGAATAAGCCGACCGTGCTGTAGCCGTCTTTCGGCTATGGCCCGGTCGTCATCTGGTTAAGATCATTCACTGCACTTCACCTGCTTCAATTTAAATAAAAACTACAAAAATGGTGGCATTCTAAAATTTGATTAGTAGTGCATTTCTCCAAGGATCCATTTAAATTAAGAGACTAGGCAGTGTCACCTGAGTGAAGCACTAGATCTACATTTTAATAAAGGCAGCATTTTTGTGTACCATTACTATAAATTGCTAAAATGTGAAGAGTTTATTGACCGCATTAACACGGAATAAATGGATTACAACTTTTTTTGCAGTTCCTTTTTATACATTATAATCATAGATGTATAAAATAGGATTGCGTTACAGCTTTGTAGTTTATGTAACAGCCATATCCCATGAAAACATGCTATACTATGTGCTCTGATAAAACAAGTTGACTTGTCATAACAGAAGTGAAACTACTAAAAGGCATTGCTTAAACAAGGGGCACAATATCACACTGGAAAAAAAAAAAAAAAAGAAGGATATCTGGCATAACAGGTATGACCATGTGGTAGACAATCATATACTTAATCTTACAATTATTATATTTTTGTTATAACTGACAACATGATGGATAATAAACCATGGAAACGGAGCAAGGAATGATGAAAATGGCTTGATCTACACTAAGAAAAAGCATAAACAGCAGAATTAAAAATTTCAACCGCACATTAAGAGTTATGAGGTGCAAACATTGTTAACCCCTTCAGATCCGCGCTAAAGCCGAATGACTGATACAGCATACAGCGCAGATCTGCTTTGCCGGCTGGCCGTCAATAGACATCCTCCATTTTGCATGCTCCTCGCGCGCCCCCCGATCACAGAGTCAACGAGACTCGGGTGATCACAGATCGGAGTAAGGGGTTGATCCCGGCCATTGACAGATGATGTTCTCACGCTGACAGCGTGAGGAGAAAAAAAAAAAAAGCCAATCACCAGCGTCTGTTGAAGGGACATGGGTCATGAAGAGGAAGAAGCGAAGCCACCTCATGTGTGCCCCCCAGTACCGCCTGTCAGCGCCACGAATCAGTGCCCACAGTGCCACCTCATCAGCGTACACCAATGAAGGAGAAAAATTATCTGTTTGCAAAATTTATTAACAAAATATTAAACTGCCTTGTATTTTTATTTCGGTCTAATTTTTTTTTAACAAAAAATTAAAAACCCAGAGGTGGTCAAATACCACCAAAATAAACCTCTATTTGTGGGGAAAAAAAAATGATAAAAATTTAATTTGGGTGTCTGTTTAGGTGCCCAGTAATCAAGTGGTTAAAATGGCACAGGCTGTGATAAGCAGATACATTTGATCATGAACGACAGACTTAGGGGCTGTGATACAGTCAGATAATGATGAAAACGTACATACGAATGCCTTTTGCCTTCCTCTGGATCAACTGTGTGCATAGGATAGTGTATGGAAGTTTTCAATTTGTGTGTGTTTTTTTTTTTTTCTCTGTTGGTTGAACTGGATGGACTTGTCTTTTTTCAACCAGATTAACCATGTAACTATGAATGAAGGTTGGTAGATGCACACTGCTTATACAGATGGACTCAGACTGTGATGGACAAAGACACTATTATGAACACTGACTAACACTTTATCAGCCCACAGACATGATGGATGGCAGAGACAGACAAATCCCTAACCTAAGGGGCAGTAGAGGCAACTGTCCAGTGCACATAAAAAAACAAAAAAAAAAAAAAACACACAGGGTAAAATAGGCAGACCTAGCAGTTAAAGTGGTTGGAACCATTTTGTCTCTTAAATAATAAATATGTTATAATTATCTGCGCTGTGCAACGATTTTGCACTGAACCTCCTTTTCTGGGGTCTAGTGCCGATACTCTGAGCTCCTCTTTCCTTTCGAGTGCCTCCATTGCAAGCCACTTACTATGGGGGCACTCCCAAGGCAGGCTGTGCATGCCCCCAGCTCTCTCCTCACTGGTTTTGACTAACACCAGGAGGAACCAATGGCTCCCTCTGTCGTCAGAGCCTCTAGTGAGAATAGGAAGAGAAAAGAGCTGTAGCAGATGGGCATAGCACTGCATCAAGGTATTAAGGGAGGCTGCGGGGGGGGGGGGGTGGAACACAGCTATTGAAAGTTTACCTTAAAAGTGATAAAGGATTAAAAAATAAAATAAAACAAACAAACATGTTATACTCACCTGCTCTGTGGAATGGTTTTGCACAGAGCAGCCCCGATCCTCCTCCTTGGGTCTCACACCAGCACTCTGGGCCCCTCCCCCCAGCTGAGTACCCCTATAGCAAGCCACTTGTTATGGGGGTACTTGTGCGTGCTCACTCCCGAGCTGTGCTCTGTGTTCAATGACACGCAGAACAGGGCTCGGCCCCGTGGCCTGATCACTCCTCACTGGCTGTTATTAACAACAGCAGGAGCCAGTGGCTCCCACTGCTGTGTCTGAGCTAATGAGGAGGAAGAGAAGTGTGAGAGCAGCTGCTCTCCTGCACATTAAAATTAAATGAATTAAAATTGAGCCCAGGTAAGTAGAAGGGGGTGCACACAAGCTTTTTTACCTTGGGGCACAGAATGCTTTAAGGAAAAAAAAAAAAATTCTATATCCTTAAAGCCACTTTAATATAAACCTGATGATCGCACAAACACAGAAAGTGTATGCAATATATTTTGCTAGAACATATACATGCTTTCAAGTACATGAGCGTAATGCAGAGGTTGCCATTACTGGCCAGTTTGAAAATGCTATTTGCTTGACTTCAATATTTCACAGTCAGACCTGCAACAACCATGCAGCAAACGAAACCCAGAGAAAAAAAAAAAAAAATTCCTATACTCTATATAGGCGAGTGAGTTGGAATATACTGAAACCAAGGCATTAACATGACATACAATTAATTATCATTATTAAAAGAAAATGGTATTAAAAAAAAAAAAAAAAATCTGCATATTTTCATCATGTCGGGTTTTGTTGAAAAGGTAAGTCGATCTTTCTACTCAAGTTTTACGTTACACTCATATTTAGGGTGTAATGTGAAACAGACACAGACTGGAGCTGGAGGAATAGTCTGCAAAAGCCAGAGCATTGCATCCACGGATCATGGCTGCAACACATTGCAGGCTCCAATGCAAAAAATTTAATAAATGCACATTTTTGTTTTTTGCAATATGTGTGCATTATTCTTTTGCAAAAAAGGTGGAAATCTTTAAGTCTCTATCCTCCACAAAGCCCTAGAATTGTAATCCTTTGGCAGATACTTTCTAGTTGGAGGGAGGCAGGCTGTTGACCACTGTAAATAATACTGAGAGTGTTTTTAGGCTTTAAGTCCATGGAGACTTAAAGGTAAGCCTTTGTTCACTTTAACTCAAGAGAGTTCTTCAAAAAGTATCTGACCAAAGCTAAAAGCAGGGGAGCCAAATTAAAGCAAATACAGGTTCACTCAGCAGTAGGTCCTGACACTGTTGTGCCTGCTTACTCACCAGCAACAGGACTGCTAAAGGAAAGACTTAGCTGCTCTTACAGGAATAATTTAAAAAAATAATAAATCTGTAGTTTATCATGCCATTGTGGTCATGGAAGTAACAATTTATCTTTCTAAAACAAACCATTATGAACAAAATTATGTATCATTACACCAGAAGTGATGATAATGCTCTGATATTCAGAACAAGTGCTAGGTACTGAGCTTGCTAAGTGTTGTATGGCTGTAAAATGACATTGTCGGAGGCGGGCGGCATGTCGGAGACGGGCGGGCGGCATGTCGGAGCCAGTCGGGCGGGCGGCATGTCGGAGCCAACACCAGCCATTGCCCCGACAAACTCCCCCCGGGCCTTGCCACAATCTTCTTCAACGCAGCCGGTCCCCAATGCCAAAAAGGTTGGGGACCGCCTATACTGCACTGTAGCATGCAGGTACAGTATTCCAAAGCCGGCCATAGATGTTATTTTCTTTCCTGCGACCAAATAACACGATGCAAAATGTTATAAATTGAGTTGCAGTTCAGCAAGTAAAATAAGTATTTGATTCCCAAGCAAAACATGACTTCAATGTTTTGGGTCATTTTCATGCTGGAAGACCCATCCCACGGCCTATCTTCAATGTTCTGGCTGAGGGAAGAGGGTGCTAATCCAAGATTTTACAATACATGGCCCATCCATTGGCCCCTCAATGCAGCAAAGTCAGCCTGTACCTTTGGCAGAGAAACCACTCCAAAGCATGATGTTTCCACCTCCGTGCTTGACTGGAGGGATAGTGTTCTTAGTGTTATAGTGTGCATTTTTCTTCCTCCAAACACGGGAGTTGAGTTAATGCCAAATAGCTCAATTTTGTTTTCATCTGACCACAGCACTTACTCCCAATCCTTTTTTAAAGCATTTAGACGTTCACTGGCAAACTTCAGACGGGCCTGTACATGTGCCTTCTTGAGAAGGGGGACCTTGCGGATGCTGCAGGATTTCAATCCATGGCAGCGTATTGTTTTACCAATGGTTTGGTGACTGTGGTCCCAACTGCCTTGAGATCATTCACAAGCTCCTCCAGTGTAGTTCTGGGCTGATCCCTTCACTTTTCTCATGATCATCCTTACCCCATGAGGTGAAATCTTGCATGGAGCTCCAGAGTGAGGGCGATTGATGGTCATTTTATATTTCTTCCATTTGCGAATAATCGCTCCAAAAGTTCTCACTCACCAAGCTTCTTGCCGATGGTCTTGTAGCCCATTCCCGCCTTGTGCAGGTCTACAATCTTGTCCCCCCCGACGTCCTTTGTCAGCACTTTGGTCTTGCCCATGATAGTGAGGTGTTAATGGAAGAAAGTCTGTGGACAGGTGCCTTTTATACACATAAGTTGTTTTAGGAGCACCTTCTTAAATTAACAGGACTAATCTGTGTACCACATGAGCACATGTGGGATCCAGAATTATTTTTGGTTGGTAGGGGATCAAATACTTATGTTACTCACTGATCTGCAACTCTATTTATAACATTTGTATCATTTTTTTTCTAGATTTTGGTTGATATTTTGTCTCAATCATTTAAAATACACCTATGATAAAAATGATAGACCCTTCATTTCTTTGTAAGTGGGCACAAAATCTGCAGGGGCTAAATTTTTTTTTTTTCCACTGTAAAGCCGCTGGAAATAATCACATGCTGATAATCTGACATGTTTGTTGGACCCAAATGGATCCACTTTGGTATCAGCCTTCCTTTAGATGGTTTGAATCTCAGCCAGTCCCTGCTAAACTAGCCGAGAATCGAAACATATCTCCGGCTGAAGTGATGAGTCATGAAGCCATGAAGTGAAGTGTCTCCCCGGTCCATGAGTTTAACGAATTAATGCATGGGTAATCTGTAGTAGGTTAAAACATTTCCTTACATTAAAGTCCAACTGCAGGAAAAATTTTAATAGTTCATTTTATATCAACTACCTTACGGCTCAGTGTCAATTTCCAAAAAAAACTCTACCCAAGCTAACTTGCAGTGTATAGTCACAGTTGCACTGATTCCCCTCTCTGCCCCGATGAGCTCTCCTGCCTCTGGAGCCTATGAGAGAAGACCCATAGGCTCCTATTGGTGTGGCCTCCACCAATAGGTAGTGTGCACATCAATCAGGCAGTAACGTAGACACCCCAAGGAAGTAGGCAGTGGAAGAAAGCAGGATAATTATGTGACCGTGGCTTCGGTTAAATTGTTATTAAACCCAAAAATGTAATATATTGCAGCTTACAAATCATTAGATGTGATGGCTACATTTGTTTTTTTTTTAGGCCGTTTTCACCTGTTGATCAACCCAGTCACACACCTCCTGTATTAGAGCGCCCCACTCTAGATGAAGGAACACAGGGGGCACCTTTGGACAGCAGTATTGTCAATCTGAGGGAAAGGGAGAGCTAGATTAGCCGAGTTGCACACAACAAACTGAAATCAAACTCCAGCTAATACTTTATAAAGTAGTTACAGCAAACAGCTGTATTCCTTTTGGGATAAAGGTTTACAAAAATAAAAGCTAATCATTGTAAGTACCCCTGCCGGTGTTAAATGGACAGACTTACTGGCCAGATCACCAGATGAAAATAGAAGAAAGCAAGCCTAAGAAAGAAAAAAATAATGCAGCCACCCCATCTAAGATTTGGTAATCTGCAATATAATAAAATGTTTGCTTTAAGCAAAATGGGCATTTGGATATTTATTTCATACCAGGCAATGGGAAGGGAGCTGCTAATGTCCCAGAGTTGGGCTTAAAAAGCTTGTCATTTTCCAATACTGTTGCAGGTGTGTTCCTTCACTGTTTCCTGTTACAGTCCCTTTTCATTCTGATGCTTCAGATGGAGACAGCCATGTCCAACACAGCGTACTACGCTGGGGTCCATCCTCTGCAAATCACAAATCAATCCCATGTACTCAAGGTAATTGATTAAAAAGAATGTTACACTACAAGCGAATATATATTCAGGATAGGAAGTGACATTACAAGCCAGTATAGTTACTTTACGACTATATATCAACCTCTCTTGCAATTTTTTTTTTCTAAAACACCCTGCTATGTTAGATTGATCATGTTCCAATTTTGCATTTGTATAAGTGGAATGCAATATTATTTAAAATCACACAACTATACATAGGCTGTGATAGAACACAATGCAAAGCTAAATAGAACTAAATATTTAATAATCAATTTACTAGTAAATCATGTGTTGTAATAAAACATTGCTGCCAAACAGCATATCCAATAGTGCTGCAATTGAGAAGAATGATTGACAGCTTCAAAGGAGTTGCAATGGCTAACTAAACATTAATCGCCTGGGGTATGTTGGCGCCAAGTATAAACACTCACCTCTTTATGAATTATTTACACATGTCAAGTGAACCTCTTACTAGACAATCTACTTAGAGTGGGGAAGAACAGGTTAAGACATTTTTATTATTATACAGACTTGTATAGCGCCAACATTTTACACATCTCTTTACAATATCATAGATTACGTTTCTCAGCACCGAATTGGGACAAACTAAAATGTATTTCTGACAGCTAGAGAAGAAAAATGAGGGTTTGTACATTAAAACTAAACAGGGAGTCGCTGATATTTTCTATATTTATTTTTATCAAATTCATTTTAACCACTTCAGCCCCTGAAGATTTGGCTGCTGCGTCGCTTTAACTGACGATTGCGCGGTCGTGAGACACTGTACCCAAACAAAATTTACGTCCTTTTTTTCTCACAAATGGAGCTTTTTTCTGGTGGTATTTGATCATCTCTGTGTTTATTTTTAGCCGATGCTCGTGGCCGATGGTCGCGATGACCACTGGCCACGAGCGATAGTGGGCACGAGAGAAAAAACAGGGAAAGAACCTTACCGTAAAGAACCTTCTATGGATTTTCCGGTTAAATCGCTTTTTCTCTAATTTTAGTGAATGGCCACAAGTCTCTTTAAATGCCCTTTTGTGGAAAAAATTTTTATCCCTATTGTGCGGTAACCAGTACAGTATTTGTACATTAATATCATATCGCCCCTCAAGCATCTCTTCTCCAGAGAGAGTAAGTTCAGTGCTCGTAACCTTTCCTCATAACTAATATTCTCCAGACCCTTTATTGGCTTTCTTGCCCTTCTCTGTACTCGCTCCATTTCCAGCCCATTCCTGGAGCCCAGAACTGGACGGTATACTCCAGGTGCGGCTGGACCCGAGTCTTTTGAGTGCGAGAATTATCGTTTTATCTCTGGTGTTAATCCATGACAATAATCTATTGGCTATGCTTGCAGCAGCTTAGCATTGCATGCTGTTGCTGAGCCTGTCATCTTCTAGGACCCCCAGGTCCTTTTTTATCCTAGATTCCCCCAGAGGTTCTCACTCTAGTGAGTAGATTGCCTTCATGTTTTTGCCAACTAAATGCATTATTTTACATTTATCTACATTAAACCTCATTTGCCTTGTAGTTGCCCACCCCATTAACTTGTTCAGAAAGTGTTTACATTTAAAGAGCACCTGTCATTTCAGATCCATCATGGCAGCATTACTGCCGCATCACCAGCTGTCCCATTAAAGTGAATGGGACTGTCGGTGAGTCAACAGCAGGTCAGAGGAGCCGCTGTGGTGCAGAGATGACAGTTGCTCTTTAAAATTTATGATTTAAATCAAGCCTTTTTACTAGTGATTTAAATCGTAATTTAAATCAATTGTATTTAAATCAAATCCACCCTGCATGGTTGCCAGAGAAGAATGTCAAATTTCGATTCGCCTGACCACAGAACAGTTTTCCACTTCGCAATAGACCATTTTAAATAAGCTTTGGCTCAGAGAAGACTGCTGCATTTCTGGAACATGTTCAGATACACTATATTGACAAAAGCATTGGGACACCTGCCTTTACACGCACATTAACTTTAATGGCATCCCAGTCCGTATTGTTCAATATTGAGCTGGCCCACCCTTTGCAGCTATAACAGCTTCCACTCTTCTGGGAAGGCTGTCCACAAGGGAATGTTTGACCATTCTTCCAGAAGCGCATTTGTGAAGTCAGGCACTATGTTGGACAGGAAGGCCTGGCTTGCAGTCTCGGCTCCAATTCATCCCAAAGGTGTGATATCAGATGGGTCAGAACTCTGCAGACCAGTCAAGTTCCTCCACCTCAAACTCACTCATCCATGTCTTTATGGACCTTGCTTTGTGCACTGGTGTGCTGTCATGTTGGAACAGAAAGGGGCCATCCCCAAACTGTTCCCACAAAGTTGGGAGCATGAAAGTGTCTAAAATGTCTTGGTATGCTGACGCCCCAAGACTTCCCTTCACTGGAACTAAGGGGCCAAGCCCAACCCCTGAAAAACAACTCCACATCATAATCCCTCCTCCACAAAATGGTTTGGAGCAGTGCACAAAGCAAGGTCCATAAAGACATGAATGAGGGAGTCTGGGTGGAGGAATTTGACTGGCCTGCCCAGACTCCTGACCTTAACCCAATAAAATACCTTTGGGATGAATTAGAGCGGAGACTGCAAGCCAGGCCTTCTCGTCCAACATCAATGCCTGACCTCACAAACGCGATTCTGGAAGAATGGTCAAACATTCCTATAGACACTCCTAAACCTTGTGGACAGCCTTTCAAGAAGAGTTGAAGCTGTTATAGCTGCAAAGGGTGGGCCAACTCAATATTGAACCCTACGGACTAAGACTGGGATGCTATTAAAGTTTAAGAGCGTGTAAAGGCAGGCATCCGAATACTTTTGACAATATAGCGTATGACCACTTCTTTGTATGATAGAGCTGTACCTTGCATTTTTATATGGCACAGTAAACAATGTTCACAGACCGTGAATTTTTGTAAGTATTCCTGAGCCCATGCAGTGAAAACCATCACAGAATCATGTCGATTTTAAATGACCTGCCGCCTGAGGGCCGGAATATCACAGGCATCCAATATTGCGGTTCAGCCTTGTCCCTTTCACACAGATTTCTCCAGAGTCTCAGAATCGTGTGATATTATGTAATGTAGATGATTTCATCTTTGATTTCAATTTCAGAATAATGTTCCTCAATTTTTAGATGTAGCTTTTCACAGATTGGGTATAGAAAGTGCCTCAGAAGTAAATATGGTCAGAGCTTCACCAATCGCGTTACTGATCTGTAGCCAATTAACCTAAATGGTTGCAAAATGTTTTTCCAGCTCTTCCATGTTAGTAACACTTACTTTGCCAGCTTTTTGTTGCCATGTCCAAACTTCTTTGGAGATGCATTGCTGCCATCAGTTTTAAAATTACCTTTTCTTTTTTTTTTTATTAAATGGCAATTTCCCCAGTTTAAACATTTGATATGTTTTCCATTTTCAATCAAATATCGATTTGTGATATTTGCAAATCATTGAATTCTGTTTTTATGTAGATTTTACACAGCATCCCAACTTTTTTGAAACTGGGGTTTAAAATATCTACATGTAATTAACAAGCAATACAAGATCTCACTCTAGCTGCATGTATTGTGAAGCAATTCATTCTCAAAGATGCTCAAATATCACAATGACTCTAAAGTGGAGTTACAGTAGGTTTCTAACAGATTAGAAATGCCTGTTGTGTGTTCAACTATAACTTTACAGTACGGGGATAAGTCTGTAGGTGTATTTGGAACAATATAGCTTACTAATAAGCAGTGATGTAAGTAACTGAGTTAAAATAAACAGAGTTACTTAACACAGTTACTTTAGAGGGTAACGAGTAATCCGATTACTTTTCCCCTCATGGTAACGCAGTTCCCATTACTTGTGCGGCGTTACTGCAATTACATCTACCGCCACTAGATGGCAGTAGTGTCCTGCCGAAAAAGTTCCCCTGCCAGATAAGGACCCCCTGTACTGAGCAGGCGCAGCGCTTGCACAGTACGAAGGACTACGGAGCTTACGAAAATTGCCAAACCTAAGCAGCTGTGAGTGAACTCTACACCGCGCAGTTAACATGTAATTGTACGAGGTGATGCCGCACACTCCCGATGCTCGTGCTACTCTGCAAAGGGCATCTATCGTGTAACTAAGGGGCGGGTCTAGTATTACTGTAACCAAGGGGAGCATTATTGTTATATAATCGAGCTCTGCCCATTAATTTAACATTCACCCTCTTCTGTAGCCATCCACCCCTTACACGGTATAATAATAATAATAATAATAATAATAATAATAATAATAATAATAATAATAATAGACGCGCCCCTTGCTTACACGCTATAACAGATCTGCCCCTTGGCAAGAGTAATAATAGAGCATCCCCTTGGTTACACGATATATAACAATAATAAATGCGCCCCTTGCTTACAGTAATACTAGACCTGCCCCTTAGTTACACGTATAGAATATTAAAAAAAAAGTCAGTTACTTTGCTGTGTAACTAATTACGTTTCCAATGTAGTAACTGAATTACTAACGCAATTACTTTTTGGGAGAAGTAATTTGTAACTTAACTAATTACTTTTTTAAAGTAAGATGACCAACACTGCTAATAAGTAATATTGATACCAACATGAGGTCTTGTATATTTTACAATTATAGATTCCCAATCAGATTTCTGCTTTGGGAAGTCAGAGCTACATTTCACCCATCACTGAGCTCACATCATATATTGCGTCAATCATAACAGTCAGGTCTATTGGACTACTAAAATCAAATGAAGTGTATCCTATAATGCATTCCTATACAAGACGAACCCAAGCAGCTAGCCAATTCTATAATTATGGTTGATTTTCACCAGGGATATCCTTCCTGTAGGTCTACTCCATAGTTAATCTGCATTAACATTTTCAAGTTCACTGCCCTTGTTGGCAATTAAACCATTTGCTCTTTTTGTTCCCTATGTAGAACAGAAGCTAGGGGTCCACAGAGCATAGAATTTCAAAGAAAACGTGGAATCTGCAGCCTCTTTACATGTTTTTAACTGCTCTCAAAGGATTTTGGAACAGATGCTTGCAAGCTCACAAGGACCCTAATCAGGGGCCAAATTTACCTTAACCTCCAAAGTAGCAGCCATTCCGGGATATTTTAATGAACAATAACGGCAAATGATACCTTTCTTTCCCTGTGAGCCTTGGCCTGGAGTTTCAATTACATAAAACCTTCTGTGTATCTGTAGCATTTATACATTCATAGAGACAAGGGCTCTGCATTAAACACAGCGCTGCAAAGTGAATGTGACAAGCCCCTGTACGTCCTTCCATCTCCCCCTCTCAGTTGTTGGCTTCTGCTGTGGCTTGATGGCTTTTGCAGAGCTGAGAAAGAATTCTATGGCATTAACTACATGATCCATCACTTAATAAACAGCAGCAGCAGCTGTCAGCCGGCATTTGTTAATCTTTCTTTTCCCACACCGCTGTTTCATCAATAATACTGGGTAGTCCGGGTCACATTCAGGAGAAGGTCTTGGGCAGTATTAGGAGGATGATCGTACACAGGAAGTGTGATAAAAGGTTAATTCTGTCTGTCTTCATCCCAATGATTTCAGAACAAGTTATACAAGATAAGCACAATCCTACTGAATATATACTGTATATTATTAACACACACACACACATATATACATAACTATATCTCCATTTCCCTGTAGTAGTAATATAACATCTAATATGCAGATCTGCAGCTCTACAGGTCTCAGTTTGATAGCATATCATAAAGAGCTCACAGGAAAAGTTCTTATTACGTTAGTAAGGCTGAGCTCAAACCTGTAACAGACACGTCTGCATACACTATATGTGCTTAGTGGACTTCTTGTAATAAATGAGGATCAAGCATGGTACTTAGCTGAAGAATAATTGTTCTATTCATAGACCTCACCTACAAGCCTTTGTGATTTTATACATAGAGCATTGCATATTTAGTGTGACGCAATGTTAGACAGAAAGTCAAAGATCTTAAAGCACAACTAAACCCACCAATTTAACAGTTTGCCAAACAGTTACATTTAAGGCATGCCTCGAATGAGAACAGTTACAATCCCTTGTGTGTTTATTTTAGCTCTCAAGCCAACTTGTATGGCTGGTGTCATAGTGGACCATATGTGCAACATCATCATAACTGTAGATCAAATAAAGGCTTAAATGGTGGCTACCTTTGCTGTAAAGCAATGTTTCTCAACGCCAGTCCTCAAGTATCCCCAACAGGTAATGTTTTCAGGCTTGTCATTATTTTGCACAGGTGATTTGATCAGTTTTATTGCCTTAGTAATTACAACAGCTGTTTCATCTGAGTGAAATCCTGAAAACATGACCTGTTGGGGGTACTTGAGGACTGGAGTTGAGAAACATTGCTGTAAAGTATGGGAGGGTTTAGATACTTAGGATGCAGAATCAACATATCTAAAAGTGGAAGTCCAGATTTATTTTTAAAGATATGCTGACCTACACCTTAGAAATAGTTGAATGGGGTTAAATGATGGCAGTACCATTGAACCCCCTTTCTATAAAGCCCAAGTTGGGGGTGCGCCATTATGTGGCCTGGGCTCCCAATATTCCTGGACTGTAATATGCTCACATACTGACACTCACTGTGGTCAAGGCGAGGAGAAAAGCCCCATACCATCACCACACAGGTCTGAAGGCTGCAGGAAAAAAGTATACCATGTTTTAAGAAAATAGGTGGGCTTTAGCAAACGAGGCTTGGGGGGGGGGGGGGCAGCATTTTACATGACAATCTGACTATTCTATATAGGCACCACTTTAGAATTAATATCCTGAAAATTCTGACTCATCAGTTTAATAAACTTTGAAGGGCGGATATACTTTTAAAAGGATGGGATCCAGATCAAACAGACATGAGCTCACATCAGGCTGGGTTAACACATGCTGCAGCCACGGCTCACAGCAGCGGGTCCAGTGCGAATCAGGTCCAAAGTTTTGACTGAATTTGCACCCGAATTGGAACCAAAAAGACGCACAGAACCCTTTCCAAATGCGGACTGCCGTTGCCCTGGAGTTGTGTAAAACCAGCTCCATTGAGAGTCGCTCACACTCTCCTGTCATGCAAATTGGATGCGGTGAAACCCGCATCCAATTGCATGTGTGTGAACCCAGCCTCAGTGTTTAGTACTACTACTGTAGCCAAATAGTGTGCATTATACTAACCACTGTAAAGAAAGGAGAGGGGAATAGAATATATTGTTACCAAGCTCAGTATGACCAGACCTGAAGCTGAGGTAAACCAACTCCATACTTATACTGTACATCATATTTTAAATATGATTGAAAATATCTATCCTGCGGTACTTATATGGTACATTGTGTTATAAATACTGTTTAGTGTGTAATTTTTATAGATTGTGCAATTTATCTATACATTATGTCAGGGCTCAAAATTTCAAGTCTTGAGCTACTAGCCAGGTCTCAAGGGTTACTCGCCACCAGTTGCCCCACCCAACCCTTAGCCTGCCCCTAATCACGCCATCATAAATTATCTCATGAAATGACATTTAAATGTTTTATGCAGAATCAAGTTACAAAAATACATTAACACCAACTTTATCAGTTTATCAGCCTCCCCGTGCCCCACATTGCAGCCTCACTGGGGCTGTGTGAGTGTGAGCAGAGCGGAGACAGATTTCAATGTCAGCTCTCCTTTAACTCCATGCACTCTTCCACCGGGAGAATGGCTCCCGGTCAACCCCGCCCGCCGGTGGTGATCACCCCCCCCACTCCCAGGCAGCGCAGCTCCTCACTAGCCCTCATTTTACACTGGCAAAATGCGAGTGGAAAATTAGAGGGCTGTATTATGTAACCCTAACAATAAATGTATATTGCAGTTTGAACTAACTTTTTTGTCCAAGAAGCCCATCAGATCTCGCTGTGTATATTTAAATACTTCTATAGTGATTGGAGTATATTCACATATACACTTACCCCAATTATCACCCTGTAAGTCATAAATGACTTGGACAAAAAGAAATTGAGCAAGTACTCTATATAGAACAAAGGCATCATTTAAGACATTATAGAGTACAAGGAAAAATAGCTAACTATGACTGCCAACACAATTTTCATTGTTTTATTGTGATCTCCTAACAGAAGCATCAGGGAATATTTGGGAGGTAGACTCGTTATGGACTGAAAAGCTATTCCTGGATTCCCAAAAGAAAATGACAGGTTTATCTCAATTTGCGAATTGTATTCCCAGTGAATGGAATTTCCTTTCACTTCCTATTCTGGTTACCACATAGGATCAAAAAGGGAAAATAGCAGCAATAGAAACACTGAATGCAAAATCCTGAGATTTGTAGTGGAATTTGGTGACATTGTTGTACTTCCCACTGTTCTTGTTGGAAGCTCTAAGATGAGAAGGTAAAACCCTATCTCTATAAAGATGGCCTACTCCACACAGACAGTGCAGAATAGAACTACAGAAATGAGCTCCAGACAAATAATTTTTTTTACCAACAATTAAATTATTTAAAAAAAATTATATAAAAACAGCCAATGATTTTCAGGGCAACATTGCTCCCCTTTCTCAGGGCTCAACACATAAAACTTGGATGGATGCATAGTAAACAGTGACTTCACACATCTATATTAGAACCAGTATCAAACTCTCCCCATGAAGTAAATTGATAGCAGTTGCTGAGCAGCAATGGAGCCGGCAGAACAGTGGGGAACAAGACCTAATTTTATCAGTAATGGAAAAAAGATCAGCTGCAGGGAGACAACAGACATCATTGGTGACTACTAGTCCTTTGCCCTCTCTGCCTGCCAAAACGTATTCTGTTAAAAACAGTCAACTGTAGACGAGATTTGCACATGTTTTTTTTTTTTTTAAACAAGTTTATAAGTCGAAATAGCTTACAGGTTATACAATACATTTATGTCAAATACTGTGAGCATCGATTCCCTTGAGCCGATCTCATTTCCCATCGAATGGAAACCAATCACAAACATCCTCACTAACTCACAAACCTACGGAAACTAACTTGCGCCAAAACTGTCAGTAGTACAATATCAGTTTGCAAAGCAGGAGAGGTGTATGTATGTAGTCAGAGGGATGGGTAAAAGGTTGGAGCTCAGAGATTTATGACACAGAAGACTTAAGAATTTTTATTTACATTCAAATGCACCTTTCTGTAATGAAAACGACATTTTATCCAAGCCACTTCAGTTCTAAAGAGTGTCAGGAACGTGCACTAGCATTTACAGTCATGTGAAAAAGTACACATCATAAGAATGGTTCACTTTTTCAACATACTATATTTAAACATTAAATCTATATTTAAACAGTGCCTATAGGAAAAAAAAAAAAGGGAAATTATGCAACGATATTGCACATAGCAGTGTCTTACCTTTTTAGCGGTTCCACATCCTCTTTTTGCTGGTACCCCCTTAGCAAGCCATGCGCAATGGGGGAACCCATATGGGCACTACAAAGCCAGGCTGTGTGTCCATAGACACTGCGCAGCTCTGTCACACCCCCACCTTCTCCTCACAGGATTTAACTGACAGCAGGAGGCTATGGCTTATGCCTGAGTATCTAGTGAGACTAGAAAGTGAAGGGAGAAGAGCTTCACCCAGACTTTGGGGGTTATTTACGAAAGGCAAATCCACTTTGCACTACAAGTGCAAACTACAAGTGCAAAGTGCACTTGGAAGTGCAGTCGCTGTAAATCTGAGGGGTATATCTGAAATGAGGGAAAGCTCTGCTGATTTTATTATTATCCAATCATGTGCAAGCTATAATGCTGTTTTTTATTTTCCGTGCATGTCCCCCTCGGATCTACAGCGAGTGCAATTTCAAGTGCAATTTGCCTTTCGTAAATAACCCCCATATTGTTAAATGTTAAATCAGAGGATGCTGGTATTCGTTTACAGGGGAATGAAGGGGGTAGAAAAGTTAAACATTTTTTTTACCTTACTACAGGGAAAGCGTTGAATGTAAAAAATATTTAGACCTTAGAATCAATTTAACTTTAAGACAAATGTCAATCACATCCAATGACGTGGCGTGCCGGGAGGCGGGGCCGAGTGATACAGT